>JABAKD010000014.1:1232500-1832500 GCA_012845835.1 Undaria pinnatifida
TTTTCAATTTTGCTGAACAAAAATCGGAGTCGGGTGTTGCAGTAGATGTAGCTCTTCAAGTGTGGACAGCTTTAGAAGAAAAAAAAACGATGCACCTCCAACGAAACATGTTTCATATTAAAAAAAAGGGTATCCCCGCTTTTGGGGGGCACACAGCTTGGAATTAGACCGGCACAGTTTGTGAAATTGCAAAAAGGTCGGTCTAGCCTTCTAAAGAACTGCACCTTTCTTTTTGACGACGAACTGCTTGGATTTTGAGTGGCTTTCTTTTTGCACTGGTGGGAAAAGGTTGCCTGTCACCCCCGTCATCGATCAGCTTGTTGTGCCTAAACCCACCCCGATTCTGTGAACAACTTAGCGAAAGCTATAAAACAGCCCGCTCCTTTTGGTTGAGAACAACGCGATTAGTTCCAAACAACCCCCCGGTTCGTTTGAAAACAAAAACTGCTTGCTTTTGAAACAACCCCGGTTCTTTCGAAAAACAAACCCTGCCTGTTTGAAAAGGCAAAAACATTCTCGTTTGAAGACAGCCCGCGTCTATTGAAACGCCCAGCTTGTTTCGAAATATCAAACGATACAGGCCTTGCCAGAAGAAGAGGCGGGAGAGGAAGAGGAGGGAGACGCCCCACGGGTGAAGCCGTCGGGCATCGGCCGTGTGTTAAACGGAGGGAGGCCTCTAGCGTCTGGGCACTGCAAGGGGGAGGCTAAGGGGGTGGATGGAGAGCTAAGAAGTGTGGACGTGTCTCCTCAGGGGGTGAGCAACATTTTTTTAGTGCAACTTTTCATCCAAGCACGGAGCACTCCATACCCTTGGCGTTGTAGGGTTTGCGTTCGCGTCGCCACCTCCCCGACCACCGCTACCCCGCGTACATTAGCCTATCTATGGTACAGTACTGACACGGCTCGGAGCCAAAGAAATTTCCTGGAATCAGGCCGGTCTAACATTCGTTACTGCAGCCTTCAATTTCGCCGTCCGGCAACGTGCAAGCGTTGTATTTTCACGGTCGATTGCTAATAAGCTTTTCTTAGAGAGTGCAAAAATATACTCAAGTATATATAATAAACATAAAACCAAGGGAACCCAACAAGTTGAGCCTATGCGCGAATTCTTCAGGTCTATTCATTTTTCTCTGCAAGTTTCTTTGACCTGAGGAGCTCTACACCCCCCCCGCCCCCCCCCCCAAAAAAAAAATAAGCACGAGGAAAACGTAAGGGTGTCCCAATGGCCTAGCTAGGTATAAAAAAAAAATCGTGTTGCCAAAAAAAACGTAAAAATTCCGACGAAAAAATTGGGTTGAGATGGGTTAAGATGGGTTACTTAAGGAGCCCCATCACACATAAAACGCTTTGCCTTACAGATGCTGCTCACCCCTATCGTAGCGCGGGTCTTCTGTTCCATCGTACCACCTACTCCCGGCTTAGCACCCCGGTCTAATCTTCGCCTGTGGCCTCCTTGCTCCACCTTCGTCTCCCTTGACGAAAACAACACTCAACGATCAGCCCTACACACACTAAACACCAATGTGTGTGAGTTTTTTTTGGGGGGGGGGTCTCTTCCTCTTTTTTGGGGGTTGTTTTGCTATCTGGAGATAGGCTTTTACCTTTTTGTGAGTACGCGCCGCGGTGTCGCCTGAAAACGAAATCGAACGCGATTGCATTCATTCGGAGGCGCGGGCCGTGGTAGACGTGCAGCAGTATTTGTTCTTAGGCTTTCTGAGTTGATCACGACGCGTGCTTTGACAGAGGTAGCAGTTTTTGTCGAAACCGGTTTCTGAATGACAGGACTCCTTAACACAACGCTGGTTTTGTTTTGCATGATGATCGTTGTGTTCCTAGGCCATAGACTATGTGTTTTTCTTTCATCCGGTATCAATTTTATTTTCTTCGAATCAGTTTTTGGGTTAAGAAGGCCATGTCTTAACCTCCCAAAATGAGGAACCTCAACGAAAAAGGGGTGCACCCCTCTCGAAACACACGTCTAGCTAACCTACTCTATACCCCACCCAAATACACACACTGTTTTGTTTTTGGAGGGGGGATGCGTACTCCTTTGTTGCTTGCCTTAGCCATTTGACCACCATATACCACGCATCCCTTTCGAAACGAAGCACGTTTTTTATTTTTGCTTTTTTTTTGGGGGGGGGGGACGGGTTAGCAGTTCTCCCAAATGAAAAATCCAATGACCTAGGTTTAAACAGCGGAAAACAGATGGAAAACAAGAAAATATATTCATTCCTACGATTTTTTTTGGGGCGTTGAGAAATCCCGCAATTCAGAAAAACTGCTTTTTTCCTTGCAGGGGCTGCGTCTGTCGTAGCACGAAAGCTTACTTAAGAGCGCAAAAAGGAACAGGGCAGTTACTCGCGCGAGCATAACCCCGTAGCCACTGCAAGCAAAGAACAAAAATCGAAAAGTGTCCCAGCGTTGTGATTGTGTTTTCCTATTGCAGCATTGTTGTGTTGTTGTAGCTCTCACATGGACACGTAGATCGCCACATCCCATCTGGTCCGTGGTCACGAGAAGGCAGACTCGAAAAACCCTGGAAGGGAAACGAATCCAGTGATTTTGTGATTTCTTGTAACCAAAAGGTGTCCACGCTACCGCAATGTGCTCAGGACCAGTTCGTGACGGCTGGCGACGACGGAACGGTGCGCGTCTGGTCCAACGGCGAAAAGAAAGCTCTCAGGACTCTAAATGTCGGGTGAGCGGATCTGGACAAGTCGTTTCGGTAAAACAAAGTTTTTTAACTCCTTGTCAAGACTATAAAATATCGTGAGTCAAGACCAATAAAAAAAAAACGGAGGCGGGTGTGACAAAAAGATGAACCTATTTCCGATTTGGACCTTTAAATATCGTATGAGACGAGACCAAGAAAAAAATGGGAGCGGGTGTTGGAAGAAAAGAGGGAAACATCTCCGGCTTGGCAGACCAAACCCAAATAAGCACAACCCGTCTGGGCTGGATGGTCAACCCAGAACAGGCGCAAACGTCTGCTTTGGTTGACCAACCCAGCCACTACCTTGTGCCTGCTCAAGTTCTTAGCAAGAACCCCTGCTTGCTGTCGTTCGCCGTGGGTTTGGTGACCTGCACGTGACGTCTGCCCTCCCCAGGAGTGGCCAAAACAATTGATGTATGTTGGGTTTGAGCTGCTGATGTGATGTAACTGGATGGAAGGCCGTCGAGAAGTGATTCCTCCTGTTGAGCGAGTGTCGAGCTCGGGTGTCCCGTGTGCTTTCGTATGCACTCTGGAAGAGCAATGCGTAGACCTGTGAGTCGGCAGGACTTACGTCGCCAGCTAGTTAATAGACGGACTAATAGTCAGTCGTTTCCTGGAGGTGCCGACTATCCGACTTATTGGGTTTCTATACTTGCAGGAATGCTTGTTCGATGCGTTTTTGGAGGATCTGAATGATCTGCAAATATTTCCCCAATAGTAGTGATGCACAGTGTTTGGCCATACTTGATCATGCGCGTGCCCTGGTTTGTAAGCACAACAATGCACCCTGGGTAGGCAAGATCTGTGATATCTGTACACGTTTCGTGGAGATGATCTGCGGGACGTGAGTGATCTGTACATATGTTTCTAACCCCATTATCTGTACTGTCTAGATCAGGGAGGCAATGATTAGTCCCGATGTGTGTACATATGTATACATGAAGTGTGGACCCGGCGAGCACAAAAGACAAGAGCTCGGGGCCACCCCTCGCCCTGACGATGTAGGCCAATAGTGGCGTTTTGCACACTCTTTTGTCGTATGTCTTGCATCGATTTTCTCCCCCGAACCTGGAAATGCAGGAATGCCTTGTTTTAGCATGGATCAATGCAAAATTCACAACTCCCCTACTGAAGACTAAGCTGAGAACTCCTCTGGACTACGTACGGGGGAATGTTATGATAGTGTTATGATAGTGTTATGATAATGTTATGATGATGTTATGATGATGTTATGATGATGTTATGATGATGTTATGATGATGTTATGATGATGTTATGATAATGTTATGATGATGTTATGATGATGTTATGATGATGTTATGATGATGTTATGATGATGTTATGATGATGTTATGATGATATTATGATGATGTTATGATGATGTTATGATACACCGCCATTTTCACGACTGAAACCTGCACCTCACCAACTAAGACACTTTCAAGCGATTCGTTTCGCGCGGCGTAGCTTGCTCTTCCGTTGCGGATTTATGTCGCAAAAAAATTAAACCAGCACGCTGTTTTTAACACCCAAAGGAACAGGAGGGGTAACTCTCGCGAGTGACCCCGAGACACTGCAAAATCGCCGCCCAAAACAACATAACTCCCCTACCGCAGCCTTGGCCGATTGTTGCTGCTACTTGCCGCTACTTGGTGCTACGTACTTGCCTGGTTGCTCACGTGGTGGCTGTTTTTTTTTCTCTAGTATCCAAGAGCTGTTTCCCCCTTTTCAAGATGCGACACCGCCGACATTTCAAGCCGAAGGGGACGCTTGTGTAGTGTACGTATTGGTGAAAACCCCAAAAGGCGTTATTACACCGTACGTTTGGGACGTACATCTCGTTGGCATGATAATTTTTCTCCAAATGTTTCACCCCCTGTATCGTTTTTCGTAGCCCGATTTTGTCGCTTGCACATGGATCCCAAGCGCTCCCTCGCCGTTTCCCGCCCTTTCTACAACCTCTCTCCTTTATGAAAAAACTGAAATGGCGTCAGGGCGACAGACGAACTATCACCACACCTCTATTTCGTCTCACTCTACTCCACAACACAATGTCTTAAAACAGTATTAGTTCATTCCCCCCCCCCCTATTGCACGATATCAGGATTTGACCGATTTACAACGTAGTGACGGGAGGGAGTAGCCTTTGTCTCTCAGTCCCGACCCCCCCCCCCCCCCTTCCCCCATTACCTCTCCACCCTTTTCTACAAAACCCAAAACAAATTGGCGCTACCCGGAAATCGGGAGCACAGGTCTCCGGCGCTGTCGGTGTGCTACTCTCCGGATGCCTCTCTCATAGTGGTGGGTCTGTCTGGAGGAGGCGTTTCGGTACTGAAACCGTCGGAAGAGGATTCCTCTACGCTGGTCCTGGAAAAGGTCAGACGCGTGCTACGGTACATATAAAGAGCATTTTTTTTCCACCCCAAAATCATTTCTAGTTGGCGGGACTCCTTCACCGAGGGAGCTTACCCAACCGCCTCAGAGTACAGGTTCGACCAAGGTCTAGGTAGGACGGTTATGTTGTTTTCGGGCGTTTGTTTGGCAGGCAGTGTGTCGGGGTCTCTCGCACCAGTGTACCCCCTGTTCTTTTTCGGCCTTAGTCTTTGCTACCGCAGCCACGACACTACCTGTGTGCGCTATTCGCCGAGCGGTGCTGTACCCTGTTGGCCGGGGACACACGCGCGCGCCCTGAACTTAGTCGATCCGTCGCAAGCTCAACAGGAGACAAGGGGACGACAGCATTTTGCGAAACCCTGGTGCAATACTTTCTACGTATTTTTACCTGACACGCGTCTCGTTCCTGAGAAAACTGCTGGCTTGTAGAAACATGTTTGGGTCGCAAAGTCAACAAGAGACAAGGCGACGACAACATTTTGCGACACCCGTGCAATACCTTCCACGTGGCACGCATCTCGTTCCTAATAAAACTGTTGTACAACTCTCGTTGGACGTGGGATTCTGTTTGCTTTGTGTTGGTTCAGGATCTCGATAGCTTCCGAGGAACGGGTGCCGACACCACCTGCGTGCGCTTTTCGCCTAGCGGTGCTACTCTGTCGGCCGGAGCTAGCAACGGCAGCCTGAAGGCGTGGGGTACGGGGGAGAGAGAGTGGGAAGAGGCAGGGTCCGCTGACAACTTGGTAAGTTATAGGATGCAGCTCCGCTACATTTTCAAACCTTGATATCAATATATTAATTTGTTTGTGGTCGATCTCTGTGTGCTGTATGCTATGCCTCTGCGCCAACCTGATGGCGTTAGATCCAGGTGGTAGGGTCTGCTGTGGTTGTATTACTTTTTTTTCGTGCGGTTTGGTTTGGTTTGGGCGCTCGTGCGCTCGTACATCATTCATGTAACCGTCAAAAATTGTTCAACAATAATTAATTACTGCGAATGACGGGTAAAAATCGTGTAAAACGGGTAATACCCGAAGGGGTAGGATCCCAGTTACGATACCTATTTATCGCCGATCTCTGCGATCTGATCTCTGCGCTCTACGCTATCCCTCCGCGCCGATGTAATGGCGTCGCCAAGGTGTCAGGGCCTGGTGGGAACACGCCGGTGCTACTACAGTAGCGCGATTTGGCTCGGGCACTCGTTCATATGTACATCGTACACGAAACCGAGCAAATAAATAATCAAAAGCTTTGCAACGGACAAGGTCCAAGATCCTCTCGTGTAAGATTGCAGAGTATCCGTATCAATTTTTTGTGGTCGAAATCTGCGCTTTATGCTATGGCGCACCTCCTCGCCGGGGTAATAGCATTGGTCAGTGTTCGGGTCTGTTGTGAGCATACCGATATATTCTAGAATTACGGTTGGCTTTGGGCATTCGCCTTCTCGCGTGCATCGTACCTGACACCGAGAAAATAACCAAAAGCCAAAAAACTTTCTACACAGTGAAGATCCAAGATCCTAACGGGTAAGGTCCCAACATTTGCACCTATGATTCATGGTCGATTTCTGCGCTTCCCGCTATGGTAGGCCTCCGTGCCGACGCGATAACGTCCACCAGGCGTGAGCGTCTACTGTGAGCACACCGATGTTGCAGAATTACTGTTTGCTTTGTGCACTCGCGCACTCGTACACCGTAACTGAAACCGAAAAAAAACGACAAAATCTAAAACGATAAAACGGGTAAGATCCTTACGTTAAGACCTCAATATCTGTATCTATATGCGATAGATTTCTGCGCTTCACGCTATGATATCTTCTTCGCACTGATCTAACTACGTTGGCCAGGCGTCAGGGTCTATTGTGATCATATTACACCAGTATTGCTGTTTGTGTTTGGGCGCTTGTGCACTCGTACGTGATACCTGCATGAAACTGACATTGATGAAAACCAAAGAAAATGGCACAATAAGTTAAAATACCATACGGGGTAGATCCCACCATCTTTGCGCATTCAGTTAATAGTCAATATCTGCACTTTATGCCATGTTTGCCTCCCCTCCGATCTAGTGACGTTGGCCAGGGGTCAGAGTCCCGTTGTCAGCGCATCGCAGAACAGTTGTTCGATTCAGTTGGGCCCTCGTACATCGTGCATGGAATCGCAAAAAACTCACAATCCAAAAATAATACATCGGGTAAGATCCTAAATCCTGAACGGCAATAATATCCTAACGATTACATATATATGTGTGGGGTAGATCTCTGCGTTGTACGCTACATATGCCTGTGTGCCAATCTAAATGGCGCTGGCCAGATGTCAGGGCCTGTTTTCAGGATACGACGGCATCACGGTCTGGTTTAGGCACTCGTGCACTCGTACACATCGCACATGAAATCATCACCACCTCCGTACCTGTATAAAAACAACCAAGCCTTTTGCGCAACGGGTAGTCTAATATCTTAAATCCCGACGGGCAAGATCCAAGACTCCAAGGTCGGTCTCCACGCCGTTCACCACGACATGCCTCCTTCCCGATGATATGATTTTGACCATGTTTCAGGGTCTGTTGTGAACATGTTCCAGTGCAGATACTCGGTTTGGTTGGGGCGCTCGTACATCACAATAGATACAAGTCTAAAAATGGATTACTTGATATGTCAGGAAATATTCAAACCGGTAATATTCCAGTATCTGCACCTGGTACCTGGTATCCCGTATCTATTTGTGGTCGATATCCGCGCTTTACGCTACCAGATATGATATTTGATAGCTCCTCGCCAACGTAATGGCGTTGACCATGTGCCAGGGGCTGAGGTGAGCATGGACTTCATCTCCCATGGGGGATTAGTGATTCTCAGTCAGCTCGTGCGGAATATATATGAAAAACCGCAAACAACATAATAACGTGCTGTAAAGATCCTGACGAGTTAGACCGCAATACATGTAGTATCCATTTGTGGGCGATCTCTGCGCCTTACGGTATGCCTCCGCGCCGATCTAATGGCGTTGGTCAGGGGTCAGGATCTTCTGTGAGCACGGATTATTACCGCCGACGGAGGTTTCGTGACGCTCAACTCCAGCGGAATAGATATGAAAAAAATCAACATATTTAACGGGTCCTAACTGGCAAGACCGCAATATCTGCATTATCTATTTGTTGTGGTGGATATCTGGATTTGAGTATCTGATCTGCATCCGCGCTGATCTATTGGCGTTGACCAGGTGTCTGTTCGTAGAGTCCAAGCCTGGATGCGCTGACCGCCTCGCGGTCTGACGAGGCTTCTTATCTTCGTTGTATTAGAGGACAGAAAGGAGAGAAGGAGCAGAGAGCGGAGTGCTGGGGCTCTCCTCTCATGAGAGAAATTGCATAAAAACGCCCACGAATGTATACGCAACCTTCTACAACATTTGTAACCGTCGTGTTGTGACGGTCCAAACTAACAGATAGTGTCATGGTCTGTTGTGAGCATGGACGTTACCGCCGACTGAGGTTTCGCGATTAGATACATCAGCAGAGCATAGATACGAAAAACACTAAGACAGGATAACCGGTATTTTCAAGATCCTAACGGTAAAGATCGTATCATATGTACTGCTGTACGAGTAGTACCTATTTGATATTGATCTCTGTGCTTCACCCTATGCCTCCGCGCCGATCCATTTACGCTGGACAGGTGTCAGGGTCTGTTGTGAGCATGGACTTTACGGCCGACGGGGGTTTCGTGATGCTCAATTCGAGCGGGATGGACATGGCCATCGCCAACGCGGAAACGTGCAACAAGGCGTCGCCCAAGGACATGAAGGCTCTCAGGTATCGGATGACCTTGCGATCTCGGGTCCGGACATGTTGTAGTCCACCCATGGATGTACCCCGCAACGTATGGACCCTGCTGTCGGGTTGTCATTAGCCAACCTAGTTTCGCGTGTGCTGCTGATCGTATCTCATCATGCTGTTTGGCGACACCAACTACCTCTAACGCCCTAATTTTATCATTTTACTGTACAACTAATGTCCGATTATAGCTCCGGCATGTAGTACCAGTCGGAAATTCCGGCACTATAGCGGCAACCGGCACTATTCCGTATACTGCCACCACTGGTGGTTCCCGTCTGTGCCGAGCGATTTTCACAGGCACCATAGAGGGCAATCAGCAGTACTTCACCGGCGATATCACAGAAAGACCAGTAGACTAATGTAGTTACGATCCATGCATAAAAAGTTCATGCCCCGAACAGCAGCGGCGCTTACTCGTCAGATGCATGAAGCTCTGCACATTGGACGTAAACGCCGAAGAAGAACCACTCACAGCGACTCACTCGCGCTTCGAAATTTGCCGCCGTCCACAGCAGTATTTCTCGGTCGCCGCACGTGCCTGGTTTTGAAAAAAAATCACGCGATACCTACCACTGGCAGATAATACAGGACACCTACACACAGCAAAGGAACGGGGTAACAAAAAAAGCGCGGCTGAAACGGACACGTGCTACGATAGAGGTTGCCCCTTTAAGGCTAGCATATTCTCTGAACGATGGGGCTCCTTCACCCATCTTAGCACCAAATCGTCGGAAAAATGGCATTTCTTATTTTTGCAATATTTTTTTGTTCGTAGTTAAACCTAGGCCTTGAGTTTGTTATTAATAATAACGTTTTTCATTTTCAGTTGACTATTGAAAAGTCACGTGTTGGGTCAGGTATGGTGCCCCAATAAATAATTTTCGAACTTCTCCCGCTACGGTTGTCTAGCTTAAAGGAAATAAGCACACTCAGGAGCAGTTATACTGAAGCCAGTGCACGTGTAGAACGCGCTCTTTCTTGAGAAAAGAAACCCATCTCGATCGAACGAGTAGTGTTCCTGTTTTGTATTTATTTATTGGTGTCCTGTACCGTCTGTGGTGCGCCGCACGGTCTCTGACTGCCAGCTTTGTGGAGCAGTCTCAGTCTGCCTTGGTGTCTTAGTATACAACACGCACCCGCCAGCAAGAAACGCCTAACCTGAACAAATATTGCAAACGTCTGACAGATCGTCGATGGTCTATCCTCACTTGATGATCTAGATCTTTCACGAAATATCTGTATGATCTAGCTCATGCTGCCGGAGGGTGGGAGCCGTACGATCTGCAATGATCTACCATATGTTTCCTTGGTTGGATCTGTACTCTCCATATACAGATCCTGAAAAACATCTCATAATGCGGCTATAGGATCTATCAGAGATTATCCTGATCTTGAGCCGAAGTTACAGCTTGAAACCTTATTGTCACACCAGCCTTGAGCAACCTCTTGAACATAGGCTATTACATACCATGTCCCAGATCTCTGGTTTAAGATTCAGTCCAGTTCTCGCTGCTGAGCACGCTTTTGTAACAAAACCTTCTTAGCGCCACCAACCCAAAAACGAGCCCGAAGTTCTTGCTATACCTGATAGGTCCTTTCTTATTCGTGGGCCTATGCTGTGCTGTATTGCGACCGACTTCCTTAACTGTGCAGGGGCGAGGGTGAAGAGGCGGAGGTAGCTACCTGGGCCACATCCACATGCACCATGACACACGGCAAGCAGGTGAACACGTGAACACGGTAAAATTGCCCAGGCCTGATGCGATGGCAGGGACAGTGCAGTTTGTTGCTTTCTAAGCGGGGGGTGTTGAACGACGTGTGGTCCTTGGCATGGTGCTTGCCCTCATCGCAGCAAACACGGCGAGCATTAATTACCGTATGACACACTGATAGCACACCCCCCTTGGAAGAATTTCGAACATGACGTTCAACGCGTGCTACGCTAGAGGTAGCCCTTGTTCGGCAAAATATTTTCTGAATGACCAGGCTTCCTTGACCCATTTTAACCCAAACTCGTCGACATGTTGTCGTTATTGTTTTTCAGCATGCGTTTTTGCGGTGTATTTTATTAATACCAAGGCCAGGGGATTGTTCATCGAATTGACTCACTTTCAGCATAGACCTCCTCATGTGAGGAGCCTAATAAAAAACGTGGGGTGCAAGTGCAGAACGATCTATGGAACGGTCCTTGCTAGATCTACCCAAGGCCACGGTTTTCGTTGTATGCGCCCCCCCCCGTCTTTACGAGAAAATCGAGTTTTAAATTTGTACCAGGGGGTGTGCCGTCTTGCGTGTTGAACGAAGGCAGCATTGCCCGTCGTCGGCGTGACGATTAATACTACACCTTGCTTCGACAGGTTTACCGCGAGCACCCTTGCTTTGGACGCTCTTTGTATGCGTTACCCTCAAGAAGCGATAGTTTCCCCTGGTTATTGATGCTTCTGTAAACATACTGTAGTAGTGGCTGCTGCACGCTGAGCTTGATGTGGATACGCAGATAGAATATCTTATCTTCTTACCGTAGTGCGGGCGGAGACCCGCGTGAATTGTTACAATATAGCAGGCATGCTCAGACTACCGAATTCTCCATGGTTTCGCGCAAGTTAGCTCTTCACTTAACCCGATCTAGGTTACAAAACACCTGTCGTCATAATAGTAAACCTTCAACAAAGTCATCCCTTGGTGCGATGCCTATTATTGCAATACGGACCTTCCCCCGTACATGCGAAGGCGCAGGCTTCGGCATGGGTAGCACGCTTTGCCCAAAATTATACCTCAACTCAGAAGTTACCCAGACGCGCGCTACGATTATCGATAGAGGTACTGTACCTCTTTTTGGCAACATTGGTTTCTGAACGACGGCGCCCCTAAACGCAAAATCGACGGAAATCGGTCATTTTTCTTCAGAATTCTTGCAATATTTGTTGTATACCTAAGCCATGGGTTTGTTCATCACAATGGTTAAAACACTTTCAGTTTACTCGAAAACCTGTACTGGACAAGATGTAGAGTAGTTTATCAACATCCACTACCCTCAGAAAGCAAACGCAATGGTTGGCGCACCTCTATCGTACTATTAATAATAGTACCATAGCACCATAGCACCATAGTACCATAGTACCATAGCACCATAGCACCATAGTACCATAGTACCATAGCACCATAGTACCATAGTACCATAGTACCATAGCACCATAGTACCATAGTACCATAGTACCATAGCACCATAGTACCATAGTACCATAGTACCATAGTACCATAGCACCATAGTACCATAGTACCATAGTACCATAGCACCATAGCACCATAGTACCATAGTACCATAGTACCATAGTACCATAGTACCATAGTACCATAGTACCATAGTACCATAGTACCATAGTACCATAGTACCATAGTACCATAGTACCATAGTACCATAGTACCATAGTACCATAGTACCATAGTACCATAGTACCATAGTACCATAGTACCATAGCACCATAGCACCATAGTACCATAGTACCATAGCACCATAGCACCATAGTACCATAGTACCATAGTACCATAGCACCATAGTACCATAGTACCATAGTACCATAGCACCATAGTACCATAGTACCATAGTACCATAGTACCATAGCACCATAGTACCATAGTACCATAGCACCATAGTACCATAGTACCATAGTACCATAGTACCATAGTACCATAGTACCATAGTACCATAGTACCATAGTACCATAGTACCATAGTACCATAGTACCATAGTACCATAGTACCATAGTACCATAGTACCATAGTACCATAGTACCATAGTACCATAGTACCATAGTACCATAGTACCATAGTACCATAGTACCATAGCACCATAGTACCATAGTACCATAGTACCATAGCACCATAGCACCATAGCACCATAGTACCATAGCACCATAGCACCATAGCACCATAGTACCATAGCACCATAGTACCATAGTACCATAGTACCATAGTACCATAGTACCATAGTACCATAGTACCATAGTACCATAGTACCATAGTACCATAGCACCATAGTACCATAGTACCATAGCACCATAGCACCATAGTACCATAGTACCATAGTACCATAGTACCATAGTACCATAGTACCATAGTACCATAGTACCATAGTACCATAGTACCATAGTACCATAGTACCATAGTACCATAGTACCATAGTACCATAGTACCATAGCACCATAGCACCATAGCACCATAGTACCATAGCACCATAGTACCATAGTACCATAGTACCATAGCACCATAGTACCATAGTACCATAGTACCATAGTACCATAGTACCATAGCACCATAGCACCATAGTACCATAGTACCATAGTACCATAGTACCATAGTACCATAGTACCATAGTACCATAGTACCATAGTACCATAGTACCATAGTACCATAGTACCATAGTACCATAGTACCATAGTACCATAGTACCATAGTACCATAGTACCATAGTACCATAGTACCATAGCACCATAGCACCATAGCACCATAGTACCATAGCACCATAGCACCATAGTACCATAGTATAGTACCATAGTACCATAGTACCATAGTACCATAGTACCATAGTACCATAGTACCATAGTACCATAGTACCATAGTACCATAGTACCATAGTACCATAGTACCATAGTACCATAGTACCATAGTACCATAGTACCATAGTACCATAGTACCATAGTACCATAGTACCATAGCACCATAGTACCATAGTACCATAGTACCATAGTACCATAGCACCATAGTACCATAGTACCATAGTACCATAGCACCATAGCACCATAGTACCATAGTACCATAGTACCATAGTACCATAGTACCATAGTACCATAGTACCATAGTACCATAGTACCATAGTACCATAGTACCATAGTACCATAGTACCATAGTACCATAGTACCATAGTACCATAGTACCATAGTACCATAGTACCATAGTACCATAGTACCATAGCACCATAGTACCATAGTACCATAGTACCATAGTACCATAGCACCATAGTACCATAGTACCATAGTACCATAGTACCATAGTACCATAGTACCATAGTACCATAGTACCATAGTACCATAGCACCATAGCACCATAGCACCATAGTACCATAGCACCATAGCACCATAGTACCATAGTACCATAGCACCATAGTACCATAGTACCATAGTACCATAGTACCATAGTACCATAGTACCATAGTACCATAGTACCATAGTACCATAGTACCATAGTACCATAGTACCATAGCACCATAGTACCATAGCACTATCCGCCCCCAGCACCGTTGGAAATAGTTTTTGGAGGTTACTATATAGATCGTTAAATACCTAGGCCAGAGTCGTTCTACGATGCCTCCCCCCTCCCCCCCTGGTTTTTGTTACCGAATAAATAGTTGTGAGATCAGCTCCCGGCTGTATCAGCTGAAAGACGGTGCCCTTTGCCACCTCAACATCGTCATCGTTTGATGGTCCTTTGCTAACTAGAAGACATAGGAATATACTCGGAATATATGTTTTTCATAGGATCTTTCTTCGTGCCGAGCAGCCATGGAACGCTCGTTGAAGAAAATCGCTGATTTTTGGGGGTGGGGGGGGGTGTCGTAGAATCAGTCGGCATGGGATTGTTGCTCGGGGTACATCTTGGTCCTGTCCCGACGTCAGGTTTTTTGGGCTAGGTAGATATCCCGTTAAGTAAGCATCCCGAGCGAAACACAGAACTATCCTGAGGCATGGACACCAAGTCGCCGCTTCCAATACCATAACGCGATCCATCCAACCCTTCTCCCCTCTTAGGCCGCATGGGCCACCATGGCGTCGGTTGAAGGCGACACTTCGCAGCCTGCTGTGTCTCCTAAGGGAGAAAGCTTTCTTACCGGGTCTGACTTAGTCAAAGGGGGAGACGCGCCAATCCTTCTCGCTTCAGACTCTCTTGGTCGGGTGGGTCTGCTGCGCTATCCCGCCCAGCTGCCAGACCCCGCTGCTTCTACCCTAGCCACGAAAGGCGTCACGGGTGAGTTTTTTCCAGCTAGAGAAAGGCTTCGGTAGGAGGGGTGAAATTGTTTAACCCAAACGTTTCTCACTCACAAGGCTCCTCAAATTAGACCAACAAACTAACAGTTAACTACCCGTCGATAGTCAACTAATAGCTAACTAGCAGTAGAATAATAATTTACTCGACTACTGACTTCACTACCCAACATCTTCGGATTTGGTTCGTCTTTTTCAACACCATTCCGTACATACATATCTACAGCAGCTCGTGTCAAATTGTGTACCGGGCGTAGCTTGCATTTTTTTCATAGCCGGTTGTAGGGGGACGCATAGAGCTCCAAAAGTGAGGAACTCGGACTAGTGAGAAGCTCGGAAGGAATGGGTGCTACGTATCCCTGCCGAGCGGTCGTACCGTCGGTGATGGGTAGAAGCCGGTCGCCCCGGTCGTGTACAGTATCAGGTTATCCTCGAGCCTGGTATAGGCCAGTTTCGTGAGTTTGAATCCGCCCGAGTGCGTACTCGTATAAACTCGTGGGAACTTTTTCTTGTGCACAAATTGACTTGCGGAAAGCGCGAGTGAGTGCGTGAGTTTGCAACACTCGATGAAAAATCGACGAGCAGTGAGATTGCTGAACCCTGTGCGCGATAAAAATTGAAGGCAAGAACCGGGGGGAGAAGGGACGACACCTGCGACCACGGCTTGTCCACAAGCTGGAAAGCAAAAGTGCGAGAAAAAAAAAAAGTTCGATTCGACCTATTATTATTAATAGAACGAAAAAAGAAAAGTGTCTCCGTGGACGCGTGCTAGTACAGAGATAGCACATTTGGCTATTTCGTTTTTGGAATAACCTGGCCCCCCAACGCGTAATCGTGGGAACATCATTCTTGTTTTGAAGCATGCTTGTATTTATACCCATGACCCCATGGACTTGTTCATCGGGTTGCGCTTTCGGTTTACTCAACACCTCGGTATCAGATGATGTTGCCTTAGAAGACATATAAAGGCATCGTGAGGGCATATAGAGTAGTTTACTCCTCAATAGGTTAAGAGTCTCAGAAAAAAAATAAACAAAATGGCGCACCTCTAGCCTAGAATGTGTCAGTCATGAATAGCTCGACATAGTTGAATAGGACCCAGCACGGCTCATGGCGGTCTTCTTTCGGATCGCAGGGCGCCATTTGTAGCCACGACAACGTATTTTGTGGCCACCACAAATGTGGGAGTGCGTACGAAGCGGACGAACGACCCCGTCGTTTTCTCAGACTCAAACGCACCCAGATCTGAGAATTCCTCGCACGCCCCCACTGCTGTCTCCGCACCCTGAACTTGAGATGGGAACGAAGGGGAACTCTCGCCTACGCTGAGCCCCGAGGAGACAAACGCGGCGGAGGCGGCGGCGGCAGTGTTAGCTGAAGCGATGGAAGCGGCAATCCCCCGGGTATCTCTCGTTAAGGCGCACGCGGGGAGAGTGGCCGCGGCTCGGCAGCTTGAGGAGGGAGGAGGCGTCGTCACGCTCGGGGCCACCGACAGGTATTGCGGACAGTTCGGATATGGTTGATCATTGTTGTTGTTGTTGTTGTTGTTGTTGTTGTTGTTGTTGTTGTTTTTTTTTTTTTTTTTTTTTTTTCGCCGTCCCACACTGTGCAGCATGAGGTTGAACATGTCAAGACACATGCTAAATTATATGGGCATCCTTTTTGCCTTCTTCTGAGAGTGATCACTTGAGGGTTTTTTATACCACACCCAAGAGCCTATTTCGCGTAGACTGTACGCGCAACCCGATGGCCGAACCCATGGCCTAGGCATGAAAAAAATATTCATGTTTAAAAGAAAAGGATGACGTTCCGACGACTTTGGGTTAAGGAGGGCTAAGGAGCCCCGTCATCCAGGAAACGGTTTAGCCAAAAATAAGTACAGTACCTCCATCGTAGTACGCGTCCGCGGAAAATGGATATTAATGGACCACCTGCGCTGATAGATCTCTCTCGCTATGGAAGGGGAGTCGTCACGCTTGGACCCCACCGATATGTATGGTGTGGTTCGCGTATGGCGGTTATTGTGACAGACATCTCGAGCTACAGATAGATGTGAAGACGAAATGAAAAGCAGCCTGTCCTATGACGGTGGTTGGGAGTGTGGGCATGCGTTAATGCGAGAGCAATGACAACCCCCCATGGCGGGAGTTAGCGATTACTTGACGTTGCGTCGGGCACGCTAATATTACTGTATCAGCTGTATAGTCGTCACGTTGACAGGCACCGACGGGTATAGCGGGGGTATTGCATCGCTGCTGCTATGCCTGCCAATGCGGGGTTAGGGTGCGATTGGTGATGACTGTGTGACGCGTGCTACGATAGAGGTAGCCATTCTTGGCTAAACTGTTTTCTGATAGACGAGGCTCCTGAACCTGTCAAGACAATCGCCCGAATTCCCTTATTGTTTTACAATGTGTTTTGTTGTACGCCTAGGACACGAGAGTATTCTTCGGGTACGTAGCACTTAAAAAAAGAGCAGTTGTTTGGTTGGGGGTATAGGGC
This sequence comes from Undaria pinnatifida, assembly GCA_012845835.1. Lineage (NCBI taxonomy): Eukaryota > Phaeophyceae > Laminariales > Alariaceae > Undaria > Undaria pinnatifida. The sequence continues at coordinate 1,249,982 of JABAKD010000014.1, forward strand.
TCATCAACAGCCCCAACAACTTGGTCACATCTACCGTATAGCATCCGTGGTGTCAGTCGTTTCGAGGTTATTGTGTGATTACTGGTGTGTCGGGCGTGCGATTATTAACTTGTCAGCTGTAGACACCGCTGCGTATTGTGGGGTTAATGTATGAGTTCCACTGTGTCAAGCATGCTACTATCGTCGAATCAGCTGTGCTCGTAGACCTCGCCGGTAAAGAAGGAGGGGTCATCATGCTCGGATCTACCGACAGGTATTCGGGATTTGTCGGTGTCCGTGTCATCTTTATCTCCCACAAGGTGTCGATGGTGTGTCAGCCCGCCTCAAGGTAGGCGCATCTCATGAGAACGATTCGCGCATTGGATAGATAACGGTGTAGAATATCTATACCCTATATCCGCAGTCATGGAATATTATGCCAGACCCGCATCATGCAGACCCCACCCTAACCCTGCTGTTTCAGTAAAATCAGGTAAAGAGCCGTGCCACACAGCCCCCGAAAACGTGCTCTAGATCGTGTAGATTATTTGAAGCAAGGATGTTCAGGCCTCGAAATACCTAAAACTCGAAAATAAGAAAGGTGGATCTGATCTGTTTCCTGTTGATACCTACCACGTATGGTCAAATACGCGGAGGATCACGCAGCCTAGGGTCTGTGTCGCCGAAGCACTCAGCTACAGGATCACCTATACACGAGTGAATGAGCGACCCAGCTGAGTGCGATGCCCCACAGCAGCTTTGTCTGTCACCTGGTATCCATTTATATGATCCATATCCACATAGAAACCCCGGGGATGTACCTGGAAGTCCCTTGACGGCCACAGACTCATGCTGTACCAGGCATACAGATATGTGATCGATTTTGAGCCTTACCTTTGATGACCATTATGTTAAGGTATTAGTGGGGTATTAGTCCATTTGACCACTTGCAAAAGGTTAACCAATAGCTTACCCAAACTAAGCCTTATAACACTCTCCCCCCCTGAAACGGCGGGATAGCAGGTCGGCCGGATATACGGGCGGACCTTTCAATATCCAAGCCGTTTCATTTCCTGGGGATACCGAGGAGAGTATTTTTCAAATTCGTCAATTATGCTTGGATGTATATCACTACCCACTGAACTGCGCAGTCACGTGTTGCCACCCATTGAGCTACGCAGTCACATATATAGCACCACCCACCGAGCTACTACGCAGTCACGTGCGTGACTGCGTAGCTAAGTGGACAGTGCTATATAACCAACAAAATACGTATTTTGCGAGTCCGTCAATGGAATCTCAACGACTTCGTCAGGGATCTCCGGGGCTTTCCCCTTGCCACTGGCTACCGTTGTACTCAGGAACAAACTATCATAACCATTCATATTGTCTCTGGCGCGCACGCTCGCAAAGACGTTTTTTCCCTTTCGTTTCCGGGAGAAAAAGCGGAAATATGAAGTGGGTGGGATTCGAACCCACGACCCACCGTTTGTTGGTTGTACAGCACTACCCACTGAGCTACGTAGTCACGCGACTACGTATGTAGCTCAGTGGGTCGTGCTATATAGCCAACGACATGGGCCGTTGTAAAAGTACCATAGCCGGTCTTGTGATATCCATGTCCACGTAGGAACCTGGGGATGCCCCCAAAAAGCCTCATGATGGCCACAGACCTGTGCTGTACCGGATACCAGGTACCGGGACATATACTATTGATTCTTCACTCATCTCAGGAGCCTCATTATATGTCACGAAATGGAGATCTGACATGTCCGATGTGTGAAAGTGTCGAAGGCACATGACGAACACAACATTGGCCGCATACGAAGCAAGCCTGGTCTGCTGGGATGGGGGATGCATGCTATCTGAATCGCTACGCCCGGGGGTCTGTACGACACCCGCGCGGCATGCTGACGGTCCCCCTGTACTGCTGCTGCTGCAGGCTCTCTTCCTAGACGACAAAAAAAATGTCCTTTTACTACTGTTTCCTGTTTATTTAGTATGCGTGCTGTCGCATGCTCTTCTTAGCCGTCGGATGACATCAGGAACAAATTAACAGCAGCACACCTCGGACAGATCCCGATCTGCAGTAGATAATCTAGATCATCTACTACAGCAGACCCGGTACCTGCCGTGCTGGGATGCTGTAGTCTAGTCTATAGGATTAGGGATACAAAGAGGACATATTTGTGTCTATCCTGGAAACATTTGCTAAATCATGCAGATCTTACGGCTCCCCGGTAGCATGAGCTAGACCCTACAGATCTTCCCTGAAGCTTCTAGACCATCAAGTGGGCATCGATCATCTGCCAGACGTGCGAACAATATAATACGCATAACTGAAGCAAATCGTACCACACAAAAAAAAAGTAGAATCAGGAATCAGCATATCATCACACTACAGCAGTAGTACCAGGTATCACTTACAGTGGGTGCCCAGAGCTAAGGGCGTACGAGGTAAGACCATTCGGGACTTAAGATCGGTCAAACTGGCATGCCCCTCCTATACTACAAGCTATACAGTATAAGCCCGCCTATAACAAATTTCCCAATGAGAAACTGATGCCCATTTTTGGGCGGACGCCAAGAAAATTGGATTTGAGAAATTGTACTCAGCGACGAGCGCTACGTTGAATCCTATCAGTATATGATAGCCTATGCTCAAGGTTGTTCAAGGGTCGTGTCACAGTAAGAATCTGATTGTCAGTCTATTTAATACTTAGTAAGACTTTCTTGCTGGCGGGCCTATACTGTACTATACTGTATGTAGCCTACTAGTCTACAGATAACAGCAACGTTGCTTGTTTCGGGGTATCCATTGTGCGTTGTAAATAGCTGGAGCATTGCACGACTCGTGCCAGAAACCGACGGGAAACCATGGCCTAAAGCATTCAGTTTAGGGCCAGCATTGCAATACAGCTACAGTAGTACATAATTGTCCCTCTATAGTGCCGGCCAGCCGGAAACACAGGCACTATAGCGGTAACCGGCACTACTCCGCTGCTGGTTTGTTACTCGTGCGTTTCTGTACGAAGTGGTTTCACCGGTGCTGTACGTGGCGAGAAACCGGCATTGCCCAACGTTCGCTGTAGAGGCACGTCTACTGTAGCAATCGGGCTGAGTAACCACCCATGATACGCTGATGCGATATTCTATGGCGGCGCCAACATCGGTTTTACCCGCCGCATGATCCATATCCATCCACTCATGGTATCAAACCCGGGGTTGTATCGAAGATGTCCCTTTGACCACCACAGATATTCAGCAGCAGCACCAACATCGGTTACACCCGCCGCAAGATCCGTATCCATCCGCCTATGATACGAAACCCAGGGTTGTATCCAAGATATCCCCTGACCAATAAAGATATTTTACAGCAGGACCAACATCCGGTATATCCGCCACAAGAGCCGTATCCATCCGCCTATGATAAGAAACCCGGGGTTGTATCCGGGATGTCCCCTGACCACCACAAACTGCACGACACCACCACCCCTTTGCAGATGCGTGTACCAGTGGGGCGTTGCTTTGGACGATGGAGAGGAGAGCGGCGAAGATCTTCCGGACCCACCGGCGTGCAATGCACCCGCACCGAAGACCCCCGCGGGGGGTGAGGACGGGGCGGAGGAGGAGGAGGAGGACAACGAGGAGGAGGGCGAGGAGGGAGGGGCGGCTGCTGAGGCATGGTCTGGTGATGATGAGGATCTTGTCGAGCGTACCGTGAAGAAGGTGCGGGTGTGGCGTGTGACATGATGCGGCAGCGCGGCGCTGGGTTGTGGTTCGAATTGGCGAGTTGGAAGATCAGGCCGGCACGTGATCGTATCGCTCGATGTTGGATCGTATGATACTACTAATGGCGCACGAGTAACGTACAGCATAGGGGTCCCCGAACGAGGCAGTGTGTCCGAGTGATATGACCGCCTTATAGAGGGAAGCCACGTTATTCATTCTAGGTTACGAGTGCAATTCCCCAGTGGCGCCAAGCGATTATGACCGCCTTGTATCGGGATACCGTCTTATCCCGACCGCCTTATTGGGAGACCCCTAGTACAGTATAGCTCGATCTTTAAACGGTTGGTTTTGTTCCTTGGCGGACTTCCGTCGGTGCGTGTGTCTCCTTCACATGAAGCCGTCGTATCTCTACCCAACGACATCAGCAAACGGCACTGGGTTGGTTGGATTGATGGCAATGAATGGCGATTTGGAAGATCGTGTCGGATGGTTGTTTTGTCGTTGGACGGTCGCTAGTATTACAATAATGAGGGTTTCGTTGGAAGAACGTTGAACGCGAGAGATACAGAAGGGGGCACGTGACGCGTGACACCTCAGCGCGAAAGCGTGCGTGCACGCGTGTGTGTATATGTGTGTGTTCCACATGAATTCGTTCACTCTACCCGACGATATCGACATTGTCGTACACGCTACTATTAATAATACTGCGGTCGAGATGCACCCGAGTCGTTCCACGGTGATAGCCACCCCAATTTTTCTTCAACGAAATCGCCAGTTTTGAAACCAGCTCCCGGCCGCACCTCCTGCAATACGGTGCCCCTTGCCACCCCGACGTCGTCATTCGATAGTCCTTCCTTTGCTAACAAGAAAACATACGGATGCTGTTTTTTAGTAGCACCCTTCCTCGTGTCGAGCGGCCATGAAACGTTCGTTGAAGAAAGTCGCTGGTTTTTTCGGGGGGGGGGGGGGGGGCTATCGTAGAATCAGTCACCCATATTTTTTTAGGCCCCTTGGTTAAAGTTGAGGATCTCTATACTATAGTCTAATGAAATATTAGAAGAAAGCTACACGGTGGGGAGGGGTTGTTGTTTTTTTTAGGCCTTTTTTGTCAGTGGCTCGGGGTCACTCGCGCAGTTGACCCCCCTGTTCCTTGCGGCCATAGGATTTCTTTCCTTTCGTGCTGTTCAAATTTATAGATCGTAATCCCAGACGGGGTGCTTAGCTACGCTGCGCCAAACAAATCGCCGAACGTGTTTTTTTTTTTCGACGCGTGCTACGATAGAGGTATCACTTTTCGTTTCGTGTGAAATTTTTTCTGAACGACGGGGCTCCTTAACCCAAAGTCGTGGGGAATATACCTTTTTTTTGCCTGATTTTCGTTCTACAACCTAGGCCATGGGATGTTCCATCCAGTTAGCAGTTTGATTTTTCTTCAGATCAGTTTTCGGCGTATAGAGAGATCTTAACCTCCCAAATTGTAGAACCGCAGAAAAAAAGTGGAGCACCTCTATCGTAGAACGCGTCGAGTATCATACCGTATCATACCGTATCATACCGTATGATAGTATGATAGTATGATAGTATGATAGTATGATGGTATGATGGTATGATGGCATAATAGTATGATATAATGATAGTATGATAGTATGATGGTATGATAGTATGATGGTATGATAGTATGATAGTATGATAGTATGATAGTATGATAGTATGATGGTATGATGGTATGATGGTATACTAGTATGATGATAGTATGATAGTATGATAGTATGATAGTATGATAATATGATAGTATGATAGTGTGATAGTATGATAGTATGGTAGTATGATAGTATGATAGTATGATAGTATGATAGTATGATAGTATGATAGTATGATAGTATGATAGTATGATAGTATGATAGTATGATAGTATGATAGTATGATAGTATGATAGTATGATGGTATGATAGTATGATGGTATGATAGTATGATAGTATGATAATATGATGGTATGATAGTATGATAGTATGATAGTATGATAGTATGATAGTATGATAGTATGATAGTATGATAGTATGATAATATGATAGTATGATAGTATGATAGTATGATGGCATAATGGTTTGATAGTATGATGGTATGATAGTATGATGGTATGATAGTATGATAGTATGATAGTATGATAGTATGATAGTATGATGGTATGATGGTATGATGGTATACTAGTATGATGATAGTATGATAGTATGATAGTATGATAGTATGATAATATGATAGTATGATAGTGTGATAGTATGATAGTATGATAGTATGATAGTATGATAGTATGATAGTATGATAGTATGATAGTATGATAGTATGATAGTATGATAGTATGATAGTATGATAGTATGATAGTATGATAGTATGATGGTATGATAGTATGATGGTATGATAGTATGATAGTATGATAATATGATGGTATGATAGTATGATAGTATGATAGTATGATAGTATGATAGTATGATAGTATGATAGTATGATAGTATGATAATATGATAGTATGATAGTATGATAGTATGATGGCATAATGGTTTGATAGTATGATGGTATGATAGCGTCGAGCTGCAAAATCACTCGGGCGAGTATGATAGTATGATGGTATGATAGCGTCGAGGTGCAAAATCACTCGAGCGAGTGTGATAGTATGATAGTATGACAGTATGATAGTATGATAGTATGATAGCATGATAGTACGATAGTACGATAGTATGATAGGATACGATATGATATGATATGATATGATAGTATGATATGATACGATATGATATGATATGATACGATATGATATGATACCTCAGACCCGATAGTGAAAGTTGGGGTATATTATAACATCAACAACACCGTCGGCTTGGTGAATCAGTCACCCAAAGACTGTTTTTGAGAAAATGAAGCACGCTTCGATGAACAAGCCCATGGCCTAGGTGTGGACCGAACAACATACGAGCAAAGAAAAAGTGGCATTCCGACGAAAGTGGGTTACGGTGAGTTAAGGAGCGCCCCACCATTCAGAAAAACAAAAAATGTAAGTGCCACGCTTATCGTGGCACTCGTCGATATCAATCTGATACCAGCAAACGGTAGCGTGGATTGGTTAAAATGGCAAGTTGGAGGTGATATATCGGTACAGGGTCACTCAAGCGAGCGAGCCAAATCCAGCATTGAAAGGAGAGTCCCCTGCCTTCCACCGTAGCCTTGTGTATGGCGTGTATGTGCTGTTCACCATAAGCCGGTACACTTCTGCCCCACAATGTCAGCACACGACAGCAGTGGGCTGGTTATTGAATTGGTGAGTTGGAAGATCGAGTTGGATGGTTGCTTTCGTTGCTCGATATCGGGTCGTATAGTTTGAATGAGCAGCAAAAAATCGATATTCTAACGGTAGTTTTTTTTCCATTGGCCGATATCCGTCCGTAGCAGTAGGTATTTTGTTCTGGGATCTTTGTTTGCGTTTTCTCACGGTGGTTGTGTATGCATGGACGTTTGTTTGTGTTCCTGTTGGTGTTTGTAGGCGTTTGCGTGTGTTTGTGTGTGCGTGTGCGTGTGCGTTTGTGTGTGTGCGTGCGTATCGGTCATGCTCCATCTCGTGCCTTCGGGTGGGCGCAAAAAGCGATATACGCTGACTCTTCTATTGTGATTTCTCTAGATGCTGGCTACCGTGGCGATGCCGAGGACTTCCAGCTTGAGCGACAGCTCGTTCGAAAGCTGCTGTACAGCCCCACAGGACTGTCAACTTTTTTTCTTGGAGTTGTACACAATTGGCTTGCTTTCTAAAAAAACCCCGTCCGTTCTCATTTTAGGCTCCGTTCCCATTTTTCCGAAAACTCTGTTATTATGCGTGTGTGTGGGTGTGTTTGTTCTTCACGTAAAAACGTTGTTTTTATGATATCCAACGTCATCAGCACAAGCCAGTGGCTTGCTTGAAATGTTGTTTTTGGAGAATGGGCCGGATGGCTCGACGTTCGACGGTGTGACACGAGCGCAAGAGTGTCAAAAACGCTCGATCTTAAATGGCCGGCTTTATTCGTTGGTTGATTTCCGTGGGTAGATACGTTTTTTTTCCCCCTTGAGGCGTTTGGTGCTTTAGAGCGTTACCAATGCGTCTCACCCGTTGATTCCAAACTAGAGCGGAACCCAGGGAGAACTGTGGAGTCGTTGAGAGATGCCTCGCCTGCACCTCTCACCTGTCGCCGTGTTATGCAAACCTCTTGTTATGTGATTGGACCCTTTGTTGGCTGTGTTCTGCCTGCAAGATGGGTATTGTGTTTCTCGGCCAACAATCGCATTTCACCACGTTGTGGATTGGTCGATTGTCATATTTTCCTTGCGGTACTCGTTACAATGATGAGGTGGCGGCAGTCGGAGTTGTATTTTTTAGTCGATATGGCGGAACGAGTCTAGTGCGACCTATGTACCAACCGTACCGCCCAAATATACGACTTCTAACCGCTCCCTCCACTACCCGTACACATACATGCTACTCGCACTCGCTCCAGCCCGCACGCGGCAGCAGCGGGAATCAAGACCTGTCGGAGTTCCTGACCAAACGAACTTGCGCGGAGTCTGGCTCGCCTCCTTCGCTACCTTGGCTTGGCGGACAGGGCGGTAAAGCTTCTTCAGCCCCCTGTATCCCGGACGACGATCTAAAGCTCGAGTGGATTCACGGTTACTCCGCGCAGGTTAGTTCAGGCATGTACACCCGATACCTGGTACTGGGTGTTAAAATAATGTACATAAATAAACGTGAGCGTGCAAGTATCCCGATCAAGGCAATAATGGCATTAATAACGTACATAAATGAACGTGAGCGTGCAAGTATCCTGATCAAGGCAACAATAGCAGTATCGTACGAGTCGCTTTTGATGGCCTCGGTTTTCAGCGGCTCAGGCGCAATGCCGATACCTGGTCGTGGCTACGACGCGATGGTACGACAGGGGGGTAACATATATATTTTTTGATTAAGACATATTTTGTGATTTACGTGGAGCTCCGTAATCTCCAAATCGTCGAAACGTATACCAGGTACATCATTGTTGCCTTTTTTTGCAATTGTATTCGTTGGATATCATCACCGTAGGATTGCTCATCGGCTTGCACATCATATCACCCAAGAGTTGCCATTCTTTTAGTTGCCGTTTAGTCGCCATTAGTTTAGTCTGCTCTGGATGTTGACTCACTCAGTGGTTGCGGTGTATATCGAACACCCTTTCACTGTCACGTTCGGTCCTTCTTGCGCTCTGGTCACCTTGAAGGTAGTCTTGCATCGATCGGGAGTTTTTAGCGCGGGTATCGAGGTGCTATTCACAGAAAATGGCCTCCGTTTGTGTCTGACTTTCAGTAGCAAGGTCAGTGGAAATGCATGGACATCAAATGTCCAAATCCGCCCCCCTTGTCCGCTTTGGCCATACTAAAAGTATTTCTTGAATGGTCACGTTAAATACGTTCTTGCATGGTCATGGTATAATATTTGTTTTTCCTGCGTGGTTGTGTTAAACATTTCCATGCATTAAAAAATATTGTTTCTTGCTTCAATCGGGACTGTATCTTTATGGCAGGGGTCGAGACAAAACCTGATGTACAACCGCAAGGGTGACATCGTCTACCCTGCCGCGTGCGCTGGAGTGGTAATGACCAAATGTACAATGCCGGAGAAACACAAGCAAAAGTACAACCTTGACCACACACAGGTATGACAACGCTACATCAAAGGTGGTAGTATCGCACTCCTCTTCTTGCTGCTGCTGCTGCTGCTGTTGTTATTGTTGTTGTTGTTGTTGTTGTTGTTGTTGTTGTTGTTGTTGTACGGAACTGCCATGACGTGTCAAGAAACATGCAAAAAAATAATGGGTACGCTTGCCTGTAGACGAAGGTGGCAGTCTCCGTAGAAGATCTAACCGGCAAATCGCGGTTTATTGTACGTCTAGAGAATCAGGCATGTCTTTATCGGGGTTTGGGGTTTGGGGTTGTTCTTGGCGTCTCTCACTCTCGGGGGCAGGCCTCACGAGTAGGCTGGCAAGGCCAAGCGACGCGCAAGCGCGCTTCTTGCTGAGAACGTCAGCGGACAAAGGAAATCGCCTGGTTGGTCAATCCATCCAGAAGTCTGTGCATCTTCCTTCCACCCGCCCCTCCCTAATCTTTGCATGAAAAAAGTTAAAATAATGTGCATCCCCCGTCCGCTGGGGATAGTGGTTTTTTTTTTGTCAATATCATAGCATCCAACGACAAAAGGCGTTGACGGTTCTCGGCACAGGTCTATATGGCGTGCCTCGAAGGTGCAAACTAATTAAATGTCTTGAAGTAGTATTAGTTAATTATTTCTAACGCGGACGGCTTATGATTCCTATCCTCAGTCGCTTTTCGCCCCTGGCGCGTGGCACGCTAGGGGCGACTAAATCTTCATGAGCATCCTCGTTCGAGGGGCTCTACGCCTCACGCTCTACGCCTCACCCGAGTCTCGAATCTTACAGAAGTAAAAGAGAAACCGCAACCACATGAAGTGCCCCATGGCCTAGACGTACACTTATTAAATACTCCGGAGTACTAAGTAATGTACAACGGACAGCAGCAGCGTGACTATGCAAACGGTAGGGCTTATAACCACCATTATCGCCACCCTTTGAATTGGACCCTTTTTTCAGAGAGCATGAGAGAGTGGCATAATAACCGCGTGGTTTTCAGCGTAAAAGCAGCGTAAGTGGACTGCTTTTTAGGTGTATAGCCAAGCAAAACAGGCCTACACAGGCAAAATACTAAAAATGATGGAAAGGTCGTATAAAACCGCAATTGAACCAACACATAAAATAATGAAACCAGGAGCAGAATGAATACACGCCCACGCGTGGAATGGGCGTCGACCTTTGAGCCATAGTACGGTAGTGGGTAGTGGTGAGACGCGTGCTACGATAGAGGTATACCTTTTTTTGGTGAAAATGGTTGCTGAATGACTTAAGACACTCCTTAACCCAAAATCGTCGGAAAAAAAAAATAGGCCATTTTTTTTTTGCATGATTCTCGCTGTGTACCTAAGCCATGTTTTTTTTTTTTTCATCCGGTAAAAGATTTTTTTCCTCCAAATCAGTTTTTTTGGGAGAAGTCTTAAGCTCCCAAATTGAGGAACTTCAGGAAAAAAATGATGTACCTCTGCCGTAGCAATGGGTCGTGAAGACGATCCTAAGAAATTTCTGAGCTTACCTAGCATGAGGAGCAGCTCAATCCCTCACACGAGATCATGACTTGGAAGGCGTTCGTTTCGGGCACCCCGACCAACTTTTTTTATGCTGTATTGATAGAGTCCTAAACAAAGTTACCCGTAAAATTATCATACTAACCCATAGTTTCATATAGAAAAAACCGTTTCGCCCCTTACCGTGAGATGGCTTTTTGTAGGAATGGGATTCTAGGCACAGGCTTGGTTAAGGAAGACACGGGTGGATGGAATCCCCCCCCCCCCCGTTTCGTCGACACAGTAGAAGGTGAACAAAATGTCGACTTTCTGAGCACTTTCAGGAAGGTTAAACATCACAAAAAAACGTGCGGATTTGCACGCGTTCCGTGAGTTTCGTGTGATTTGCGGCGTTCGAAAAAGTGCTTCCACGGGCTGCCGTTTGGAGTTTGCTGACGTTCTGTGTATTTTGCGTCGTACCTGACTTTCCAAAACTGTGCTCAGGAGGTCTGTGTTTTGCCCACGTTCTACTGTGGTGTTTTAAACGGAGGGGTTCGTCCACCCGTGGAGTGAGTACTATGTTTCTTTGGTTTATGTTTTTCTTATGGAAAGCCCTATCCAGTGGATGAAACACTGTAAAATCGTGTGGACGGCTTAGAGTAAATAACCCTATGTTTCTTTGGCTTATGCTTTTTGGAAAGCCCTATCCAGTAGATGAAACACTGTAAAATCGTGAGGACGGCTTAGAGTAAATAGCCCTATGTTTCTTTGGTTTATGTTTTTTGGAAAGCCCTATCCAGCGGGTGAAACACCGTAAAATCGTAAGGACGGCTCAGAGTAAATAACCCTGTGTTCGATTCGAAACTTGAGAGTACGAAAATAAACCGTTCACCCCTATGGCGCGCGATTCGCACCCGTCCTCAATCGTGTCCAGTTCGCCCCCCCACACTTCAACCAACTTGTGCCCGCGGGCCGCGCCCGCACCCCCCACGGGAAAATAATGGACACATCTTGTCACAAAAACAGTCTATAACGTGTTCATCAATCTACCCCGATGACACTCAGACGCCGGCTACGATATAGGTATCACTTCTCGTCTGAAATGGGTTATGAACGACGGGGCTCCCTAACCCGAAATCGTCGGGAAATAGGCTTATTTTTTTTCACGGGTCTCGTCGCGTACCTGAGCCATGTTTTTTTTTTTTCATCCGGTGTCAGTTTTATTTTTATCCAAGACAGTTTTTGGGAGAGGTCTTAAGCTCTCGAATTGAGGAGCCTTAACCTCGGAAAAAAAAGCGGCGCACCTACGCGTCCTCACGTGGCCATGTCGCCCCCACCCTTAAAACAAAATCCTAGCGCCCGCACCCAGACCCCCCCCGGCATCTCGACCCCACAACAATTCGCAGAAATTGGCTATCACGTGCTGGGCTATGGACCCCACTCTCACGCGGGTTCCCGAGGGAAACACAGGGGATAGCCCTCCTCGTCAGAGAAGCTTCAGAAGTACACCCCGCTACCGTGCGGCATGCATCGATGCACGATTCCCATCCTTGAACACGTGTTGCTCCCACCTTTCCACATGTCGCTCCCACCCTTCCACAAACATTTGCCGCGCGCACCCGCGCCGCCACGATATCTCGACCGCCCTTCACGCCAAACGGTTATCACCTGCTCTTAGCGATGCGCCCCACTATGGCCCATGCTGCCACGGGGCAGGGAGGGGGGGGGCATTTCTCCTCAACTCCAAGCAGCCTCAAAGACGCATATCGGGTCCACCCCCATAGTAGTAGGCATCGGGGTGTTCGATTGGTATCATTCGTATCTTCAATCACATTTCCCCCTGCCCCACCCTTCAATCGAATATGTCAGTCCGTACACTCCCACGCTCCCACGACTGCATCTCGAAACATTCTTCGGACAGACCAAAAGGCTATCCCGCGTTTGTTTGGCAATGCACCCCTCACGTTGCAAGGGGCAGCCTATCCTCGATTTCGTTTCGCCCCGCCCCCGCCCCGCCCTTCCATCAACCCTTGCCGCCCTTACCCGCCCTCGCACGGCTTCTGGGCACCTCCTCTCTGCACAAACAATCCATCATGTGCTTAGCGATGCAACCGAGTATAGCCCACGTTGTCACGGGACAAGGACGGGGGGGCAGAGAAACTTAACTAGGAGCGTCTTGTAGTAATGTTAACTTCACTCCTTCCGTGGCGTTGTTATGCCAACAATGGTTAACCCCCACCGTTCACCTACTTCTTGCTGCCCTCACCGATATCCAGACTCCTCGTCCTCGCACGAAAGGTCCTTCACGTGTTCCGCGATGCACCCCGATGAAAGTTACGTTGCTGCTATGGATAGGGGGGGGGGGGGTAGGCCTCCGCAACTGAATGCCCCAGAAACACTAACAGGACCACTCTGTCTCTGTAGCATGCATCGTCGTACGATGCGTATCCTCAATATCATTTTTCCCTCCCCCACCGTTCAATCAAACATCGAAGCCCGCACGCATTTCTGCCCCGACGACTGCATCTCGACAATTTGTCGCACAAAGCAAACACCTATCACGTGCTTGACCATGCGTCCTATCCTCAATTGCGTTTCACTTCCCCTCAACCCTTCCGCTAACTCTTGCCATCCTCACCCGCGCCGTCACGATGTTTCGACGAATTCTTCTTCCCACGAAAAAGGCTATCACGTGCCTGGCGATGCACCCCGACAAAGCTCACGTAGCCACGGGACAGGGAGGCGCATCCCCTTTCGTCTTGGTGTGGGACTCAGCGTGTGAGTCTACCGAGACGCAGGCGCGGCTGCAACTGGGGGAAGACAAGAATGGCGTATCGCAGGTGAGGGGGGGCTGAGGGCGGAGCACGTGCAATGGACGTGAATGCCATGAAACATTTTATTACGAGCGGATAGGAGTGTTCAAATTACACGACGCCGAAACGTAGGCCAGCTCTTTCGAGATCGCTGGAGCAGGATTATACGTCAATCGCCGACAACCGAAAAAAAACACGGGTACAAAGTTCAAGAAAATTGCAAAACATCCTGCCAATGCGCCAGTTCCTAGCGTCAGATAGGCTATATTACTGATAGGTAGAAGGCATAAGGTGGAAGGTAGAAGGCAAAAGGTGGAACCGTTGGCGACATAACTCGAGGCAGATGCCGGGACTGTGCGCACGCTACGTGAATTCTACCACGCACAGGCGGCACGGCCTCTCCACGGTTAACCCCAGTAGTACTGTGCTGTACAAAATAATAGGAAATGAGCCCATTTTCAGGTCATTTATCCCTGAAACGGGAGAGCAGACGCATGCTGCGGTGAACGCGCACCACTTTCCTTCTGAGGGTGGTTGCTTGAAGAGCTCGATATGCCCCACCCAAAATGCTGATTTTAGAGTAAAACTGACTGTGCAACTCGACGAACAGCCTCATGGACTAGGAATACGATACATTCATACATTAAATACATTAATACAATACATAAGTATTTCACAAGAAAAATGCCATTCCGACGATTTTGGGTAAAATGCCTTTACTACTGGAAACCCTTTTTTTGACATATTTATTTGAATCTAGTATAGGGAGGGATTTTGGGGCTCTAAAGGGGTTAAGATGGGTTAAGGAGCCCCCGTCATTCAGACCATACTTTTCCCTTGCAAGGGTTACCTCTATCGTGGGTTAACGCCTTTCCTGCTGGAAACCCTTTTTTTGACATATTTATTTGAATCTAGTATAGGGAGGGATTTTGGGGCTCTAAAGGGGTTAAGATGGGTTAAGGAGCCCCCGTCATTCAGAACATACTTTTCCCTTGCAAGGGTTACCTCCCCCGTCATTCAGAACATACTTTTCCCTTGCAAGGGTTACCTCTATCGTAACACGCGTGCAGTACTCCTAAATGGATCTCAGCCCTCTTGGAACCCGGATATAGTGGCTACAGACGTGATAAGAGCGACAAAAACCCACTGTTTGCGTGAGTGCGCAGCAGTACGAGTGAATGTATGCCGTCCGACGTGTTGCAACGTTATGGTTCGGACATGAAACGTATCCCTTGCGCAGCCCAAGCAGTCCCGCATAGCTCCGAGTGTCCGACTCTTGAAAGCTCGTCGCTTTTCCCCTCTGAAGTCTCAAAGGGGTTACAAGGGCTTCGATAGAGGCGGCGTTTTTTGGGGCTGAAAAGTTTTCCGGGTAGCGGGGCTCCTTAACCCAAAATCGTCGGAAAATTTTAACACTGTTTTGCGAAATAATTTTTTGTATATACGGGCATGTCTATGGCATGGGACTAATCTTCGAATAGCACTTGATTGCTCCTGTCCTAAAAGCATTAATAATCGGTTTTCGCCTGACAAGATAAAGAGCTCCTCAAGTGATCACCCTCAGAAAATAGTTGGTTCTCCTCTACCATTGCATGCGTCTTAACGCCTTTTCAACTGGAAACTCGTTTTTGGCGACAAATTACTTGGAATTAGTATAGGGAGGGGTTTGGCGGCCCTAAAGGGGTTAAGGGCTTCACGAGCCCAGACGCGGTTGACTCTGAATCTGAAGGGAGAGATCGAGATTATAGGAGCAGGGATGCGTCTTAATTCTCCAATATCTGGATCACCGCCGGCGCTGCTGTTGTTTCTTTCTTTCAGGTCTGCTTCAGCGCCGACGGCAACTTGCTGGCTGTTGCGTGCGAGGACAAACGCCACACGGTCATGGTGTTCCGCTGGAAGGAGGGATTGTTCAGATGCCAGGCCCGTCTGGGCGCGAAGAAAGCTTTGTCGCTGTGCTTTAGCCTCAACGCTAGCGAGTTGGTGGCCGCTGGGCACAAACACTTTAAGGTGAGGACCAAGGCTACCGTATCTTAAACCGTGTTGCATACCTGGTACCTGGTATATTGTTATAACAAATAGTAATATATAGTACTATAACAAATAGAAATACAATAAATAGTTCTGGTACTATGTTAAATTAACTGTATTATTATAGTTAGTTTTATCATATCATTCTAAATACTCGGTAGTCTTGGTCTAGGGGGCAGCTCGCACGGTCTTTGGGGGCTGGGTTGTAGTTTCAGGGAAGGAAACTGGTGTTCGTGTTCCTTTTTGGCGCAAAAGTTGTTTTCCCGCCGCACGACGGCGGGATCTAGAGGCAAACGGTCCCGCATGTGGAATAGCGACGACGACGTAGCATATGTACCCAGGGAGATAGCACGCCTCAGATACTTGTTGTTGTTCTCACATTAACTCATCGGCATAGTAAAGGCCGTGGTCACAGGCGGGCGCGAATTCCTCTGGATCACAGTATAACAAAGCCCCAAGTAAAACAAAAGAACACATACACATAACTCCACACTATCCACCTCTAGCCAAAGGAAGAAGAACGTGGAGATGTAGCAGATCGGGTCCCCGTTTTTTGTCGTTTTGTTTGGTGCTTGCGCCGGTTCGTGAGGATGGCAGGAATAAGTTTCACACACACGCCCCCTGACACGACTTCGAGTCACCCCGCGCTAGGGGTGCAGCAGCAGGTTCTAAGAAATTTCTGAGCTCCTAACGTGAGGAGCTCAGTATCATTATCATCATCATCATCATCATCATCATCATCCATCATCACCCGAAACGTGACTTCGAAGACATTCGTTCGCGCAACCCGACCAATATTTTGTATGCTGTATTAGACTAATACTTTATACTAAAACAAGTATGCTCCTAAAATGATCGTACTATCCGATAGTCCCACACTTGAGGAGTTGAACCGGTCAGGTTCATTATTAGTTAATCCAACAACTGCAGCCCCTACCGTGGGATGACTCGATTGTCGTTCCCAGCGACAAACGGACGTGGGCCACCATACGTAGGGGTACTGTAGCATTTTTTGCCAAGTATTTGCGCCTGACGGGGCTACTCGACTAACTAATACCAGGTAGTAAATTAGACTAACACACTCATTCACAGGCAGTTAGACTAACAAACTCCTAGTCAAGTAGACTAAGAAACTGATAGTCACGTGATGGTCAACTGATAGTCAACCAGTAGTCAACTGATGGTCAACTCATAGTCAACTGAAAATACACTCATAGTCAACTGTTACTGCTCGTCAACTGATACTCAACTCATATATATTTAATAATCAACCCATAGTCAACTGATAAGTCAACTGGGAAACTCAACGGATAGTCAACTGATAGTCAACTGATAGCCAATTGATAGTCAAGTGATATTGAAGTGATAGTCAACTCATAGTCAGCTCGTAGTCAACTCATCGTCAAATCCTTTTCAACTGATAGTCAACTGGTAGTCAACTGATAGTAAACAAATAGTCAACTGATAGTCATCTCATAGTCAACTGATAGGCAGCTCATAGTCAACTCATAGGGTCAACTCATAGCCAGCTCATAGTCAACTCATAGTCGATCATAGTGAACTCATAATCACCTGATGGTCAACTCATAATCAACGGATTGAGAAACGGAAGACCTGATACCGTTGTTTATTGTTTATCTTTCGAATTGCGCTGTCAATAGCGTTCTTCTTGGTCGTGCAAGAGAGCGGTATCTCCCCTTGGCCAGATACGCCTATCGCAGCCTCGTGCAATCTCCTATAGTCTATATTCCCTCTAGCAGGCGGTTCACAATGACCGGTGATTTGGCAGTTGCTTCACCTACTGCGGAAACCGCCCCTTCGTCTACAGGCAAATATATCCTTTTTTTTTATATCCTCCGGCGGATGGGGAAAAATAAAGCTTTAGCTCACCACACTTCCACGTATTTTCATACGCGTCGTGTGTCGATTTAACTCAGTCGCTTTCGCAGCCCAACGCTAGCTGGCGCACCCTTCGGGTCCCATCGTAGGTATAGCGTAAGCTGTATATATCCTTTGGTGGTTTTGCGATACCATGCGTGACGTACCAAGGTAATGGGTTGGCCATCGGGATTGAATTTCCTTCTGTAATCAAGAAGCCAGTTTTGGGGTGGGGCATTGGACTGTTCAAGGGAAGAGGGCTCCGAGGAAAAACACCACCGCATCATGTACGTATAAAAAATAAAGTAACCGTTGGTAACGTGCTCGCTATTTCGGATCGTTCGTAATGCCATCTACTTTTTGGTTAAAAAAAATACAGATCGAAACACCTTTTTTGTGGCTGTGAGATCGAAGAATTTTCGTCGAAAAAAACAATCTACCTGCAAGCCTGCGTATTCTACGCCGATCGCGCGTGCTACGGAGTGTGTATGCTTCTGTGATAACGGAGCCGTCTCCCCGCCACACGCTTCGAACGGAAAGGTTTGGACACTGTCGGGAGGCGGGCTAATGCAGGGGAAGCGAGGACTCTTCGGCTCTGGGTCAAAGGTGAACTTTGTCTCGGGTCTTGAGCAAAAGGTCTAACGATTGCAAAAGTCGGACAGATCATATACATGTACTTGCATATAGAGAGATTATGATCTGCCACTTTGTCCGTAAATGTAGGCAACAATTGTACACTAACATTGAAATGTAATGCTTCTTATACTTCCGGAAATAGTGGGCATGTCTTGCAGAGGGCAGACACATCCCTGGTCAACATGATCTTGCATGAATGGCACGTATGAGGCGCGCTACGATAGAGGTAGCTCTCTTTGGGTGAACGGCGGGTCTCCTTAGCCCACAACCCTTGGAAGGTCACTCTTGTTTTGCAGTTCGAATGAATCATCCCACGGTAGGGGTTGCAGTTATTGGATTAACTAATAACGTACCTGTCCGATTGAGCTCCTCAACTGAGGAACTACCGGTTCGTCAAACAAATGTTACTACAAGTAAATATTTTTTCAGGACAAGGCATAGAAGCTTGGTCGGGTTGCGCGAACGAATGCCTTCCAAGTCCATTTTCGGGTGAGGTATTATGCTCGTCATGCT
This sequence comes from Undaria pinnatifida, assembly GCA_012845835.1. Taxonomy (NCBI): domain Eukaryota; class Phaeophyceae; order Laminariales; family Alariaceae; genus Undaria; species Undaria pinnatifida. The sequence goes on from JABAKD010000014.1 coordinate 1,268,741, forward strand.
AGGAGCTCAAATAACTTTCTGCTTCACCCCTACCGTGAGATGGCTCGAATGCGGTTTTTCACATTGACCATGGGTGCGGTCATCACAAAAGCACTTTCAGCTTTCACTCAAAATATATATTTTTTGTTTTTTTTGCTCCTTAAGCGAGGAACTCTTCAGCAAAAAAAAAATGGTGCACCTTTTACGTAGCATGCGTGTCATATATCGTGCTTTTATATCGTGTTGCCGGGTGAGAACCGGATGATCTGAATGATCTGAATGATCTGTTTCCTGGGTCAGTTATGTAACTACAAAGGTCTTGCACCACAATCAGTGGTATGGCACAACGACAGAGATGGAGGGTCTGGATGATCTACCGTACATTGTGATCTGTCGGACGTGCGATTCATTGTTTGTGCTATTACTGCATGCAGTAAAAATGACACCTGGTATACCTTTGACAATCCTTCAGGAAGCCGTAGTGTGGAGATTGCCCCTCTGTGACGTGGATCCGCCGTTTGGTCAGTATATAGCAGGCACTAAATAGTTCAAAATGTAGATAAAACAAGCCCCAAGATACCGCTACTAATACAGCGGTCGCTAGGAACTCGGGTAGCAGGATATTCGTCACTGTATTGCACGATACGATAGCGGTATTACGGTATGTACCAGGTACCATTTTTTGGAAAATCGTATTTTTCTGAAGGACGGAGCTCCTTAACCCCTTTAGAGCCCCCAAACCCCTCTCTATACTAAATCCAAGTGATTTTGTCCCCAAAAACGGGTTTCCAGTTGTAAAGGGGTTATTATCCCGAAATCGTCGGAAAGTATCATTCTTGTTTAGCATGTGAACACAATGGGTGTGTGGAGGCTCTGCCGCTTATGCGAAGAGATGCAGAGGTGGCACCGAAGTGTCTGTTAAGATCACTTGTGATAAGAAAGAACAAAGGGTAGTTTGGAAAGGGTGCTTGAGGCGAAAGAGGGAGGAAAAGGAAAAATTCGAGAGAGAGATAGAGAGAGAGAGAGAGAAGAAAAAGGGGAGACAAAGGAGAGTGATCATGGTGGGCTGGATCGCCACTTGATCATCACGGAACAATGCCCGTAGTCCGGTAGAACACCGGGAGAAAGCGACAACCTAAACATACTCAAGTCTACGTTTGCATCTAAGTTCCACCGAAGATTCAACGTAAGATTCAACGTAAGTTTCAACTGCTTATCTTCTTCGTGCGAACAGACTGCTCGAACAGACTGCGCATTAACTTACAAGGTTAATATTATCAATACGCTATTTCCCCCCATAAGGTTTTAGGAAGGTGTGCCTCGTTGAGTAAACAGCTAATCATGTCCATAATAGTACGCCCGTCACATTCGGAAACACCGTTCTGCTGCGGTGTGTACGAGGCCGAGAATTGCTAACAAATTCCAGTTGTATTACAATGTTCCTGAAAGCTGCCGGATGTGTACACGCCCCCATTATTAGAACGTACCTTAGCTCTAGAGGGATGGCTAGATTTTGAATGAATCTAACGAGGGTGTGCAGCGTCTCACTCTTCTTTTCGATGAAGTAGCCTGCTTTTAGCCTGTTGTGATGGTCGGTATACTTTGCCGTGTAGGCGTATCCTCCGTTCGCTTTAGGCGTCACCGGTCCTAGCAGGTCAGTACTCACCAACTTTAAACGTTCGTTGGAAGGGTCAGGCCGCGATGTTTTAGGGTGATTATGTTGAGTTCTCTTATTAATTTTGCACGTGTCGCAACAAACTGCAATGAGGTGTCGGTTGGTGCCAATCGATGTTTATGTCGAAGGTCGAAGGTTCATAACATGTGAACACAACGGGTGTGTGGAGGCTCAGTTTTCTATGCGAAGAGATGCAGAGGTGGCACCGAAGTGTCGGCTAATATCACTTGTGATATGAAAGAACAAAGCGAAGTTTGGAAACGAACGGCGCTTGAGGCTGAAGTGAGAGGAAAAGGAAAGAAAGGAGGGAGAGAAGAGAAAAGGAGAGAGAATGGAGAGTGATCACGGTTGGATGGATCGCCACTTGATCATCACGGAACAATGCCCGTAGTCGGGTAGAACACCGGGAGAACGGGACAACCTCAACATACTCAAGTCTACCTGTACATCTAAGTTCCACCAAAGATTCAACGTAAGATTCAACTGACGACGCCATCAAAATTGGAAACCCGTAGTATTACGGCGGAACAGAGTAATCGGAACCAAAATCTAGTTAGTGAAACAGTGTATTTCGTGGTTCATGATTGCAATGATCCTCCGTAAATAGTTCGTAACTGGTGATTTCGATGTGATGCAGCCTAAGTTCACTACGCATGCCGGAGTTTCACCAAAAGCTGGAAAGGAGAATATCTATTCCATGCAGTCTGTTTACACGTCGGCGTGCGATTCCATACCAACAATTTACCCCCCCCCCACTTCGCGCCTCCCCTGCAGCTCCCTCTTCGTGCGACTCGCCGAACAAATCACAGCTCTTCGCGCTTGATGCTACGAACGCCTGCCTGGTCGGTGAAAAACTGGTATACTCCATCCCGTAATTGCAGGGATGTGAATGTCTATGGCCATAAGGGCTATGGCCATGCATGACATAAATACCCCCCTCGCCCCCCCATTCGCCTGCCGAACTCCTGGCGCTGGCCAGGTTCAAGCGCTTACATGCGCTGCGGCGATATCAAACGACGAAGGGGGGTCTTCCTTCATACTGGGCGGGTCCAGCGGTAACTTGTTGAAGTGAGAACCCTGTTTTAAGAGAGATTTGCCACGTTATCGTGTCGTTTGCCTATCTCAAACGGTAGCCTTGTTGAAGTGAGAACCTTAGTTAGGAGAGATTTGCTACATTGTCGTATCCTTTGCCTATCTCAAACGATTTCCTTGTTGAAGTGAGGACCCTATTTAAGAGACGCTTCCATTATCGTATGATTTACCTATCTCAAACGGTAACCTCGTTGAAGTGAAGACTCCGTCATTGTTGTTCTACTGTACTGTTATTACGTTTGCGATCCAACTATGTGCAGCATGATTAACGCTGATCGCTCACACACACTCCCAGAAAAATAGAGGAAAACTTAACCGTATTGCCATACCTGATACCAGGTATCATTTACCTATCTATCTCAAGCCGCAACATGTCAAAGCTATCTATCTCAAGCCGCAACATGTCGAAGCTATCTATCTCAACCCGTCATTTGTTGGAGTGAGGACCGTAGAGCTTATTGCTATATCGTCTTCCTCGAACATGGAAGTTAATTACTCTCTTGAATTAGTATTAAATCAACAAAGGTCACCCCCCCCCATATAGTGTGTAGCAAGGATAGACGACATTGTGTAGCAAGAACGGTTGGCATATCGTCGTCCTTAGATAAAAACATTCGATAATACCATGTACAAGAAATGATGTGTATATGCTGCTTTATATAGGGGGGATGTCATCATCACTTTTTTTCAGCATTTACACGAGGGAGACAGTATATGGCATCAAAGTGTTGTCGCCGAAGCGGGTTGCGGCTACATTACTCTGCTACGAAAGGCTCGAAGGTTGCAATTTTTCTGCTGAGACTGAGGCCTACGAGTGGCTTAAGCGACTTCCTGCTACCCATACCCTCTATTAATAAGCTCGAAGGCAGCATGGTTTCAAGCGAGACTGCGACTACCCTCTGTTTACAGGCTCGAAGGGGCGTTTCTGTTTGTAGGGGACGAAAAACAAATGAAGACCGTGGCTCCGGTGGAGGGGTTAGTTGTTTTGGGATATTTTTGCGCAGTGGGTCGGGGTCACTCGCGCGAGTAACTCCCCTCCGTTCTTTTGTGGTCTTACGTTCGTGATGTTTCAAATTTGCGATATCAACTCGCAACGCAATAGCAAGCTATGCTGCGCCTAAAATATCGACATCGACTAAAGAGCTTTTGCCCGTGAGGTACAGAGTCATTCGTCCGAGCATAATATGATATGATATGATATGATATGATATGATATGATATGATCGTATGATATCATATGGTATATGATATGATATGATATGATATGATATGACATGATACGACATGATATGATATGATATGATATGATATGATATGATATGATATGATATGATATGATATGATATGATATAATATGATATTATATTATATGATACGATATGATATGACCTGATATGATATGGTATGATATGATGAGTCGTTCTACAGTAGCCCCCCCAACTTTTCTTTAACGAAATCGCCGGTGTCAAAACCAGCCCCCGGTCGTATCTCCTAAACCACGGTTTCCCTCAACACCCTCCCCGACGTCGTCGATCGTTAGACCTTTGCACACAAAAAAATATATGGATACCTTGCTCCCAATAGTATCGTTCCTTGTGTCGAGCATTCACGAAACGTTCGTTAAAGAAAATCGCTGTTTTTTGGGGGGGCTATCGTAGAATCAGTCTGATATGATATGATATGATATGATATGATATGATATGATAGCTCAGACTCGATAGTGAAAAATGGGGTACCCTATGATGCTACAATATCCTAGCGCAGCCTTGCTCTTAAGCCAACACCAACATATATAGAAGGTAGTGTGGAGGTGCAATAATAATGAATCAACTTCCGCGTCCGACAGAGCTGATGTACAAGGTGACGAGAGCCTCGTGACTAATCGTGTCACTGATACCCTCTCTCTGTCAATAGGCTCGAGGGCCGCAAGGTTTCTAGCGAGACGGAGGCTCACGAAGGCCCGGTGTACGCGATGTATGCCTACCCCTCTCCCGAGGGATCCGGCACGTGCCTAGTTACAGGAGGCGGGGACGGCAAGGTCAAAACGTGGGATTCCGAGGTATGCCAGACTACAGTGCACAATCCCACGAATAAATACATGGAGGATTTTCCAGAGAAGAGGTTGAACGATACCAACCGAAGGGTCCGATTTAGACCAGGTTGTGAGCCGTCTTCGAGACAGCTTGAGCTGGGGTCTATCTCTCGGCGAGTGCTTTCCTGGACGTGCCTCACCTTGCTTGCCTGTCTCGACTCTGCCGGGGGCGCCCTTGGTCTTTCTTGCTTCGTGTCGTGGTCACCTCTGTATATAAGGAATATTATTATTGCGCTTGTTATCCGACGACGTTGTAGCAGCACGGGTTGCAACGTTGATAACTCGTAACATTCCCTACATAAGAAAACATAGTTATCCAATCAGATCAACCCAAGTATGCCAATAGCAAGTTTGGGTGAGATAACGCAGCGGCTGCCTTAGTTAGGAAGATATGGTAATATGGCAACTTCAGAAACAAGACAACGTACGGGTACGGGTAGGGCCACTAACTATGGCAGGAAACATCAGCCAATCGAATACTTACAATGATTTATGCTGGGATAGGGGTAACAAGTTTCGGCTAAAAATATACCTGAATACCGGGGCTCCTTAACCCAAATTTCGCGGGAATATCGTGCTTGTTTTGCAATGCGTTATTTATATACCTATGCCGTGAGGTCGCTCACCGGGTAGAAATTTTACGTTTTCCCAAACCAGGTTATGGGAGAGGTCTAAGACTTCTTAAGTGGACATTCTTAACTTTCAATTTTGTTGTATGCCGGGCGCTCTTACACCGGGTGCCCCATTGTATCATACTATTGCTTCGGTTCCTCAATTCCCCCTCTCCTGACGCACGCATGATGGACTCTACCGTGCACCCGCGGGGAGGAGCCTCAGAAGCAAGCAAAATGATGCACGTCTGATACTGTAGAATATGTCCAACGCGCGATTGCCAGCAGAGGGGAATATACTGCCTACTACATGGTCTATACAAACATGAGGCTGTTTTCGCGTTACATCGGCTGGAGTTGTTGTCCGTTTACGCCTGTTTAGTGGTCTTCGACTTATGTTCGCTTGTCATGTCTTGCGATCGACAGTAAAGCTGCACACTTGTGGAATGATATGCACAATAACGTTGTTGTAGTCTATCTATGCCCAAGGTTGATCAACATATCAAAATACGGTTTCAAGCTTTGCTCTGGTTGGGCATGTTCTTCATGGCGAGCCCATAGTGTAAGGCTATGGCAGGGAGATAACACTTTTTGGGCCTTTTAACCGTAACCAGGATTTTGTTTTTCACCAAACAAAGCAAAACCTCTAGCGGCATCCGGTCTCAATGTGGTTCACCACAACGGTTGTCACGCACGGCTTGCAGCCCAACACGATCACCGAGTTCGTCCTCATGGAGAGAGGGCGTGCATGTGCTGCCTCGGAGCGTGTGTTCCTCAGCCGCTCAAACCTGTAACCTCATTCGTTTTTTCGTTTGTATTCCCACCATATCGATGGGCACGCCTTTCGACCAACTACTGTAGGCATGATAATCAATCAATATCGATCGTTCAAACCTCTGACAGCGTCTGATTTTTTTTTTGTTTCAGCATAGTAATAGCGAAAAAAATTTCTGCATCCTGCATGCATATACTTCACCACAAGGAAAACGTCCCCCGCACCCGGCCTTTGAATGTTTCCCCACAACCAATCGCGCACATGCTTTGCATCTCGGTAAGACCAACGAGTTGGACCGTTCAAACCCCCTAACTAACCGCGCCTGAAAATAATATTTTTCACCCCAACGATTTGTTCAGGTGTTGGAGCGTATCACAGTAGTTTACAAAACGACCGTTAACCCCTTTAGAGCCCCCGAACCCCTCCCTACACTAAATCCAAGTAATTTTGTCCCCCAAACGGGTTTCCAGTTGTAAAGGGGTTAAGGAGCTTTACCGACTTACATGCCCAAAGCTAAGTCTTACAACACAAACGCGTACCCCTCCTTGCAGCTCGGCATGGTGAACGAGTTCGATCTGGTGGGCAGGCCGTACCTGTGCGGTGCTACACCTCGCGTTCGGTCGGTGTGCCTCAACGACCATTCCGACGGCAGGAAGATTCTCGTCGGAACAGCTTGCAGCGAGGTACGACAAGTGAACAAGCGAACGCCTTCACGATTAGAACACCATAGAGGTAAAAAGTCGTTTTCTGAATGACGGGGCTCCTTAAGCCACAACCCTGAGACGGCAAATCAAGCAACCAAGCACAGAAGGAAAATCAAGCAGCCACCCTCAGAAGGAAATCCAGCAACCACCTGAAAGAGGGAAGAAATAGTGCAACTTTATTCCACCGTAGCAAGTATCTTGATGTTCGCGTCGAACGAAAACGTGTGGGAGAATACCGTACCACCAACGTGGTGGTTTGGTGTGCAACTACAACAGTCGGAAAAACCTAAACCAAAACACATAATCGGAACGCCTTCCCACAACTTGAACGCCATCAACATCAGTGTACTAATGTTTTATCGGTGGTGAGCGAACGACTACCATTGAGATGGTTGCGGTCAACTGCTATCGAAAGCCCAAACAATGCGGTCATCAGAATATATTGCGACGATAGTGATCGCCGTCTACAGCAGGACAAACGTTTCCAGCATAAAAGCGAAAAAAATTGCGGGGGAATACCATCGAAGTGGTTGTGTGCCACTGCAGTCGGGATACGAAAACATGCCTCGGCCGCGACAACAAAAGTACTGCTAAGTGCCGCATGGTCGGGTCCAACGGATGACGAAGCTAAAGGGAGAAGATGTGGGGAAAGGAACCGGGAACATGGTCGACGGAAGACATTAATGCTTTATGATGCGATCATTCCGCTTCATATTAGGTACTACTGCTGCTTTACGGAAGGATGTTCGATTTGCATCGGAACGGCATCTACGCCATGTTGTCGGAGGGGAAAAACATATAATTATAGTGACGAAGGTACCGAGTTAATACGTAAAATGAAAAAACATGGTGTTCCACGGAGTTGGAACGGACGCGTTTTAAGGTTGGACTGAGCGCTCAGAGGAGCACAGGTGCCATCCTCTAAACATCGAATCAATTTCCGTACGTTTGCACACTATTAGATTGTTTGCTCTCCCATAACGTGCGACGTAAGTGTCAATCGCACAAATGACGAAGAAACAGAAAAATGGAGACCGCTACGTACTGTGTTGGCGTCGAGACGGTCAACTTCGAGAACAACAGAGAGTCGGAAACCCCAACGAGATCAGCATTCCCCTGTTTACAAGTTTGCAAGACGCATTTTCAAGCCTTGTTGTGTTCGTATGCCTTTTAGGATCCTGATTCAGCCATCCATCAAATCACGGGGAATCTCCATACTGCGTACATGTCGTAACGGTCCATTGCATTGTAGTTGGGGCTCCGAACAGATTATCGCTTAGCCGGGCCCCTCACTACTCCTAGTGCCTGACGCTGTGACCGTCATTGTTTTCTGACATTTTTTCCCTTTGAAGCCCCATTCGTGCCGTACTCTATGATATGCGACGCTGTCCGTACCGAGACATCACTTCGCAATTTACGAATGGTGCGCGCGCTCAAGCTACGTTCTTGTTCAACGTACCATGCGCGCCGCAACTTAACGATATGCGATGCTGGCCGTATCTAGAGACACTAGCCTGTTGAGCACCAAATGTGAGCGTAAACGATGTATGTATGGGAGGGGTGGTGAGCTGTATTTGATTTATACTATTTTTAATACAGTAATCCAATACATCAATGAATTCATACCTGGGATGTTTGAGGGACATGATATCGGAACGGGCACGTGTTCCGTGTTCAAGTTATCGATCTCTACGGCACTATCTCGAAAGATACACAATGAACGCTGGCCGCATCTGAAAAACGCTTTGTACTTGCCAAATATGGCATGCATACAAACCGCGTTCTCCATACGCGCCGTACTCGATGATGTAAGATGCTGGCTGTGTCTAGATACTGTTTTGAAATTACAAAAAATGCGCGTACTCAAGTTACCCTCGTATTCCCTTGTTCCATACCTTTCGTACTCGACGGTGTTCGACGCCGGACGTGTATAGGTACTAGAAATATCCTCCAGCGAGGGTACGGACGTGAACGGCGGAGATTGCCTGATGAGGGGACACTTCCGCGATCAACTCTGGGGATTGGCGGCACACCCCGCAAAGGTGTGTGAAGAGCCATGGTGGCCGGTACATCAGACAATGGGTTTGTGACAACAATGTAATGGTATTGCTGTTACTGCGCGAGCAGCCCCTTGAGAGGGATGTCTTTGATGGGGTTGTACTTGCTGATGGGTACGTTAGCCGTGCCGGCAGCCGTGAACTCAGCGGCGGTGAATGTGAACATGTTTTGCCCGGCGCTATGTTTCCCGACCGCGTTCCAACAGCTACGGATATATAATACGGAGTACAAACCATGCCCAACATGTGCATGATTACTACTGCAGCACTAGCACAGGCAGTGGCAATGAATACGTCCGCGCGGTAGCTGAAACGGCCGGTGAAGAGCAGAACGACGCGTAGGTTGGAGTGATCCTACGGTAGCCCCCCAAGCTTTTCTTTAACGAAATCTCCGGCTTTGAAACCAGTCCCCGGCCGTACCTCCCGAAGTACAGTCCCCAATGCCACCCCGATATTCTCGCTCGATAGTACTAGTACTAGCTAGTACTAGTACTAGTCCTTCCTTAGCAGACAACAACATATTTGAGGATGTTGTTTTCATCGCATCCTTCGTCGTACCGAGCAGCCATGAAACGTTGGGTACAGAAAAGCGCTGGTTTTGGGGGGGGCTATCGTAGAATCAGTCGCTGTTGGACCGGGACGTGACGGCAAGAGAACCCAAATAGGTCGACACCGATTGCGATGCCTGATCCCTGTCGATGGTCTATCATCAAGGACAACGCCGTAGCACAAATTAACTACGGCTGTCTACGCCATACCCGCAAACCTGCTGCATAACTCCCTACAAAACACGACCTTGCCTCCATCTTCTGACACACATCTGCTCTAGAGCGAAATTCTCCAAGCACAGCAGCAGTCGGATTGCGGCTTTTTCGATTATGCACACGTAGTCAGGAGCTTGTACGTCACCCTTCTACTGTTGCATTATGCTGCTCCGACAGCGATCGTTTAAAGTAACTACTGGATTGGATCCTATAACCTCTTACCTCTGGCTTTGGGTTGGTTGGGATAGCACAATGACCGAGGTTGCCGCTCATACTCCAAGTTTTTTTCGCCAAAAATCATGGACCCACACCTTCGTGCCTGGGTTGGCTGCATTTTCGTGGCCCTCAATTATGCCAGTGCAAGAAAAATCCCACCCTAATTTCAAGTGAATCGTTCCCCCAAAACGTGGGCTTACGCGTATGGTCACCAACGACGAAGGCAGCTGAATACAAAAACCAAGACCAGGCCCTTTTTGGGACTTAACACGGGAGACAGTAAATATGTCGACAATAAAATGCCGCTTTAGCTTAGGCAACACTAAAGAGGTCCGGATGCCGGGGGGGGGGGCGGGCGGCAAGAGCACATCTTAGGAGTCATCCCACGGTAGGGGTGCAGCAGCAGATTCTAAGAAATTTCTGAGCTCCTAACACGAGGTAGGTGCTGAATGAATGTCTCCCCCGAACACATGACTTCGGAGACATTCGCTCGCGCAACCAGACCAAGAAAACAGGTATGGTGTATAGTGGTGAGTCATCGCGAGGTAGGCGTTGCGCTTTTTGAGCCGAATCGTTCCTGGTACTGTTCCTGCCCGGTTGAGCTCTCTCCTCAACTGACGAACTTAGGGACCGGTTACCCTTCAACGCTCACGAGTATAATTTGTTTCAAGGGAGGTAGGGAATATAAGCTTGGTCTGGTGGTTGCGCGAAACGAATGCCTTCGAAGCAATGCTTTGGGGTGATGATGGATGATGATATTGAGCCAGCTCCTCATGACAGGAGCGCAGAAATTTCTTAGAATCTGCTCCACCTCTATTGTGGGATGGCTCTACAATCGATAGTTTCACACTTAAGGATTTGAATCGGTTAGGTACATTATAAGTTAATCCAACAGCTGCAAGCCCTACCGTGGGATGACTCGGAGAGCGATGGTCATCCAACGCACTCGCGGTATGATGCTATCTGTATCGCCTTGCGCATTTCTCTCGGTTGCAACACTAATACTACTACTATACACCCAAATATTAAACATCAGTTTTGCGTGAGATCTAAAAGCACACGTATGACCTTGCTCTGGAAAAAAACCTTTTGTCGAACCACGGCATCTGTGAGCAGGCCGTGTACAGCAGCTCGGGCGACGAGGGGATGCTGAAGGAGTGGGACGCGACAGCTCTCGCTCTCAAGAGAGAAATCGATCTCGGAGGTACGGTGCCCTGATTTTGTTTCTTTCATTGCATTTCCAAAAAGTTTGTCAAATTTATGGCCGAGGATCGCGCCCGCGTTGAGAGCTCGGCGTGGAGGCATACCGGAGCAAAGATCCTCCTACCTCAAGACAGCAGACTTCATTCTAATAATGGTGATTTATTTTGCAAGGCTTATCGCTGCGCGCTGAATGCTTAGCGCGGAGGCGTTTATATCCCGGGAGAGACTCTCCTGCCGCGGGGCAGGAGGCCACATTCAAAAATCTTGACCATGTCCCAAGATTTTCCGCCGCGCTGAGCTTCTCTCGTTGGCAAATATGTATGCCGGGAGAGAGCCGCCTCCCTCTTGGCGGAGGAGCCCATGTTCAGAGTCATGCTTGCGCTAGCCCTCTTAGGACTGAACCCAGGTGTTGGGTACAAATTTCTTGGAAGTGGAGTTGGATAGTTTTTTTTGGTAATAAAAGTCTTCACTGATCGGCGGCAGAGTGAAAAAATACCATCATCTAGATCGAGGACCAACGCCCGGAGAGGTAGGAGGGTGTACCATAGCTGGGCCAAGTCCGGCAGGAGGCTGTCTGTTCATAACCGTGGGGGTTTTGTTGGTGGATGAGCTTTTGCAAGTCCTACAACTACCCGGACCGGAGAGATGACTTTCCGGGTGGCTATCTCCACCGCACTTGACCTGCGCGGGTCAAGTCGGATCGACATATTCACGCATCCGTAGACCACGGCAGCTTGCGCTGCTGCAGTCACGGTGACCGGCTACAAGGACAGCTTGCGCTGCCGTTGCCGCGGACACCGCAAGGCACACCTGCTAGCGCTGGGTTGCGAATGCAATTGAGCTAAGCTAACACATGACGATGCATTTATGCATGCATGTATCTAAATGCTTGGAAGTGTGGTGAATTCAAGCTTTATTTTTCACTCACATGGAGGAGGATTAGAAAAAAAAAAGTCCGCGTGTAGCTCGAATTCACAAGTTGTTGCCGTTCTTGACGAACCACGGAAGCCCCACACCTCCCCAGCAGTCGAGTTAGGAAGTACGTATGTTGTACATTTTCTCTTTTCCGGTGAATGCCGCGGTGAGGGTGCACGTCTGCATCTGAATTTCCAAAAGCCTATCACTTGATCAGCCACATGTATACCCGTGGCATCCAAACACCAAACGTCGAGAACAACATGAAAAGTGCAAAACCCGATGTATAATCCCACGAGCTACTGTAGTAGTAGACACAACAACTAATACTTTGGTTAAAACACAACATGACTGGTGTTCTAGTTGAACGATGTTGGGCAGTTATATCGTCGGTTAAGGCAGTTAGTTCGTCGGTTAAGGAGCCACGTCGGTCATACATAGCTCCGTCGACAACAAAGAGCTACAAGTACTGTAGTGCCTCTATTGTAACACGAGTAGCTCAATATCTCAACCGAAGCATGACTTGAAAGGCATCAATCGCGCACCCCGACCAACACGTCCATGCGTTAGTACATTAGTAGTTAATTCAACAACTGCAACCCATACCTCTATCTATATGATAGCACGCGCGTTTCTTCTACTTTCGGCAATGTAAATTGAGTGATCCACGATAAGAGCTCACGCGCAACACTGTCGTATGGCAAAAACCACAATAACAATCATGATATTTGACAGTATTGGTGGTTACAAAATCAGTTACAATAATAATACTACTAATGATGCTCGTGTGTGTTTCCATTCGGCTGTGCGTAGGGTGGATCCGTACCTTGCGGTACTCCCCCAACGGGTTGCTGATCGCGTGTGGCATGGGCGGCGACACGGAAGCCTCGTTCCCGTGCAAGAAGCGCCGCTCTCCGAGGGAGGAAGACGGTACCATCAAGATCGTGTCGGGTGAGCGCCGCTCATGGTGGAGTGGTCGAAACAGTTTTATAAAAACATTTCACAATACACCACTCGCGCAGCTGCTGCGCGATCGAGGATCTCGCCGAAGCTCCTCTTTTGCAAGCTGTATTCGATGTTCCGACAGTGGGTGTTACGGGTGTTACGGGGAAGGCATGTCCTCATGACCATATAAGTGGGCGACTCCTCTCGGTGCTGCGAGCTACAGTAGTGGTAGTGCAAGCGTCGACAGGGTGACGCAAAGACCTTCAGAGATATATTTTCCTTTTTGGGGTTCATCAATTTTTTTCTTCGAAATAGTTTTCTGGACTGCGAAAATCCTTCGCCCAACATCGCCGGCACGTAAACTCGGTTTTCAGGATAACTTTTTTTTTGTGTACCTAGGCCATGGGGTAGGTCATCGGATAACACTTTCATTTTTCTCAAAATCCTTTTTTTGGCGAGGGTGTAGCGCGCTTGGTTTGGGGAGCTGCAGAAGAAAAAAAATAACATGGATGCATCTATACCTTAGACTATTTTTGTTTTTAGCAACTGCAGTTTGACTAAGGTCACAACAGCGGCTCCACTCCGATTTTCACTACTTGCTTAAGGCCTATCGTGTGAGTGGCGCTGTACCTCGCTACAATTCAACGGATTGAGAAAACGCTGGCTGTATTTTGGCGCAACGTAGCTAACCACGTCCTCCCTTCACGGTGGTGGTTAATAATTATGGCAGTTCCGAAAAAAGCCCTCTTAAGTAGGAACAAGGTAACCACTCGAGCGAGAGGCTGTACACATATATATTGTATGTGCTGCTGCTAAAAAAAGACGCCATCCATGAAAGAAAACCGCCCTGTTGCCGTAGCCGTGGTCATTTAGCTTTCCAGACGCGTGCTGCGATAGAGGCATTTAAGGATACCTTTTTTTGTCGAAAATGTTTTCTGAATGAGGGGGCTCCTTAACCTACTAATACTATGGCCCTCACACTATCGTCGGAAAAAAATAAACAATAGGCCATTTTTGTGATTCTCGTCGTGTACCTATGCCATGATATGTTTTATCCGGTATGCAACAGGGTTTATTTTTCTCCAAATAAATAAGTTTTTGTCAGAGAGAGGTCTTAAACTCCCAAATTGAGGGGTAGTATTAAGAAAAAAAGCGGTGCACCTCTATCGCAGCAAGCGTCTCGAATACTTGTACCAATAGCCTAACGTTTTACTAAACGATACGGTATTAGGTTGGCACAATATTCCCCCTGGAACTTTTCATCGGATCGCGTTTTATTTTTCTGTTGAATGCATGTTCTTGAGCAAGATCTCGACATCACTCAAGCGAGGAGCCGTATAAAGTTTTTTCACAGCCCTACCGCGGCATGCGTCGTCGATGCTTTACAAAACCCACGTTATGCGAACGCCTTGCACCCTTCTTTCGACAGGCATGGAGGACGCGTTCCGCGTGGTAAACACTCTGAAGGACGCCGAGAAACCCATATCTTGCATCCGGTTTAGCCCGGACGGCAACCGAATGGCGGCGGCGTCGCTTGACGGCAGCATCTACATCTACTCCGTCTTGGAGAACTTCAAGCTTGAGGTGCGGTGCGAGACAAGTTTTACGTAGTTTTGCGCGTTTCGCTAGGAAAACGCGTGTTTTTCAATCCTCTACAAGTTTCGTCGTAACCTGTTGGCCATTTGAGGACGCACAGACAGCAGCCAACAAGACGAGAAGTAACCTCGGTCCAATTAAAACCTATCAATGGCAGTTTGTTTTCTGGCATTATTGCGGTTTGGTGGGTCGTCCAATCAACATTCCCCAACAAACTAGTGACCGATGCTGAAAACCGTCGAAATTTGTCGCTATTTTTGTTTCTCCTGAACTCCCAAAGGAGTAAATACTGAGAATGTTTTTATGTTTTACACAAATGTCTGCGGCGTCGCTTGACAGTAGCCTCTACGCCTACTCTGTTCTCGAAAAACTCAAGCTTGAGGTGCGGTGCGGTGCGGTGCGGTACAGGGCATGATTGAACGTTCATCCGTGGCCAAGGCTACGGCATTAGTAGGGGGGATGTTATGATGATGTTATGATCTGCCCCCATTTTCACGACCGGATTTAAGCTACCATACTCGCACGACTGACTCTGTACTTCGCTTGAACAAAATATTGTAGGCGATTCGCTTGGTGCAGCATAGCTTATCATTCCATTGCGGATTCATATCTCAAAGTGTGAACAGCACGAGTATTTTTGTGTTAAGATTGCAAAGGAACAGGGGGGTCACTCGCGCGAGTGACCCCGAGCCACTGCAACAAAAGGTCCCTTATAAAGGGACATATCATCTCCCCTACCGTAGAATTGTTTCCGTTTTGTCGGCGAGCGTGTGTTCAACGCCACGCCATTTTTGTGTTCGTGTGGTCTTAGCCCTTGACAACCGCACCACCGGTGTTTTCGGATATAAATTACTTGGAATTAGTGCGAGTATTTATTGCGTATCTTGTGGATTGCGTTGGCGTTGGATTTCATTCACTCGCTATGACCCAGATCCCCGACACAAAACGTGCCCATTATCTATACCCATAAACCACTACTTGTGCGTTACTGCATCTACATCTACACCGCTCTAGACGAATTCAGGCGTTTGGTACGGTTCACGACATGGTTTCTGGCTTATTCTGTGGTATTTTAGGACGCTACCGTCGATTGCCTTCAGCGAAATAGCATCATACGGTAGATATCATCCTACCTGGAATACTCTGTGCTCATAAATACCCACCCGACATCCCCTTCCACCGATGAACATGGCTGTGCTCTTCCACTGCAGTGCATGGGCGAAGGAGGTCGGGGCGGGCTAGTGAGAATAGACTTCTCTTCGGACGGAAAGCGGGTTCGCGCGGAGGCCCTTGGGGCAGGGGCAACAAACTCGGCGGACTCCTCTACCATCGTTACCATAACATTTTCGGCGGAATCAGGGGATGTCTGCGAAGACCAGGTTTGTTGGAGGCGTGCTACTACGATAGGAGGGTAGCACGGTTTTAGCAACAATAGTTTTCACGCCAAACGCGGATCAATTAAGCCATTTTTTTTTCTTATTGACGGGTCTATGCAACCGCAGAGGAACTGTCCAATGTTGTTGGTATGGCGTTCGGGTGTTAATGTATTGTATATACTATTGTACCAAGCCCTTGGGATTTGCCTTGTTCGTCGCGTTACAAAGTCGTTTGTCGCATGGTCGGGTTTGGGCGAGATACAGAGCTTCTCAGGTGACGACAGAGCCTCAAGAAAAAATAGGCAATCTCCTATTAGCAGCATGCGGGTGGACACGCCACACGGCAAGTTCGTGGCCACCTGCATCAGCACCACGTGGGTACACACTCCACACGCCAAGATAGTATGGATACCAGAAAAATCGGCTGATTATAGACCAAGACATGGCACTGCTGAGGTCGGCCTCCTCCCACCGTCGTCTTTGCTGCTTGAGCTCACACCGGAGGGTGCGTTGCGCTTGATTTGGTTTGGGGTGTATACAGACCCATAGTACGGGCTGCACTTCAGCGCCCCCAACGCGTGCTACTACAAGGGTATTATGATGTTTTGTAATGAAAACGGTTCTGGCCAAAAGGGCTATTGACATGTCATTGGTGTTTTATTGCTATTCTATTGTTAAGCTATTGCTATGCTATTGTTATGCTATTGTTATGCTATTGTCATGCGACTGTTATGATATTGTTATGCTATTGATATGCTATTGGTATGCCATTGTTACGCTACTGTAATGCTATTGTTGTGCTAAAGTTATGCCATTGATATGCCATTATCAATATATTATCATGCGGCTGTTGCGTTTTTTGACACGTTACTGTTAAGCTATTGCTCTCAACCGTGGAACTGCCCGATAACGTAGCAATGCCATTTGCGTTTTATGTTGTTTTTCGTTAAATGTCTAGGCCGTGAAAATTCTTTATCGGGTGTGCCGTTTCAAATTGTCCCAACGTCGTCAGTGTGGATCTCCTCCAGTGAAAAACTTCATAAAATACGATGCACACGTATACTGTAGCATGCGCCCTCCGACAAAACAAAGTAAGGAAAAACCTGACCGACGGCACGAAATACTCCCCCCCCCACGCCAAGCTATTGGCTGTGACAAAGAATTTTCCACTTGGTCGGTATTGCGCGACGGCCATGTAACCGGGATGTGGCCTCCCCATGCCGCCCACCCTCTACGTTCGCATGCCTTATCTGGAAAACTGATGAACGCTGCCAGGCACCCTTTCTCACAGTATCCCTCATGCCGTAGCATGCTTCGTCTGACAAATATATCATAACGCGGCGAGTTATCTCTTGCTCCCCCCCATGCCAGGCTACTGATTGTGAGAAGGGGTTTGCTACTTGGTCGGGTTTGTGCGGCGACCATGTGACCGGGGTGTGGCCTCCTGACGCCACCTCCCCCCAAGACATTACTTCGTGCTGCCGTTCCATCGAGGGGTCGCTTTTGGCGACGTCTGATGCAAGGGGTGACGTCAAGCTTTTCAGGTGAGCCCAAGCCCGACAACAAATATGCTGTTAGTAATTACTTGATTATATATTGAACCCCTTCCTATGCTGTTATTCCATCGAGGGGTCGTTTGTGGTGACGTTTTACGTAAGGGGTCTGCTTAGGTGAGCTCAAGCACGATGCCAAGCTTGGTATTCTTAATTAGGCCCTTCGTTCAGGTTAGCTGAATCACAACAGAAAATATGCTATTCTTACTAATAAATTTCACATGCTGCTATTCCAGCGAGGCCTCGTTTTAAGCGATGTCTGACGCAAGAGGTGACGTCACACTGGGTCATAAGAATTACATAATATAGGTAGTAGTGTGGGGATTCAATAATTCATTAATATCTACATTCGAGGGAGACAATAATCCACACGGGAACTAGTATGGTATTCTGACTTACGATAGGCGTCTGTCAACAACCATTGTCTTGTTCCGAATCCGTTCCTTCTGATGCAAGGGTGATTTCAAGCTGTCTAGATGAACTCAAAACACGACAACAAATGTGATACAGAGTATTCTACGTAAATACACGTATGCTGTTATTCCAACGAGGGGTCGGTTTAAGGGAAAACCGGTGCAAGGGGGGATGTCAAAAGGTCCTCAGGTGAACTCCAGCACGAGGACTAATGTGCCAATTTTCATATGGTGGGCGTCAATTAACGATGGTCAGGGGGGAAGGGGGTGGGCGCGCCGTATTTACACGCCGCTACCACACCCCCTCCGACGAAGTTCCAAGTCGGGGTTTCTCGACAACGGAGAGCGTGTAACCAGCAGAGCGCTGGGTCTATGTAAATATGCTACGATAGGAGCAACACCGTTCGGCCAGAATATTTTCTAAATGACGAGGCTCCTTGACCCGAAACCGTAGGGAGGCCATCCTTGTTTTGCAAAACTTTTGGTTTACATGCCCGGGCCAACGGTTTGCTCATCGGATTGGAGTTTCAGTTTGCTAAAAAAAAAACAAATGGAGCTCCTCGAGTGAGGAGTCGCAGGAAAAAAAGGAAAGAAAAAAGAAGAGCGCACCTCTACCGCCGCAGCATGTACCTTCCCCAACATCGTTCCGAAACCCTAAATCTGTTGTGCGTGTCCCCCCTCGTCACGGGGTCAAAAACAAAATGAGGTGAGTTATAGTTTTTTTGCTCCAACGTTCCTTGGGGAATAAGCTAAGATGCTCAAGTTCCCGCGACGCCAACAATAGTCCCTTTTGCTCAAGTTGTCGCGACGCCAACAATAGTCCTTTTTCAACGTGCAGGTACCCAGCAACTGGAAGGGTGGCTTCCTTCAAGGCGTTTAAAGCACACGCCCCGGGAGTCCGCTCTGTGTGTTTCTTAGACAAGGGCAGCCGCAGCGAGCACGTGGTTTCGGTTGGAGGACAAGACCGTTGCGTCATGCAGGTGAGCTGTTATCTGTTATGCCTTCCTGGGATATCAATTTCGGGATCGTCCACGCCTGCAGTTGTCTATCACACTGATATCTTGAAGGACGGACGGGCGCTAATGCAGCTGAACTACGGGACTTTCTCTTGCCCTCTGTGATGGTATCGCAACAGCCTTGGGCTACAGGAGTAGGACCCGACATGTCCCAGCAGCGTAAAACTATGGCAAACGCTGTCAAACTTTGCGACTGGGACATACCCACCTATGGACTATGAACATATGGTTGATGTTCACGTCCATCGTATTTAGCGGTGGGCTACTAACCTGAGATCGGTGTACGCATGGTCACCTTGTTTCTGCTAGGTACTGCATCAACCTTCGAAAGGGTATCAATCCGAGAACGAAATCCCTTCCCCGCCAAGAGCGTTCTGCCTGGTCTGCGAAAGCCAAACATGCCCCGTCCAAGCTTTGTAGGAATGCGGGGTCTGTGGTCTAAATACTACAGCCCTGCATGAGGATGGGTACACGCCCCCCCCCCCCCCCCCATCCCCTGCATGCTCAGTAAAGAAGTCGGTCAAAAACATGAGTCCCCTCTCCCTCATCCCATGCATTCTTATCGAGAAAAAATCTAAACGAACCCCCTCATGCCCTGCATGCTCACCAGATAATCGCTCACCCCCCTCACCCCCCCCCCCCCCCCCGCTCGCTCTCTCATCCCCTGCATGCTCAGTGGAAAATCGTCCACCCATCGGAGCCGCCTGGTGCAACAATGGCGAAGGTGTCAGAGGAAGCCCACGCCGAAGAAGACCCATCGGTGCAAGCTGAGGTGTGGGGGTTAGTTAGTTACTTATCCCTTTCAGACTTGTATCCACATTTTTGGGGGAAACAGCACTTGGAATTAGGACGGGGTTCGTTTTCACAGCAGTAAAAATGTTGAATACTGCGGGGAACGCGATACTTCGAAGTATATCAGGTTCATCTGACGCGCTTTCAGATGTGTGCGAGCCAAATCCCCCCCTGAACTCAAGCGATAAACCGCAGTAGTTTTCATCGCGCAGCGATCAACGGGAGACCCTTGACCATCCCAACCCGCCCGTGGGAATCCGGATGAGATCCTTCCTGAGCTTTGCGTCCCGCTATCCACTCCATCCTGGCTTATATGTGTCAATCTGTCAGGTGACCCTCGAATCGTTCGATCAATCAATCAACCAATCAATCAACCAATCGAATGTTCAGGAACGATATTGGTCGAAACGTGGTATCCTCTATCGTAGCCCCCGTCGACTCAGAGCGACTCAGAGCGACTCGCGAGATCACCTTAGTCTGTTTTGTTGTGCTTGTCGGTCTCGCGGCTTGATCGCTGACGCGAAGAAACCACACTTGCGGCCATGTTCAAATGGCCTAAAGCTGGTATTGAAGATAGAAAACGAGGGTACAACACCTGGTACGGGAAAAACATTAAAAAGGAAGGCATGATATCGAAGCATCCCTCTGGCCACCCCGGGGACGTTTTATCCCCCTCCTCTCCCCGCCACCGCCATGGAATGCCTTTGCTACATTGAGTGGGACCCGTCCTACCATGTAGGGGCGGCACCTTCAAGGCAAAATGTATTCTGTAACTTGCTTGTGAATTAAATCAAATTATCTCCAAATATCTTATTGACGGTTCTCGTTAACCCTAGATCGTCGCAATGATGCTCTCTCTTGTTTTGCTCGTGTACGTATGTTTCGAAGTATATTTTGGTTTTTGTTCCTGTACACCAAATGTACGGGTAGGGCGGATGGTATGATAGTCTTAGTATGGTCATCTTGGTATGATGATGTTATGATGATGTTATGATATACCCTCCTTTTCACATCCGGGTTTTCACTATCATACTACTTCGAAGCATCATACTATCGTGTCATATCATACTATCGTACTATCAGACTATCATACTATCATACTATCATACTATCATACTATCATACTATCATACTATCATACTATCATATTTTCATACTATCACTATCATACTATCATATTTTCATACTATTATACTATCATACCATCATACTATCATACTATCATACTACCATACTATCATACCATCATACTATCATACTATCATACTATCATACTATCATACTATCATACCATCATACCATCATACCATCATACTATCATACTATCATACTATTTTACTATTATACTATCATACTATCATACTATCATACTATCATACCATCATATCATATCATATCATCATACTATCATGCTATCATACCATCATACTGCCTTACTATCATACTATCGCACCAGCAGCTCCGCAACCCACCGACAAGGTAGCGTGAGGCGATCGTTTTGTGGTGCAGCGTTTTCATACCGTTTCTTTTAGTATATCCCTGTCGCTAAATTAAAACAGCACGAAAACATAAGACCGCAAAGGGACAGAGGGGGGGTCACTTGCCCGAGTGACCCCGAGCTACGGCAACTAAAGGAATCAACCAACAATATATAGGTTATAGTATGGGCTCGTTCATCGGGTTCCACTTTCGGTTTACTCGATACCATTAACAAGTAGGTTTTTGGGGTGAGGTATAGAGTAGTTTATCAAGCCACCACCCTCAGAAGGCAAGTCAAACAACCACCCTCAGAAGGAAAAATCAAGCAACCACCACCCTCAGACGGAAAATCAAGCAACCACCCTCAGAAGGAAGATCAAGCAAACACCCTCAGTAGGAGAATCGAGGAACCACCTTCAGAAGGAAAATCAAGCAACCACCTTCAGAAAGAAAATCGAGCAAATACCCTCAGAAGGAACATTAAGCAACCACCCTTAGAAGGAAAAAACTAAAGGGTGCACCCCTAGCGTACGTACTACTAGTACTATAGCAAGTGTCGTGGCCTAAAGCTGGGATATCGAAAACGAGGCTACAGCACCTGGTACAGTAAATGTAAGAGCGGGGATGGTATCCAGGCATCCCCTGTTCACCCCGGCAATTATCCCCCCGCTTCGCGCTTGGTGCAAGCAATGTCTGCCTGGTTGATGAAAACCCGACGTGCTCCGTCCCGGCATGCTAGGGATGCGAGGGTCTATGTTCATGCGACTACGGCCATGCACAGACTGAGTACCCCCCCCTCGAAACGCATACTAAATCATATTATGCTTCATATCCACCTTTATCGCCCTGTTTCGACCGTTTTGAAATTGCCTTTATCTTTGGACCCTTTCGAATCACCCATACATACATTTGGACCCAGACTGGTACTATACTACCGTAGTCTAGTTCAGCAAAACAGTGACGAGTGGAAACCACGATCACAGCATCATCCACAACGATCAAAGCGGGTTGCTGGTTCCTAGGGGGTAATGCTTTGAGTCTCGGGGGGGGATTTGTCGGACTTCGATACGAGTACATTATGTAAAACACGCACGTAGCGGGCACTATTGTATTCTTCACGCGTGCGCTATGATGAGACTGCACTTATCGTTTTTCTCTCTCGTTGTACATTGGTCCCCCAACGGTCGACAGTTATCCGCGCTCAATGATCGGCGGGGGGATTTGAAGGCGTGGCCCCGCACATGGGAATCCGGACCAGGTCTGGCTGGAGTCGTGCCGCCTTCGGATGCGTCGACGCTCGCTGGAGTTAAGCTCGAGTTAGAGTTCACGCATGGTTACCATTCGTCAGGGCAAGCCAGGTGCGTTCATCCCCCCCCCTTCCCCACGTCGAATTGGTTAGGATGCCTCCAGCGCACTTGGGAGATGTCAAACTTCTGCTGATTCTCTTGCATTGAGGTATATGTTGTGCAATATCCCTTCTGCAATATCTCTTCTGCTCCTCTGCAAAGACCGCTATGCCACCTGCGCCTGTGGTGCGCTTTATTGGGTTTCACTTGCATGGTGTACTTTTGTTCTGTCGGAATCAGCCGTTTTCGCGACCACGGGTTAGATTTCAGGGAAAGGAGCTAATGTGACTAAATCATCATCACTTATATCATCATCATCATTTCCACCATCATCGTCATGATCATCGTCATGATGATCATCATCGTCATCTCCACCATCATCACCAACATCATCATCATCGTCATCATCATCATCTCCACCATCATCACCATCATCATCGTCATCATCACCATCATCATCATCATCATCGACATCATCATCATCATCATCATCATCATCATCATCATCATCATCATCATCATCATCATCGACATCATCATCTCCACTATCATCATCATCATCATCCTCATCTCCACCATCATTATCATCATCATCGTCATCATCATCATCATCATCATCTCCACCATCATCATCAATATCACAATCGTCATCATCATTACCGTCATCACCATCGTAATCATCATGATCATCATCATCACCATCATCATCTTCCTCAGCACCATCGTGATCAATTTCTCATAACGCCGCTCTGCTCCCTTTTGAACCGCCGCTTGCAGGAACAACCTGGGTTTCTCCAACTCCGACAAGGTCATCCTGCCGTGCGGCTCTGTTGGAGTGGTGTACGACAAGGTTGGAGGCGTAATGCAGCAGGGGTAGCACCACCTCTTGTGCCACAAAACATTTTAGTTATGACGGTGCTCGTCACCTGAGAACCTGAACAATCTTTGGATCCGATGCGTGTTTTACAATGTTTTTGGTTACTACCTGGTATATGTCTAGCCCATCAGATCGTGTTTCGAGCTTAGTGTTTAGCCTTCCTTAAACTTATGACTATCGACCACTGAACTGGTCGAATTCACAGGTGGCGTATTTGAAATATTTTGCTTTTGCTTTTAAACAGGATTCTGCTGACGAATGCTACGATACTACAGGTATTAATAAAATGACGCTTCAGACTATTTTAGGTCAAGCAGCCCAGTAATCCACGGGAAAAAAACGGCAAAAAACAAGAACAAATGCCAGGTATTTGTAGAACGCGTCCGCACTAAATTGGACCCCCGCACTGAACTGGACCCCCGCACTAACGAGTGCTATTACCGCACTAACTCTGGGTGTAGGCAGCGTTCACCGACCGTTTTTCTCTTCACACTATTTCCCCGCGGATGCAACTGTGGATGGAACTGTCAGGGCTCTCATTCGCAAGTGCTCTTCACGGACCACTCTGGGCGGGTGGTGAGCCTGGCGGTTTCACCGTGTGGGCGGTTCGTGGCCACGGGTCAGGAAGGACCGGCCGCCTCCGCGATCGTCTGGGATCCGGCTACAGGACAAGTGAGAGAGAGATCGGACGGCCAAACCTCCGTTTGTAGAGCAGAGAGTCGGCACGTTTAAATTCTCTAATTAGTTGTTAGCGTAGTCGGATAATTGGATAGTCGCTTCCCGAAGGTGCCGGCTGTCCGACTTATTGGGTTTCCGTACTTGTACTAAGGGTTTTTTCATGCGGGGTGCATTTGCCTTTTGGGCCGGGCCACCTCGGCCAAGGGGAGACAATTCGGTGGTGGCGGGCCTGGAAAGATGGACCGCATCCGCGATCGTCTGTTATCCGGCCATCGGACAAGCGAGAGGATAACTCCTTTGCGACCAATTTACCCTTGCCAAAATAATCTTGAGCAAAATTCATGAGATTTTCCCCCAAACAATGTGTGTCTAGTTCATAAAGTGACATGGGGAAGCGTGGTACACTAGATGGTAGAGCGAGAAAACTATCGCTATCCTAGGAGATACATGTTGGCCACAGACGGTCGAACAGGAAGGCAAAAAAGACGCCCAAAAAGCATTTATGTAATGTATGGAAGGAGAGCAATGAGCTCCTAAACGTGGGAGGTGTATCTACAATTAATGCGAGGAGGGGCGGTGCTCCGTTTCGAAAGATGCGCAGTCAACGGTCCAATGCCTACTCTTGAGGCGCACAGAGATGAGTACCCTCCTGCGCCCCCCCCCCCGCACCTCGCACTACACTAACTCATTGACGCTGTCAGCCGTATGCAAGTCCGCCTCACAAGCGGTTCGTAGTAAGATGCAGCTCACCCTTCATGCGGCTTGCGGAACACCTCATGGCGTTTAGCCCTTGGTGCAAGCAATGTCTGCCTGGTCTGCCACTACTTGACATGCTCCGTCCTAGCATTGTAGGAATGCGAGGGTCTAATAGCTACTAATACCTACTGTACCATAAGGTCATACGACTACGGTCATGCATGAGTATCGAATATCAAATACGCCCGCCCCCCCCGCGCGCGTCGCGCTCCCCTGCATCAAACGCGGGTTCTCCTTGCCGCCATTTCCGGTGTTGTCAGACGGCTATCCTTCTCGTCGAAGGGATGGTCGTCACGCGGCATCTACTTTCAATAGGATACCTCATCCCTCCTATCTCCAATCACGCCTATTCCACCTCCCCACGCCCCCCCTTTCCCCCACATACCCCCCTGCAGCAGACGTGCTTCTCCCTATCTCACTCTCTGGAGCTGGCCGACGCTTGTCCTTTTCACCTAGCGGACAGTCGCTATACGCTGCACCCCCTTTTCGCAAGGTTTCACCCACTTTTAGCAGCATACCTTATCTATCCTAACCGCGACCGACCCTATTCCCCTCACCGCACCCCTCCACCCCCCCCCCCCCCCCCCCCCGCTCCGCTCCCTCGCAGCAAACGTGTGTTCTCCCCACCTCCCTATCCGGAGCTGTCAGACGGCTGTCCTTCTCGCCAAACGGACGGTCGTTGTGCGGCATCGGTGCCGACCGCGACAGCTCGTTGTGCGTGTGGACATCTGCCTCGGGAACCTGGACCGATGGCGCCAGAATGGCACTGGGTCAAGGACCAAGGCGCGCGGCGCTGTTTGTGACCTGGACGAGCGGGAATGATTGTTCTCCGTACCAGGTTAGGAAAACAAAAAAAAGTGGTAAAAAAAAAAAGAAGTGGGCGTACACATTATGTGGTGGTCACTTATGTGAGGGTCGAATGCTAACGAACGGGGAAAAAAAACAGTGACGACTCGTGAAAAATCAATACTTGTGACTTCTGTAAAAGCGGCATAATGCCATTTAAAAAAAAGAAATCGTTTTTGTTTGTTACGAATCGTGGCATCAAATTGTATGGAAAAAAAACTTGAAAAAAAAAACCTTGCCGCGATTTCGTGACAAATCCAGCTATTTCGCGAAAATCCTACGGCCTATTTCTTCACCGTTTGTGACATTTTTATTGTTCGCTAAGACTGGCCCTTAGGTGGGTGGGCGTTTTTCCAACTGAACCAAATTATAGTAGCGGTGCGAAGAATGGTTATGGACCGAAATCGCCCTTGACAAGGTCGAGGGGATTGACATATCGTCAAAGAGGAAAACGAAACGCGCGACTGGAGTATCAAGCTTCTTGCAAAGATGAGTATCGATCCCTTAAATTGATCGAAGTCATCGCACATGACGTATTTGAGACTTGAAAAAAAAACGTACCATGGTATGAGAGTGCGATTTTTTCACGTGGCAACCTAGCGGAAAGGTGAACTATTTTTATTGTTTTTCGAAGATTCTGACTAAAGGAGTTCTGTACCTCGCCCCGCATAAGTTATTTCTACAGCGAAAACAGAAAGCGCCACTAGATGAACAATCTCGTGGCTTTGATATGCAAAAATATAAACTGCGAAAAACAAAAAAGAAAAAGGCCGACGATTTTGAGTTAAGAACCCCCCCCGTCACTCAAAAAATGGGTTTGACCTAAACATTCTTTACATCTATCGTAGCAAGCGTCCTTGCCCAGAATATCTTCAACACCCCTCCCCCTCCGCAGGACGATGCGCTTTTTATCACCGCCGAGCTTTAGCACGTGTTGCTGTTATGTAGGCTAATTGCTGGGAGGACTTACTTCCTATCGTTTCTCGAGCGGCAGGATTGGGTCGCTGGCATGAACCGCAAGATACATATTTTTTACAGGTCGTTGTTGTGTGAGCTGGTAGTGTTCGGTGAAGAAATACCTACCGTTGCTCAAGCGGCGGGCATGGTGCTGTTGGCATGCGATGCGTGTTTTCAGCCGAGTTGGAGGACAATCGAACAGGCCTTGGACGGTCCGCGCTGCTGAGTGATGTGGTATTAACAACCGCTTGATGCACATCAGCAAGTGGGCTCCGTCACAAGCTACGAACGGAAAAGAAAGATGAACTGGCTCTTTTTTTGCTTTCTGAGGGTGGTTTCTCAAGAAAGGTCTATACGTCATCCCAATCGCTATTTTTTTTTTCAAGCAAAAATTGAATGAAATCGCTCTTTTTTGTGATCACCAAACCCATGGCCTAGGTACAAAATACAATTCGGACACAATAAAAAAAAAACAAGAATGACATTCCCGCAATTTCGGGCTATCTATGAAGCCCCATCCCGTCAAATCAGAAAATGGTTTTCGCCGAGCCCAAAAGTTCTACCTCTATCGTACCACGCGTAGTATACGTTCTACAGTTGGGGGGGGGTAGAACCGGTAAAACCCCGACTTTCTGCGTACGACCTCATTGGCGGGGCACTGCGTACAACCTCACCAAACCCCCCGGCTTTTGAAAAGCGGTGCAGCCTATTGGCATGTAACGAACGCACAAATCCCACAGGCTACTTACTGCACAGAGTAGGCACGTAACGAATGATAGAGGTATCAAGATACATCACTTTTTGGCTATTTTTTTCCTGGACGGCGAGGCTTCTTAACCCATCTTGAACCAAAATCGTCGGAAATATTCCATTCTTGTTTTGCAATATATAGACTATATTATACCTAGGTCCTGATAAAAAATAAAAATACACTGCATGCAGCTGTGAGATCGAAGATTTCGCCGAAACTCATATTTATTTGCGAGCTGTTTGTGATACTTCGATTGCCGATTGCGCGTATTGCTGCTGTGTGTGTTCTTACTGAGGGTATAGGCCGGCGAATCCCCTTAGGACTGCTTACACTGTGGCTTGCACCAGGGTCGAGAATATTCTAATACCAGTATATATTTTGCGTACCTAGGCTATTGAATTTTTCATCGGGTGGCATGTTCATTTTCTTCAAAATCAGTTCTTGGGTTATGTATAGAGCTCCTCAATAGGTTACGAGCCTCAAAACAAAAAATGTGCATCTCTGTGGTAACACGTGTCTAACATTGAAAAAAGCAAATACATCGAATCCACGTATTTCGGGTAGTAGATAGATCGTCCGCTTCCGAGCATATATATATTTATGCCACGCGTGGGTTCAACTCCCGGCACGGTGCACTTTCTCAGGGCCTGAAAAGACTCGAAGGCTCTTGAATTCCCTAGACCTGTCCGTTGAGATGAATGCTGAGGGCCGTCCGTTCCTGACAGACGCAAACAAAAAGCGCGAATCCTGACAAAATGGCACGATTCCTGACATTTATTTTCAAATTCTGCAAAAAAAAAAACGCGTTTTAAAAAAAAAAAAGATAAACGTTTTGTTTTTTTGTCGGGAATCCTGGCATCAATTTTTATTGAAAATGTCGACATTTATTTTGAAATTCTGAAAAAAAAAAACACGCTTTCAAAAAAAGTATAAACTTTTTTTTTTGTCGGGGAATCCTGACATCAGTTTATTTATGAAAATGTCGAAACGATAAAAAGTCCAAATTCCTACGATTCGCAATAATGTCACGTTTTTTCTTTCATCACCATTTTCTCTTGACAATTTTTGTGTTCGTTAAGGACGGCCCTAAGCTGACGATATTTCGACTGTGTAACTCCAAAAACAAACAATGTGTAGCATATACATATATTTTGTTGTTTATGTAGTCACGTTGACTGAGTGGTCTAGCGGATAGTGCTACCTCTATCCTAGACCATAGGACTTTTCATCCGGGATCAAAGCGCTTTCTTTTTCTCCACATCAGGTTTTGGGTTAAGAAGGTCGTGTCTCAAGCACCAAAATTGAGGAATCTCAGAAAAAAAAATGGTGCGCCTCCTCTGCAGATCTTGGCACGCGTCCTACGACACGGGTAGAATCCACTTTTGCTGACAATCCTTGATTGAGGAACTTTACGCCCCCGACTGATTCTACTATAGCCCCCCTCAAAACCAGTGATTTTCTTCAACGAACGTTTCATGGCTGCTCGACACTAGGAAGGACACGATTGAAAACAAACTGTCCATATACTTTCTTGTGTGCAAATGCCTATCGATCGATGGCGTCGGGGTGTCGAGGGACACCGCATTTCAGGAGATGCGACCGGAAGCTGGTTTTGAAACCGGCGATTTCGTTAAAGAGAAGTTGGGGAGGCTACCGTAGTAAGACTCTCCCCTTAGACTATACCCCACCTATACCCACTTATACCCTCTACACACAGAGTCCGATTTTGGTAAATGTTAGTGCAACCCGAGGCACAATGCCATAGTAGCCTGCATATACAACGATGTTGTATATGTACAACGAACAAAACTGTATATGGCAAAAATGATATTTTGACTATATATATCGGGTTTCCAGTTGTAGAGGCGTTAAGGAGCTCCGTAGTCAGAACTAGCTTGGCCCAAAAAGCGCTACCTCAATTATCGTAGTCATGGGTCTACACTAATGCCCACACACTTCTTGAGTTGAGGTACCCAGCCAGCGAGGAATGTGTTGGCGGCTAGAAATAAAACTGCGTGTTTCCGAAACACGGTGATGTTGATTTAAAAAGAAAAGACACATGCTACGACTAAGAGTACTAAGAGTACTAAGAGTGCTAAGAGTACGAGAGAGGCGTGCCTTTTGTTATTTGAGAATAGTCACTTGGGGAGCTCTACCACATGTCCATCCAAAAGCTATTTTTTGAGTAAGCCGAACAAGTGCAACCCCGATGAATAAATCCGTGGCCTAGGTACACCAAAAAAAATGCTAAAACGGAGAATGATGACATTCCGACCATTTTGGACTTAAGACGGGTTAAGGAGCCCCGTCGTTCAGAAAATAGCTCAACCAAAACGTGCTTCGAGTACCTCTATCGCAGAAAGCACCAGAAACGTGCAACTCCGATCATCACACGGCATTCTCCAACAATAAAACGCAGCAAGTAGAGTGATACCACCGCCCCGCTCAGCCCGTGCCACGCATGACACAAACAAACGAGCAACACAAAAAAAATCCGCGCGCATACCCCCTTTTATCTGAATGAAGGTAATGACCGGTGGACAAAACTACGTCGTCTTTTGGACCCTGCGGCCGAACCTGACTTCTCGTCTGGGAGCAAACGGCGGCAGCAACAACGCTGCTACCACCGCGGAAGGTTCGGCCTCGGAGAAAGCGCCGGAATCGAACGAAGCTGTCTTAACCTCCTGCGAAAAGAATCCTCTAACGGAAACGTTTCTTTGCGGCGTTTCCGTCGGTAAGAACGTTTCTTCTGCTTCGTCGGTCGCTGTCACCGTTACTGGGACGGCTAAGGGGGCCTTCGTGGTGTGGGAGAACTTCGAGTGCGTCCGGATGATACCAGGAGCACACGGTGCGTACGTACGGCTCACAAAGGAGATGGTTTTTTGTTATCAACCGCGCATGTTTCACAGGAGCACACGGTGCGCGTAGCACGGTAACATTTTTTTTTCGTTTGTTCATCTTGTTTATTCATCTTAGTTACTTCTCCGCGGTATATGACCTTGTGATAGTTCAACACGACACACAGACAATGATACTGCTTCACCGGTGCGGTCGGTCTCCCGAAGCGCACAACGTCACGCAGACAGGGACAGGATGCCATAGTTTGTTTGCGAAACCCCAACGTCACCACGATGAGCAAAGGGCGTGTCGCAGCGCCTTTTATTTGATGCTCCACTTTCCCTCTACAGCAGCAGCGGGGTGTGTCAGCCGGAAGCAACGGTATTACAGCAGAAACCGGTGCTCTACTCATACTGACACTGATGTACCAAGCAATTTCATAGGCACTATAGCGGACAGCCGGCACTATATAGCGGGACCACTGTTGCCTGCAGTATCTGGTCGGCAACCGTTGCTTGGTGGTGGGAGCCATGTGCTGTAGCTGCATTGGCCAATAATAGTACACAATCACGGACTCCGTAAAATATTTTTTTCGCGCGAAAAAGTCTACGTACGGTAAGACGGCTGTTGTTAGGGCTTCTGTTTCTTAGGACACTTCTGTTTCTCAGGACAAATTCTTCCTCGTCCGAAACTCACGGTCAGGGCGGGAACGCTAGTAATCTTTTCGATGCGATAACTAATCAACAGCGAGCCCAATTATTTTCCGTTCCAGGTTCCAAGCGTTCCAAGGCCCTCTGGGGGGGGGTTATCACACCATCAGACCCAGAGCCCCTCGCTCGACTCGCTACTTATGTGCTAATCGATATTTGCAGTACGCAGTGGAGTCATCTCACGATTGGGGTGCAGCAGATTTTAAGAACTTTCTGAGTTCCCATCATCTATCATCATCCATCATCCATCATTCATCACCCTAAACATGACTTCGAAGGCAGTTGCTCAAGCAATCCGACCAAATCAATGCCTTCTAGATGTGCTAGTGCCAAAACAAATACGCTCGTAACAGTATCGGACTAACCGGCGGTTTCTCCGTTGAGGAGTTTAACCGGTATCACAGAAACGCCATACGGCCCAAGTAGTGCAAGCCCCTACAAACCGCGCACTATAGAGGGACAATTTTGCGTTAGAATGCACATGTTTGTTCCGCCCCCCCTACTCTTCTGCCGACAAAAACATTTTTAGTCCGTTTTGAGAAAGACAGTGACGCACGCATGCCAATGGCCTAAGCTCGAAGATGGGGTCCCTCCCCCCCCGCCCCCATCGTAGCATCGGTGGCGTGCTTAGTTTTCCCCTGAGGCTGTAGCACCACCACTTCCAGGAGTTGATGCAGTTGATGCAGTAGGGATCCTCCAATAAGGCGGTATCCCTATATAAGGCGGTATCCCAATACAAGGCGGTCGAAATCGCGTGGCGTGACTAGGGTATTGCACTCATAACGTAGAATGAATAAGGCGGCTTCCCTCTATAAGGCGGTCGTACTGCTCTCTGCACCACACCACCGCCTGACTGCGGGACCCCTACTCCTGTTCTTCAAAAATGGAGGCACTTGCCCTGGCACGGTGTGCTTGCACGGCTCGATCTCGATCTCACGGATGTATCCGTGGATACATCCTCAAGAACAGGTACCAATTTGTTACATTTTTCGCCGACGTTTCGGGGGAAACACCCGTATCATAAATGTCCGTATAATAGCAGTTCGTCTGTGAAGGCTCGACAGCGGCACTAGTTTGTTGGACGTTCGGCTGACACTCTGAAAAAAATAATAATAATGACAGCAGTTTGTAAATGCTGGGTTCTGTATGCGCCGGACAACTCTGTCTACGTTGTTTCTGTTGGTGTAAAGTAATCAATTCGCGCGTGTGTGGGTTCTGTGTGATTCTTTCTCTATTGTTTCTCAGGTGCTTCCGCGGTGCTTTGTTTAAGCCCTACGTACTCCGGTGGCTTTGTGTCCGGAGGGGCCGACGGGGTAGTGCGCGTCTGGGATGATAAACTCAACTCGAAGGGAGCACCCATCACCATGACCCAGGTACCACTTGTTGTTGACGCATGCCAGGCCTAAAGCAAGTATTTGATCAAACTTCGGGGTAATACATACATAAAAATACGTAGTAACAGGTACCAGCAGGCAAAACTTGAATAGTATAGCCCCTATTGTTTTAATAGAGAATACTTTGGGACTCGGACGGCCTCTCCTGTGTTCGCAACCCGCCGTCGGGCTTTACTATAAAGTCTCCGTCCTTGCAGTGGATGTCTGGGACGAGAAGCCCAACTTGAAGAGTGCACCCATCACTATGAGCCAGGCCGTACAGAGTATATCATTTCGTGTTTGTTCAAAATCATGCAGACTAAATTGCTGTGGAGGACAGGTTTTGGAAACGATTCGTAAAACAATCGTCGCACACGTACCAGGTAGAGTGTACAAGTGGACGGTATACCCTACCTGACGATCTTCCTATCTTTCCGTCATATTCGGAATATATTGAGGCCTACAGTAGGTCCAGAGGCGTCTCACGATGCCCTCGAACTCGACACCCCTATTCCCCACCTCGTCGGGGAGAGGGCTCTCTCATTTCCTTGTGCTGGGCGAAAGCATAGTTGCCCCGGTGTTCATTGAAAGGTACGTGGTCGCTTGAGGCAATCATATTGGCGTCTACAAGGGGCTTCATAAGACCCCGTGTCATTTACAGCATGGGCTAGTTCAATAATAGCAGTTTACTCTTTGGCTGTGACAATTTAAGCCTTCGAGGAGACGACGTGTCTAGTTTCCCCTCGACTTGTCTAACGTATCGTAGGCCGTACGGATGGTCGCTGTAAACAGGAAGGACAGCGAAACACATCTTGAAATGGAAAAGACGGAAAACGGCTAGACTCGAATAGCCTCGACGTATCACTCTCCCTTGATATATATTATAGCCTGAAGTTTGAAACTAATTTGTTGTTTCACCTCCGCATGCCAATACTTCGTGGCATGTACCAGGAAATTATCAATACAAATATATATATATATATATATATATCTGTATATATATGTGTATTCCCGTCGTTTTGCCAAACGTACCGCAGGCCACAAGTGCTTGCGACGCTATCAGGGCTGTCGCTGTAAATAGGAAGGAGAGCAACATGGCCGTCGGGACATCTTCCGGACGAGTGGTTGAGGTGAGTCGCGCATTTCCCCCGTTCAGTCAGAAGAAGAGGGTAATCATTCATTGCTCGCCTTAGTCCTTCGCTCATTGACCACACATCCCTTTCGAAACAGAGCCTAGTTCCTACTCCAAACAAAGACACCCGCACGTTTGGCCGCTCGTCAATGTTGGAACGGGGGGGGTGCACAAAGTCAATAAGTTCTTCACCATAACGAAACGACGTCCGTTTTATTCGCTGGAAACTCCCCGCGCCAACGGGAGCGCGCGTGCTTGCGCACACACAGGCGTTCGGTAAACATACAACAGAGTGAGTGTTGGTCGAGGCTACGGCGGTAGGAGAGGTACTGTAGGGCCTCTTGTTCTAGCGGCTCGAGGTCTCTCGCGCGATTGCCAACCCTCCCATCTTGTAAGCGGGAAGATAGTGTGAGCTTGCTTTGATTCAAGATATAGCAGCGCTTTTGAGCGAGTTACGGGGCCGATGGCCCTCTTAACATAATAGGTAAGAGGTAATAGAAAATATACAATAGATTATAGATAATAGATAATACTGGCCTGAATACGGTAGTAAACGAGGGGATATCCCGCCCCCACCGATGTTGACAGATGAAGGCTACGCATGGCAGGGGGGGGTAGCCTCCTTTTCTCGGCTGCTTTTTCGTTGGGCCACTCATCCGAGTGCGATCGCACACCTCACTGCAAATACTTTTTTCAGACGGCACTTGCCTGGCGCAGCGCAGCCGATCGTTCCATGGCGGTGACAAATCACAAACGAACGAAACGGCGCGGAAAATCACCACGGCAAAATAAACAGCGGGGGCACTCGCGCGAGTGGCTCCGAGCCGATGCAACCCCCCCCCCCCCCCACACACACACACACACAAGTGAACCCCCTACTCCCTACTGTACCTATAATTTCTTGCTTCATCCCTAGACGTAGCTCAGATCCGGGGTAAACTGCGAGGCAGACTCCTCTCCCCCCTCCCCACTACGGTACGCGCATTCAGCTCTATCGCGAGATGGCCTCAGCCCTTTCTTTCCTCGTCGAGTCGCATCGAGTACGAAATAGTTTGGTTTCTGTGCCCAAAAATGTATGCTTCGGTCCGTTGTTGAAGTGGTCTCACCTCATTGCTTGGAAATCGAGGTAACCGGTCTCTACCGCCACCTTGGTTCACCCCGCGAATACGTGCCGATCATCCATAACCGCACCCCTCAGAGGGAATGAGGACACCTCCGCGCCCTACCATCAAGGAAAGTAGATGGGTGCGACATGGAGAAGTAGCGAGAAATGATCGCTATCCTATGATATAGAGTATGGCCGCAGACGGCCAATCAGGAATAAGATAAGGCAAGCAACACGTATTTAATTTAATGTAATATGTGGAAGAAATGCACTGAGCGCCCAAATGTTGGAGGTGTCTCTATTTATGAGTAGGAACACGGTGACCCGTCTCAAAAGGGATGCGTGGTCAATGGCTAAGGCAAGCAACACGTGACTACTCCTCCCCGCCATCGAGTAATGCCTACCTGGTCGGTAAACCCGACGTGCTCTGTTCCGGTATTGTGGGGATGTGAGGGTCTATGGTCTGACACACTACAGCCTGACATGGCGATGATTACTCCACCCCCTCTACTCGCTCTCGCCCCCTCGTCACTACGCTCGCCGTCCCTTTTCTTCAGATCTCGCTCGACTCCGGCGACGCCTCGGTTCTTGTCGAAGGCCCTGCCGCAGCTCGCCCAGCATCCGGCAGCGACTCCGCGCCAGTTTCGAACACGTCCGCGGTCGCCGCGCACCCAAAGGATGGAAATGTTTTTGTTACCGCGGCGAGCGACGGCTACTTGCGGAAGTGGTCTGTTGACGCACGAAAACTTGTCACCAAGGTGGCTGTGGGCGAGGGTGCGTTAGCCCCGGGGATGGCGGTGCCGACATTGCTACCGGGGATCGGGGCGGTGGACTGGGCCTCAGGGGGGAGCTTCGTGGTATGCGGTTTGTCGAGCGGGGACATTGTGATCGTGTCCCCCAGCGACATGGCCGTCTTATCAAGGTGAGCGCTGCTTGGGTTGGGGAGGCGGCGGGATTTCACGGTCGATAACTGTAAATCAATTGAATGATAGATTGAGCCTCGAGGGGATGCTTCGTGGCGTGCAGGTGGTCAAGCGGAGATACTGTGCTCTTGGAAACCACGCAGACCATCCGGTGCTTCTCACCCCATATTATTAGGTATAGACCATGACGCTCATACAGATCAGGGATCTGTGGGATCTGTCTGGCCTGAAATACACAGGTCAAGCACATGCTTCGTGCGTTGGACCAGGTACTACACAGATCTGCACATCATACAACGCCGGCACCTATAGGATATAGATAATCTAGATCGTTATCTGTCCGTTGTGTGTTATGGTTTATCAACCGAACCACCCATTCTTTTGCGAGGTAGAGTAACACGTCCACAGTCAGTACCCGTTTGAACAGCGGCACGAACGTCGACACATGTTGCGGTACTATAGTAATATTAAGTGACCCCTCCGAATTGCGGTAGGGGCTGCAGTTGTTGGATTAAAAAATTGTGTGTGAGCGGTTGAGCTCCTCAAGTGTGACACTATCGGTTAGCAAGATCATTGTTTTACGAGTGTGCTGGTCCTAGGACCAACGCGTAAAAATGTTGGTCGTGTTGCGCGAACGAACGTCTTCGAAGTCATGTTTCCTCATGCTAGAAGCCCAGAATTTCCCTAGAATATGGTGCACCCCTAGCGCGGGATGACTCCCGTGCTGTTCACCAACCATCGTTTTGCTGGGGCCCCTCACTTGAAGAGGTGTATTTTCATTCAGTCTCAGGCAAAACCCGATTTTGATGTGAACTGAAACTGCGACTCGATGAACAGGATCATAGTCTAGGGATAAAAAACGTTAGTGTTCCCGAAAAAATAATGGGAGTCATTCCGACGATTTTGTATTAAGGAGCCCCACCGCGCAGAAAACAAAATCACCAAAAAGAGATACCTCTGTCGTAGCACGCGTCCGTCGCAAGGTGTTTCATTCAAACGAAGCATTGGAAAGTCGGCATGCGTACCTAGAGTTCAAGTTCACTCGAT
Source organism: Undaria pinnatifida (assembly GCA_012845835.1). Lineage (NCBI taxonomy): Eukaryota > Phaeophyceae > Laminariales > Alariaceae > Undaria > Undaria pinnatifida. Next base: position 1,305,333 of record JABAKD010000014.1, read on the forward strand.
GCTCGGCGCGCTTGAACTCACCTCCGCACGACACCCGCTGCCATTCTTCCTACCATTATTCTTTTCTCGCGGCAGCGACAACCCTACCCGTATCTGCAGATGCCCCAGCGACAAAAAAAACGAACGTCGATATCACCGACATAGTGGTATTCCTAGATGAAACCAAGCTGGTCGCCTCGCTTCCACCCCCTCACAATACCCTGATTTCCCCCTCCCCGCCCCCTCCCCGCCATTCCCGCATTATCGCAATGGCAACCGTGTACGCTTCCCCTCCCCCCACCAACACACACATTCCCAGCCACCATTACTATCATAATTCCCTTGTTATCGTAACTAGATAACCTAACTGTAACGGCTACAGATTCCCCAGCGACAAGAACGATAACCAACAACAACAACAAAATCATCCCACGGTATGAAACAGTAAAAGTAGTAACGGTAGGGGTTGCAGTTGTTGGATTAACTAATAAAGTACCTAACCGGTTGAGCGTCTCAAGTGTGGAACTATTGGTTATACTACTACTTTTATTCTGATAATAAGACGAGTATGTTTGTTTTATTTGTATTATTAGTATGGTATATTAATAAGGACTAGCGCATAGAAACGTGTGGTCGAAACGAATGTCTTCGAAGTTATGCTTTGGGTGATGATGGATGATGATGGATGGTGTTGATGTTGAGATCCTCGTGTTAGGAGTTTAGAAAATTCTTAGAATCTGCAGCACTCTTAGCGTGGGATGACTCCCCTCTGTTGTCGCAACGACAACCTTTCACCCCCTTCCCCCCCTCCCCCCCCACAGGTTGGTGATCTGCGTGGTTGGTGAAAACCCGACGTGCTCCGTCCCGGCATAGTAGGGATGCGAGGGTCTATGGTCGTACGACTACGGCCATGCACAAACTGACCGCCCCCCCCCCCCCCCCCCCCCAACCATACACACACAACCCCAACCGAAACCACAGATGCCCTAGCGATAAGAAACCTAAGGTTGCTATCACCGCCATAGCGGTGTCCATGGATGAAACCCAGCTAACGGTCGGGGGAGAAGACGGATCGCTGCACGGTATGAAGCTTATGCAAGGCGGCATGGGCGTGCAGCATGTCTGGTCAAACACGGCAGCGGCGAAGGGAGCGCCGGTCCTCGCCATGGACATTTCAGCGGACGGCCAGGTGAGCAAAAGCAAATAGTGCGTACACCTCGGACAGGTAACCCAACCCATCTAAATCATCTCTACCGGACAGATGGAGATGTGGCGAATGACAGAACGAGCGTTTGATGTTGCGTTCAGACCGTGGCGCAGATGGATTGAATGGTGTGATGCACTGAGTACCAATTGGTAGGTCAGGACATAACATACTTTCTCCCCTCCTTCTACGCATCCAGAAGCGCCACGACCGATTGATCATGCGGACAGCTTTAAAAGTTGAGTATCTACCTTCCGGAAGAACTCGCAGCTCACGCCGTATCTTTATTTTTACCAAAACAAATATTTGTATGTACGGAGGAGGGTGAAATTTTATTATTTCAAAAATGTTTACGACACCAATTATTTTATGTGAGAGGGATACGATATACTGCAGCTGTAGATCATCTGTCCACCATCCTGTACTTGCGGTTTTTGGGGACGCTGTACAAGAGCCGTATCGTGCAGATCGCACCCGGCACACAAGTAAGCACGAGAGCTGTGTGATACAGATTCCACCCAGCAAAAACGTGACCTCAACCATGCAGACCATAAGAAAATCACGGGTCAATCTACCCCAAAGGATCTACTGTACCTGGTGCATCACGAAATAGGGATCTTATGTATCTGAGGGAAAACAGTGGAGACCCACCGCAGCCAGGAGAGCTTTTATTTTTGTGTTTCGTACGTGTCGGGTTTCTTCTCGTGGGTCGGGGCGGGTCTGGGTGGCCCGAAAGGACCCGACCCGCGAGAGGACTAGAAAATCTCCCGACCGTACCCTACCCAACCCGTGAGAGTTTGCACCCCTCCTGGCCCGCCCGGGCTCGACCCGCGAGATTTTGAAAACCTCTTGACCCAACCCGCGGGTCGGGTCGCGACCGAGAACACAATCCTTGCAAACAAAAGGTTGAGGAGGACGGGGCCTTCGCGCAAAACAAACGGTCGTAGCCCGTCGACCATGACCAGGCTCGCAGAGAGCGTTTTTTGGTTGCAGGGTAAAGAGGGAAAACACACATGTCCAAAACCTATTGGCGTTGTGCGATGGACACCACCACCCCCTCACATTGTCAGGTGCAAACGAAATAGTTGATAAAAAATAGAGCATTGGTCACACGAAACAGCCATTGCAGGGGGTGTGTCTAAACTGCGGCGTGGGGATATTTCTAAAATGACGCGAGAGCAACCTAGTGGAGCTTGCGCTGCACTACCCCCCACTGTGGGCTTGGGCCCACAAGACGGTTCAGTCCAGGGTCAACCCCTCTTACCATGGCCCAGCCGTGCGACACCAGACGAAAACCCGTGAATCAATAGGTCTTAAGCCCATCGCATGCGAGGAGTGATGTATCGCGGCGCATGCTAAGGTAGAATTGGCACTCTGTGACCGGACCGTTTTAGACCTGGCGGAGCTCCCCATCCGAGGAACTGTTACGTAGTCAAGCTGAGCGCGCATAGTCCGTACTATGTAGGAAACTCACTTCGCCTTATGAGCAAGTCCAGCTTGACTTTTGTAGCCTCATCCCACCAAACGCTGCTATCGATTTATCTGGATGGTTCGAGCAGCACTAATTGCACATGCTGGTCACATTAGGCTTATCTCGAAAGTATTTTTGCACGCCAAAGCTGGTCGAGTTCACGCATAGACTGCCACCTGGGTGAGCATCCAGATAACAGCCTGGTTGTCGTACTTTGGAGCTCTCGCATCCCCTAACTTATTTCTGATACAGTGCTAGCGAAAGGGAAAGCATGCGCCAACAGGAAAGTGGCCAGAAAGCCACGGGCTCAAGCTTTCTGCTGTATTCCGGAAGACATGTTTCTCAGGGGTTGACTCGTCGCTACTCCAGCTTCCCTACCTGACAAGCCTCAGACGGAAACTCCGCGTAGACCCACGGCGCTACAAAGAATACAACCGTAACAAAACCATCCAATACCGCTGATTTGTGCTAAACAATGACGTAATCGATAAACATCCGGGCCATGGGATTGCAAGCGTTTCTTTTTGGTCATGATGGGTAGTTTGAGCGAGGTATAGAAACTCCTCAAGACCGGAGGTTGAGAACAATGAGGTACTCCTCTTCTCGAGTATCATGCACATTGTGTCCCTTCCCACCTGCTTGGTGCACGTGACATCTGCCTGGTCGTTAAATACCAGACGTGCTCCGTCCCGGCAATGTAGAGATGCGGCCGTCCATGGCTTTACGCCTACGGCTGTGCATTAAATGAGTGCACCCCCCCCCCCCCCCCCCACCAACCCTTTCGCGAGTTCTCCGTACTTGCGGACTCTTCGATACCGTCATGCGTCAACTATCATCTCGTACAATACCCCTTCCGTGGCGTGCGTACTGCTGTGTCCCTTCTCACCATGATACCTGCTACCTCAGAGGTGCACCATTTGCTTTCTGCGGCTCTTAACACCATGAGTAGCTTTATACTCCACGGAAAAAGTCGGATGTCGACCCATACCGCGGTAGAGGTGCGTCTCTTTTTTTTTCGGTTCTTAATTTCAGGATGTTTATTCCTTTCTTCACCCAAAAATTGCCATTTTGGGAAAAACGAAAAGCGCAACCGATGGACAATCCCATGTTAAAATAGGCGCCCAAAAAACAAAATCGCGAAAAAAAGGAATGGAACCTTCGACGATTTCGGGTTAAGGAGCACTACTATGTCATTCAGAATACGTTTTAGCCCAAAAGTGCTCGTGCCTCTATCGTAGCGCGTGTCTTTTGAGAAAAACGAAGGTGAAACCCGATGAAAAATGCCATGGATAAGGTGTAAAACAAAAAACATAGACAAGCGAATAAACAACGACTGAACAAGGACGTTCCGACGACATTGGGCTAAGGCGTCCAGAATATATATAGACTAAATAGACTAGTCTATTTATTGCCGAAAAATGCCACCTCTGTCGTAGCGCAGCGGCCGGCCCATCCCCGCCCTTCTCCCTTTCTCACGGTTTGCAGGCAGTCCAATACCGCGATGCCCCGAGTAGCATATCGTATGTCGCCTCGGCCATAGTCGTGTGGTGGACGGTGGTGCACGATGCCCCTTCCCAACCCCCCCCAACCCCGTCCGCATCAATTCTGGCTTGCAGGCTATCCGACACTGCGACATATCGCGTATAATCTCCTGCATCATGTAGACCCTCCCCTTTGGTTTTCCCGCGGCTTGCAGGCTGTCCGATACTGCGATGCATCGGGTACCATCTCGTACATGACCTCAGCTGGAGCCGCGATGGCTGCCGCCCCTCCCGGCGACGACGCCTCCACCTGGTCGAGTAGCAAGTGCTTCGTTGGACACTGGGGAGTACGGGCCGCCTCCAACTGTGGTAAGGGCGTGTGATGGTACCTCCAGCAAGAAACGATTAGCACATAATTTTTCCACCTGAGAATTGATATTCTGAGGAGGGCGAATCTGGAGCTGGTAACGCGTGCTAGGGTAGAGGCAGCCCCCGTAAGGCATCACACTTTCTGAACGACGGGGATCCTTAACCCATCTTAATCCGGAATCGTCGGAATGAAATAGTTCTTGTTTCTTTCACAACCTAAACTTTTTGGTACGCATAGGTCATGGCTTTGCTCATCGGGTTGCACTCTCAATGTTACTCAAAACTCAGTTTGTGGGTAAATCACGGAGCTTCTCAAGTGAGTTTCTGTCGTAGCATACGTCTGCTGACAACTAAAGTCGTGCCAAACGTCTATACGGCAGTCTGAAACGTGTTTTATGGCGTGTGGGCAGGTGCTATCACCTTGTCGATTCCTAAAACCTGTCTTCTCATTTGCCCATATCAGCAGTGGGACGACGAGCGAACGGCGATCGACCGTACTCGTATCCCTAACAGCTACAACAAAAGGCTTACTCTTGGCAAGGCTTGGCATCTTACTCTGACGAAACGTTACTATTAGACCAACCTTGAGCATAGGCTCATAGTTTGCAACATGAGCTTCATTGCCGATAACTCACACACCTCCCCAAAAAATAAAGAGAAAAAAACAACGGAAACCAACAACGGAAGCCTGTGCACGAAGTCTAACTCTCTCTTGTACCTATTTCCGGCTGGGCATCGATCCGCTGTAGTCCCCCTGCTCGTTGGCAGATTTCGGCGTGAAGGCGACAACATCCACTCGGTAGACAAATGACGGAAACGAATTTCGCACAAACCCACGTGATGTATTTGAGAGTTTTGTAAACTTGACAAAATAACCCCCGACTCGGCTATAATCTGGTGTTTAATTGTTAAAAGGTTCCGGCGTAGAGGCGACGGCATCCGCCCGGTCACACAAGAAGGACCTCCTCGCCGCTTGTGACGACCAAGGCTGCGTTGGTCTATGGCGCTACCCTGCCTCCCAGGTAAACCACTACAAGTCGGTCGTTTCGGTGATATAGAGGCGTTGTCTGGATGGGAAGCCCTGCCTGGACCATGTCGGTGATAAAGGGCGTGTTCGGGCTCTCAGCACGACACAAAGACAGATCCAAGCAGTTGTACTGGTGGCGATATGTTTGGCGAGGTTCCCAACCCACATATATATGCAGCAATGCCCTGGTGTCTGGTAAATAGCATCCCGTCTGTCGAGCGCGCGTCTTTTCGGTAAGAAGGGGAACAAGGGCGAAGGGTTACGCAAAACAAGAGGTTTGTAGACGCATTCACCCCCACCACAAAACAAAGTAACTGGAGAAAACGAGGTTAGTTATCATAGAGGATTTCAGTAGGTGTGTCTCTGTCGGGAATCCGGGCCAGAATCATAAACTCCTAGCGACGACGCACGTATACGCCAGCAAAACGCGAGCGAGTCGGGATTTCTTGCTGAGAGCGTGAGCAGACACTAAGTGGTCGCTGGATTTGTCAACCAAGCCACAGAAGAGCTGAGAACGTGAGCAGACACAAGGTAGTCGCTGGATTGATCAACCGAGCCAAGATTGGGGCTTTACGTTCGAAAAATATGCACAACGAAAAATTACTTGCTCAGGACATGTTATTGTGACTAAAAAAATGGAAGTGTTTGTATAAGTAGTTGCTTGGTCAGACAGATAGACAGGCAGACAGATTTCGACCTTCCGCGCTAGAGACCTTAGGTAGACACCGAGGAAATTAAACGCCCGTTACCCGCAATATGTTCCCGCTTTTCCACCGGCAGGAAGGAGCCTCGCGTGTCGAAGGAGGAGACGCCAGAGTGATCGCCCCAGCCGCTCTAACTTTCACAGCCGACGACGCCAACCTTATCACCGTCGGTGGTAAGGATGGTTCCGTTCTACAGTGGAGCGTGTCGCGCTCATAACAGCAAATACGCTTGGGTTTGAAGGAGACCACGATAACGTCCATGGCCGGCGCTACAGCAGGGGGTGTACTCATTATCATGCATGGCCGTAGTCTTGAGAGCATAGGCCCTCGTATCCCTCCTGACGTTCGCAGCCGACGGCGCCAGCCCTATAGCGGTCGGAGGCAAGGATGGCTCCGGTTTATTATGGAACATGTCGCTATCATAATAGCCAATATGCTGGCGTTCGAAGGAGGCCACCACAACGTCACTGCCCAACGCTACAGTAGAGGGGGGGGAGGGGGTATTCATCTTCATGCATGGCCGTAGTCTTAAGATCATAGACCCTCGCCTCCCTCTCGACTTTCAAACCCGACGACGCCAACCTTGACGTCGGAGGCAAGGGCGGCTCTGTTCTACAGTGGAGCGTGTCTCGCCAATAATAGCACACACGCTCGCGTCAGAAGGAGACCTATCTCCTTACGCCATTTGCGATGGATGTGCATGTCTCGCAGTGTGTGACCACACAGCTTGTATCTCTCTAGGGTAAAGAACTGGGCGCGCACATTGAGTGGGCTGAACGTCGAAGGGTAGCAATAGCTGCTTAATGTGAAGACCCACATGCTATAACGTCGCCGTACCGCGCGCTGTTGCGACGGGCGCCTGTGGGCACCGCCGTCAGGGCGCGGCGGCGGTCAAACGGGATGTTGAGACTTGTCGCCATGATGCTCCGGGCCGATGCTACGGTATTGTAGGGGGGATGTTATGACGATATAGTATGCCCCAATCTTCACGACCAAGTGCAGGCCATTCGCGCGAGTGGCTCTTCACTTCACGCAAGAACGGACTCAAACCTGTTTTGTTGGCGCAAAGTAACAAACAATTCCATGGCGGCGGTGAAAACCGCCGAAAAGCTGAATTACACACGGCACCCAGGGTCTGACGCTGCTTGAATGAGATGTCCAAACCAGTCGCCATGCTGCTCTGCCCCACCGCTGCTCTGCCGCACCGCGCTCTTGCGGTGGACCCCTGCAGACGTAACAGTCCGGGTGCGGTGTGGTTTGGGGCATTCAAACGAGACGTGATGCTGCTCCGTCAGCAGTCAGGGTGCGATTGTGGTTGAACGGGGCGAACGGGGTGAACTGGGTTTTAAAACCAACCGTCACGCTGCATCGCCGTGAACAAGAGCCCTGTCAGGTTATCTTAGCACGGGTAGAGCCCGCAATTCCCCTATAAAATATGTGGAGCGTAGCAGGCGCCTAATATCGTGGTTGTGGCGCACATTGTGCAACAAAGCACCGTCGAAACATTGGGTCGTGTGTTATTGCATGCATTAAGTTACAGAGGGAGGGGGTCGCTGCTTGCTTGCAGCGAGTTTAGCGCGTAACCTGTTCATAACTCCGGGAAACAAAAATAACGATGCACATCAATTGTCGCCTTGTTTCCGCCAGAGTCGAGTCGTTGTCGAGCTCATGAGAAATTCGTGTTCGCACGGGGGCGCTTTTTTTATGAAAAGCTTACTTGCTGGTTATCATTCTGGTGAGTCAAAACTTTGAAGCTCAAGTTGTTAATATTTTCAATCACCTCTTCGCGATAATTTTTCTACAACGCAGGCAAGAAAATTTCGCACTCACTTCCCGCTACCAACCCTTGCAATGTTTTCCTCCGCTCTCCCACATTGCGCCCACACCCATGCAACTCTCACACCATCCCCCACACGTGGGTGCATTTATCCAACATGCTGCACGACCAACAAAATCGCGACTCTCGAAGTTTCCGTCGCCGATTCGTACAAAAACACGAAACAACAAGACAGCAGCGCGGCGGCCGTAAAAGCGCCAGCTGCAGCAAAATGTGATGTACGACACTATAATATGGCCATTCTTGGTCACCACTGCGGCCTACTGAATAGCCCGGTTTCAACGCCTTGAAGAGCTCGCCCCATTGAAAAGCTTAATTCAACGCCTTAGAAAGCTCGACCCATTAAATAGACTCGACATAGCTACCGTATGGCCATCGTTGGTCACCGGTTCGCCCTATTGGATTGCTTGGTTCAATGCCTTGAAGAGGGGCTCGACGTAGTAATCCGGCCTCGGGATGTATGTTGGGTCCTGCGTATCGACACCGGAGACGTCGCGCATGCGTGCGACATACAGTGTCAGGGGTTTCGCGAAGTTTTGGTCGATATCATCTCCGTTGACTTTAGAAAATATGGCAAACAATTAACAACTTCATCTCTGGACTACCCTCCTTCAATGTTATTATTCGAAGCAAGCAACGCAAATACACACGGTCACCAGGCACACCCTTTGGTAATTGGCTACTTTAAGCTCTACCGACAGGTACTGGTGACCACTGAGGGCGCTGACACTGCAGACGTACATTATTGATCTGTCTTGCCCGTGAGTAAGAATTACACACACATAACCAAAGTTGTGAACAGCTCATCGCAACCGTCGAGATTGCGAACCAAAACTCATACATGTACAGCAGTCGGAGCAGACCGGGCCATCTCAAGCGCACCTCTACTTCAGCTGTAACCCGTGCCATGACAGGGGTGCAGCGCGGTTTTTCCTAAAACACTTTTGCTTAACCCCTTTACAACTGGAAACCCCATTGTAGGAACAACTCAAGAATGAGTGTGGGGAGGGGTTTTGGGGGCTCTAAAGGGGTTAACATAGGCTGAATCCCTTCTGTCATGCTGGTATGATACTAATCAACCGAGGAAACTTCCCCAAATCGTTGGAACGTTTATGGTGTGTTGTGGCAATATTTTTGGCTATACAGCTGCTATACCGTAGGGTCCATGGGAGTGTTGATCGGGTTGCGCTTTCAGGTAAAATCTCCAAAAACTAGCTTTTCGGTTTTTGGGTGAGGTGCAGAGCTCCTCAAGCCATCAACCGAGGAGCCTCAGAAATCAAGGTGCCCCCATGCGGTACCAGATACATGCTGCCATACATGCTGTGATACTTCCAAGCGCCGAAAATAGATCGCCGTTGGGGAGGCAAACCTTCGCCCGCTCAACTCCACGATCGCCTCAGAAAATACCACCTCCAGCGGCAGCAAGTGGACAAGGCGAGCGCATATCATATCTAGGCGTGGTGCAACCCGTGGGTGACGACCGGCAGTGCAACGACCAACAGTGCAACGAAAAAGATGCCGACTCGATACGATGTGGACGATACGATGTCAGATGTTACGCTTGAACAGCTTATCTAGATGCGTTGAATGAGTTTTGTTGGCTCAGGCTGCACCGCATTTGGATCAGGTTGCGTAGCATTTACGAACCCACACTGCGCCGACATACGACAGTATACAATACCGCACCAATTGTGGGAAGCACGCCCGACGTGAAAAACGAAAAACTGATGAAAGTTCCACAAAATCAGACCTGTTCCGAAAATGCCTTCTTAAGCTGGTCCATCGACATAAGCTTGACATCTTCAACCTCGCTTGGGTCGAACTTCAGCTCGCTCACTGGCCCATCATACCGCAGCAGATAGATGTCCTGGGGGGAGGGGGGGGGAGCGAGGCGGAGACTCGATACCACGCGCATGCACCGTCAAACCGAAGACTAGCATGCCAGGACACGCAACCCGTTGAGCTAACTCCACCCCTGATATGCTGCCATGAGGGTAGCTACCGTGAGGATAGCATTCTTTGGCCAGACAATTGCTGGCTGACGGTGTGATACTATTAATAATCAATAGAGAATCCGGCCGATGTCGTCCTATTCACATTCGTATATGTATACCTAGGCCATGGGATTGTGCACCAGATGAGGCACACAATTTTCCTCAAAGTCAAGATTCGGATGAGATATACAGTAACGCCCTTCAAGTGAAGCTTAAGAAATGTCTGGGTGCACTCCTATCGGAGCATGTATCCGAGGGCTGCGAACATGAGTACAAGCGAATGCCGGACCCCCTTTTCACACGTCGGACAGACAGGATCGTTCTGCAGATCACAGAAACGATTTACACGGACTTTCGTCATCTGTATGCATACTACATTTTCACGTGGCTGATCTACAGGATCTGAGTGACTTGTACACGTTTCCTCATTAGCGACTTATAGGGTGTGGCAACTTTATAGATTTTGCACCTTGTACTCGTTGCAGAGGAAGTCGCCGTGCAAAGGCGTGCTCCCCGCGGCCGTTGTAGCGACGGTGCAGACGAACCGGAGGGTGGTCTCGTCGCAGCACAATCCCAGCTCTTCGCTGGTTTCTTTGACAGCAGTCTCCAGGCTGCTGTCTCCCGCCGTAAAGTGGCCTCCCACGCTCACGTCCCACATGCCCGGGAATGTGTCTGTCAGGAGCATGTGCAAGGGCGCCAATACCCATATACTTCGCTTAGCAAGATAGACACGAACAACCAAACCACTCCTTGGAATATCTGAACGAGACAATATTACAACTTGATCCAGCAATTAACAAACAAACCCATACATATTGCCAGATTTATCTGGACAAAGCTCATTTGGGTCAGTCATGGGTAGGGTTGGGATTACTAGGGCTAGGTAGAGTTGTTCGGCCTTTTTATTAAATTCTTGTCCTCCCAACACTGGAAGAACACGGGGCCACCAGCTTCTCCATTTGTATCCTAGATATTGTCTTACACCGTGCATACTGTAGAGGTAGCACGAGTGGGAAAATGGACACGACCACAGAGGTTTAAAAAAAGGAGCGCTGATCACGGGTCGGGTCATCTCTCACGGGTCAGGGTGATCCGACCCGGCGCGATCCGACCCGACCCTTAAGATAAAACAAAATATAACCCGACCCAACCCGACTCGACCCGGCCCGACCCCACTCGACCCGATCCATGATGTTTCCAACACCTCCTGACCTGACCCGACTCGACCCGCGATACATTTAAAACCTCCTAACGCGACGCAGGAGGCGGGGGTTGCCCCGTTAACTGCCCTGAAAAAGACAAACACTCTTCCCGATATATATATGTATATATACACGAGAGCAAAAGGGCGCACACAGCCTACAAATATCTGTATCAGGCTCATAGAGTATAATATAACTCCAAGGCTTTTCCCGAGTCGTGACCCGACCCGCGGATCGGGCCAGGAGGTTTTCAAAAAATTTTCACGGGTCAACTCGGGGTCGGATCAAGAGGTTTTCAGATATCACGGGTCGGGTTGGGTCACCCTGACCAGACCCGACCCGGCCCGCGAGAGGCGACCCGACCCGCGCAAAAGGCCGTGACCAATTTTATCTACCACACAACAAATAATACCCTAATTCCAAGCAGTTTGTGGCAACACACGATGGCGCCGTCCTGAAGGGGCTATAATAAGCAAAATCCATCACCTTACGACTAACCTTTCGAGGCCGAGCGCTTCTGCAACACCAGCTCGCCCTGAAGACGGGTTGACCACGCGTGGAGAGGGCGATAAAATACGCGAGAATCATCGGGGGCGGGGGTACTAGTTCCATGCATGGCCGTAGTCGTATTGCCATAGACCTTCGTGGGGCGGGGTAATAATATGTTCTCCGGTCTCTCAAAAGTTGGCTCAGATATTCAGATATGGCTAATACTGCGCGAAATCGTGCATACGGATAAAAGGCGTTACTTGAGAGTGGTTACAAACTATTAACGGGGACCACAGTAATCAAAACCCACGATATACCTAAGAACCTAGATACCCGCCTGTGTTTACTGCCCATATTGGGTCCTACTTGTTAGGTTCCCCCGTCATAAGTCGTTTACTAACATATTCATAATAGTTGGGGTTTGAGTTAATGGCTTGCAGTAGCCCAACGCCAAAGCTGCAATCTAGGAAAACCCAAGCGCCGAGACGATCGTTTCCAAAGGTGGGACGGGTGCTACGACAGAAGTAGCGCGTTCTTTGCAACAATATTTTCTGAATGACGGGCTCCTGAACTCGAAATCGTCTGAATGCCTTCTTTCGCAAATGTGAAAAGTTGTTATACCTAGGTCATGTGTCTGGTCATGGGGTTGCACTTCCAGTTTGCTCTATTAATAAGTCACTTTTTGGGTGAGGTGTAGAGGTCCTCCAGTGATCACCCTCAGAAAAAAAAGGTGTACCTTTGCCGTAGCATGTGTTGATGACCTGGTTAGTATCACGAAAACTGTCGACAATTAATTTCAAGAACAATACCCCGCAGCCGCTCAAGGCAGCGCCACTCTATTATGGGGTTCGTTGTTTGCACCCAGCCCCCAACGAGCACTTGTTTTCGGCATATTCACACGAGTCCGTCAATCCGAAAAATATTGGCGACAGCGGAGCTTCGGACCATTACGCGGATGGCGAGATCGTTAGAAGTACCAGACAGCTACTGCTTGACTACAAAGAACTTGCCGCCCCACGGTTGATCACTACAGCGGGACTGCATAAACTGTTTGGAGCTGCCTCAGGAGACATAAGAAGCAAGGTAATCGACAGCCACGGTCGGACAAGAATGGCGACACTGCCTTCGTAAAATATCGCAAATGTGCCTACTATCGAATTATTTATCGCAAGATCTTTGTCCAAAAACAACTTTTATGCTCGGGTTTCATTTTTTTTTTTTTTTGTGGTACGGGTTGTCGATCCGATTCTGCCCGTCTGATTCTGCAACGCGAAAATCCATCTAATTTTCGGATTCTAATACGCTATTATAAGACATGGCCTCAGCCCTGTTACGTACGTACGTAGGTACCCGGTACTTGGTATTCGTTTAGGGCTAACATCATCACCAAACATCTAATTCGCTTCGATCGACCCTTCCTTTGTTCGATGGTCTTGGGATCGTGTAGACTAAGCGTTGCGCGTCAGTGCAGAAACCTTGTACCAGGTATGAACTACGAATCGGTTACAACTGGAAATTGACGCCCAGATGGCCCGGATGGCCCGGGTGGTGCAAATAAAATTTTACATGATATCTAACAGATCACTACTACTGTCTTCATACTCCCGATGTATACCGAATCCCGCCACTATGGTGAAAAATAAAATAAATATTAATAATATAAAACCACCCCCAGGTAGAGAAAACTTACTTAGGCACTTCACCACAAGTACCAACAACCATGACCAAGCCATCCATCCGCAAACCATCCACCACACACTACTTACATGGTAGAGCAATATACCATAGTGGAAACTACAGCAATATAGTTATAAAATAGACATGATAGATTACTCCAAAATTCCCCACCTAAGCAAAAATACTAACACCAATCAATGTAGTGGAGAAAAACACTTGATAACTAATTTCAAGGACGTCAGCCGTGAGTTCGACAAATTTCAGGTCAATACTCATCTTTGCAAGCTGCGTTGTTGGTACTCGTAATATTCTATATGAGTGAGTTTGTTCATAGAAGAAAGGGACCCCTCCCAAAATATTTTCACCCACATAGCGTAGTACAAGTACCAGCAAGCAGATTCAAAATATGAGTACTGACTTGAAATTCGTCGAGCTCACACCTGACGTCCTGAAAATATATACATGTATTTAAATATTGGAGTGACAGCGTATAAATTTGGAACCGTGGGTTCGTGTCCCTCAGAGTTTTTAATCCTTTTTGGGGTGGGAGTAGATTACTTAAATGACTTTAATTCTCGAATGCTGTAAGAGCAACATATAGATAACTTATATTCTGTATTCATTCGTACTCTTCCCAATATTAAAGCCGGGGGGCAAAAAAAACAAAATAAACCGCCTACCATACATATGATAGAGCAGTATATTGGAAACTTCAGTAATAAAATTTATAAAATAGATGTGATGTTTTACCTGGCTCAAAATTGCCCACCTAAAGTATAAATACCAACACTGACCATTATAGTGGACAAAAAATAGGACACCTCCCAATAAAAACTCACTCATAATATACAGTGTGTGTTCTTCACATTAAACCGTTCTTCTACTCGTCGACATCCAGCACACCCAGTGTCCGTACTGATTCTTCACCCTAGAAAGATCAGCTCTGTGGTCACAAGCTACGACACAGAGATAATGCATCGTAATGCATTCGACAACGCAATGTCATGCCCTAGTACTGGGTACGACAGGCACAACATACATACGTCAGCAACAGAAATACATTGGAAGAGAGAATACGAAATAAACAAAAACAAAAACAAAAACAAAAACAAAATAATAATAAGAAAACAAATAAAAAACAAAGATAAAAATAAAACAAAAATGAAACAAACAAAATGAAGGGGAAATCGAGGAAACAACCCAACCGGAAAGGAGAGCCAAAGCTCGGAAAAGAAACATAATAAAATAAAATAAAATAAAGTAAAGTAAAACCAAAATGAGATAATCCGAACACGAGCCAAAAACCTGGACACGCAAGGAGGGAACAAAGGGGAAAAGAATACCCCAGAAAAAGAAGAAAAGTGCTACGTACCTACTAGTCGGCCTGGTACCTTGCTACCCTGTCTGCCATCTCCTTCCTGCCTTCGTCCACCGCGGTCTCCCTTCTATTCCTCCTGTTCGTAGGTTCAAATCCTTCTGGCGCTAATTTTTAAAACTTTATATTAACTTTAAAAAATCAAAAGTTTTATTATGTCATTAAAAAAAAAAGAATTTAACAAAAAACTTAAGCATTTTACAATAAATTTTGGACCACAGCACCCAGCGGCACACGGAGTTTTACGTCTTATTTTAGAACTTAATGGAGAAGTAGTTCAGCGTGCTGACCCACATATAGGATTACTAGTAAATAAATGTATAATAAAAAAAAATTATTTAATTTAATTCTTATATAATTTAAAAAATTTTTTCTAAATCCCAATAAAAACTTTTAAAAATATTTCATATATTTTCAAATTTTACTTTTAATATATAACTTGATTTATTTATGATAGTTTTTAATTTTTATTTGGTAGTTGTACGTTTTATGTTACCTTCTTTAGCTTTTAGTTTAAAATCTAGAATCAAGCATTTAAAAATAACAGTTGATTCAAGATAATAGGAAAGAAGTATTAATTTTTGTATGTTGTTATATATTAAAATTATAAAAATTTAGACTTATAGGATAAAGTCAGTAATCAGTAATACGTAAATAAAACTTAATATTATTTTCTTCAAAAATTTGTATAAAACTTATAATTTTATAATTAATTGCAATAAGATAGTTTAAATTTTTAATAGACTTATTATAATTTATTAACAAAACTTTTTTATCTTTTGCTAAATTTAATAAATTAGAAATTTTATTATAAAATGTAACAAAAAGGTACTTAAAATTCTTTAAATATTTTGTAATAACCGTATCGACTAATTTTAAATAAGTTGGTTTTATGCCTTTAAAAAAAACATTACAGTAGTAGTAGACTATATTACGAGTACCAACAACGCAGCTTGCAAATATGGGTTTTGACCTGAAATTCGTCGAACTCACGGCTCACGTCCTTCAAAATTAGTTATAAAATGCCAAATCCCTAGAAAGCGTGCATGTGAAACGAATGCTGTAACCGCAGAACGCATACCGCCCAGCCTGAAGCTGACCAGCCATATTGTTTCGCCCTTCTTTGCGACGTCGCCCGGTGCTTTTGGCCGGCTGTAACTACGTACCAGGCACAGGTTTGTATCAGGTATCATATGATACTCTTGGCTACCGCTTGCGTGACAGTTAGAAAGCCCTCCCTATTAATAGCCCTATAACCTGTACTTCTGTTTACACCAGGTATAACCCTAACCCTCCAGCAGACAGTAGCAGTGCGAGGTATGAGACTCTCGGCTACTCACATGACAACAAGAATCCCCCCCCTAGCCCTATGACCTACTGTATGTACCTAACCCTAACCCTCCGTGTGCTGGGAAGCTGTACCTGGTAGTACCAGGGTAGTCTAGTACGTGGCAGTAAATGCAAACGGGTACGAGTACGTGACGAAAGCATCTACTGCTGTATCTGCCTCATGATCTCATAGTCACACCAACTGGACCTCGTGCCATCGCGCACAACCCCCCCAAAACGGCAGCAAAAGTCGGTATGAAACTTACATTTGAGTTGTGCAGCCAGATGTGAACGCTTCGGTGCCAGTCACCGTCGGCGTGCACCAGTCCCCGAGCCTTGGCGAACCCGGCCGGTACAGGCGGCTCGGTAAGGGCTGCAAGGGACTTCGGCGGCAAGAATACGTCAAACATCTCCCCCGAATCCTGCCCCATCTCCACCTCCGCAGTGCTCGCTGCAGAGCTCATCAACGAAGAAGTTTTTCTGCCATGGTTCACATGGAAGCACGCCCGTACTGGGTGGTAACGCGATCGTGACGGGGCGCGGGTGACGGCAGCAGTGCCATGGCAAGGAGCTGCAGGTATGGCAGCTGCTGTTGTGTGTCTAATTGCGCCGCATGCTCCTGCTGCTACCACCGGCGAGGAGACAAAAGCACACGAGTTGCGGACGCCGTAGCCCGAAAGGAGCACGCCCGTAATCCGTGAACGCATAGATGATAACAAGGGTAAACAAGCCCACAACGGCGACAACACCAACGCCGGTCAAGATAAGTAGTACTCGTACTCGTAGCTCGCTGTATGTGTGCCTGTGTTGCCAGCGCCTTTGAGCGAGTTTTTTATATTTTTACTGATACGAGGGTTTCTATTTTATATTCAGGCGTTCCGGCCCGAATTGCGAGAGTTGCGAGAGCCGTACGCATCGTTCTTTATCACGTTCCGCAAGCCAGCACGTAGGTGCAACGAACGCAGCAGCGCGCCCGCCAGAGACAGCCCGCACGAATCACAACCGCAGCGGTCACTCTCTCGCGCACTGCCTTATTTTCACATTCGTCCAGCCTTCCTACCACAGGAGGCAAGATACACCAACACCTGTTGTTCGAACAGCAAAGAGCCATGACCTCTGAAGTTGAGACCCGTCGCCAGCGGCGCCAGAAGCGCAGGGAGCAAAAACAGCACACCAAAGCAAGGTGCGAGAATGATCAGATGGTTTGCATCGCGCATTTTTTTTCTTTTATACCGTGAAAACGTGGTCTCGCAGCTGTTTGTAGCCGTAAAACTGTTGTGATAGCTGCAATGCGGTAAAGCTCTTATGACACGTAAGCTGATGGCCGCACGACTTTGCTGGAAGTGTAACTGCCTCGAGGCTGAAGGTACGAGGTGCTCCAACTGTATTATATTAATAGTTGTGATGTTTCCATGCGCTGTCGGTCGATCACTTTGTATGACGGTAGATGAGCTTGAATTGCTGCTGGTCGTCTTGTATGATTGCGCTGCAGGCTGCACGAGTTTTCGCTGACTCGGTGCGGAGATTCGCACGCCACGTAAAATCTGTAGAACACGCTGCAAGTAGAACATCTTTGAGTATTCGGTGCACAGAACGCGGCCGAAGTATCACACGCAGCTTGCAAAGATGAGCATCTACCACTCAATTAGTCGAGCTCACAGCTGACGTATTTGAAGTATTTTATCGGAAGGCGCCCACGTCGTATTAAATAGTAAGACACGCCAACTTATCGTCGAGGGGCTAAATTTCTTATTGTGCCGCCATCATGGATCACAGGATTACTACAGGAGTACTGGACACCGAATAAGGAGTAGAAATGTTGGCTAAGGCTGGATTTCTTGTTTGAGAAAGCATGCGTTCCACTCTTAGATTCAGTACAACAATGGCTCCCCTATTTCTTGAAACTTTCCTATCACCTTGTTTATTATTTGGTGTCCTGTACTGCTGTATGGGTATGGACTATTGTACGTATTGTATGGGATTTTTTGTTGTACCCGATTCTGAGCACTGTTTCTCCGGTCAAATTTCTTATTTTGCTTGACAAGTCGAGCTTCAATTTCTTCCCACCGGCTTTCTTAAGCGCGGACGCTCTCTGTTATGCACTTGGTGCAGAATTACGTTGCGCTGAACCCCATGCACAAGTGCCCTGTTTCGGTGACAAACGTCGTGGAAACATGCTTGGACGATGTTTGCCGTAGTAAATGGGGTCAATCCCCTTTGGGACGTTAGACTAGAGGGGAATATTGGCCGAACACAAATCTGTCGATATCAGCATCGGCCACGCGAAGCACCCGCTTGGGTACAGAGCGGCCGCACTGCAACACAAGGAGCTGTACGATGCGCGCTCAAACCCTCGTACCGCTGTGCGACTCTTGATAAGACCACGACAAGACACGACGCGACACGCGACATGATAATACCAAAACACAACACGACACGACACACGGCACGAAAAGCCCGCGCTATCGCTATCGCGGGAACCGAAGGACACGCCAGAAAACCAGCTGGATTGCGAATGCAACTGAGTTAAAATCGACACGCGACGTGTATGAAAATACGTGGAAGTATGCTGAGCTTAAGCTTTGCGGTTTTACCCCACCCGCCGGAGGATAAAAAGAAAAAGAAAAATATAAGACCAAAACACGACACAGCAACACGACAACGCGTTTATTGCTACAGTCTTTAGTCGTGTACTTGGTCGCTTTGCATGGCCTCCCCAAAAGGTCACGAAACGCCAGGCCCAATTCTTGCGTAAAAGCTGGGTGTCTCCTAAGCTAGTGCTGTAGTAGTAAAACATCAGTGCCTGGTACATTATTTATGTCATGACTGCAAAATGACATTCTTGTTGTATAAAATTCTTGTATTTGGCGCGAACTTCGAGCAATAATTTTACACTCCCCAACTTCTTTCGTGATGTCGCGTACGGTACAAACATCATGACGTCATACACTAAGGGTTGTGACGATTGGCGGCTATTTGTGACGAAAAAGAAAATGGCCGTGTTGCCATACGAGACTACACTACCTGATAGGCTTTAGTTTCGCGAGTTCGAGTCCCCCCGAGTGTATACTCGTATAAATTCGTAGGGACTTTTTCTTGTTCACAAATTGACCTTCGGAAAGCTCGAGGGCGTGAGTTAGCAACATTCGATGAAAAATCGACGAGCGGTGGGATTGCTGAACCCTATGCGCGATGAAAATTGAAGGCAAGAACCGGGGGGGAGAAGGGACGACACCTGTGACCACGGCTAGTCCAGAAGCTGGAAAGT
Organism: Undaria pinnatifida; assembly: GCA_012845835.1. Taxonomy (NCBI): domain Eukaryota; class Phaeophyceae; order Laminariales; family Alariaceae; genus Undaria; species Undaria pinnatifida. The sequence goes on from JABAKD010000014.1 coordinate 1,324,739, forward strand.
AGATGTGTGAAAAAGAAAAAGAAAATGTGTGGATTACGTTGGGTCGTATAGACTAAATAATATACCAGGTAATTGTTTCATGCATACTGAATTCCACAGATGTCCGGTTTTGTCACCCTCAATACGGGTTATACAGTTTCCGCGCGCAGAACAAGGCTGAACGTCTTAGTCATGTTGACCCTGGTATTATAGCAGGGGAGTCACAGACCTGTATCCTTCACGAGGGTATACACCCCCCAAAACATGCGCGATCGAAGTATCACACGCGCTTGCAAAGCTGAGTTTTGATCGAAATCCGTTTTGGTCGATCTCACAGCTGATGTGCTTTTTTTTTTTAATTTTATAATGCGGTGCTCGTTTCTTGTTGATGAGCCGTAATTTTAGCCATCTATGCTGCCGAGTGATGTTTAGACGGTGGCTGTTGGGGAGAATCCGGGATCAACCTGGTTAGGACAAAGGACTGGCGCCAATTTCTCCGTGCAGTACAGCAGTGCAGGAAACCTATGACACGTAATAAGAAACAAAGTAGTAAGAAAGGCAGGCTTGTATTTGTAGGGATACAAGGAATCCGGGAGCCGTTGCACTTGAGTTGTGCGGAGACCACACCCTCTTAAATAAGAAGCCCGGCCGGGGGATTCATGGGTTTCTGTGGGCATTTCACAGTTCCGTGGTAGATTGTGGGTATGTCTACGTTTCTTGTTGCGTGTACTAGCTGTAGTGTAGTGTATTACGGAGGACCTTAATAGTCAAGGCCCACGATACATACTAAAACCTATATATTTCCGTTTTGTCTCGTCCTATTTGGTCCTGGTTACAGTACTATGTTCCCGTGCAATTGAGCTTTGCTCTACCACTTTTTCAACAAAATATTTCCCCCAAGCTTCAAGCTGACCCTGGGTTTTATAATTAGCCGCCGGCAGGGTACTTGTACACGTACCACCCTGATTCCACGCCGACCGGCATCGAGGGTCGGCGACAGCCAGCGAGAAATTTCGTCGAAAATGCGGGAATCGTGGAATCGATGTTACAGCGTTTGGCCGACGACCTCTAGCTGTTTCGAGCCACCGAGGGATCTACGGAAAGCTCCCCGTGTTTGTTCGGAATGAGGACGGTGGCGAGGCTTGTGGTGGCGAGGAGCTGAGTGATGATGATGATGATGATGATGATGATGCTCTCACCTTGTTCATACAGGGGATACCCCGGTTTTAAGAGCGCCCCGTGACACCCAAACTTGACCGCTCTTAGCTCCGTACCCTTCTTATTTCTGATTGGGCGTGATCTAGGATTTAGTATCGGCGCGACAGGGAATGACAAACCTATTTTACCGCTATTAAGGCCCCGGGGTGGGGACCCAAGCGTCCCCTGGTCCCCGGTTTTCCGGTGACTCTAATATCTAGATGTTTTATCGGAACAGGAAAAAACATGGATATGTCAATTAGCACGCTGCGTTTAGAAGTTCGGCTGGTTCGTGGCCTAGGGTTGAGCTATACCAGGGTCAAGAGTGCTTCATCCACAGATGCTTTGAGTCTCTTCAGATTGGTTTCTCTCAGGTTCTCAGCAGAGGTCCACACCTTGACTTTGAGGCGCTGCAGTGGTCGAAATTTGGGGTACACAAAACGAGACGAAAAACGATCCCCAACTACTGATGAATGTCTGCGCTTCACTAGCGGGCAGCTACAGCTCCCCCAAAGCACCCACGGCCTGCGAAATTGAGGGACGCTCCTGGTGGGGTGTATGACGACGTTAGGTGCGCCAGATAGCAGTCGTAGGCAGCCAGAAGCGACTCACGAGACGTTTTCGTGATTTCGAACTTGCGAGCCAGCAACACCAAAAGCTCCCGAAATCCCTGAAATATTTCAGTTCACGCGCGGGAGCCTAATACGATGGGCACATCACCGATGAAACAACGGTTTTCGCCAAAAGTTTGTTGCTCGCCAGGCGGATGATATAACTCTTTTCGAGTCGTGCCAGAAAAGCCTGAGGCAAGCAATAGTTTATTCCCGTGAGGGATAGGAATGCTATGGGGTTCCAAAAGGGCTAAAAATACCTGAAAAGCTCTGTATTATTGGATCTCTGCAACATTTTTTCTATACTTTCGAGATAAGGATGTTTTTTGCAGATGCCATACTCTATTTTCAAGGGGTTTTATATGCACGTGAAATGCCTCCGTACGAGCTCCTACTCAAAATGTTCCTGTGGGATCCCCCGTGCCCTTAAGCCCCGGATGCTCATATCTATGGCGCTCATTAACCAGGGTACCCACTGTAGCTCCTGTCTATGATGTCTTGACCATGACCGCTGAAAAGGCTAAGCAAAGTATCCTGATGGAAGAAACTTCCTACACGTATCCCGGTCCTCTCACGTGTTTCTATCTCTTTGGATGTTGCTTCTTCCGTGCGGTCGTAGTTCCTCGTGCGTTCTTCTTGGCGTGTTCTTCTGCTCTTGTGAATTTTATTGTGCTCTTGCCTCATGCCATTTGACCGTTCCTTTTAGTTTGTTACGTTTTTATGGCAGATCATTATTTTTCCAGATTTTTTTTTTTCTTGGTTGTGCTGTTCAATTCCCGGTACGCTGGCAAGTTTTTCCCTCCTGTTGACGTTCAATGTGGTTGCGAAGGTTTCGTAATTTTTGTATTAGTCTATGAAGACATAACTTGTACCAGGTACCTCCCTAGGACGAAGAATCAGTGCGGACACTTGATGGACACTGGGTGCTGATGAGTAGAACTACCGTTTAAAGGGAAGAACACCCATGCGCACACCCAAGACATCTCATTCTTCATGCTACAGCACAGATAACAGACTCTGTGGTACCCAACTGCGAGGCAGAGACAACACATCGCCAATAGAGGAGAGTAGTCGCGACAAGCGCGGTGGATACGAAAGGAGAAAATGCATCAGCCAGAGAAAGTTATGGGAAAGAAAGTTCGTATAGGAAAAAAAAGCAAGCAAGCAAAAAAACACATTAACTAGACCAACAATGAATACCCGACTTTTGTTTGTTGTCCACCGTATAGCTTGATGCGACGTTAAACATTGAGTCGGGCTGCCTCTATGAAAGCCAGCGCAGGGGGTACAGGCGCAGCACTGCAACCAGGGGGCAGGGGGCAGAACTTGCACCGTCTTTACCTTCTTGGTGGCCCAGGTACAGTGCGTACCCCGGTACGACCACCGAAGATGACAACATTCGAGACTTAATCCCTTAAGAACTGCAGTCCATCTTTTGGGACAAACTACTTGGAAAACCGAGTGGCGGCACTATTGCGGTGGCGAAATGAACCCTTTTAGCAGGTCACGCCCGACATGGGGACCGAAGGCTTGGACTTGGACTAAAATAGTTTCAGGAGTTGGCACCTGCCGAATGGTTGACGTGCGGGCTACAGATGCACGGTAGTATCCAGCTGCAGTAACCTGCAGTAGTCTTTTAGCAGGTACTAAAGCTGTGTTGACAATCCTTCGGGTTTGTTCTAACTTCTGGATGTATCATTATGTGTCGAGGTTCTGATAGACACGATTTTTGTCCTGGCCAATCTTGGGCCAATTTGTGATTTGTGATTTGACGGTTACGAATTGGTTTTTGCCCTTCTATGATACTACCGCTAAAAGTTCAGAGCTTCGGATCACTTCTCGCGGGTCGGATCGGTTTACGGTGACCCGACCCGGCCTGTGAGATTGTTTAAAAGCTGCTACTCCGTCCGACGCGACCCGACCCGACCCGACCGGTGAGATTTATACAGTATCTGCTTGAGATTTTCTCAGGGCGATTTGTCAAGCACTAGTACCTGGTGCCAGATGTGTGGGTTAATCTCTTCAGGACTTGAGAGGGAAAACTTGCAAGCCAAGAAAATAAACTAGGGTGTTTGCGATTTGCTTAGGACTTCTGAGGGAAACATGTAACACCAAAAAAAAAACAGGGTGTTTGCGATTTCCAAATTCGTTTGGGACTGGACAAAAATATAATTATGACATTGAAACCGACCAACGTCATAGCCCAAGGCCAAACAACCAACCCACGAAAAAAAAGGTTGGAAAAAAAAAAAAAAAAAACATTGCTGGAAAACGTATTTGTAACCTACTTTTTCGATGGGTTTCCGTGGGTTGGGTTGGCCTTGGAATGTGACGTTCGACGGTTTCAATAATAATGAACCCAACCAACATCACAACCCACGGCGAACCAACCCACGAAAAAAAATTGATGGACGATAAAAAAGTGGTTGGAAAACGTATTTCTAAACGAACGTTTTGTTGGCTTTTCGTGGGCTGGGTTGGCGTTGGAATGTAACGTTCGACTATTTCAGTACTGTTGTTGTATGTGTTACTTTCCAACTCCTACTTGTACCCAACCAACGTTGGTATAATACATCGCAAACACCTAATACGTCGTAAACACCCTGCTGGCGATTGTAGCATCGGCTACACCAAGCAGCCCGGGCTGTTCAGGTAGCTTGTTAGGTATAAGATGCGTCCGAATCGCGACGGAAAGAAACACGACGATAGTTGTGCAGTTGCGTGCTCTTCGTGTCGAGGCGGACCATAGTACTCAGGACCTACGGCGTACACAAAAACCTGTACATTGACCAATTTTTACTATCCGTATTTGGTCCTCATTACTGTGTTTCCCCGTAAGTAGTACGTTGATAAACCCGCACTTGCTTGTCGCTTTTAGGTCGCTAGGTCTGAGTCACACCAGGGTTAATTCCTCCAGTTCTTCCCCCACAGTTTGGTGATTAGCTGTAACTGTTGGCTTTGTGCGAATCTATCCCATCAATAATCCATGGAGTCGGAGACGCCATCCTTGCACGCATAAACGGGATTGGTACGGTGGCGGCGGGGCATGGGGCGGGGCGCAGGAATTAGAGTTGGGTCAGTAACAGGGTTCACAGCTATTTCCATGGTTCATACGACCGCCGTAAGAGCGGCCAGCTCTAATAATTATCCCCAAGTATCACGACGGGCGGTGGGAACACCCGCCCCGTTTCCCTCCGCTTCGTTAGCCCGTTTGGTAGCTCTGTGAGTTAGCTGGACCCCGCGGCTAGTTGTTAGCTAGGTGCACTAACTGACTTAGTATACTTTTTTTTAATTTTACACGGCAAGTCGAGCCACAAACACTAATAATACTTATGATCTGGGTTGCGGGGTTACATCCGACTAGTTAAAATTGACGCAGTCTTTATATTTTAAAACACCACATGCCCAGCCACGCACGCGACGGTCATGTGCAAAGACGCTGAATTCAGCATAATACCGCTCGCAACTAATTGTCCTGTCTGTCGTTGATGTTCTTCTCGAACGCTGTTGCTTGCGGCAGCGATGGTGGAGGTGCCGACTTGAAGCCGAAAAATGCGGAAGCTCCCGGCACGTTTCAAGGGGTGGACGAGCTCGCCGAGATGGACGACTGGGGCTCGGCGTGGCAGGACGCCAAGGATAAGGGGGAGGCGTGGGGGGGACGCGGGAAGGGGGGACGGGGCGTCCAGAGGAACACTTGGCAGCCGAAAGACGTCTACGTCGAGGGTGAGAATGGCGCTGCGTTGCAACTTCTGCATGCGTGTTGTCCGCACCGCTCTCGTGAAAGCTCCATTTGTTCGACCAAATATCTGAACCAGAGCTGTCCAGTCCTCGTGAAGGCCAGAACATTGTACGAGGCTCTTGTCGCGTACGCTTGCTATGGTAGGGTAGGGTAGGACCCTCATTTTATGACACTCCCCACCCTGGGAGCTTTATTACCACCTTTACCGCCTTTACCGCCTTTGCCGCCTTATCCATACTGTAGGGGTTCCCCAATAAGACGGTCTGAGTAAGGCGGTATCCCGATATACGGCGATCAAAACCGCTTGGCACGACTGAGGAGTTTGCAGTCATAGCCTGGAATTGATAAAATAAATAAGGTATATAAGGCGGTCGAATTGCTCTCTGTAGCACAGCACCGCCTGACTGGGGGAACCCTGCTGTACTGGAACCTGACCGTGATAAAATATCGGCACCGTGAAGCCAAACGTCATCCACTTTCACGGGGAGAGTGGGGGCGCTATTGGGCCTCGTGGTATTGTCTGCGTGCCGTTGTCAACGCCGTTCTGCATGTCGTTAAGGTACAGTGCAAATACATGGTATATTTTTTATGCACATTAGCCTCGTGCGAGAAAGGGAAAGGAGCCATGCTACGGTAGCGGTGCGCGTCATTTCGCGTGTCAGTCCCAAAGCGGTAAACCCTTTTCGTGGTTTGTTTCGTCCCCCCTTCAGTTGTAACGCTAGCGTGTCAGGGGATCGAGCTGCTACGTAGGACCACCTTGCCCCCCCACCCCACCGCCAGTCCGTAGCAACTTGAAACGTTGTTGTTTCGTCCTCCATCTAGGTGTAACGTTAGCGTATCATGGAACGGAGCTGCTGCACACAACCACCCGAACGCTCGGCCACGGCCGTCGTAGAGATTAGTCGGCGCCAAAGGGGTGTGGGCTGGACCCCCCCCGCCTTACTGCCCCTCCGCAATAACGTAAAAACATTTTGTTGTTGTTTCGTCCCCCGTTCAGGTGTAACGCTAGCATATCAGGGAACCGAGCTGCTGCACAGGACCACTCTCAGGCTCGGCCACGGCCGTCGGTACGGTCTGGTCGGTGCAAACGGGGTGGGCAAGACCACCCTGCTGAGGCGTATCGCGGCGGGGGCTGTCCCGGGCTGGCCCCTTCACCTGCGGAGTTACCTGGTGCAGCAAGAAGAGATGGTGAGCTTCATTTCTCGGGTTGCGTTGTCCAACAACGCCGGTATGCGCTAGCGATCCGGCAACCTCGTTTCTGCCGGGTTTATCGCTCGCTGTAATGCCCACGACGGCCGACACGAAGGTTAAATTGTTGCTAACTATGTCCATGACGGCCGACACGAAGGTTAAGTTGTTGCTAACGATCCAGCAGCATGGTATTGCCGTATTTCCGCCTCGCCGTAAATTGTATGGACATTTTGTCTTTGATTAAGCCTACCTGTCGATATCGTCATATGGAGGCGTGGGCTCTCTATTGAATTGTGGTGGCAGTCATTGATTCCCTTTCCCCCTTATTCCCCGACTCCCTTATTTTGGGTCCAGAACTCTGTGTGGGTGGACATGGGCCTACCGGGCAGGTATCCCAGTTTTCGTTTCACCTGTTTGTGTCACCGTTCCCACCCCTTACACACACCCACGTTTCCCCTTCTATTCCCCGTTCTCCCTCCTCTACCTGTCCCTGTTATTATCACTACTTTTCCCCGCCCCCCTCCCTCCCCCTCCCCCGTTTCCCCGCCCCCTTCCCTTCCCCTTTCCTCGTTTTCCGTTTCTTCTACTTCTCCCTCCTCCCCACCGCTCCAGGCAGGGAGTCCTGACTGCAACGCCCTGCAAACGGTGGTAACCTCCGACGCGCGGTTGGCCGCTCTCCAACAAGAAGCACAAATTCTAGAAGAGGACGCGGAGGCTCCTTCCAGTGGGGCGCACGACGAAACAACCTCGGGCCGCGAGGGAGGGGATGATTCGGGGTCGTCCCCGCATCCACCGCCACCGCCTTCGTCGCCTTTGTCGTCGATGTCGGCCTTAAGAAAGGAGATTGGGGAGCTTTCGTTGGAGGAGAAGGTGGAGCGGTTGGAGGAGGTGTACGAGGGCCTCGACGTGCTGGTGCGATAAGGCTATTTGATCGCCCACAGTATGATAGTAGGGCGTTTGAGGAATACTAAATTTGGTGGATAGCATTTAGGTAGGAAAACATGTAAAAAAGAAGTTGAAGATGTCGGACAGCATGACTCAACGTCAACCCAACCCACAAAATGTTGGTTAGAAGTTTTTTTCGCTAGATTTTTTCTTTTTTTCATTCAAACCTACTTCTTCATGGGTTGGTTGGCCTTAGGTCACAGACGTTCGTCGGTTTCAGTGCTACTATATTTTTGTGTACTAAAAAATAAACTGGCAATGCTCAAACACCCTGCGAGTGTTATGGCAAACACCCTGCGAGTGTGTGCTTCCCGACTTGGCCCAGCTTGGACAAAGTGGTCGATGAAAAATCAAGAAAAGCGTTGGCAGTCCAGATAAATCTTTACAACACCTTCGTGCCGAAAAAAATCCAGCCAGTGGGGGTTACGGTTAGGGTCTGACGCATGCTGAGGTGTATCGGTGCACCACTTTCTTTCTGAGACTCCCCACTTGAGGAGCTCAAAGCCTCACCTAAGAACTGGATGTTATATACAGCAACTGAAAGTGCTTTTGTGATGAACACGCCCATTACCTAGGTGCACCAAAACAAGTCAGGTTGCGAAACGAGAACGACAATTCCGACGGTTTTGGGTTTATAACGAGCTCCCGTCGTTCAGATACCAAAATGGCCAGAACGTGGTATATCTTGTTGCCTCTGTCGCAGCGCGCGTCGTCTAACCCAAGATGTGTAGGACGCGCACAGCAGTAGTAGTGTTTGCTTCCCGACTTGACCCAGCTTCGAAAAAACATGTTGGTAGTCTGTTAGGTGCAAAGACTACACCAGGGGGGCACAAGCATACGATAATCGTACCCGCGCTTTTTTTTAAAGAGTCCAGACCTAGGCGGGGGGTTACCTAAACCAAGTACAAAAAAGTTGTAAAACGTCGTTTTCTCGATTCGCACGGAAATCGCAGCGCTCCGATTTTTTTGTTCTGTTTGGACCTTTCTTGGAGTGTGGCTCCGTTTTCCATTTTTTATGTGCTCCCCTGACTAACACCGTTAAGATGTGTTTCTACCCGCACTCGAGAGGATGGTAAAATGACAATCATCGTAAAAAACCCTTGTGAATCTCTCCGTTGTTGTCACCGCCACCGTCATCGCCAGGGCGCCCACGATGCAGAGGGTCGCGCGACGAGCATTCTCAAGGGGTTGGGCTTCAGTGAGACACGCATGTCGCGGCCTACCTCGGAGCTGAGCGGGGGCTGGATGACGAGAGTCTCTCTCGCATGCGCCTTGTTCTGCAAACCAGGTGAAAACGGCGGGGAGGTCTGATGGGAGTAAACCGGACGCGTGCTGTGATACGGGATATGATACGAGCGCTTTTTGGCAGAAATGGTTTTGACTAATGGGTCGTCAACTGAGTAGCAACAAGTTAGCGCTGGAATCCTGTTTTTGTGTGTTTTGCGATATTGTTTTTCTTTTGTATACGTTATCGCTTTTTTTTCGTTGAGAACTGATGTTTTTTCGTGGCTTTTTTCGTGGCTTTTTTGTTGTTGTTGTTCGTTAGATGTTTCCCTACAGGTAACACGACGTCTACCTGGTATTGGTTTAACCTCTTTAGAAGTGCTTCCACTTTTTGGTGGAAAATCACTTTTTCGTTGGTGGGATCCGTTTCGCGGTTGTAAAAGTTCCGAAGTCGAATTGTTGGGATCACTTTTGCCGGTGTAAAACAAAATATTCTTCCTTGCGAACTGTTGTATACATCGCTTTCTGATGCTCTACTGCGTGTTTTTGCCGATGCGTGGCGTATCTTCTCCTCCTGGATGAGCCGACCACCCCTCAGGGGTTTTGTTGTCACGTTTTTATGGCAAATGGCGATATCAACTTTCGACACTTTTCTCAGACATTTTTATTGTCGCGATGGCACGATCGGCGAAAATGTCATTTTTTTGCGTGACTTTTTTACCTGTTCGTTAGAAACGACCCTAAGACACGGCGTTATTTGTTTAAAGATGTTTAGTTTTTTTCCGGCGTGTGGCAGGCCTGCTCCTTCTGGACGAGCCCACCATCCACCTCGGCCTAGAGGGGGTGCTGTAGCTGTCGAGGAAACTCATGGACAAGATTTAGCAGACACCATGTCTTTTTTACGCCGTTTTTAGTACACACAATTTTTGAGCGCGTTTTCTTTTACGCGGTTTTACTACGATCAAGCGCCGTTTTTTAACTCCGTTTTTTCAACGAAGTTTTGTTTTTGCCGGCGTGTGGCAGATCTGCTCCTTCTGGACGAGCCCACCAACCACCTCGACCTAGAAGGGGTGCTGTGGCTGTCGAGGCAACTCATAGAGGGGATAGGGGACACCATGGTGCTCATCGTTTCGCACGATGCGGCGTTTTTGGACGCGGTTTCGACGGACATGATCCACTTCCGCCTGAAGGAGCTGACGTACTACCCGGGGAACTACTCTGCTTTTGTAAAGGTGAAAACGTGAACGGAAATAATGACCTTCCCCCCCCCCCCCCGCACCGAAACGATACACGTGAAATAACGTCACGAACGCCGAAATGTTGGACATGTCTCTGTCAAGAGTAGGGACGGTGGTCCGTCTCGAAATCGTCTCGAAAGGGATGCGTGATAAGCGGCGATAAGCGGCCAAGTGACTAAGGCAATCAAAAAATGTGTACGCCCCTCTCTCCCTCCCCAACACGAATTTTCCGCCCTCATAAAGGCGAAAGCACGAACGAAATATGGAGCCCCCTCCGCCCTCGAAACGAAAAGTTGAAAACATGAACGAAGTGAAGAATAACAACGCCGCCACCGTGCCCATCACGAACTACTGTAGAACAACAACAACTGCATGCGTATCTGTTGCGCTCATGCACAGACACTTGTCTGTTATACACAGACACCTGTCTGTTTGCAGACGGTGCTTTGTCTCGCTCAACATCGCATACACATCTGATCTCAAACATGGTCTCCATATCGTCTCCACCTACGATCACCATCATAAATATTTGTTGTTGGTGCCTTGAAACCGTATGAATGATCTAAATTTCACGACCCCACCCCCTGCATACTAACGGTGAGTTGATGCCACACAGGGTATTATGTTAAGCTGGAGTCGAACGGTGCTACTCGGTGGTTGTGGTTTTAATTTTTGATTTTATCCGCTTGTGATCCAGACTTGGTCCCTAAATCCACATCTGATCGCAAGAGGATCCCCAAATAACCATAAATCTGATCTCAAACATGATATCCGAATACACATGTAATCCGAACGTGATCGTCAAATGCACATCTGATCCGAATATCAGACATCTGGTGGTTGCTCCTGGGTTGAGAGCCCCGTCCTTGAGGCGCATTTGGGCATAAAAGTCCAGCCTCTACCGTAGCCCGATTCCATCCTGCATGTCCGACGCTTCCCCGGCGCTTTCGCAAACGAAGTCCGACTACCACGACGTAGCGGCAAAACCGTACTCAAGGAAACCTGGACAGGCAGCGGAAGCTTCTTGACTCTTGTCAGCAGTTTGTTTGTTTGTTTTTTGTCGTCAATTTCTTCCCGCTAAAAACCCCGAACGGGTTAACCGACAGACTGACAGACTAAACTATTCATACACACCCGTTTGGGGTTTCGGGTGGTTGGTGTTACTTGACTGGATGCCTGCGCGGTGTTTTTTTTTTTTTCATAGGTTCCAAGAGTTTTTTTTGTATATGTTGTACCTGGTACATGATGAATAGAGCGCCCTGCGTTCCCCCGGTTTAACTTGCGACGCCCCCCGGATTTGATGGCAAATGCGTTCCAAAGGGGAAGCCTGTAAAAAACCCCTATCATCACGTTGTCCGACACTTCCCGATGCTTCCGCAGACGAAGTCCGACCACGATACAGCCGCGAACCGCACTCAAGGCAATCTGGATAGGCAACGGAAGCACATCGAAGAGTCCGTCAAAAAGATGACCAAGGCGGCGGCCGGAAAGGGGGGAGATCAGAAGAAATCTTCCCAGGTGGGTGCTTTCTCGCATGCCAGGTACTCCGTACAAACGAACCTATAGACTCGCTTGGGCTGGTCGGTGTGTCTTGGCTGGTTGCAAGGACGGTGTGGCTAATTATTGTTCGTTCAGTTTTCTATGATTTTTTCCCCTTTTGAGCTTAAGACACAACCGGGATTTCAAGCCAACCACATGCCCGAGGGGAAGCTTGTACTATAAAGTACGTGAGCTGTGAGTAAAGGCCGATTGATGTGATGATATGCCTGAGCCTTCACAAGTGTCTCAGGGCAACACAATAATATTGTACGATCGAGAGCGGACGAAGTTTTCCCCATCGAGTGCTTTGTCGGATATTGCTTTCTCGAAATTGTTCACAAAATTCCTGTCGACCCTGGCAGCATCCAGGGAGGTCACTGACTAGTTGCACTTCTAATGGGTTAATATTGTTTTCACGGTGTTGGAATCAAAACGTCAAGTAAATGAATGCCTGAATCCTTATTCCGTTTAGACCTTAACTCTATTGCGGTGAAAAAAATACTTGGAACTGGAGTTAGATATACCTTTCTGCTCAGCGCAGTAGTACAAGGGCTACCCTTGTAGTCGGTGGTGGAATTGTCGCTAGCGTAACTCAAAACGGCTTCGCGAACCCGCTCTGCCCCCTCGTCCTCCCGCCTATCCGTGTTCAGGTTGCGTCTCGAACGAAGAAATTGGCACGTCACGGTCTTGAGAGAGATGCCAACGGACACAGGTCAGTTCACAGCAACTCCGCTGCCGCCAGCGCTCTCGTACTTCACTTTTTTGCTGTACAACTCCTCTTTTTTCTGTTGTTTTATCTCGTAAGCTCGTCTTGAGTAGAATGATAGGTGCCACTTGAGAGGCACGCGCCGCGAGCGCTCTCGTGCTAACACTAAAGACAGATAGTATTTTTTCTGTTGTTTTTACCGTCAGTGCTCTCGTGCTGCTGAGCCGATCACCCGTTTTATGTTTTTTTGCCTGAAAATTCGTTGAATCTTACGAGTAAAAGGCACCGTTTGAAGGTGCCGTGTTGGCATTGTGTGCCGTCGCACTACGGTGCGATCACCCTTGTTCAGTTGGTTTCGCTCGAAACCTCGTCGAGCATTTTCTATCTGCCGCTTGAAATGTGCCCGCCGTCAGCGCTCTTGTACTATTGAACACTCACCCTTTTCTGTTGTCTTTTCTTGAAGACCCCACCAAAACACTGCAACTCCGGGAGGGACAAACAAGTTACTGAACTAATCAGTATCTAATTCACGCAAGTAATACCTCACTCTCAGCCATGTAGGAACGAACCCACGCTTTCCGTGGATACGACCGTAACAAGCAGGATCGTGCTTATGGTCCAATTCAGAAAATGAACTGAGTTATGCCGGAAAAGGCAAACTAAGTCGGTCAGTCAGTTTTTTCTCCGCCAACCGACTAACAATTGGCCATGAAGTCCTGTCACGTTACAGCCCTACTATGAACCCCATCAGAAATGCACCCCACGTGTTTCGATACATGCTGCTTGGATTTGGCGTTTCTAATGAATGCCCGTGTACCGGGGGTGTCGGGGTGCAGGTGGAAAGCGCAGACGGTGGCAAACACGGGCAGCTCCATCCGCGCGGGCTGTGCCAACGAGCTCTCGTACAGGGGAGGAAAAACCGTCAGACGAAGGTGCGTGCATTGTTTTTTTCGCACATTTTTTGCCTGCAGTACTTCCGCGAAGAAGAGGGAACTATCGCATCGTTAGCTTGTCGCCTCTGTGGATTTGGTTGTTACCTTGTGGATTTGTCGTTTTTGGTAGTTGGACTGGAACCCCCCTCCCCCCGATGTTGCAGGGATGCTCTTACGGCTACGGCCATGCTTCCCCCTTCTACGCTTTGTTTTCCTTTATTGACTTTTATTTTCCTGGTTTGTTCTAATTGTCCCTCCAGAATCATTGTGGCCTGTCTTGCGATCCCGACCCCCCGCCCCGCTCCCCCGCGCCACCTTCTCCCGCCCCCACGTTACGCTTGTTTCGGGCGAAACAGTCTGGCCGCTCACGTGGACAAGGAAACGATGTTCCGTTTCCCGGACGTTGCTCCCCTCCCTTGCGCCATGGACGCGACCATCGTTCAATGCCGGGGAGTGCACTTCGCGTTCCCCCCTTCGCAAAAAACTGCTTCCGATGAAAATGGAACTCCTGGAGTTGCCCCCCAACAAGCGTCTCGTGCACATTCTAGGGGCGTCAATATTAACGCGAATTCGGGTCGTTCCGGTAACGTGCGTTCGGGTTATACCATAAATGCGCGTTCGGGCCATACTACGACGACCCCGAACAAGCCCCCGGGCAGTAGTGGGATGCTCTTGGAAGGGGTTACGCTAGACCTTACCCGTAAGAGCCGGGTGGTGTTGGTGGGACGGAACGGCTCCGGAAAGAGTACCCTCTTGAAGCTTATCGCTGCGGCGACGGGAGTTGATGGAGAAGCGGGAGACGGAGCGGCGGTGGATGTTCTCGTGCCCACGAAGGGGAGCATCGTTCGGAATCACAATGCCCGCGTCGGGCTGTTTACACAGGTGGGAATTGCGCGGCGAAAACGTGTCTGTTCGTGTGTCTGTCTGTCTGTCTGTCTGTCCCTCTGTCTGTCTGTCTAATCCAACTACTGGAATATACACCACGGGTGTTGTTTCACATATATGTCAGCAAGAAAATCATCGTTGGGGATGACGACGCGCGCGCTGGGCCGCTCACGCGGGTGGACATTGTGCGGTGGGCTTTAACTCTGCTGTAGTTTTAGTTTGGATTGGTTTGTTTTGGTTGCGGTTCGTTGTTTTCGTTCCGGTTCGGTTCGGTTTGGTTTGTTTCGTTTCGTTTCATTTTACTCGTTTAAATTTGAAATCCTCGATGCGCCCTGTCACCTCTTCTTGTTGTATCTCCTGCTCTCCTGGCGTGCAGCACCACGCGGAGAGACTGCGAATGTCTGACAGCCCTTTGCAGCACATGCAGAGGGTCTTCACCGGCGTGGAAGGCATTAACGAGGCGGAGTTGCGTCGTCAGCTAGGTGGGAGAATGAGTCCAAATTTTTGATAGAGCCTAGGTCGTGTAGATTGTGTAGATTGTATAGATCATGTAGATTGTGTGGTCGTATAGATCATGTAGATTGTGTAGATCATATAAATCATGTAGATTGAGTAGATGTTGTAGATCTACAGCACATGCAGGGGATTTCACCGGCATAGCAGACATTAACAAGGCGGAGCCGCGTCGTCAGCTACGTAGGAGAACGATAACCCTTTTAGCATTCCGGTGGGCCTGTATCGTGTACATTGTGTAGATCTTATAGACCGTGTAGATTGGGTGTCGTATAGGCTGTGTATGTGCGTTGTGTAGTTTTGGAAGATTGTGTAGATCGTGTAGAGTGTATAGATCGTATTTTTCGTAGATCGTGTGCGTTGTGTAGGTCGTGAAGGTCGTGTAGATTGTATCGATCAACGAGGTGGTGTAGGTGGTGTAGATGGCGCAGATTGTGTAGATAATGCAGATCGCATAGATTATATAGATTGTATTTCGCATGTCGTATAGATTGTGTAGATCGTACATATCGTTCAGATTGTGTAGATGCACATTGTACATATGGCAAGGATTGTGTAGACTGTGTACATCGTACATGTCGTATCGACCGTGCAGGTTGTGTGCATTCATTTGCTCACTTGCTCCTTGCCAGCTATGACAGGCGGTGAGTCTCGAAAACTGCAGTGATGATATTCACACCCAGACGAACCCCGTTGAAAACAGCAAACACTTGAAAAAAAAACACTTTTCGCATTTCTTCACATATCGATGCCTTGTAAGGACTTTTTTTTTATAGTTTATCGAGGATTTTTGTTTGCTGATTTAATTTTGTAAAAAAACCAGACAAAGCGGGCACTTTGCCTTAAACCTGCAACTTTAAGAGGGCAAAGACACAGGAACGCGTATGAGCACGTAGTATCTCTCGTTTAGGCAACTGTACGGCAGAAACCACCAAAAAGCAGGGAAACGCATTTTTTGGGCAACAACAATCCCTGACAAGAATGGGCGTATGTGTGCATTGTGCACCTCGCCCTTTTGTTTCTTCTGCAGGTTGTTGCGGCATTACCGGTTCCTTAGCTCTGCAAGAGATGAGGAGTCTGTCCGGCGGACAGAAGAGTAGGGTTGTGCTGGCCGAGCTGATGACTCGTCGGCCTCACCTTCTTCTTCTCGACGAGGTAAGCGCTACTTGTATTGTTGGTATAATTCGGACATGGACACATGCTGCGGTAGAGGTAGCATTTTTTAGTTTTTTTTTTTCTGAGTGGCCGGTCTCCTTGACCCATATTAACCCAAACATCGCCGGAATACCATTCTTGTTTTCACACGAATTCGTTTTTGTATACCAAAATGTTTTTGGTTTATCGAGTACGGTAGAGGTGACATCATTTGACATCACCATTTGCATCATTTGACATCATTTGACGTCATTTGACATCACCTTTTGCATCATCTGACGTCATTTGACATCATTTAACGTCATTTGACATCATTTGACGTCATTTGACATCACCATTTGCCTTCTGAGGCTCCTTGTTTGAGGAGCTTTATACTATTATTAATAGTACTGTTAGTACTATTGGTACCTCACACAAAAAACATTATTTCGGGAAAAAATGAAAGTGCGACCCGGAAACCGTCATGGCCTATTCTTGGTAGGTATAAGCTGAAAAAAAAAGGAAAATTACAAAACGATTTTCCAGCGATATTGGGTTGAGGAGTCCCTTCCCGAAGTTCAGAAAAAAAAAGATCTACGGAAAAGTGCTGCCTCTATCGTAGCACGCGTGTTCAGATACTCCAAGGCAATTTTTGGGTTAAGGTATGGTACAAGGTATGGTACAAGGTAGAAGGTATAGAGCGTTTCAAGTGGTTAAGAGCCTCAGAAAAATGAGTTGCACCTTTACCAGAGTCAAAAACACATGCTACTATACAGGTCCACCTACTTTTTCAGATGATCCTCGTTTGAGAAGCCCATACACCCCACACACTCACTCACTTTGGGAAAATGCAAGTGGAACATTCCGCTCGTTTTGCTGGCGCCATGACCCCTCCCCCCCCCCCCCCCCGCCTCCAGCTTCAGCGGAGTCATGAACCCTTCGAGAGATGCGAAATATACCCGCGCTACTTGGAAGTGCGCTAATTGCAACTAATGTCCCCTGAAAAACGTGGGTGCAGTTCTTCAAGGGTTACCCTGTTTCCAAGAAATTAATATCTGAAGAACGTGGCGGCATTCTTTTAACGGTTACCCTTCCGGTATACCTGGTATTTTTGTAACTTTGACCGGCGTCCCAAATCCTATTCGGCCCATGCTCCCAGCCCACAAATCATCTGGATCTGGCGTCGATAGAAGCTCTCAAAGATGCCTTGGACGGCTACGGCGGCGGCGTTGTCCTAGCGTCACACGACCAGGCCCTCATTTGCGACATGCTAGATTCTTCCGGTGACCCTGCCGATGGAGATGCTGGGGGCTTACCGCGCGGGGAGCTTTGGGAGGTAAAGGCGCACCAAGTGCGGAGGAGGGAAGGTGGCATTGCCGAGTACCTCGACGAACTGACCGCACTGGCTGAGAGGCGTGAGGCTAAGAGGGTAGCTGCAGCGCGCTGACGCGTGCTTCTACACGGAAAGGAAGATGCTCATTCATGCTCTAGGGGGCGATTATATTGTCCGCGTTGTCTTTAGCAACGAATCAAGCAATAATGTGGCGGTGTATTTCGCGCAATACAGTGGGTACCCCGGTTTAAGAGCACCCGTGATGAGAGCGTTTGGGACTTAAGAGCGGTCAAATCGTCATGCCCCGCCTATACTAAAAGCTACTGGTATATATATCCCACTACATGTAAGAACAAATTGTAGTTAAGAGAGCTTGTTTTGGGTTGTCACGAGGTGATCTTAAATCAGGGTACCCACTGCATATGGCACCAAAGCTTAGTACTTGATGGGGCATGTATCCATTTCCGCGAGAGGCCCTGGGCCGGTGAAAAATGAGGGCCTACAGTGCCCCCTCTGCTGTATCTTTGGGCAACCATGCCAGCCGTGTCGCGTTTTGATGTTGTTCTGTCACCAGTTAATAGGTTCCTGTTGTGCGGGCTTGACCGGTGCCTCGGCGCTTGGTGCGTTTTTTTTTTTTTTCTTTGTGGGTGGCTCGGGGTGAGGTTAAAATCATGCGTCTTGTAAGTAGCTCTCGCTTTTGTTGTGTTGCGTGTTGTGTATGTGTGCAGTTGATACTTGCTTGATGTGCAGGATTGAACACGTTAACTCTTTTCTGATGTGTCGCGCAAATTTTGTAAGTTTTGAGTGTGCAGTAGACGATGCCTTTTGTGGCATTGAACGGTACCTCGGTGCTTGGAGCGTCATGTTTTTACGGCGTGGCTCGGGGGGCAAGGTCAAGACCCTGTGTCTTATTTGTAGGCCCGGTTTTGTTGTGCCACGTATTTTTTGGGTGTGTGCGCTTAATAGTTGCCGGTTGTGCAGGTTTGAACGGCGCCCGGTTGCTTCATGGATCAGGGTTTCGTTTCCGGCATGGCTAGGGGCAAGGCTGCGGAGGCACGACTGCGGCAGGCACCTTTCATGCTGCCTCTTTTGACCGATCGCCGTGCTCTTTGCTATGATAGTGTCGGTCGTGCTTGTGCGGCCCTACGGGCAATGTCGGCATGCAAAACACGTTTTGTGTTTTGCGCTGGTACCGGCACGTGGCCAATCATGACCGTGGTATGTTGCATTGGGTAGGTACGTTGATGTTGCCTCGTCCGGCCGGCGTTTGTGCTGTTTGTCAAGAACATGGGGTCGGCCGTGCTCCTGTGATGGATTGCGTCGCCCCTTGTGTGTGCGGCACGTACGGCGCAGGGCAGCTATTAAATAGTAAGCTTTCTTGCCTTCCTAGAGAAACAACAACGGAGACAACTACCGATTAGTCTACTGCGTACGTCACGCGAGCCCGGTCTGCTGGGTTAGGGGATGGCACATTCATTGACCGCACTAGAATGCACGACACGCGCGCTGCATGCCACCAGTCGAGCCGCCCCGCAATCGCTCTTTTAAGGCTGGTAAGCTCCGTACGTTTCATGTTTGGGTTTGGTATGCCTAGGTCCCAAATACGCTAATATACTGAAATACGGAGTACAGGCTTGAACTCGATTTGATGTTGAAGGAAATAGGGCATTCTACTCATTTCAGAAGATATAACTGTTTACAACCTTTTTTTTTAAATATAACGGTTTACAACTTTTTTTTTCCGGTAAATATCAGCCCGACCTTCGTAGCAATTGCTTGCTATGTTCCTGTGCTGTACCACCGTATATAGGTTGGTCGGTGATAGACGCGCCGGTAGGCGTAATCGTCGGGTTTGTTCCGTCGGTGTTCCCGCGTTGCGGTCGGTTTTCGTTAGTGTAACGGTTTCCGAATTCTTGATTCCCATAGATTCCAGCTCGTCTTTGTTCGTGCTCGTTTTTTTTTATGCGGCCCGGTAGTGTACAGCTATATAGACTATATGTATGTATTTCTGTGCTGTGTAACTCTGTTAGTCGAATAACCAGTAATAGCTGTGTCGGTCGGCGTAGCGTCGGGTGGGTAGTTCTTCCTCGGGATACTCTCGCCTTTGTGTGGGGTCGGTACTTTTTTATAGCCAAACTAAAATAGGTAAGCGCTCTCCATCTATCTGTCCATACTCGACTTTGAAAGTTGTGTGATACATCCGCCGCGCTTTCTACACTCCTCGTAAAGTATGCAGACCGGGGCTCATTTCGTGTTCTTGACGGCGGCCTGTGTCCGTCGGCATATTAATCGTAGAAAGAGTTTCTTCCGCCGACTGTTCTAGCGGTGCTGTCAGTTCGTTTTGCTTCACAACACTACCCCAAACGCCAATCGTGAACTGTCCAGACGGATCAATAGTCGACTTTGCAAGATAGGTGACATGCCGGTCGCGCGTTATGTTGGTTATATAGCACTACCCGATGGCCGACGTAGTCACACGTGACTACGTGGTCCAGTGGGTAGTGCAATATAACCAACAAAATATATGTTTGCGAATCCGTCAATTGACTCTCACCAACTTCGTATCAGGGATATCCGGGGCTTTCTCCCCTCGCCACGTACTACCGTAGTACTCAGGAGCGAACTGTTACAACAATTCACGTCTCCAGCGCGCACGACCGCAAATACGTTGGTTCCTTTTTGCATTTCCCGGAAAAAGAGCGGAACTATAAAGTCGGTGAAACTCGAACCCAAAACAAGACTTTTGTTGTATTAGAGGACAAAGAGGAGAGAAGGAGACGAGAGCGGACTGCTGGAGATCTCTCATGAGGAAAATTGCATAAAATGCCTGCGAATATATATATATATATGTGTGTAACCCTCTAGACTACACTTTGTGTAACGTCGTGCTGTAAAAATCCGAACTAACACACCCGTCGGGGACATCGTAGCCCTCGGTGCCAACAAAATACCTTCTTGAAATGTTGGGCCGGTTTTTGTTGCCTCTGCCAGGAGGATAGACTATAGTCTAGACTAGTCTAGTCTATACACTAGACTATACATGGACCACAACTTGCTTCGAACACAGGAACGGCCATACCACGTCGATCGCACCACATCCCGTCCGCTCTGTGAAGTTAAGCGGCGTCGGGCCAGGCTAGTACTACGGTGGGGGACCACGTGGGAAGCCCTGGTGCTGTTCCTTTTTACTTTTGCCCACCTACGACCAACTGATCTAATGTATCTTTTACCTTATCCACTACAACAGCAGCAGTACCCCGACCACAACATACCTACGCCTCGCAAACATCCATCTCATCGAGAGGGCACACGAGAGTCTCAGCTTCTTCTGCCCCGCACTACCCGCACTACTACTAGCTTACGAACGAACGCCAACGATCGCTACTACTACACACCACACCACCAGGGGACCACCTACAATAATACCTACCTACCTGCCTACACCAAGCAACCACTCCATGTACCAGGCACACACAACATACTGCATACAGCAGGATACCCACTGGGAGACAAACGACCTTGAAAAAAACGGTTACGTTTTTCGTTTTTGTTTTCTAAAAGAGTAATAATAACTGACATCAAAAATAAAGATCAAGACAAAAAGATCCGAAAATATGCCAAGGAAGGGGCACTTACTTGAAGTCTGCTCTTCACTATTATTAGACTGCAGCAGTAGTACGAGCCCTTCCTTGCGTGTGCGCGAGCGGCCCCGCAACTATATAGTCTAGTCTAGAGAGAGATCGTTGTCACGCCCCACGGGATGCCCAGAATCTCTCTCCCCCTACCTCTCTCTCTCTTTCTCTCCCCGCGAGAACCCCCCGCCTCCCCCAATACTTGCTGCCTTGATGGGCCGGTTTTTTGTTGCCTCTGCCAGGAGGATAGACTATAGTCTAGACTAGTCTAGTCTATACACTAGACTATACATGGACCACAACTCGCTTCGAAAGCAGGAACGGCCATACCACGTCGATCGCACCACATCCCGTCCGCTCTGTGAAGTTAAGCGGCGTCGGGCCAGGCTAGTACTACGGTGGGGGACCACGTGGGAAGCCCTGGTGCTGTTCCTTTTTACTTTTGCCCACCTACGACCAACTGATCTAATGTATCTTTTACCTTATCCACTACAACAGCAGCAGTACCCCGACCACAACATACCTACGCCTCGCAAACATCCATCTCATCGAGAGGGCACACGAGAGTCTCAGCTTCTTCTGCCCCGCACTACCCGCACTACTACTAGCTTACGAACGAACGCCAACGATCGCTACTACTACACACCACACCACCAGGGGACCACCTACAATAATACCTACCTACCTGCCTACACCAAGCAACCACTCCATGTACCAGGCACACACAACATACTGCATACAGCAGGATACCCACTGGGAGACAAACGACCTTGAAAAAAACGGTTACGTTTTTCGTTTTTGTTTTCTAAAAGAGTAATAATAACTGACATCAAAAATAAAGATCAAGACAAAAAGATCCGAAAATATGCCAAGGAAGGGGCACTTACTTGAAGTCTGCTCTTCACTATTATTAGACTGCAGCAGTAGTACGAGCCCTTCCTTGCGTGTGCGCGAGCGGCCCCGCAACTATATAGTCTAGTCTAGAGAGAGATCGTTGTCACGCCCCACGGGATGCCCAGAATCTCTCTCCCCCTACCTCTCTCTCTCTTTCTCTCCCCGCGAGAACCCCCCGCCTCCCCCAATACTTGCTGCCTTGATGGGCCGGTTTTTTGTTGCCTCTGCCAGGAGGATAGACTATAGTCTAGACTAGTCTAGTCTATACACTAGACTATACATGGACCACAACTCGCTTCGAAAGCAGGAACGGCCATACCACGTCGATCGCACCACATCCCGTCCGCTCTGTGAAGTTAAGCGGCGTCGGGCCAGGCTAGTACTACGGTGGGGGACCACGTGGGAAGCCCTGGTGCTGTTCCTTTTTACTTTTGCCCACCTACGACCAACTGATCTAATGTATCTTTTACCTTATCCACTACAACAGCAGCAGTACCCCGACCACAACATACCTACGCCTCGCAAACATCCATCTCATCGAGAGGGCACACGAGAGTCTCAGCTTCTTCTGCCCCGCACTACCCGCACTACTACTAGCTTACGAACGAACGCCAACGATCGCTACTACTACACACCACACCACCAGGGGACCACCTACAATAATACCTACCTACCTGCCTACACCAAGCAACCACTCCATGTACCAGGCACACACAACATACTGCATACAGCAGGATACCCACTGGGAGACAAACGACCTTGAAAAAAACGGTTACGTTTTTCGTTTTTGTTTTCTAAAAGAGTAATAATAACTGACATCAAAAATAAAGATCAAGACAAAAAGATCCGAAAATATGCCAAGGAAGGGGCACTTACTTGAAGTCTGCTCTTCACTATTATTAGACTGCAGCAGTAGTACGAGCCCTTCCTTGCGTGTGCGCGAGCGGCCCCGCAACTATATAGTCTAGTCTAGAGAGAGATCGTTGTCACGCCCCACGGGATGCCCAGAATCTCTCTCCCCCTACCTCTCTCTCTCTTTCTCTCCCCGCGAGAACCCCCCGCCTCCCCCAATACTTGCTGCCTTGATGGGCCGGTTTTTTGTTGCCTCTGCCAGGAGGATAGACTATAGTCTAGACTAGTCTAGTCTATACACTAGACTATACATGGACCACAACTCGCTTCGAAAGCAGGAACGGCCATACCACGTCGATCGCACCACATCCCGTCCGCTCTGTGAAGTTAAGCGGCGTCGGGCCAGGCTAGTACTACGGTGGGGGACCACGTGGGAAGCCCTGGTGCTGTTCCTTTTTACTTTTGCCCACCTACGACCAACTGATCTAATGTATCTTTTACCTTATCCACTACAACAGCAGCAGTACCCCGACCACAACATACCTACGCCTCGCAAACATCCATCTCATCGAGAGGGCACACGAGAGTCTCAGCTTCTTCTGCCCCGCACTACCCGCACTACTACTAGCTTACGAACGAACGCCAACGATCGCTACTACTACACACCACACCACCAGGGGACCACCTACAATAATACCTACCTACCTGCCTACACCAAGCAACCACTCCATGTACCAGGCACACACAACATACTGCATACAGCAGGATACCCACTGGGAGACAAACGACCTTGAAAAAAACGGTTACGTTTTTCGTTTTTGTTTTCTAAAAGAGTAATAATAACTGACATCAAAAATAAAGATCAAGACAAAAAGATCCGAAAATATGCCAAGGAAGGGGCACTTACTTGAAGTCTGCTCTTCACTATTATTAGACTGCAGCAGTAGTACGAGCCCTTCCTTGCGTGTGCGCGAGCGGCCCCGCAACTATATAGTCTAGTCTAGAGAGAGATCGTTGTCACGCCCCACGGGATGCCCAGAATCTCTCTCCCCCTACCTCTCTCTCTCTTTCTCTCCCCGCGAGAACCCCCCGCCTCCCCCAATACTTGCTGCCTTGATGGGCCGGTTTTTTGTTGCCTCTGCCAGGAGGATAGACTATAGTCTAGACTAGTCTAGTCTATACACTAGACTATACATGGACCACAACTCGCTTCGAAAGCAGGAACGGCCATACCACGTCGATCGCACCACATCCCGTCCGCTCTGTGAAGTTAAGCGGCGTCGGGCCAGGCTAGTACTACGGTGGGGGACCACGTGGGAAGCCCTGGTGCTGTTCCTTTTTACTTTTGCCCACCTACGACCAACTGATCTAATGTATCTTTTACCTTATCCACTACAACAGCAGCAGTACCCCGACCACAACATACCTACGCCTCGCAAACATCCATCTCATCGAGAGGGCACACGAGAGTCTCAGCTTCTTCTGCCCCGCACTACCCGCACTACTACTAGCTTACGAACGAACGCCAACGATCGCTACTACTACACACCACACCACCAGGGGACCACCTACAATAATACCTACCTACCTGCCTACACCAAGCAACCACTCCATGTACCAGGCACACACAACATACTGCATACAGCAGGATACCCACTGGGAGACAAACGACCTTGAAAAAAACGGTTACGTTTTTCGTTTTTGTTTTCTAAAAGAGTAATAATAACTGACATCAAAAATAAAGATCAAGACAAAAAGATCCGAAAATATGCCAAGGAAGGGGCACTTACTTGAAGTCTGCTCTTCACTATTATTAGACTGCAGCAGTAGTACGAGCCCTTCCTTGCGTGTGCGCGAGCGGCCCCGCAACTATATAGTCTAGTCTAGAGAGAGATCGTTGTCACGCCCCACGGGATGCCCAGAATCTCTCTCCCCCTACCTCTCTCTCTCTTTCTCTCCCCGCGAGAACCCCCCGCCTCCCCCAATACTTGCTGCCTTGATGGGCCGGTTTTTTGTTGCCTCTGCCAGGAGGATAGACTATAGTCTAGACTAGTCTAGTCTATACACTAGACTATACATGGACCACAACTCGCTTCGAAAGCAGGAACGGCCATACCACGTCGATCGCACCACATCCCGTCCGCTCTGTGAAGTTAAGCGGCGTCGGGCCAGGCTAGTACTACGGTGGGGGACCACGTGGGAAGCCCTGGTGCTGTTCCTTTTTACTTTTGCCCACCTACGACCAACTGATCTAATGTATCTTTTACCTTATCCACTACAACAGCAGCAGTACCCCGACCACAACATACCTACGCCTCGCAAACATCCATCTCATCGAGAGGGCACACGAGAGTCTCAGCTTCTTCTGCCCCGCACTACCCGCACTACTACTAGCTTACGAACGAACGCCAACGATCGCTACTACTACACACCACACCACCAGGGGACCACCTACAATAATACCTACCTACCTGCCTACACCAAGCAACCACTCCATGTACCAGGCACACACAACATACTGCATACAGCAGGATACCCACTGGGAGACAAACGACCTTGAAAAAAACGGTTACGTTTTTCGTTTTTGTTTTCTAAAAGAGTAATAATAACTGACATCAAAAATAAAGATCAAGACAAAAAGATCCGAAAATATGCCAAGGAAGGGGCACTTACTTGAAGTCTGCTCTTCACTATTATTAGACTGCAGCAGTAGTACGAGCCCTTCCTTGCGTGTGCGCGAGCGGCCCCGCAACTATATAGTCTAGTCTAGAGAGAGATCGTTGTCACGCCCCACGGGATGCCCAGAATCTCTCTCCCCCTACCTCTCTCTCTCTTTCTCTCCCCGCGAGAACCCCCCGCCTCCCCCAATACTTGCTGCCTTGATGGGCCGGTTTTTTGTTGCCTCTGCCAGGAGGATAGACTATAGTCTAGACTAGTCTAGTCTATACACTAGACTATACATGGACCACAACTCGCTTCGAAAGCAGGAACGGCCATACCACGTCGATCGCACCACATCCCGTCCGCTCTGTGAAGTTAAGCGGCGTCGGGCCAGGCTAGTACTACGGTGGGGGACCACGTGGGAAGCCCTGGTGCTGTTCCTTTTTACTTTTGCCCACCTACGACCAACTGATCTAATGTATCTTTTACCTTATCCACTACAACAGCAGCAGTACCCCGACCACAACATACCTACGCCTCGCAAACATCCATCTCATCGAGAGGGCACACGAGAGTCTCAGCTTCTTCTGCCCCGCACTACCCGCACTACTACTAGCTTACGAACGAACGCCAACGATCGCTACTACTACACACCACACCACCAGGGGACCACCTACAATAATACCTACCTACCTGCCTACACCAAGCAACCACTCCATGTACCAGGCACACACAACATACTGCATACAGCAGGATACCCACTGGGAGACAAACGACCTTGAAAAAAACGGTTACGTTTTTCGTTTTTGTTTTCTAAAAGAGTAATAATAACTGACATCAAAAATAAAGATCAAGACAAAAAGATCCGAAAATATGCCAAGGAAGGGGCACTTACTTGAAGTCTGCTCTTCACTATTATTAGACTGCAGCAGTAGTACGAGCCCTTCCTTGCGTGTGCGCGAGCGGCCCCGCAACTATATAGTCTAGTCTAGAGAGAGATCGTTGTCACGCCCCACGGGATGCCCAGAATCTCTCTCCCCCTACCTCTCTCTCTCTTTCTCTCCCCGCGAGAACCCCCCGCCTCCCCCAATACTTGCTGCCTTGATGGGCCGGTTTTTTGTTGCCTCTGCCAGGAGGATAGACTATAGTCTAGACTAGTCTAGTCTATACACTAGACTATACATGGACCACAACTCGCTTCGAAAGCAGGAACGGCCATACCACGTCGATCGCACCACATCCCGTCCGCTCTGTGAAGTTAAGCGGCGTCGGGCCAGGCTAGTACTACGGTGGGGGACCACGTGGGAAGCCCTGGTGCTGTTCCTTTTTACTTTTGCCCACCTACGACCAACTGATCTAATGTATCTTTTACCTTATCCACTACAACAGCAGCAGTACCCCGACCACAACATACCTACGCCTCGCAAACATCCATCTCATCGAGAGGGCACACGAGAGTCTCAGCTTCTTCTGCCCCGCACTACCCGCACTACTACTAGCTTACGAACGAACGCCAACGATCGCTACTACTACACACCACACCACCAGGGGACCACCTACAATAATACCTACCTACCTGCCTACACCAAGCAACCACTCCATGTACCAGGCACACACAACATACTGCATACAGCAGGATACCCACTGGGAGACAAACGACCTTGAAAAAAACGGTTACGTTTTTCGTTTTTGTTTTCTAAAAGAGTAATAATAACTGACATCAAAAATAAAGATCAAGACAAAAAGATCCGAAAATATGCCAAGGAAGGGGCACTTACTTGAAGTCTGCTCTTCACTATTATTAGACTGCAGCAGTAGTACGAGCCCTTCCTTGCGTGTGCGCGAGCGGCCCCGCAACTATATAGTCTAGTCTAGAGAGAGATCGTTGTCACGCCCCACGGGATGCCCAGAATCTCTCTCCCCCTACCTCTCTCTCTCTTTCTCTCCCCGCGAGAACCCCCCGCCTCCCCCAATACTTGCTGCCTTGATGGGCCGGTTTTTTGTTGCCTCTGCCAGGAGGATAGACTATAGTCTAGACTAGTCTAGTCTATACACTAGACTATACATGGACCACAACTCGCTTCGAAAGCAGGAACGGCCATACCACGTCGATCGCACCACATCCCGTCCGCTCTGTGAAGTTAAGCGGCGTCGGGCCAGGCTAGTACTACGGTGGGGGACCACGTGGGAAGCCCTGGTGCTGTTCCTTTTTACTTTTGCCCACCTACGACCAACTGATCTAATGTATCTTTTACCTTATCCACTACAACAGCAGCAGTACCCCGACCACAACATACCTACGCCTCGCAAACATCCATCTCATCGAGAGGGCACACGAGAGTCTCAGCTTCTTCTGCCCCGCACTACCCGCACTACTACTAGCTTACGAACGAACGCCAACGATCGCTACTACTACACACCACACCACCAGGGGACCACCTACAATAATACCTACCTACCTGCCTACACCAAGCAACCACTCCATGTACCAGGCACACACAACATACTGCATACAGCAGGATACCCACTGGGAGACAAACGACCTTGAAAAAAACGGTTACGTTTTTCGTTTTTGTTTTCTAAAAGAGTAATAATAACTGACATCAAAAATAAAGATCAAGACAAAAAGATCCGAAAATATGCCAAGGAAGGGGCACTTACTTGAAGTCTGCTCTTCACTATTATTAGACTGCAGCAGTAGTACGAGCCCTTCCTTGCGTGTGCGCGAGCGGCCCCGCAACTATATAGTCTAGTCTAGAGAGAGATCGTTGTCACGCCCCACGGGATGCCCAGAATCTCTCTCCCCCTACCTCTCTCTCTCTTTCTCTCCCCGCGAGAACCCCCCGCCTCCCCCAATACTTGCTGCCTTGATGGGCCGGTTTTTTGTTGCCTCTGCCAGGAGGATAGACTATAGTCTAGACTAGTCTAGTCTATACACTAGACTATACATGGACCACAACTCGCTTCGAAAGCAGGAACGGCCATACCACGTCGATCGCACCACATCCCGTCCGCTCTGTGAAGTTAAGCGGCGTCGGGCCAGGCTAGTACTACGGTGGGGGACCACGTGGGAAGCCCTGGTGCTGTTCCTTTTTACTTTTGCCCACCTACGACCAACTGATCTAATGTATCTTTTACCTTATCCACTACAACAGCAGCAGTACCCCGACCACAACATACCTACGCCTCGCAAACATCCATCTCATCGAGAGGGCACACGAGAGTCTCAGCTTCTTCTGCCCCGCACTACCCGCACTACTACTAGCTTACGAACGAACGCCAACGATCGCTACTACTACACACCACACCACCAGGGGACCACCTACAATAATACCTACCTACCTGCCTACACCAAGCAACCACTCCATGTACCAGGCACACACAACATACTGCATACAGCAGGATACCCACTGGGAGACAAACGACCTTGAAAAAAACGGTTACGTTTTTCGTTTTTGTTTTCTAAAAGAGTAATAATAACTGACATCAAAAATAAAGATCAAGACAAAAAGATCCGAAAATATGCCAAGGAAGGGGCACTTACTTGAAGTCTGCTCTTCACTATTATTAGACTGCAGCAGTAGTACGAGCCCTTCCTTGCGTGTGCGCGAGCGGCCCCGCAACTATATAGTCTAGTCTAGAGAGAGATCGTTGTCACGCCCCACGGGATGCCCAGAATCTCTCTCCCCCTACCTCTCTCTCTCTTTCTCTCCCCGCGAGAACCCCCCGCCTCCCCCAATACTTGCTGCCTTGATGGGCCGGTTTTTTGTTGCCTCTGCCAGGAGGATAGACTATAGTCTAGACTAGTCTAGTCTATACACTAGACTATACATGGACCACAACTCGCTTCGAAAGCAGGAACGGCCATACCACGTCGATCGCACCACATCCCGTCCGCTCTGTGAAGTTAAGCGGCGTCGGGCCAGGCTAGTACTACGGTGGGGGACCACGTGGGAAGCCCTGGTGCTGTTCCTTTTTACTTTTGCCCACCTACGACCAACTGATCTAATGTATCTTTTACCTTATCCACTACAACAGCAGCAGTACCCCGACCACAACATACCTACGCCTCGCAAACATCCATCTCATCGAGAGGGCACACGAGAGTCTCAGCTTCTTCTGCCCCGCACTACCCGCACTACTACTAGCTTACGAACGAACGCCAACGATCGCTACTACTACACACCACACCACCAGGGGACCACCTACAATAATACCTACCTACCTGCCTACACCAAGCAACCACTCCATGTACCAGGCACACACAACATACTGCATACAGCAGGATACCCACTGGGAGACAAACGACCTTGAAAAAAACGGTTACGTTTTTCGTTTTTGTTTTCTAAAAGAGTAATAATAACTGACATCAAAAATAAAGATCAAGACAAAAAGATCCGAAAATATGCCAAGGAAGGGGCACTTACTTGAAGTCTGCTCTTCACTATTATTAGACTGCAGCAGTAGTACGAGCCCTTCCTTGCGTGTGCGCGAGCGGCCCCGCAACTATATAGTCTAGTCTAGAGAGAGATCGTTGTCACGCCCCACGGGATGCCCAGAATCTCTCTCCCCCTACCTCTCTCTCTCTTTCTCTCCCCGCGAGAACCCCCCGCCTCCCCCAATACTTGCTGCCTTGATGGGCCGGTTTTTTGTTGCCTCTGCCAGGAGGATAGACTATAGTCTAGACTAGTCTAGTCTATACACTAGACTATACATGGACCACAACTCGCTTCGAAAGCAGGAACGGCCATACCACGTCGATCGCACCACATCCCGTCCGCTCTGTGAAGTTAAGCGGCGTCGGGCCAGGCTAGTACTACGGTGGGGGACCACGTGGGAAGCCCTGGTGCTGTTCCTTTTTACTTTTGCCCACCTACGACCAACTGATCTAATGTATCTTTTACCTTATCCACTACAACAGCAGCAGTACCCCGACCACAACATACCTACGCCTCGCAAACATCCATCTCATCGAGAGGGCACACGAGAGTCTCAGCTTCTTCTGCCCCGCACTACCCGCACTACTACTAGCTTACGAACGAACGCCAACGATCGCTACTACTACACACCACACCACCAGGGGACCACCTACAATAATACCTACCTACCTGCCTACACCAAGCAACCACTCCATGTACCAGGCACACACAACATACTGCATACAGCAGGATACCCACTGGGAGACAACGACCTAAACGGTTATAACCTGGGTTTTTGTTTTGAATGCTCTATAAGGTCCGTCCCACATGGGCTCAGTTGTCTATGCTAATTTCTTTGTCACCGTGAAGACTAGTGGCTTGCTCAAGGCGGTCTTGTGGACGGGCTGGAGTTTTCAAAAATGTTTGTCGTATGTACTTTTTTTTAACTTTGTTCACATGCATATGTGAACGAGCGCCGTTTATGTCCATATTCCACAGGTTATAACCGATTCTGCATGAAGTTCTTTCATTCCAACCGTTCGTGTCTGTTTTCCCTGGCAAAGTACTAGGCAATATATGCAGTTATTTTCGCGCAGAATCAGATGCGGAATTATGACGTGTATTGCTTTCTTCGAAGTTTTTGAACTCACTGCCATCTTGTGGATGAACAACTCTGTGGATGAGCAACGACGAGATTCCGAAACGCTTGCATTAATACACTGTCTAGTACTGTGTAGTACCTCATGTATGTGCTCTCTTGCTTACAATCAACCACCAAACAAGAAAGGCCGTTTTGGTAAATTGGAAAAATTCAGGGCATTTCACAAGCCATGTCCCGACCCGTGGGTCTGGTCGGGGATCAAGGCTACATTGGGGGGTTGCCCGCCTTTTCAATACCGGGTTTGACCCACTCGCGCGAGTGACTCTGTACATCACCGACAAAAACACGTTCGGGCATTCGGTTACATTTGGTTAGCGCAACGTAGCTGATCATCCCATTTGTAGTTTATATTGAAAAATCAAAGCGGCACGAAAGCGTGTGACCGCAAGAAACGGGGGGGTCACTCGTGCGAGTGGGACCCGGAGCCGCTGCACAAAAAACGAAAGGGGTGGACCCCCCTCCCTACTGTAGCATTGGTCCTCGGGGGGTTCAAAAATGTCGCGGGTCGGGTCGTGTCGGGTCCTTATCTTTTATAATCGCACGCATCGAGTCAGGCCAGTTCATTTTTTTTTTCAAATCTCGCGGATCGGGTCGGTTCCGGTCAAGAGGTTTTGAAACTCTAACGGGCCGGGTCGGGTCGGGTCGTTATGGAAATCTCGCGGATCGGGTCGGATCATGATCCGCAAGGTACGGGTCACTCGCGGGTCAAGCCACCATGACCGGCGGGTTGTTTTTGGCTGACCCGCGGGTCGAACCCGCGAATTTGGCTTGCGGATTCGCCTTACTTATTCAATTTTATATCTGCCTACTGGACGGACCTTGCTGTGCCGGTCCCCCGCGGGCCGGACCCGCGGATCCAACCCGTGGGTTCGAAAATGATACAAAACTCACCGCGTCCTGCACGACGGCCTGTCTCGTGTCGATACTCCGATCGTTTGTTATCTATCGTAGCGTGCAGAACAATCATACAAGGCGGTAACTTCTCGTCCTATAGGCATCATCAGGTGGTACGCGAATCCCGTGTCGGATGAAGCCGTTGTTGCAGTGCAATAATAATAATATCATCCATCATATTTCGCTCAAAAAACAGGCCACACGCTTATCTGCAGGGTACAACAATAAAGACGACACATGCATGGCAGTTTGAGAACCCATGTACGACGTACAGCACGTCGTACATATATATAGCCGTCCATGCCGCTGCTGCAATTCCCACCCACCCCCGTCCCCAACGCCCCCACCCACCACCCGCACCATCGCCTAGACCTAGCACCACGCGTATAGCGAACCCCTACATCTATGAGACCTAAAGCCCTCCCCCCCCGCTCCCGGCCCCCACCGCCACATTCCTCCCCCTCCCCCAAAAGAAATATTTACAGCTCCCACGCACAAATAGACCTGCCCCACCCGTCCCCTCCCCCCCCCTCCCCCCCTCCCGCCCCCCTTCTGATCAAAATCAGGCCCCCACGTCCTTAAAAACTCCGCCCTCCCCTCACCGGATATTCGACTTACAGGATTCACTTGATAAACTGATGCATTTCCTTCCACAGATGTCAAATTTTGTCCCCCTCAGAAACGGGTTTTATACAGACTGCCTAACATCACCCTGTTGACCCTGATAGCTACACTGTACTTGCAAGGGGAGTCGCCGACCTATATCCTTAATGAGGACACACAACCCGTAATACGCGCGATCGGAGTATCACACACAGCTTGCAAAGATGAGTTTCGACAGAATATTCGATCTCACAGCTGGAATGTATTTTAATTTTTACAATATTTTATGCCCGGTAAGAAATATCATACCCGGGCGAAATGTGACCAAACGTAAAAAGGCAAGAGCACTCGGTGAAGCAGCACTCGGTGAAGCAGCAGCAGCAGCAGCAGCAAAAAGCAGTAAACCGGCAGCAGCACCAGCAGCAAACCCCGGATCCTCGCGGATCGTAGCCCCTGCTGACAGATCCATCGCTCGGCCCTGTTGTGGGCTTGCTGCCGGAGGCAGCTCAGCTAGGCCGCTTAACGGGGCCGGAGACTGCATAGATAGCTCGTTCGCCCGTTCGCTCGTCGGGGTGGAAGCAGAGCCCATCGGGATAGAGCTGCCGGGTCGACCCGAGGGTCCAGCAGTACGGGCACGCTAAAGTGCGGATGTGAGGGTTTTGCGGTTTTTCTCTTTTTTCGTGCGCACACCACAAAATACTGCAAAGAATGCCGGTGCAAAAACCTGAGAGAACGACATTATTGGAAAAGTACGAGAGACTAACAAACCGACCAAGGTATATATCCAGACGTGTTTGACCCGTGACTTTTCGACTTTGACCCGTCAAATTTATCACGGGTCCAGTCGACCCGGCCCGCATGAACCCGCGCCTCACGGATCACTCGGAGTATGGCGGGTCGGGTCGGATCAACAGGCTTTCAAATCTTGCGGGTCGGATCGGGCCGGGTCAGGAAGTTTTTAATCTCACGCGCCGAGTCAGGTCGGGTCAAGAGGTTTTAAATCTCGCGGGTCGGGTCGGGTCGGGTCTAGTCAGGTGGTGGCAAGATTTTGCGGGTCGGGTCGAGTCGGGTCGGGTCAACACGTTTGGAAATTTTCGCCGGTCGGGTCGGGTCAGATCGAGTCTCTGCCCCGACCCGACCCGACCCGACCCGACCCGACCCGACCCGACCCGACCCGACCCGACCCGACCCGACCCGACCCGACCCGACCCGACCCGACCCGACCCGACCCGACCCGAACCGAACCGAACCGAACCGAACCGAACCGAACCGAACCGAACCGAACCGAACCGAACCGAACCGAACCGAACCGAACCGAACCGAACCGAACCGAACCGAACCGAACCGAACCGAACCGAACCGAACCGAACCGAACCGAACCGAACCGAACCGAACCGAACCGAACCGAACCGAACCGAACCGAACCGAACCGAACCGAACCGAACCGAACCGAACCGAACCGAACCGAACCGAACCGAACCGAACCGAACCGAACCGAACCGAACCGAACCGAACCGAACCGAACCGAACCGAACCGAACCGAACCGAACCGAACCGAACCGAACCGAACCGAACCGAACCGAACCGAACCGAACCGAACCGAACCGAACCGAGCCGAGCCGAACCGAACCGAACCGAGCCGAACCGAACCGAACCGTGAGGTTTGGCCTGACCCATGAACAGCCCTGAACCAATCAAGCCGAACCGAACCGAACCGAACCGTGAGGTTTGACCTGACCCATGAACAGCCCTGAGCCAATCAAGCCGAACCGAACCGAACCGAACCGTGAGGTTTGACCTGACCCATGAACAGCCCTGAACCAATCAAGCTATCAGCTTCCTCGTAGTCACCAGCCTAAGCTGAAATGGATTTGACTCCCTGACATGGAATACGAGCTATTTACGTCATTTATTTGGAGGCGGCGGATACTCCAAGTCGAGTGGAATGATTACAAATGGTAACTGTGCGTGTAGAGGAAAATGATTGATGTGCACTACCAGGTGTATTCATGTTAGAAAAACCATCTTTTCGGTGACCGCAATGAGAACGTTCAATGTTACAAAGGGTGCTTTCACGCACGTCCAGTACAAGGATTTCTGATTAGGGCCGACATCAGGTTTCTTGCGAAAGGTTCGGTACTCCTGTACGTGTTTCGGTGGCAAGGTAAACGTTTCTTTCTTTTGCTGGCAACCACACCCCAAAACGCATCGTGCGCGTGCGTCGTAAGGCTGCACTTCCGGTCATTTGTATTCCACAGAGGTCAAAGGAGGGCGAGTTGTGTTTTGCTGGATAAAATTATGGTGCGTGTTTGGCAGTCGCGTCTTGTGCTACTACTGCTCTTTTTTCGTGTAGATCTGAGTTATCCCCGTCGATAGGCTCTGTGCCGGTCAACTCAAAGGCTTCGACGGCAGGAGGGTCCTTTTGAGGATCACTTTGTCCAGCGGGTCACAGGCGCTCACCACGCTAGCTAATGGCCTTTAGGGCGTTTCGTTTTCGCGATATGCACACCGCAACACACCTCTTGCTTCTTCTCTACGTCAACTAAGTAATGGTGAAAACATTTTTTTCATTGGAGGTGCATCTGACCGCTCGCGCGAGTGGCCTCAACTCGACGACAATCTAAACGGGTTGCCCCCTCTACAGTACGTCGTCAGAAAAAACACAGTAGTGCTCCTTGCTTTCAGCTGTCGGAATCAAGGCACTGGGACGGAAAAAGTGTTGTGTTTCTTGTTTGCTGTCGAAAGCGATTGAGCTAGTTATTGAATCGCTAACGCCTCTTCCTTAGTGTTTTTCCGCTTCTTCTCACCCGTGATCGCCAGCCTACATTAACGGCAGTACACCGAACACCACCACTCTTGGGTGTTGTACATTGGTAGCGGGTTCCAGTGGTGCCAAGCGCTTTCGCCGACACTATACCGACAACAGGCACTTTTCAATCGGCATTACAGGGGAGACCCTCACGGTATGGAATATGGTATGGAATATGGTGTGGAATACGGTATGAAATGACGGTATGGAATGACTTGCGTCTAGAGGGTATGGTTGGGTGGCGCGTCGTGGGGCCGTGTGGCGCCGTTCTCTACCTTGTTCCCTTCGTGTTGATGTCTTAGGCATATAGCCTGAACCCCTTTAAAACTGGAAACATTTTTGGGGGGAGACAATTTACTTGGAATCAGTATAGGAGGGGTTTTGGGGGCTCTCAAGAGGTTGGCTCGTAAGATGTTGAACAACGTCAAACCAACATGAAGATAAGACTGCCTGCAGCTGGCCGTGGAGTCACAGCGTTTGTCCGTGGTCACAGACGGACTCGACAACACGAGAAACACGTATTCCATTTAGGCTCGTCTCTTGGCGTGTGGCCTGGGGCAAGGTACTACTGCAGGCCTAAAAGAAAATTTGCTTGGCTTGACATCTATCTCCGTGCACCGAGAGCTCCACCGAGAACTTGAGGCACACAACAGGAGGCCTCAAAAGCACCAGGAAATTTGGCGGAGGCTTGTATTCTTATTTGAGTCCGTTCCGCACCACATTAGCTTTAGGTAACTTCGGTATAACGGCTCCTGATTAGTTTTTGCCTGAAATTCTAAGTCCAACTTTAATTAATGTTTCGTATTTTTAGCTGTCTGCCCTATACTGCAGTTGAAGCCATGCCGTTGAAACTACAGTTGATACAGGCGGCACCATAGGAGGTAAAACTTGTGACGGCCACCAAAGGTGATGAAGAAGCGCCCCATGGAGTGGATGTTTCCGTCGCAGGGTCACCTGGAAAGAGAGTCCCGATAATCATAGACTTAATCGAGAGAGTTCCCGTACGAGTCAACTAAAAAGTGGACACGAACGAGAACAAACACATTTCGTGTAGTCTTTGGAAGACACTGCGCCCGTCTACAAGACCTGCTGATTCAATAGTAGAGCGATACAGTCGAGTGGGAATTGATATTCGTATACGGACAAGAGAACCGTCAACCATCCTAACATATTTGTTGCTGAGTAGGCGTTACGGAGGCGTTACGGAACAGAACTGCTCACCACTTCGCCGAGCTTCGACACACAAACCCTTCTTACAGCTCCATTCCAGGCCGTCGAGGTTGGGGTAAGAGGTATCGACGGGCGATCAAGGCAAAATCCCAGGCATTAGCTTATTTCCACCAGCTAACATAAGGTTCGTTCTGTTGCCCCGACAGAAATAGCATAATTTTTTGCAGTCTCCAGGTAGGTGCTGCGAGATGTACGTTGCACGGCAGTAGATCCCGTTTCCTAGCGGCACATCCCGGTCAACGCCATAATAATCGACCAGCACTAGCCCGAACACAATATTTTTTTATTGAAAGAAGCAAGCCATCTGCCTCTGACTCAACGCCAACCACCTGATGGCTTATTCCCGGAAGAAAACAAGTATTTATTGACCCCAACGACAACCACCTGCCCCAAAACAACTTATTCCGTAACATTGTTCTCATTTTCATCACCGACACCCCGCGATCGCATATATGACCCCACACCCCTAGCAGGCAAAACGCCTTCAACCCAAGCCGAAGAACTAGAAAAAAAATCCGCGATTACAACGGAAACCCCCCTTTTCACCCAAGCTACAAGCAGCAATCTGCGCCCTACATTCCATATACCGCCACACGCGAAACCTTTACCTAAGCCTATAGTTGCCAAGCTACGAGTAAGCACAACGAACCGAACGCGAAGCTAAGGCAAGCCAAACGAAAAAAATGAAAGAGGCTGCAACGCCTCCAACGCGCTCAATGAATCTAGCGCCAGGAGTTGGTGTGCCCCGGCTAGCCCCTGCCGCCGCTGCTGCTACCGCCGCCACGCCCCCGGTGAACCTTCTTCGCAAAGCACGCGAAAACCAACAAGACTTTGCCTTGCAGAGGTGTCCCCATGCTCGGATTCATCTTAATGGGCGACGGCGCACCCCAAGCCATTGCCATCCAGGAGTTTTTCCCATGCCCAAAAAGACTTTGCCTTAGTTGTATTACCCGTACTCAGCCAGATCTTCGTGGGGTAGAGCGTATTCAAAATCAACACACAAAAGAAGTCCGTGCTGGTGTTCCTTCTATGCTTTGCGACGGCGCATTCAAAGCCAAGGAGACTTTCCCTTCCTGCCTTCCTGCTAGGTTGCCCATGCTCGACTTAACAATTGTACCCTCCTGCCCCCCCCAACCAGGTCCAGCACAAGGGCGTCGGGTCGATGTTAACCGACAGCGCATTCAAAACAGCAAAAAAATCTTGACGGCGTCCCCCATGCTTTGCGTAATCTTCCCGCGTTCAACGCCAAGAAGACTTTGCCTTGGCAGGTTTCCCCATGCTCGACCTGATGTCAGAGTCCCCCTGCCCCCCCACGAGGTCGAGCAAGAGGGAGTCGGTGTTGAGGAAAAGCTTGTTGTTCGACCGCGCCACGGTAGTGGCGATGTCCCGCGCCGCGTCAATGCGACGCAGCTGGATGAACCCCGGGTTGTCCTTGATCGCCTCTCCCACGAGCTTGGCGGACTGAGCCTCACCTTCCGCCTTGATCACGATGCTCATCTACACAAAATCAGCACAGAGCAACAGGAGAAGCAGAGGAGACAGGCGGAGGTTGGCGGTGGCGCAAGCGGTTGAGAGGGGGGGGAGGGGTGGGGGTGTACTCGTATCATGCATGGCCCTAGTCGCAAGACCGCAGACCGGGGGGGTCGAATCGTTGCACTTATATACAGTATGAGAGAATGCGGGTATGTAATTGTCATGTAAGAAAACATGCATCTCTTCTGGTATGGCTCAAGCGTTTTTTGCTTGAATAATCAGTAGCGTCGGCGGAGCAACGGGAGAGGTAGAGGAGACCGTGAAGGAAGCTGTGATGGAAGAGGCGCTGAGGGTAGCGGGGGGGGGGGTGCTCGTGGCATGCATGGTCGTAGTCTTAATACCATAGACATTGCTCGCACCAAGGGCGAAACGTCGTGAGGTTTTCGGCGAGTCGCAGGAAGGGTGAGCTGCATCCTACGAAGAACGGCTTGTGAGGCGGACTTCGGCACCGTGTGCCTACTTTCTTCCAACTGGACGACAGCATCGAATTACTTCATATGTTTTCCGGCGTGGGCACTTCCAGAGACAGCATTAGGTATACAGCGCAACTGCCTCGTGGGTGCCGGACCATATACACATGACGTGACACGAGCATTGACACGAGCATCATCCTTGCGCGGATTCTCCAAATCGCTGAGGTGTTTGTACCACAGCGGTATCAAGAGTAGCTGTTTCGGGCGACATGTGCTACGATAGGCAGCATTCTATAACCAAGAACACGCTGGATCCTCTTTCAACACTTCACCCTCGTTCAAACCCAGGGATAAACTGCATCGAAATAGACTCTGAGATACCTGGCACACTGGTACTGGAATCAAATAGCACCATACCCAGCCACGTACGGACCGTTTCGTATAAAACATGAAAACCCAAGCCGTCGTTTAACGCGTTAATAAATGCGCGCACGTTTCTTGTTAAAAACTACCTGGACGTGTACGTGTACCTGGCAAAATATTTTACGGTAACAAGTATATACGAACACAAGGGGTCCACTTTGAGGACAGTGGATGTGCCTGTAAAGTGCATTGCAGAAGTGCGAATAGAAGACATGCGTCACGGTAGAGGTGAACCTAACCTTTTCTGAGGCTCTTCACTTGACGACCTCCGCACCCCTCTACCAAAACTTAATGAACAGACCCATGGATGGCCTAGGTACAAAAAATGCCAGATATTAAACACGGGGGGAAAAAGAAACTATGACATTCCGACGATTTTAGGTTAACGCCTTCACCACTGGAAACCCTTTTTTTTACAAATTTACTTTAAGTTAAT
This sequence comes from Undaria pinnatifida, assembly GCA_012845835.1. Lineage (NCBI taxonomy): Eukaryota > Phaeophyceae > Laminariales > Alariaceae > Undaria > Undaria pinnatifida. The sequence continues at coordinate 1,363,865 of JABAKD010000014.1, forward strand.
ATAGGGAGGGATTTTGGGGCTGTAAAGGGGTTAAGGAGCCCCGTCGTTCAGCAAAATAAAGGCCAAAAAATTATGTCTCTATCGTAGCTAGCGTCGGAAGGGCTATACGACCACACACCTTCTCTTGCCGAGCCTTATCTACCACGTACTTCGCGCGCTCCGAGTCTTGCTGGGCCACCTAAAGGTACAGGGGCGCAAACACGAGCACGAGAGCATCAAACGGCGTAAAAAAAAAACGACAAATCGAGCAGATATACGAACAACGAAATTACACAAAACAAAACTTGCAACAAGAACCAAGATATAATTGCGAACCAAACCGAGGAATCAAAGTCGAACGACCGGGAATCCAACAGGGATAAAAAAAAAGGATTAACAAACAATAACAAATGGAAAAAAAACGACATGGGTTCGTTGCATGACACTTTTTGCTCGTTCTGAGTGCCAACAAAATGGAGATTTCGACTTGCCTGCTTGGCCTCAGCGGCAGCGGTGCATCATCTGCAGAAGCTAACGTGCGTGATCGCACCACCCCGTCCTTTTGCAACGGCAAAAAACTATCCTACTCGTACACTACTTCCAACTACAGCAATTTGTCCCAAGAAGGTTGGGTGCAGTTCTAAACGGTAACGCACTCACAACTGGAAACCCGTGTTTGGGGGGAAATGTCTAGGAATTAGTATAGGGGGGGTTAAGGCACTAAAGGGGGTAAGACCTGCAACAATTCTCAACAGAAGTTGCGTGTTGTTCGAAAGGGGTTAAAACATTCGTTAAACACCACCATTGCTCGCTCCTAAGGCCACAAAGGGGGCTGCGGGCTTGGCCTCAACGGCGGCGGTACATTCTCGGCCGAAACTGAGGTGATTCGAACAGGGGTTTCGACTTGCCTGCTTGGCCTCAACCGCGGCGGTGTATTCTCGGCTGAAGCTGAGGTGCGTGATGGCCGTGTCCTCCATCACAATCCCGAAGTCCCTCGCACGCTTCTGCAGCGCGTCCCTGATGTTCTTAGACACGGCCTGGGAGGGAAGACATCGGGAACGCAGGCGTCGGAGCCGTTCAACGCAACAGACGTGAGATACCACCTTTATCTTAGATAGCAAACCACCACACCGAACCACCTCACCGGACCACCACACCGACCCACCACACCGGACCACCACACCAAACCACCACACCAAACCACCATACACCAAACCACCACACACCAAACCACCACACCAAACCACCCCACTAAACCACCACACCAACCCACCACACCAAACCATCACACTAAACCACCACACCGAACCACCACAACGAACCACCACACCAAACCACCACCCCGAACCACCACACCAAACCATCTCACCGGACCACCACACCAAACCACCACACCAAACCACCACACCGAACCACCACACACCAAACCACCACACAACCACCCCACCAAACCACCACACCAAGCCACCACACCGACCCACCACACTAAACCACCACAACGAACCACCACACGAAACCATCACACCAAACAACCACCCCGAATCACCACACCAAACCATCACACCAAACCACCACACACCAAACCATCACACCAAACCACCACACACCAAACCACCACACCAAACCACCCCAGGATATCAAACAAAATAAATAGAAAAAAACATCTCCGTTACCACCTGGGTTTCCTCAGGTACCACCACCCCGGGTCGGTTAACGAAGCATCTCCGAAACAAAACAAAGTAGTCTAATGTATTTCTTCGAAATGTCAGTCTTGTCCCAAACCGACGAACCATAATAATACTGTTACGACACGGGGGGGGGTCCTACCCACGGATGGCCATTTATTCATAGGATCGGGTACAAGGGAAAGCGGTGATCACTCTCGAGGCTTCACGCGTCTCACGTGCGTAGACCTGCGAGTACAGCAGCGCACGCGAGCGGAACAATACTTCCCTTGCCGATTGATAGGCCCAAGGCCCAAAGTAGAAGATAGTCTACTGCTGTGGTTTCTCCCGCCCGCCCGCCCGCCCGCCCGCCCGCCCGCTCGCCCCTTTCTTCTTTCGAAGGTGGGTGAAACGGAGAGGCCACACACGCAAAGTATTGGCCACACCGTACCTTATTTATAATTGTTGTTTGCGGATGACTGGTAGCGATTCCGGGAGGAGCTATGTCAATGGTTTGCCACCATTGGGGGGGGGTATCGGTCGCCCGAGAGTGCGTATGTTAGAGCCCCAGCCAGTTGGCCGGGGGGGGGGGGGGGCTCGGGTTCTGGCAGTACGATAGGATATTAGAAGCAGCGGCCGGTGCCGCGGCTCTCGTGTCACGCCAGTGGAGCCTCTCCCCCCCCCCCAATCGCCGCAGAGAACAATAATAAAACAAGGCAGTTCGAAGGGTATACAACCAAACAACAATATCACTGAGGGTCTTCCAAACAATCAACAACAAAATATAACCCGTGGTCGAACAACAGTAGCTTCCGGCACTGCACATCGTGGAAAATAACAACTATCGCTACCATCTCCGGGCCATGCGCTGTTGAATCAAGTTCGGGTTGCTGGATAGCACATTCGGTTTTCAGACGGGGGGCACTATCGCCATCATCGCCCATACATGTACGCGGTACAGTATACCAAAAGAACAACAGGAACATCAAAGCCGTTGCAGATCAAGTGATATACGCAAACAGTACGGGTACAACTGCTCGTTTTGCAATCAACCCCTTGTTACCCCCCCCCCCCTGACTCTTTAAAAATGAAAATATATGCAAAAAAGTTGTAGTTCAACGCGATGCTGCGTGTCAACCCCTTGTTATCACCCGCCCCTGGCACCTGCCTGGAAGCATCAAAACGTGTCAATTACCTCGAATTGCAGTATCGCCCTCCGTGCCATCACCCTCCTCTGCTGCCCGGGGATGCGCGCCACATGCACCAAACCTTACCCATCGTACTGCTATCACCCCCCTCGCTATCAACCACCCATGAAGAACAACCCCCCGTGATAGATAAAGCAATACTAAAAAAACATGTCCCTTATCATCTGGGTTCCCGTAGATACCACCCGGGTGATGAAAAAAAAAACGCGAGATAGCTATCACCCGGTGTGGTTTTTCTCATGTCAAAACACGATAGTCTCTTCGTTTTTGGGGACACTAATGAAAACTAGTTTGGCACAAGCCCTGCAAAGACTTCCGGTACTATTTTCAAGCACGAACATACCTCTCGCTTGGTGAGCAGCTCCGATGCGTTGTACTTAGCGACGACAGCCTTGGTCACCTCGTTCACAATCGACGGCAGCACACGCTCGTCGTAGTCTAACCTCGGGCCAAAAAAAGCAACCAGCGGGCGACAACAGATGCGAAACACACCGATGTCATTTAACTACTGTTGTTTTACAGCTAAGAAGAACGAATAGAGCGACATCAACAGGACAGCACATGTGCTCGTCGTAGTCCAACCTCGGAAAAACTCAGCAACGAACGGGCAGCAACAGCAGATGAGAAACACGCACCGGCAATGAACAGTTGGAACACGATGAATAGTTGGGTTATGGGCCACGTCAGCGTGACATCAATGTGTCTTGCCATTGCCAAACGAAACAAAAGAAACGTCACAACTCGTGACAAACATCTCGAATCGCGACACATATCATGATTCTCCACACAAATGTCACGTCTCACAAAAAAGCTGTCGCGTTTTTTGTTGTCGCGATTCGTCATGTATTTTTCCTCCAAGAAACCCTTACCCTTGCCCAGTCGGCGGTAGATGAAGGGGAGCTTGGACGGGTCCGGCTTGGACAGCACACGCAGGGTGATGCTCACCATCTGCAAGTCCTTAGATCCGGTGAGGGACTACGGATGCAAGAGAAATCAACACGTCGCGGACACGTCGTTGGGAAGAGGACGCGGGTAACAATGTGCTGTATCATGCGGATGATGCGGCCCCTACCCGGCGACCTGATCTGGATTGTACAGATCGTATCAATCCGCGACGTATCGTCTATATCAGGGATCTATCTTCCTTGAAATGCCTCGAGCATGAAATGGCGATCTGATGTGTCCAATGCTGGAACCAATTAATCAAATACTTCAAAGCAAATGCGTGTCAGGGGAGACATCGCGCCGAACAGCACGCCGGCAATACATAATATATACTTCGAAGTATATATATTTAACTCTTGCACAGACGCAAAGCGCGAGAGTGTGAGCACCGTGTACCAAGTATGCAATACAACACGTACGATGAACCAATATTATTTGAAGACAGCTGCCGAAAAGTGGCGAAAGAGAAAAGCATATTAGAGCTTTCGAGACAGAGCGCCGAAAGACGAAAGAGCGAGAGCGATCGTTGTGTGCGACGAATAAAATAGAATGAAAACACCCAACTTTTTAGATCACTCCAGCCAGTAGACTAGTAGACCTTACACCTTGCGAGTTACTCGACACTATGGTTGACGCATACTGTGACTGAGACCAAGAGGACTATAGCACTATACAATGGTTGATCGGGTTGGGGTTCGAGTCAGGGATAGGTATACTGTAACCGGTCGCCCCGGTGGCGTATCAGGTTATCCTCGGGCCTGGTATAGGTCAGTTTCATGTGTTCGAGTCTCCCCGAGTGCATACCCGTATACGTTCGTACGGACTTCGTCTCGTGTACTTGACTTGCAGCAAGCGCGAGAGCGTGAGTTAGCAACACTCGAGGAAAAATCGACGAGCAGTGGGATTACTGTACCCTGCGCGCGATAAAAATTGAAGGCAGGAACCGGGGGGGAGAGGGGACAACACGTGTGACCACAGCTTGTCCAGGAGTTGGAAAGTAGAATTGTGAAAAAAATAAAAAGTAATTGTAGGGTCCACAGCAGTTCACAGCCTGGGAGCACAGAATTGACATGTCTTTAGGACGAAGAATTAGCACGGACTCTGGGGGTACTGATGTCGTTGGGTAGGAGAGAACGGTATAATGTGAAAAACACACAAGACACCCAGTGTTTTTTTTTTTTTTTATCCTCCGGCGGAATGGTGAAAAATAAAGCTTTAGCTCACCACACTTCCACGTACACCCAGTGGTGTTTCTGACGCACACTAAGGTATCGGTGCATCGCTTGAGCTCTATGTCCCACCCAACAACTGATCACCACTATTGATTGAACAACTGATGCATTACTATTAATTGAACAACATGATGAAGTGCCACCCGAAGAAAAATCCCATGTCCTCGGCCTACACTCATCATTTCGCGAAAAAGTACCAGGAATTCAAAAATTCCGACGGTGTTGGGCTAAGGGGGCCCCGTCATGACATCTTTTTTGGTCGAAGTTAGCCGAAAAATGGTACTACGCCCCTCTATCTTACACAGCAGCAGCGACCTTCATGTATTGCTTCACTGGGTTGGGGTTAGGGTTCGCTACACTCGTATCCTCATATCGTACCAGTGACCCTCGACGAAAGTATAAATAGTGTCGAACGACTGGCAAGGTGCCCTTGCTCCTGCCACTATCGAACCATCTCTCACCTGAACGTTGCGAGGCTTGGTGCGGACGTCGTAAATGTACGGCCACTCGAACCAGGGGACGACGAAGTGCATCCCCTCAGACATAACGCCTTCTTTTACCCCGGTCAGGCGGTTGAAGATGATCGCCCGGTGGCCACCGTCCACTGTTGTGACATCATGATCGCGGCCGCAATTCGTCAGAAAACAATAAACCGTCAGGCGGAAAGTCTGAAACCGCCACTATAGAAAATGTGTGACCGCCACTCAGAGAATGTGAAACCGTCACTCACAAGATGTGAAACCCTCACTGTACAAATTTGAACGGTCACTCAGAGAAGGCGAAACCGTCACTGTTGAAACTGTGAGATCCCAGTGAGGCAGGCGATTGGTGATGATGCGCGGTGACCACGGTACACTGCGATAGAATAATAATGAAGAGTGTCATCACGATCGCGGCCGCAACTGGTCACAAAACGTGAAACCATCAAAACAAGAAGTATGAAAAGCCGTCACCGCCTTAGAGAAAGCGAAGCCGCTACATACATAACGTGAAAACGCCACATATAAATTGTGAAACCCCGGTGAGGACGGTTGATGATGATCGCGACGTGACCACCGTCCACTGTGACGAAAAGAAAACGTTGATATCCGTATAAAACTATGGCTTGCGCTGAGGGAGTAGTAACGGTGAACGCCAGTACGGGCAGCTCCCGCTGTCGTTACCATGGGAAGTGAAGGATGACACAGCTAGCGCAGGGTTGCAAATACAATTGAGACAAAATGAAACACGACATGTACTTCGAAGTATGAAAAAAGTGGAAATGTGGTGAGATGAAGCTCTATTTTTCCCATTCGACAGAGGGCATGAAAAAATATTAAAATAAAACGTGATTTCGACCGCATGAAATATTTGCCTTGATTTCCTCCTTGTTCCTACCCCAAAACACAGAATATATATATATAAATACATGTTTACATTAAACAGCCCCCAATCAACAAAACAATCACAATGATGGACACTGTCCAATAAAAGGGCGGTACAGGGTAGCTCCGAGGGAAAAAAAAATTTGGTCGGTGGCATAACCGCGTACGAAACCTGTCTTCCACTTTCGCCCCCTTTGCCATCCCTCTATACTATGAATTATGGGCCCATCTACGCCCGTGAAAACGAACATCCAACTCCGAAATCTACACCTGGCATGTACTTTCTACTCCCCATACCTCTTCGTGTAGACTATATTTGTGGGCCAATCGTCTACGCTCGCGTCTCACCAGTGAATACCGAGTTGTAACCGCAGTATCCCACCGCGCCGAGGACTATGGCGGTGTTGAGGAGGGGGAGAAGTGGTCCGCCCCCGCTCGGGATCTTGTTAAACGCTGCCTGCGGGTCCAGCACACGCGCGCGAAAGTAGATTGGTGAAGCGCGAAATATTGCATACATTGGACACACCAGATCCCCATTTGATGGTTTGGAAAAAATAAAACCAACAAAACCAACAACAACAAAAAAATAAATTTTCAAGCACAAAACCCCACAAGATGGCGACGAACCACCGGCAGCATCGAAATAACAAGGACGCACAAAGATTGCCAGTACTCACTCACCCTTACTCCCGCCATGGTGTCCTGTGGCTTATCCCAGCAGGTGTTTTAGGCGTCGCTGCCGCGGCTTCTACTACTACCCGCTCCGGAACGGTTTGCGTTTGCCTCCTGTAAGGGGGAGTGCGGGTGGAAACGACACGCAGCAGTCGGCGTCGGTTAATTTTTTCCTCGTTACATGCAGTCTCCTCGCTTTCCGTGGCGACTCTTACAACGTGCTTATGTGTCTGATACTCACGTGCTCTGATTGAAGTACGCTGATTTCAGACTTCACTCTTGAGCTTTCATTTCTTGCTTGGTGTACGTACGACTTGCTTCAATCGTACGATATGTGCATTGTTTAGGTGTATTTGATGTTTTTCGCGGAGGCGAAAGGAACTGAGTTAAATCGACACACAACGTGTATGAAAATACGTGGAAGTGTGGTGAGCTAAAGCTTTGTTTTTCCCCATCCGCCGGAGGATATAAAAAAAAAACAAAGAAAGTAATTTTCTACCCCCGAGTTATTGGAGTCTGTCCTGTGACCACGGACTAGACCACGTCGACGGATTGATTTAACGTGAAAACAACAGCCAACAACAACGCAAGTATGTGCGGTACAGGGTGCAGGTACGCCACAACGAATATTACTCCAAAGACTGTAGGCCTGCCTATCAACCGCACCCATTCCAACAACAATTGTCCTAGCCACCAGGCCTGACTAACAGCAGTCGCGCCCTCCATTTGGGTCAATCCGCTATACCCGCGCAAATTCAGGACACAACCGAAGTGGCCCTCTACGTCAGCGCGGTACAGGACGCAGGCAGACCACAACAATAGTCCTATCAATAGCGATTGTAGACTAAGCTCTAAAACTCATCTGGGCCGGTCGGTGTAACCCACCGGATTACTTGCGCCGTGGCTAATTGTTTTTCCTCCTTTTTTCGACGTAAGACACCCCCCTGTATTACTATACTACTACTATAAATAGGATTTAAAGTACAATAGTCACGTCCCTAAGGGGGAGCTTACAGCCTCTATCGATAGCCCTATCAACAGCAATGGCGCCGCCCCCTCCTGTAAATGGGATGTACAACGATCAAAGATAGCACTCTGACGCACGCGTCGACAAAACGGGTGTGCACCCAAAAAAAGCTGGAGCTCTTTATTTGAGGACCTCTACATCTTGCGCAAACCTTACTCCGAGAAGAAAATGAACGCGAAAATCCGATGAACAACTCCACGGCCCAGACACACGAAAGCGAACCCCGACGAACAACCACACGGCCTCAGCATACGACGAATACTATACATTTCAAAAGGCAAACAAAATTTCCAGCGACGATTCGGCGCCGCCTCAGTTCCAATGTCTTGGTCAAATAGGCATACCTCCATCGTAGCACGCTTGTAACGGCGGCAGTTCAGTACAGTGCAGTGCGGTACGGGGTAGGTATAGGAAGGCCACAACAACAGCCATACTGTAGCCTCGAGGCCTACCGGCGACAGTCGCCCGTTGATGTAAATATGCTACAAGCAAGCATCCGTACAACTCGTGACGCTGCGGACACAATCGAAGTGGGGAAAACGGAGATGTACGACACGCGTGTAGATAGCATGACGATGCGCTTCATACCGCATATTCTTCCTAGACCACGCTTCTCGTTGTTAATGTCCCTGTGTAACAGGGCATTCATTTGATCTGGACAGCGTGTTGCGCGCAGCGCGTTCGCCATGAAGATGCCGGGTGTACTCAGAGGGATCGGATCGAGTCTCTGGTGAAGGTACGGATCAATAGGGCGAGCAATGCTGCCGATCGGCATCGGGCGGCTGTGCTGCACCACCAGCGCGTTTCAGGCGGTCGGCGTGTCGTGCACGACATGAACCGCAGTGGGTCAGCTCCCCGGAGGGCCGCCAGAGGCCGGCACCCACGTAGGGGCCGCCGGAGAAAATAGTAAAACGTGACTGTACGTTTTGAAAGGCCGCCGGAGAAAATAATAAAACGTGAATGTACGCCCGAAAAACACTTGACCAAATTTGTGCTTAAAGACGTCAAATATTGTTTGAGCGATACACACATGCATATACGCTCGAACACCACTTGGCCACGTGCGTTTAGACGCCTTTGAACACGATTTTCGCCTACGGCGAACACAAAAAAAAAAGTGCCTCGAAAAACGTTCCCGACTTCGGCGAAAAAAACCCATGCATTTTATCTTTGTCGCCTACGTCGAAAAACGTTGCGCGGCGTGAAGCGCGTGTTGCGCTCCTTGCGGCGACTGTTGCGTAAAACAGCGATTCCGATCAAAAAGGTGAGCCCGCAGCGCAACAGTTAACCAATGCTTTGCTAGACAGGGCTATTGGAACCAGCTAGCCCGTTTGGGGCTGCAGACGGAAAAATACAACAACATAAACTGACCAGACCGACGAGAACAACATCTGTCAAACGAACCAGCTCGGCCTGCGGAGGTAAGAGGTGCACCGAAATTGCAATGCAACCACATTTCTGGCGCGCACGCCGCATGATGCTAGCCGTGCTGCTGCGCGTTTCCACTCCAATAAATGGTCACTAAGACTGCATTTGGCATAATGTTGGTCGCCGTGCGTTGGTCCGAAGAGGGCTGCATTTGGCATAATGTTGGTCGCCGTGCGTAGGTCCGAAGAGGGTCAACATACAAATAGCACAATCTTAAGCTAAAGACGATACGTATACAGCACGAACGGACGCCCCCTTTTCATTCAAACACTTCATACGGCGTACGGCAAAGCTCTCGACCCTTCTTGTCTGTCCAACCAATACGAACCCAAACCCAACCTGCCTTCGCTTCCGATCAAAACCCTTTAGGACTTCACGGGAAACCGTGCCCAAAAAAAGCGACGATAACACAAAATGGCTTGATTACGGCGTCGACCGTGCCAAGCAACCGGGGCTACTGTTGTTGCTACTGCATGGTGGTAGGGGATGTGTCCACGCACCGAAACGGAAGGTGAGGTCCGACACGCACGCAGCACGGTGATATTATTACCGTTGCACGCGCTCCTAGATTTCTTTACCGGATTTGTCGTGCTGCATAATAGGTCGATATAGACCGATACACCCACGAAAAAAAAATGTACAAATCGCCATATCCATGAAAAAATGAATATTCGCTGTTATTTGCTTCCCGTCGCATGGATCAAACCACCAGGTACATATTTTACACACAGTGGAGTTGTACAGGTGCCCCAATAAGGCGGTATCCCTATATAAGGCGGTACGCCGATGTAAGGCGGTCAAAACCGCTTGACGCGACCGGGGAATCGCACTCATAGCTTACTAACAACCTATTAATAGAACGAATAAGGCGGCCTCCTACTAACAACCTATTAATAGAACGAACAAGGCGGCTTCCCTCTACAAGGCGGTCATATTGTTCTCTATAGTGTATACCACACCACCGCCTTAATGGGGGACGCCTACTATGCCGACGTGTGGTACTATTATACTATTATTACTATACTACTGTAGTGCACCGGCACTGCTTGCGGCAAGGTTAGGCCCTCCAAGGACCAAGGCGTTCACTCATGCGTGCTGCAGTTGCGTGAATAGTATGGGCAATTGGTCTCCAATGGTCAACACCCCCGCTCAACCACGCACCGTTCTGCCATGCTGCTACGATGCATCATGTGCGGCTGAAAATCGAAGGGGGTCGGCAAACCAACACCACTGCTGTAGACCATTCGTGGGTTCAGATTTTCGACGACAGGTGAACCATCTTGCGTACGGCGCGAGCGGGTATGAGTACCCCCCCCCCTGCACGGTACTCAGCGTACGCTGTTCCCAGCTTTCGCTCTTCGGGTGTGATATTTACGTGTTTACTGCTGTAGCAGTGTACTCGTAGACTAAACCGGTAGGCTGCTGTGGAATCGAGAACGGCGCAGGGGAGAGAAACAGCAATACGAAGCACATCAAGACAACAGCGCCCCGATTACTGTTTACTGCCAAGGTCAAGGTTCACGCTCCCAAAATACTTCATAGTCCCGAGTATAAATCGAGTATGGAAAGTAACTTCATACTCCGAGTATTCGTCGAGTATTTGGAGTAATGGGTAATGCGAGTACTTGGAGTACTGCTGTCTGTACTGATGGCCGAAATACTGCGAGTACCCGGAGTATGAGCAGTACTGACCGCCGATATACTGCGTGTATCATGCTGGGAGTACGAGTACAAAACTCCGAGTATAAGCAGTATTAGCAGTACAAATACTCAGAGTACGAGCAGCATTGAGCGCCGAAATACTGCAGTGCCTGATATACGAGTAACATACGCCGAGTATTACTGCCACCTGCAGTACCTCGCAGTATGAAACCCTAAAATACTTTCAAGTATTACTTCACCTTGCAGCATGAAATGGTCAAATACTGCGAGCATCGGCCATATGAGCCAGTAGAGCTTACCACTTTTTCGACGGCATGGTTGACGCACACTGTGTACGAGACGAATAGGGTTTCACCGTACATTGGTTGGTGCGTTTCGTTGGGTTAGGGTTAGGGTATATACAATTCAAGAGTATGTCCACCATGTTATCGAAAAAGCGATAAGGTACCCTCATATGAGCAGTACCAACAACCGAACTACTGCAAGTATCAAAGTATGACAAGTACAGAACACGAAAGTACTCAAGTACTTGAAGTATCTACAGTATCGAGTCCCGAAATACTTGGAGTACTGGGAGCAACCACAGAACCCAAGCCCAAATACTTAAAGTACCCGGGGGTATCCAGAGTCAGCATCGAACCCCGAAATACTGCTAGTCCCGAAATATTTGCAGTACAACAGAGGCCAAAAATACCGCGAGCGAGTACTCGCGGTATTTGCAGTAACTCCAAAATACTTCAAATGCAGCAGTATTCAGGACCCACTACTGGCACGTGCACCGGGCGTTCGAAGGTCCACAGGCAACACACATATAATTCCGTCACACGGTCCACCGACACACCGGCCGAGTAGTACTGGCAGAATCATAAACACCAGCATCAACCTTCAGCGTTATTGGCGTTGAGCGAAGAGATAGATCGTGTGCAGTTGCAGCTGCGTAGCCTGCGAGCATGAGCACTCCTTCTGCCGGCGGTGGCGGCGAGCGCGCCTCGTTCACGGCGGGGCCACCAGAGCTGCAGCAGCAGCAGGAGCAGCAGCAGCAGCAACAAGCGACCAGCAGCAGACGCAGCAGCAGCAGCAGACGCAGCAGCAGCAGCAGCAGCAGCAGCAGCTAATCACAAAGACACTTGTAGCAACAGCCGCAGTCGGAGGAGGGGGCAGGACTTCAGCCTGAGCCTGCACCGCAGCCACAACAGTCGATTGTCGCGAAGAGCAGCATCACAAGGAGCACAAGCTCGCGTGCCGACGTTCTTGACCAACGATGCACAGATGCCCCCTAAAATACTTGATGCTCCGAGTATACTTCCGAGTATTTGAAGTATTTGGTACTGCGAGAACTCCAGGTAATGCCGAAAAATTGCGAGTACTGGGAGTATGCGCAGTGCTGATGGCCGAAATACTGCCGAGTACTGGGAGTATAAGGAACAAAAAACTTCCGAGTACAAGTAGTACTCGCAGTAGAAACATCTGAAATACTGCCAGTACTGTACTCAAGAGTGTCAGCAATATTAACCCCCGAAAAATTGCAGTATAAAGTAACGTACTCCGAGTATTGCTGCCACCTTCAGTACCTCGCAGTACAAAAGCCTGAAAAACTATTACTCCACCTCGCAGACCGAGACGGTGAAATGCTGCGAGTATGGGCAGTACGAGCAGTACTATTATATTATACTACGGTAGCAGGTACCAGGTAAGGTATAATTTTGTGAGCATATGATACCCTTTGTATTGCCTTGGGGTAAGCGTAAACCTTACATAGTTAGCTAGTAAACCTTGCACGGATCGGATGCTACAAGTACCGGGGGGTGAAATGAAGTAAAGTTTTGGGAGAAAAAATACTCCGGGTACTTCGTGTGCTCGCAGTGTTTCGGGGGTTATGTACCGTGAATACTGCGAGTACAGTACTCGTGGTATTTCGGGGTTCTGTACTGCAGATACTCCCGATACTTCCACGTATTTCGAGGTTTGATACTGCTGCTGTGGATACTCGCAGTACTTCAAGTATTTTGGGGTCCGATACTTTGGAATTACTTCAAGTATTTCGGGGTTCTATACTCCAGGTACTCACGGTACTTGCAGTATTGTGTTTTGTGGCTGCTATAATAGTACTGTTCGTACTGCCAATACTCGCAGCATTCACCGTCTCGGACTGCGAGGTGGAGTAATACTTCGAGTTTTTCAGGCTTTCGTACTGCGAGGTACTGAAGGTGGCAGCAGTACTCGGAGTACGTTACTTTATACTGCAATTTTTCGGGGGTAAATATTGCTGACACTCTTGAGTGCAGTACTGACACTCTTGAGTGCAGTACTGGCAGTATTTCAGATGTTTCTACTACGAGTATTACTTGTACTCGGATGTTTTGTTCTCCTCATGCCCCCAGCACTTGGCGGTATTTCGGCCATCAGTGCTCCGCACACTCCCAGTACTCGCAATTTTTCGGCATTACCTGGAGTACTCGCAGTGCCAAGAACTTCAAGCACTCGAAGTATACTCGAAGCATGGACTATTCTGGGGGGCATCTGTGCATCGTTCGTCATGAACGTCGGCACGAGAGCTTGTGCCTCTTTTGATGCCGCTCTTCGTGACAATTCACTGTTATGGGTGCGGTGCAGGCGCAGGCTCTGGGGTCAGCCAAATTACTGCAAGTACCATGAGTACCTGGAGTATAGAAGCCCGAAATACTTGAAGTAATTCCAAAGAAGTATCAAGTACTGCGAGTATCCACAGCAGCAGTCAAGTACTGCGAGTATCCACAGCAGCAGTATCAAACCTCGAAATACTTGGAAGTATCGGGAGTATCTGCAGTACAAAACCCCGACATACCATGAGTACCGTACTCGCAGTTTTCGCAGTACATAACCCCGAAACACTGCGAGTACACGAAGGACCCGGAGTATTTTTTTCTCCCAAAACTGTACTTCATTTCACCCCCCGGTACTTGTGGCATCCGTGCAAGGTTTAGTAGCTAAGGAGGTAAGGTTTGCGTTTTCCCCAAGGTATATCATATGCTCGCAAAAAAATACCGTACCTACTATTATACCATGGTTTAACGTAACTTTAGATGATACCAGGTAGATTCGTAGTCTACATGTACACCTTTTGTAATGAGGCGCGTGAAGCGCGCAGCGCTGAGCCTTTTTTCTTCGTTTTCCCTGGGGAAAAAGCCTTTTCATATTGGATCGCATACGAGGGTAGGGTGCCTCAAAATATTTTCTCTGTTGGTGTGTGATTGTGTGTATGTTTTGTTCAAGCCATCACTTTTTTCGGCCACGTTTGTCCACCGCACTCAACGTACACGGCACCAAGGCCAGTTCCGACGGGTCCTGTGCACGCACAAAAACTAGGCAACTCTTCTCGCGCTGGTGTCGCCGGAAGTCGATGAGACTTGGTCGAGACAGGTGCGACAACGTGTGATTTCACAGGCGTTGCTGGGCTACGTAAGATACGAGTACGACAGTATGGGTTTCTCCGATGTTGGTTGTGTGTTTTGGTGATCGGAGATAGATGCAGATCGTCCCTTCAAGAGTTCGACCGAAAAAAACGGGCCAACTACAGCAGTATCTACCTATGCTGCTGCTGTACGTGTACCTATTTTCAGGAGGTTGATAACGAGACACACGCACAGCGACACTGACCCGGCTCTGGTCGCGTATGCCGCGCTGCTGTTATTACCGCTGCTACACCCTCTGCTTCTGCTGTGCTGCTGCTGCTGATCTAATGCTGCCCCTGCAATAAAAAAGTACAGCGCCACCAGTCGTATGAGTGCCGACTTGTTCTTTTCTCTGAAAACAGAACGTTACTATCAAACAGCGTAGATGTTCGTTCGCGTTGGTTTGTTCAGTTCGCATCTTCTACTGTCTACCAAAATGACAAGGTATGCCGCTTGTCTTTCGATTGCTGGTCTCCCCTGTGTTTTCCGTGTTCACCGAGCATCCCAGATTGGACTATTAATACTGCAGGTATAGAGGCAGCACGCCTCATTATTTAACCAAATACTAGTACCTGGACACTGTGCACCTGGTACGCTCCTATCGTACACGTACTCGTGCTACACATATCATAGTCTTGTGGGGTGAGCCCGGCGCTGCCTGCAGCGTTGATGTTGATCGAGCAGTGTCGTGGGCATGCAGTCTTTCAACGTGGCACGTCAGGTACAGGACACAGCAGGTACATCAGTACGTTGTGTGTCCAAGGTATGCTCCACCAGGTAGTCTAAACTATACCGGTAGTGCCTTACGTAGCTGCTAACTCTTGCTCTTCTTTAGCAGGAGCTTACTGTAGATCCTCGAGTCTAAAAGCAGGGTTCCCCTCCCACTACCCGCTATGGCATCATAGACAACCAACAGCACGGCCGAAATGAAAACGACAGACCGTTCCCAGCAGCGCTTCTGCTCATCCACGACAGCTGTTTCTTATGTAGAACCATACTTCGTAGGCGGCTGCTGAGTGCATTGCGGGAAACCACACAACCAGCCACCGACAACCATCACGAGCACCTCAATTTTACGCAACGAGGTCGTTGTTTCGCCCACGCCATCTCACTGCACTTTGCTGTTATTGCTGCTGATTAGTACAGTAGTATCATAGTGCTACACCGCCACGGGTCCTCTTGGGCCGGGTCAAGGATGGCGTGGATAAGCGCTTGCATACCAGCTGTACCCCAGCTGTACATACCACTTGGACTGAACGAAGACATCAGACTATGAAACACAGCAGAGTTGCAAGCTGTGATTAGCTGTGAGACATGTGGAAACATCTACTCGAGGCACTCGTTAGGTATGGCTGGAGCACGGCCAAATCTGAAACTGGCCGCCACACTGACTAACGGCGCTGGCTCAGAGCAAGGCTGCCACACGTGAGAGGGTCACACCTGCAACCTTCACGGCTGTGGAAGCTCATGGCTATACGGCTATGGCTACGCTGCGAGGTAAATGAAAAAAGGCAGAAGTAGGCGAGGTTCTGGCACGCATAGTAGAAGCCTCAGCATGAGGTGCAAACTGACCTTGTACTATTGCAGGGCTCCGATTAGAATCAGCTCCGGCTTGTCGACTAACCCACGTCTGTTTCACTATGCAGCAGCTCTTTCGCTTACCCTTTGTGCGATGTGTCACCAGTCCGCGCCCATGACCCGTGGTCTCTTCCACGAAATCCCCTCCTCCCTGATAATCATCGCCTCTAAATCATTGAAGACCAAAAATGCGCCGCATCCGATGCCTGTTCGGCTGTGCGCCGGATCGGGAATCAGGATCAACGGATCAGCGGCCCCACGTGCTAACGCGCTACCTGGTATGTAGTATGACGACATGACACGGCGACACGGCAATGGGACACCATCTGAAGGCAATCAATTGTTGCCTGATAAATGTACAATCGACACCGTAGGCTCTGAATACCCCGCGAGAGTCGACGGCACGGGAGATTCCGCCGCACCAGGGGAAGATTAGCCTCAAACCCAGGATTCCGTGGAGTTCATTCGACGAAAGCGTGCTTGTAATCAGTCCCACCCCTCGTGCAAATCGAGCTATGACACTCTGTATTGCGAGATGGCTGATATGGCTGACATAGAAACAGCGATCCAAGTCCCGACCATCAACATCAAGCCGTTGCTGGCAATTGCTGGCACTGCATTCACGTGAGCTACTGTACATTCTATGTATTGTACTTGAGTTGCAAGCTGTGCTCGTAGTTGAACTTTTCCAGGTGCATCGCACACGAAGTTAGGCTCATCGAAGACGTACGCCGGGTATGCCACACATGATCAAGTAGCTGATACGGCGGAGCGTCGCCACGAGTGGTATATTTCGAGTGAGACCAAGGGACGCTTCGTTGTGCGGGCTCGTAGTGGCTGCTTCGGAAGCAAGTCGCCATACGATAAGATGGCAGCAACAACCAACCACATGCAACACGTCCTACGATAGAGAGTAGCACTTGTTGCCCGAAACGTTTTCTAAATGGCGGGGCTGAGGCCATTTCTTATACAGTCGGATTTGTCTTTCGACTGAAGCCCAAATCGAGCTTTCTTACACAGTCGAAAAAGGGCTTTTTCGACTCAACTTTTTTCGACTGAGAATTCCGACTGGCGGATCCAGTCGAAAAAGTCGGAGTTTTTCGACTGGATCCTCCAGTCGAAAAACTCGGTCGAAAAACTCAGTCGAAAAAGTTTTACACGTGTTTCTTGAACCGATCGCATCGTTCATGCCACCACCACACACCCACACGGCCACAAGGCCACACACCAATACCAGGTACCACACTGCAGTATCATACAAGGCGCTGACGCTGGCGTGGCTATCACTGCTGTTGCTTCTCGCAGCAAGTCAGCGTGGCGCATTCCTAGTTCCGCTCGCCAGCAGCGTGTATCACACGCAGCAGCGCGCGGTATCGATCCCATGCTGCCAACAACGGCTGCGCGTGCTGTAGCTTTGGCGGCTCTCGGCTGAGTGCAACTCCACGAACGTAGCTTTGGCGCCTTTCGGCTAAGCCCAAAGCCACCAACTCGCTGGGACGAGGGTTCGTCGAGCCGTTGCTCGCGGAGAAATCGCGAAGAACAGAGCTGCCAACCGATTTCGACTGCTGTACAGCAGTACTCCCTCACGCCAACCGCCTCTTGGAAGAGCACAAAAACTATAAAATCGACTCTCGAGGACTGACGACAAGAAGAAGGACCAGAAGATTCCAGTCGAAAAAAAGTCCAGTCGAAAAGGGCTGTTATCGACTCGCGGAATCCGACTGTATAAGAAATGGCCTGAAACGTCGGAAATTTCTTCATGTTTTGCAGTATGTGTTTTTTTTGTTTAGGCTATTTCTTACAGTCGGATTTGTCAGTCAAAACGGCCTTTTTCGGCTGAAGCCCAAATCGGGCTTTCTTCCTGTACACAGTCGAAAAAGAGCTTTTCGACTCAACTTTTTCGACTGCTCACACCCACAGCCTCTTGGAAGAGCATAAAAACTATAAAATCGACTCGACTGACGATCAGAAGGACCAGAAGAATCCAGTCGAAAAAAAATCCAGTCGAAAAGGGCCGTTTTCGACAGGCGGAATCCGATAAGTGAGAAATGGCCTTAATGAGTGTATCGGACGCATCACGCAGCTTGTGAAGTTAAGTTTCAACCACCCATCGGCCCTACGCACAGCTGACGTTTTTCATTTTTTTTCTAAAAACTTTATCAAGTAACGTCAGGTGTGAGTTCGACAAATTTAGGGTCGATACTCGTGGCAAGCTGCGTAAGATACCGGTTGTCCGTTTTCGGTAATTTTTCGTGAGTAAAAACCTACTACTCCGAGTATATGATTACGTTATATTGTTCGTTGGATACCTAGGCCATGGGATTGTTCATCGGGTAGCACTTTTAAAAAATTCCCCTATGCTATGGTAGAGGTGCACCGTTTTTTTTTCTGGAACTCTTCACTTAAGAAGGTCTACTGTGTATCCCACCCAAAACACTGATTTGAGGAAAACGAACGCGCATTTTGATGGTCAATATCACGTCCTGGGCATAAACACGACATAAAGAACTTAAAAAGAAGACATTTCCAGCGGTATTGTGTTAAGGAGTCCCGATGTGCAGAAAGAAAAAAGCGAAAAAGTGCAACCTCTATCGTAGCAGGCGTCCAACCTGCATACCAGGTATCACTTTGGGTGGGAGGTATAGGGCTCCTCAAAGTGCAGTGGAGCCTCCGAAAAAAAAAAAAACGACGCATCTCGACCGCAGCATGCGCCATGCCAGTATCATACCGTACTCCTACACCTAGTCCGAGATCGCGCAAGCAGCACGATCAGGACGGTGCCGGGTCCCCACCCAAGGACTCCTCGCATTAGGACAGCAATCTTGCCATGCCGCAACCCAAAGCAGTCACCGACGCTGTAAATCGTCATTTATTTTCGTCAATTTTGCCCGCGTGCTCATCGCGCATGAAAACGCTATGTGCGTCCTAAAAGGGAGGAAGATCGAGCGGCCACGGCCAGCAGCCTTCTGCAAGCGTGCGAGAGTCATGGCTTGTTCTTCGTGACAGGACACGGCATCACCGAAGCTCGGAGACGACTAGCCTTCGACAATTCCAGGTGGGGCGCGATGAACTCGTGAAGGCATGCATTGCCCGTAAAGTCCGTACTCCACAGCAGAGCAGTTCAGCAGTTTTTAGTTACGTGTTAGATTGTGAGACCCTCCTCAGTGTACAGCATTTAGTGTTGGATATCGTACCGAACGTGTCGATATATCGTTCGATAACATTTTTAAAGTATCGAATTGCAAAAATCTTCGGTATTTCGACAATGTTGTCGCTATTTCGAAAACGATAACGATACGATAAAACGATAAGAAGGCCGAGCGCCTCCCAGGGGGACAGGTGACACAGCAACAAGCTGCAGTAGTTTGGCACCCCCCATGGGAAACCCGACACCCTATTAGATGACCCATATATAGGGCATCCCATAGGATATTCGTTGGATGCTCATCGGGTGTCCCATAGGGTGTCGCATGGGATATATTTATCGGACATCCCATACGAAATCCCGTAGAATATCCCCATAGGATCCCGTGGGACATCCCATACGAAGCCCCATAGGAAGTCAGTCTCATGAGACATCCCATAGAAAGTCCCGCGGGATGTCCCATAAGATTTCCCATGGGAATAGTTAATTCGTAGGATGCCCGATGCGACGTCCCACGGGATCAACGACACCCCATGGGGCATCCCATTATTCGTCTCATTGGACACCCAGTGGTCCTTCCCATGGGATGGGATGAACGGCTTTCCGTGGGCGTGGGATATAAGAACAGGGTGTCTGTCCCATGGGATGAATGACGTCTCAGAGGCAATCCCATGGGATATCTCGTGAGGTGTGTGAGACCCCATGGGATAGACGACCCCCCATGGGCTTGGGATGTTATATCCCATGGGATACCCCATGACGTGAACGGACCGCCATAGGCATCACATAGGATGTGATATGGTATATTCCATGGGATGATGGACATCCCGACCTAAAAATTGAGCTATGGAGAATGCCATGGGATGACCCATAAGATGTACCATGAGACGTCTCATGAGATGAGCGACATCCGAACGAAATATCATGGATCATCCCTTGAATCCTCCCATGGGACAGCCCATGGGATGTTTGGAGTCCCCATCGGACATCCTATGGGGCTATTAAGAGGCTACAGGGCATCCCGTGGGACAACCGATAGGAAAGACCGTTGGGCAATCCATGGTTTCGCCTCCAACATCGTTTTCGTTATCGTTTATCGATTTTTTGGTGTTTCACTTCGATAATGATAGGTATCGATGTCGTTATCGTCATCGAAGTTTTTGGGGCCTTATCGTACCGAATCGTTGTTATTTTCGGTATCCAACACTAACAACAGTGTGTACTGCTGTGAATGCAGCGACCCTTCCGCGTGGCGTCATGGAGTGTTAGTTAAAATTCTGGCATGGGCTGCCCGCAAATTTTGTACTTTTTTCAGCAGATCAGTTCAACAATGTTAGTTTTTATGAAAAAAAGTGTAACATCAGCCGCAGACGCACAATCCACTAACCGAAGGCTTATTTTTTACACCCATTATTGTGTTGTAAATTCAGCGCCAACGATGTGCGTGGGCGGGCTGTTTGCTGCTCAGCGAGTCTATAATTGAGGACGATATCAAAAATGGGCTTTCATGTCCAGCCTCGCCCGAATCTCCGCGTCGCATCCGACGACCGGAATCTCCCAAAAAGACAAACCGAGGAACGGTAGAGTAACGGTAGCGTTATTTTTTTTAAGCGCATGTTGCCCGGCAATAACCGCAGCGGTTACATTAGTTGAAGCAGCAGCAGATGCCATGGAAACGACCCGGCCCGCTTTCCGTCGCTCTGCCCTCGTGCGCGCTGTGTTTTATCCTTTTCTTCTTCCTATACCAACGCACACAGTTGATGACGGTTACAAATACCGCATAATGCGCAAGATGGTACACCCCCTCGGACCAATTCCAAAGTTGATTTTGTCTCTCGTCAGCGTGGAGAGCGCAAGCATCGAGCGACGTGTCTATGGAAATATCTCGACGAGATCGTTACATTTTGAAGCCGTCTTTTTCGTTGTGTGTACCCCCTGGTTTGCAATATAATAGGCTCTGAATTCATGCCAGGGAGTGTGTTATCTTGTGTCATAATACATCCCCGAGTGCGAGTTCCTATTGGCAGCGAGGCATACAGTAGTAGGATTATTTTTACTCCGTATGAGGTTGAGCGTGTTTGTTGCAAACAATACATGGGCGATTCACGGTGTAGAAACAAACGGTGTAAATATCCAGTTCAGCAGTTTTTAAGATGTCCATAGTGGTATTTTCATGATGCAGTTTTTTTGGCCTACTTTCGTGTCGAAACAGTCTTTTGGCGTAACGTATGCCACCGGCGTTGTGCTCGAAATGGCGTTGTAGCCCCTCTCTCTTTACAACTGCGCTCCCATGTTATGGTGACAACATCACTTGGAGATAGACACGAATAGTTTTTTCAGCGGGAAAAAAAGAAGAAAAGAAAAACGATGTTTTCGCGGTGCTAAAGGTGTCGGTTGACGGTCTAGCTTTGCGCCGTCAAGGCCTTTGTAGACGCAATACACTAGTTACTAGTGTGGGGAGTTTCTTGACGGCTGTGCGTCATGACGGTTGTCCATCAAAAGGAAAGAATGCCATCAACCGGCGCTGATGAATCGCGGAACAAAATCGCATTATATCATGCATGGCCGTAGTCTTAAGACCATGAACCGTCGCACCCCAAAAATGCCGGAGCGGGGCACGTTGGGGAGTGGGCGCGGCCATGTGCGGCTTTCCAAGGCAAACATTTCACACGTGGAGACACATCCCTATTGATCTATAGATGATCTGTGTCTCTCAGGGCAGACATACCCCTGGCATTTGTGATCTGCATGGCCTGTAGATCATATGGCCTGGTGGGAGCCGCGATCTGCTTGATACATTAATAGCACAAGCTTCCTGGGTTGGATATGTACTACGCAGATCCTGCACAACATATCATAACGACACATATAGGATTTGTGTGATCTATAATATCTAGATCGTGATCTGTCCGACGTATGACACATTTTACCTGCGCGAGCGAACCGATGTCGGGGTCAAGTTTCCACCCTCCGCGCACTTGCCGCCCCCCGGAAGATACAGTAGTGTACTTGAGCGCTCTCGCTGTAGCGCCCTATTGTTGACGGAAAACAGGTGGGTCTTCTCGTTGCCCGAGGTGACCAAGCGGAAACTTTCGGTGAAGCGTGGCGGTTTCACGCCGCGCAGAACTCCGCCAACTACCGCATGCAACTATCGTAACTGCAATGCATAGCCAACTTAGAACTAGTCGGCCACTTATACCATGGTCAGCCCAATTGCAGCCACAGAACTTGCAACGCTTCGATGGAAAACTTGGAAAGATTAACATCTGTATCGCTGTGGCGTCATGTGTATGAAGGTTTAACAGGCGGGTCTTCTCGTTACCTGAGGCCACAAAGCGAAAATTGTGGAGAAGAAAGACGGTTTCACGCAGCGCATAACTGGGCAAATTACCGTATGCAACTATCTGTAGTACGTAGCCAACTATTAACTAGCGGCGCCGCAAATTACCGCTCGCAACGAACCGTAGCCCCTAGCCAATTAAAAACTAGTCGGCGATCTACATCCAGCCAACTCACCGCCATATACTATTGTAACCTGTCGATGGAAAGCTTGAACTTTAGGGCTGCGGTGTCTCGTTAACGGGGAAACAGGCGGTTCTTCTCGTTGGCTGAGATGTTCAAGCGAATAATTCCAGCGAACAAAATCAGATTCACGCGGTGCAGAATTCCACGAATTCCGCACGTAACTCACTGTCATACCCAGGCAACTAATAGCTAGTCAGCGACTTACAGTTGTCGGTCAACTCACAGCCCTATTACATTGCAGCGTTTCGGTGGAAACTTGAACATTAACGTTGTGGCGTCCCGTTGTTGACGGTTTTACAGGCGGTTCTTCTCCTTGCCTGAGGCCACCAAGCGGAAAATTCCGGCGAAGAAAGGCGGTTTCACGCGAGGTTACATCGGTTTCGGCGGCGAAAGCGGTTCCCATCTTCTCGAGTGTAAGGAGGCGTTCAGCTACGGGTGAGGGGACCAATAACAAGATTTCACCGTACCACACTCAAGTTGACACAGCCCTCGAGAAAATAAGCATGTTGTCTTTTGCGTCGTACAGAGTAAATCACAGAATATTACCGCAGTACACTCCAGATGACGCGCCCCTCGAGAATATACCAGGCAAGTGTGTAAACACTTCGTCCGAGTAGGGTCTATTGTCTTTGCGTGGTACACGGTGTCCCCTTAGGAACTTCAAGTGGACAAAAAACGTCCAAACTAGACGACGACGATATGACTCGATTACAGCTTCGGCCACACGAAGCAGCCCGGGCTGCTATGGCGGGGGACGTTCCCGTAGACAAGGGCTACGATAGAGGGCGCAACCCCTTTTTCACATTGGAGTTCAGGCCACTCGCTTGAGAGGCTCTGACATCCTATTTTGTTTCGTTGGCGGAGCGTGACAACAACTTCATGGCGGTGATGTCGCCAATCCGAAAAAAAACGATTAAAATCGAGAAAGATGCAGGGTAGCAATTTGTGCGAGTACGTAGCTTCGAGCCGCTGAACATCTGCATCCACCACCGTAGCCTGTATCTGTGGCAATGTAAGGACCTGTTAGACACGCGCGCAGCATGCTGATGCTCGTGCTGCTGCACGCTCTTCTCCCTGGACGCTTGGTAACATCACCCTCTCCGTTTTTAGTTTATTTTATGGTCGAATCCACGTGGGCCCCGCAAGATTTTAAGAGCTGTTCGCATACTGTATTTTTTACAAGTTGCGCTCCCATGCTAAGAACGATTAACGCGTACTTTTACCACGGCCTTTCACGGATCGGGTCACTTGTCAGGGGTCGGGCCGTGTTACGGTCAGAAACTGTAACGCGAACTTTTATTAGAGCCTTTCACGGGATGGGTCACTTCCCGCGGGTCGGGCCGTGTTAGGGTCACACGACCCTACCCGTCGTGAGATCTGAAACCTGCAGATCCGACCCAACTCCACCCGACCCGTGAGATTTCGAACACCCTCTGACCTAACCCGACCCGTAAGATTTCGAGCACGTCCTAACCCAACCCGACCCGACCCGTGAGATTTCGAACACCTCCTGACCCGACCCGACCCGACCCGACCCGACCCGCGAGAGTTTGAACGCCTCCTGACACGACCTGCGGGCCGGGTCGTGACCCGTGAAAATCCCTGAAAGTTACCAACCCGTTCGATGTTCCGCTTTTTTGCAGGTATCCGTGGCCGGAGGACGAGCCCCCGAAGAACGCTTTGCAGGTGCGGTTTGCCCTACGGTGCCGTCTACGGTGCTGTAACACATGCTTCGGTAGGGGTGCACAGGGGAGCACTAAAAACATTCTTTTCCCGCACTTATATTTTAAGCAGCCATTCAGGGGGGGGGGGGGAGGCGTACTCATTTGTTGCTCGCCTTAGTCATTTGACCATTGACCACGCGTCCCTTTCGAGACGGAGCACCGACTCAGATAGGGGGGGGGGAGAGGGGGGTATTCGGCTTGTGCATGGCCGTAGTCGTACGACCATAGGGTATAGACCCTCGCACCCCTGCTATGCCGGGACGAAGCACGTCGGGTTTTCACCGACCAGGCATTGCTTGCACCAAGCGCGAAGTGCCGTGAGGTGTTCGGGGAGTCGCATGAAGGGTGAGCTGCATCCTTCCAAGAACCGCTCTTAAGACGGACTTCGGTACCTTGTGCCTACTTTCTTGCTTATGGACGACAGCGCCAATGAGTGACTTGTTTTCTGGTGTAGCCACTCCAGAGACAGCAATGGGTATTACATGTAACTTCCTCGTGGGTGCCTTACCATATTCACACTACGTGATGCGATCATTCCCCTTGTGCGGAATTGGAGTTCTCCACCCCGCACGATACGATCTAACTTGACAACCATCATGGTGACCGCGAAATAAAAAAAACGCTACCCTGGTCGTCTAGCTCACGCACTGATTGGCATGTTTCACAGCGTCGTTGCCAACCAACGCTAACCCCAACATACATATAGTGTTTTACAGCGTCGGATTCAACCGAGGCCAACTATTTTATATCTATATGTTGGGAACCAGATAGCGGGGGGGGGGGGGGTTACTAAAACCAATAAAAAAAGTTAACTAAAAACGACATTTTTCTCGATTTCGCGCAGAAATCACAACGCTCCGACTTTCGTTTTTCTTTTTTCACCTTTCTAGGAGTATGCCTCCGTTTTCTCTTTCCGGGTGCTCCCCTGGGGTGCATCTGAGTTTTTTTAGGATAGATCATACAGATCGTGCGGGTTATATCGGGTACCACGAGCTAGACCGTACAGATCTTCCCTGAAATATCTAAATCATCCATTAGGGACTGGTGATCTGTCCGAGGTTTTTACGCTTTGAAATATGCTGACAACGAACAAAGAAAACAAATCAACACCTTCTTCGCCGCATGTGGATCAGGAGTAAGGTAGAACCCCAGCGGGCAACTCGCGTCCTCGTTTGTGTGCGCGACTTGGAAGATGTCTGCGTGAAATCGAGGTGGTTGACTTTCCCCCTTCTCGTCCTTGGGAACCATTCTTTTGGGTCATTCTTTTCTCCAGGGATGCAATATTTGGCCTGAAGAGGGCGCTCTGGGGGACAGATGGCGAGAGGACATGACCGAACTTTTCAGGTAGGCTCCGACACGATATTGAACAAGCCTCGTCAGAGGATCGGAGGTGGGCTTGGGCCCAATAAGCTCGCAACTATCTTCAGTTAACCGCAACTCCGCGTAATTTGGTCCTATACCCTATACCCTATACCCTGGGTGCAGTTCTGACTGGGTGAATTAGACTCTTGTTTCGTGTTTTCTCGCAAACTCGCTGTACTTTGAATACCTGGTATGTTTTTGAGTACCTATGTCAACTGCAGGTGAGGTGACAAATTCCTTGCAAAAAGCCTGAAACACATTCGCTTGCTGGGTCAAAGCCTGGCAGGAGCGTTTTGTTGCTTTTGGTATTTTTATTTTGTATTGAAACTATGGAGGAGTCCTGCACAAATAGGCCAGATTATGGACTATTTATAGCCCATGTGTTCCCCATAGCGCACCCCCGTCAAACACGTGTTGATATGCTCTCTAGTTGTAGCGGGCACCCGGCATGCATGTAACAGCTCATGTAGCTCTTACCCATATTTTGATTGATCAAGCCCGAAACTAGCTAACTCCGAGCTAGGCCGAGCCGATCTGTCTTATATGTGGAATCCTGTCATGTCCGAGATCAAGACGCCGTGTGTTATGTCTCCATGGTTTCCCGCGAATCACTTGTATCAGTTAGCCTTTCTCCGTAGCTTTTTTTTGTGCTCTTGTACTGCTAACGCCTGCGCAGCACATGGGCATCAAGGGTAGAGCTTGAACTCGTTGCCCCGCCACCAACTATTGCAGTTGACATTCGCGGTCCGTTCCGGCGCATTTCTCGAGCGTGTCTTGGCGTCTAAGCTGGGGGCGTCCGTTAACGAAGGGGCTTCTCTCGGCCGGTCTCTTTGACCTGGCGTCGGCTCGGAAGACGTGCCGACGCTGGGCCGAGATTCCGAAACGGTCAACCCGACTTAGGGAATGTTGCTTTGCTACTTGCTAATTTTATTTGCTATTTGCAAGACGTGAAACACAAGTTGCTAAATCGGAAAGTTTATGGCATGATTTTGTTGCCATTTTGCACCGTGTCTTTATATTTGGGCCTAACCGATAACCATCGCGGTCCATTCGGGCCCACTTAATATCGCACGTCTTGCGTCGCCCAGGCAGATGGTATCCGTGAACGAAGCGGTTTGTCTGGGCCTATCTCTTTGCCGCGGCCTCGGCTTGGAACACCTGCCGACGCTGTGCCGAGGCGGTGAAACGATCAGCCTCTTGAGGCTGTTTCACTACTTTCCTTACCGCAACGAAGGCGACGGCACCGACCGCGAGCATAACGCGGACGGGGATGAAACACACGACGCCAACCGCAACAATTGCGCCGACGACGACGGGAAAACCCCCCCCAAAAAAGCGAAAAAAGACGAAAACCAGTCCGGAGACGACACTAGCAGCGACAACAACGCCAACCGCCATGAACAAGAAGCCCCAGAAAAAGTTGAAAATAGCAACCAGTTAGGGAGATCCTCTGATGCGGGTGGTGGGGGGGCTGAAGAAGGCGTCGCCGGCGGAGTGGAAAGTGGGAGTGGCCGGGATAAACGAACATGCGAAGGCGAAGGCTCGACATCAGCATCGTCGGTAAGCGCTGCCGGTAGGGCTGTGAATTGGCTGACGATACTAATAGTAAGTTGCTGAGTAGTTATTGGTTGTATATTGGTTGCGTGCGGTAACTTGCGCAGTTCTGCGCCAGTTCTGCGCCTGTGCGTTTGATTCGGGCGTATATGTAGCTCTGCGTGTGACGTTCGCTGTTGTTGTTGTTATTATCACGTCCATTAATAGAGACCAAGTCGGTTTTGTTGGTTTTTGCCCCGGTGCGCAACTAGTAACTAACCGTGAAGTCCATTCAACGGGGTAATTAGCGGTGATTTGATGGGCGATTTGATGGGTACGCCAGAAAAAAAACGTCTTGCTGCCGTTTCGTGATGTCAACATATACAATATTCCCCCTCCACAGGCATCATACTCTCCGTTGTTTACGATTTTGCTGTATTGTGCCCGATATGTTCTCTGACGTTGTTGTATTCTGTGTCTTTTTAGGATTCCTGTTGGTTTTTTACTTTGATGTTTTTTTTTCAACTCTTGTTTGGATTGTTTGCTTGGTGTCTTCGTGCCTGATACGTTGTCATCTCATCGCTTTGCCCGATTAATTTGCGTTGGTTTTGTTTTTTTCTGCCCCAAAGGGTATGTGACAACATAGTTTGCACCAGGGTTCCCTCTACGACGACGAATCAGGACGGACACGTTGTGCGCTGGTGTCGGTACGGGTAGAAATAGCGGTTTAATGTGAAGACAACACACACGGTTGAGCTGCTGGTCCTCTGTTGCTGTCTCCTGGATAATCTGCAGGTGTCGCGGCCGGGGAAAATCGGATCAAGTCCTCACACCGACTGGTAAAGTGGCCGGTGTTGTCGTTTATTATTGCGGGCGTGGATACTGCATTCCACGACCTTTCTCACCTCTACTTGGTACTCTTTCGCCGCGGACATGACTTGTGTGAGCCAGACTTGCCTGCCCTTTTTTTTCTCAATCCTTTTTCGAGGATACACGCAAACCTCGGTTTACGAATTTCTTTTCATACAGTACGCGACAGCACTCAATTGGGAGTTGATACGCCTTGGCTCGGTTTTTGAGCGAAAACACGTTTTTTTTTGTACGCTGGGGTTAGTGTCGGACACACCCTGCGCCTCACATGATAATTCTCGCCTGACCCATAATAAGAGGTTCCTACTGTAAGATCGTTTATTGCGCGGATCAGATTTATCCGAATCGAGTTTGGCTTTTCTGACGTTTATGTCGTGTTTTAACCGATATATCAACACGTATGTTGTTCTTCTTGCAGCGTTTATGATTATCTTGCATAATATTCTCCAGAACTCCTGTCGTCTTTTTTTGTCTTTTTCAGTTCTTATTTTTTTTATTGTTATGGTCTGGCTTGTTTTGTTGTGTTCTCGTACCCGATACGCCAGCATTCCACTTGCTTTACCTTTATTAATTGCGGTTGGTTTTGGTTTTCTCTGATTCGCAGGCTGTGACCACATAATTTATATCTCTCTAGGATGACGGCTTCGGCTTTTTTTTTTCTTTTTTAGTTATTGCTTTTCTCATTTTAATGGACTGACTGTTTCGTTGTGTTCTCGTACCCAGTACTCCAGCAAATCACGGGCGTCGCCTTGATTAATTGCGGTTGTTTTTTTGTTTCCTCCGTCTCACAGTCTGTGACCATATAATTTATATCCCTCTAGGATGTAAAAAATCAGCACGGACACTGGGTGTACTTATGTCGTTGGGTTCTTTCGTAGAGAGAACGGTTTAATGTGAAGACAACACACACACGCCGAGGAAACCACCCATACACTTCTGGGGATGAGTCCAGACAGAGCCCCTCCCAGTGCTAGCTAGACGCATGCTGCTATAAGGGTGCATCTGGTTTTTCTTAACCATTTCGGGTCCCGTGTACAGCATCCAAAATAACGGTGATGGCGACATTTTCAAGCGTCTACGAGTAGGGTGGGCGAGCAGTACGAGTAGGAATATGCCGCACCTGTCTTGTATGACCCCTTCCATCGTTGTACTTCGGACACCAATGCTATTACCCCCCCAATCCGTAGTAGCCTTAGCGCCCGATGCTGTAACCATCAGATTTCGTCGGCAAGTTTTTCTCTCTGAAGTAACCGACGAAGGGATTGAGATCCTGATTTTTTTGCACCTCACCCGAACACTGACCACCACAAAAAAGGAAAGTGGAATCCGATTAACAATCCGATGGGCTAGGTACACATCGAGAGAGTCTTGTGGAACACAAACGAAAACGATGTAGTTCGATTAACAGCCCGATGACCACTTCGCCATAGTCCTGTAGAACACAAACGAAAACGATGTAGTTCGATTAACAGCCCGATGACCACTTCGCCATAGTCCTGTAGAACACAAACGAAGACGATTTACGATTTAGCCTAACAACCCGATGGCCTAGCTACACATCAAAATAATGGTGTAGAACAAAAACGAAAACGATGTAATCCGAGAAACAACCAGATGGCTTAAGGTATACATGGGAACAACCTTGCAGAACGCAAACGAAAGCAATGCTGGGTAGTTCCTAAATCGAGCAGCCATGTTGATCCAAAATCGTAGCAACACGTCGCTACCATGCCAAAACAAACCTCCGCCTCTCCAAAGGCATACCTTGATTTTTTTCCACGGCGCGTACTCCGACAACAAATAGTCTAAAGTTCTCTCTCCCTTGAGAGAAAAACATGTCCTTATTCTGATTCGGAGACATTTCCTTGTTTTTTTCATCATAAGGTTATTGCCACGGAAACCGAAGGATGAGTCACTTAGCGCTGGATTGCGAGTGAAAACAACTGCGTTAAAATGAAAGACGACGTGTAGGAAAATACGTGGAAGTGTGGTGAGCTTAAGCTTTATTTTTCCCACCCCATCCGCCGGAGGATGAAATAAAAAAAAACTTGAAAAAAAAAGGCTTAGGCGGCAATAAGTCGAATTGCACACGCGCAGAAGCGGATTTCCGAGCTGGTTGCCGCTCGGAGAGTAGCAGGACTCATCCCGAGAAGCGCGTGGCCGATTTCATTCCTGTACGGGGGTAACACGTTGTGCGATTTGCTCAAAAGCCCTCATTATATCGGGAAAAAAATGAACAGCAAAATTTGCATCGTGTCGCGTACAAAGTCGTAAGTTCTCGTTACACCCTTTTGGCGCCCAGATGTAGCGCCGTAAAAGCGACAAGGGTCCTTTATTGACCATTTCTAAGAGCATGCAACATGCAATACAGTCATAGTCGTACGTAAGCATCATCGTATAACGGCGCGTGCTATGCATCTCCTCGCGTCTGCACTTCGACACCTCCCTATCTCAGCAACCCGTTTTTGTTTTGCTGCCGCCGACGGTGGAATCGTCATGACCATCGAAGCGAGTTTCCTAATTTACGACGGCGCCAAAATAAAATAGGGGATCGTGTCCGTATTCGTGTAACCGAGTCTCCAGGTCCAGCGCGACCACTGGATCTCCCAAAAGAAGAGCAAACAGAGGCACGGTCGTGCAATCGTTTTTTGAAACACCACTACTGCGAATAACAGCAACAGCTAGATGCAGCAATGGTGGCAGGTGGCGGGTGCCACGGTAACGTTTCCCATCAACACACGCAGTTGACGACAGCTCCAAATATCCACCAGCGTGAGTTTCTAGCGAGAGCCACAGCATCTGTTGCTTTCGACACGTTCCCCTTCTGGAGCCACGAAGGGGGTAGTTAGCGTCGTGGACTGCATCTGTCCTTAATTATGGTGCAACCGTCTTCGCCACGCTTTTTTTTTTTGCCCCACCCTTACACTGCAGGGGCTTGTCTACGAGCATCCTGCAGGACGGTGCCGGCGGCTTGCAGTTTCTGGAGCGGAAGTCGCAGAGGTGCGCTCCGTGTTAAATAACAGACCACGGCTTGGATTTGTGACCATCCCCGCGTTGGATAACGCCACTTTGGAGGCGTGCTGAGCCAGGATACGGCAGGGGGGTGGGGGGGTCGCAGTGGCTCGGAATCGCTCGCGCGAGTGACCCCCGTGTTCCTTAGTAGCCTTTAAAACTCCCGTGCTGTTTTCCTTTTGTGCGACAGCAATCCGCAATAAAAAAAAGGGTGAGCGATGCTGCGCCAAACAAAAAGTCGCCTAAAGTTTTTTTCCTGCCCGTGAGATACGGAGTGACTCACTCCTGCGGGTGGCTCAAACCCTGTACGAGTGAATGAAGAGGGGGGTATCCCCCTACGGTAGCCTTAGGGTTAGGTCTGCGGCGATAGGGTTAGCACTTTGAGGTCTAAACTAGTTCTGACCGACGGGGTTCCTCAACTGAAGGACCTCCCACTATCGTTGGAATGCAAATAGTGTCACATCGATAGCATTTGCTATTAATAGTACACCCCTACGAGTAGCCCACGTGATTGGCTATCGGACTGCCGTTTTCATTATTTCTCGGCGTCAGTTTTCGGGCGGCGTATGATTTACAGACACCCCAGGTGAGGAACTTCAGAAATTGTAGATACACAACTGCCTCAGGGTTCGTTGATCTCTCTCCTTTGCGTGCGCGTAGTTTGAGCAGTCTCGATCAGCAACCACGCGGCACTGCAGCCTGTGTTTCGTGCCGGCCTGGCCGTCTCTCTCGGTTTGAACGTCGTTTCTTTGCCGCGATAAGCACGATTATCGTGTTATCCGAGTCGGACCCAACCGTTGCCGGCTGTGCGCAAGGCTCGTGGTGATCCGAATGCCATGCGCGTTGTACTCAAAACTGATGAGAGGCCCGACATACAACACCACCTTGTGAACTTGCTCGTGCTAAACCACTGCTTTCTGATTGGCCGAGGCTGGCCCTCCGCCCCCTTATTTTCGTGTTTTTCTAGCGCCACCGAAGCACACAGCAAAGCCGCACGACCACCCCTGCCGACCTCAAGCCTCCCAAAGAGTTTGGGTTAGGGCTAGGGTCGGGTTGGTTCTGAGCCAATGTACAAGATAGAAATCGACCAAAAGCTGTTGGTACCAGGTTATGTGCGAGGCGGTGTGGTACATAGGGGTACCCAAAAATGTTGGAGGGTATAAGTACTTATTGCTGTATACTGTGGTGTGGGTTCGCTCCCGAATTGATTTTTTATTTTTTAATTATTATATACACGTCAGCTGTGATCTCGATAAAATTTCGGTCGATACTCATGTTTGCAAGCTGCTGTTGTAAGGCTTAGTTTGGGCAAGCTATTGATTAACCTTTTGCAAGTGGCCAAACGGACTAATACCCCACTAATTCCTTAACAAATGGCGTCGTCGACAGACCATGGGTTCTTGGGTCGTGGGTTCGATCCCCACCATCCACAATAATAAACTTTTCAGATTTTCCCCATGTCGAACTTGAAAAATACTCTCCCTGGAATCCCCAGGAAATGAAACGGCTTGGATATTGACAGAGGTCCGGCGTATATCCGGCCGACCTGCTATCCCGCCGTTTCAGGGGGGGAGAGTGTTATAAGGCTTAGTTTGGATGAGCTATTGGTTAACCTTTTGCAAGTGGTCAAACGGACTAATACCCCACTAATTCCTTAACACTGCGTGATACACCGGCTTTATTTTTCTTTGTTCCTCTGCTATTTTCGTCCCCCCTGTCCGCAGGTGGATCGATGTTCCCTGTCCCGATGATGCGCTAGTATTTAACTGCGGCGACTACCTGTCACTTCTCAGCAAGGGACGGCTAAAGTGAGTATTGCCGCCAGCGGCTGGCTGGCTCGACCACCACTCTTGTGCCCGCCGAGAAAGTGTTAGCAAAGATCCATGTTACGTCCGGTGGGGCTGAGCCAAAAACATGTGGAAGGTTCATCGCTTGAGGAGCCGTGTGCTTCACCCAATAATCTGACGTTGAGTGAGAAAACATTACACCCTTGACCCGCTGGAAAACCCCATGGCCATGACATAGGCATACAACAAAAAATGTACTGCAAAACACAAATGCTGTACCAACGGCATTGCGTAGGGCCTCAGGTTGGGAACCTCATCAGTACCAGGTACGAAATATTCAGCAAAAAAGTGCAACTCCAAGGAGTGCGATATGTAGATTACTAAGCTGTTGATTCGAGAATTGTAGTAGGTCACAGTTGTCCAATGGAACGTAAAGTATTATTTAAAAAGGTACCGGTATCAGGTATAACAGTAGTCGTCGACATATAGCCAACTGAGGGTTTCTCTTTGGATCCCCCGCAATCAAAAAGTTCATCATGTCTTGCTACTGAAGTGGTAGGGTTATATGTCACGTCAAGGCTCTCAGAGTTGGTCGGGAATATAGTTGATACTCCAGTAGACCTTCGGAGCGTCCCACTATCCCGCGCTGCGTTTCTACACCCCTCTGCCTCGCGTTTGATCTGTGAGCCAATGGAGAGATGAATCAGATACCATGACGCGCCCTACGATCCAGGTAGCACTTTTTGGCTTTAAAAAGTTTTCTGAATGACGAGGCCGGTGTCCTTAAAACCCGAAATCGCCGGAACGTCGTCTTTGTTTTGCAAATTGACTTTGTTTTTTTTTGTAAAACCTAGGCTATGACCGGGTTTGTTCATCGGGTTACACTTCCAGTTTACTCATAATCACATTGTGGGTGAGGTTCATAACTCCTCAAGGAACCACCCCCAGAGGGGCAAAAACAATGGGACCGATGCACCTCTACCGTGCTATTAGTACTGTCAGCATGTGTGCGATATATAAACTACATTGAGGAGAGTGCTTAGCCAGCGCCGACTGCACTGCGTCCCCTTGGGCGCTTCTTCATCCCCCACCTATCGTAGCGCGTGTCTATGGTCGACGCCCGCGTCGGAGCTCACGCCAAATGTGTCGCGCCACTCTCTGGTGCAGGTCGCCGGTGCATCAAGTCGTGACGACTGGCGTTGAGAGGACGTCATTCGTGTTCTTCTACTACCCTAACTTCGAGGCCACCCTTCCCGCCGCGGTTGGCGATGGTGCCAGGGCGATCGACGATGGTGCTAAGATATCGGGTGAGCGCCTACAATCTGATGCAGGAAGACCAAAGCTTGCGGGTCCAGTTCTACATTGTGTATACTATACAGTAATATCTGGTACTTGGGACGGAGAATATCCCTAGAAAACATACAGTGGCGTTATTCCAACTGGGGCGTTCTGATGGAGCTTGCATACGCGATCCGAAAATTATAAACACCACCAGTGTGGATACTCCCCGGTGCTCCGTCTCGAAATGGATGCGTGGTCAATGGTCAAAGGACTAAGGCAAGCACCAAATGAGTACGCTCCCCCACCCCCCTTCATATCGAAGAATCATCAACACTGAACTATTACCGTTGACACCCCCCACTGACGTCAGGGGCTGCCAATGGAATCGACAGCTCGACCAATGGAGATGCAACGGGGGGCAGTGGGGATGCATCGGGAGGGACGGCACCGTCAGGAGAAGCGAAGCAGCAACAAGAACAAAAGAGGGAGCGCGTCGGTTACAATACCCTGCTGGACCTCAAGCGGGAGGGCGACGGCGCCACAGAGGAATGCTTCGGGAGATACCTCGCCAAGAAATGGGGAGACGTGTTCCGCGATTAACATTAGGTTTCACACCTCAGATAGATCAGCTCCCCAGTTCATGGTCTAGATCGATAGGGACAGATATAGCCCTGAATTTCTACGATCTTTACGATCTACATCAACGATGTAGATAACGTTTTTCCTTGTGGGATCTGTAAGATGAGGCTCTGACGCACACGTTTGGCGGGTTGGATCAGTGTGATACGGCCGTTGTACAGCATCTTGGAACGGCCAATATAGACTAAGCTATGAACTCGTCTGGGCTGGCCAGTGATACTTGCCGTGTTACGTGCACGGTAGCTAGGCAACTTTGTTTTCTTCAGTTTTCAATAGTGTTTTTGCCCGCCCTGCCCCCCCCCCCCTTTAGCTTGCCACCCCCCCCGGACTTCACCCCCCCCCCCGGATTTCACCCCCCAACCCGGATTTCAAGCGAACCACACCCCGAAGGATAAGCTTGCGTAGGTAATAGATGATCTAGATCTCATTTTTGCTCGACGTTTGGAATGAGTGATTCAAAGTGACGACCACTCGCCGTCCGAAAATCGCAGGTGATCGTTATTCTCTGATCCACAGTTTCGAAGAGCTGATGGACGGTTCCCTGCCGTGCATGATATGGACGGTGCAGCTTGTTGTTTTTACGAGAGAATGCAATTTTCTGATTTTGACAGCGCCAAAACATACCAGGTAGGGAACATCTTTTTTGAGGTACCCTGAACCGTCCGCAGATCATCAATGCACACGAGCTCAATTACAAAGATCCTGCTGCGCGAGGGCTGCGCGAGTTCCCAGCGACAGCTATCCCATCTTAAGGCGACGAGTGCTCGCCGTTGGAATATCGCTGGTGGTAGTTTCTGATGATAGTTATTCGGATCCACAACCTTCTACACCTCGGACAGATTAGGATCTACTGTAGGTCATCTACAGCACGTCCTGTATCTGCCGTCATGAGATGTTGCGATGGATCTGTGTCTAAAGAGTTTAGATCCAACCCGGGAAACACTTGCTAGATCATGCAGATCATACGGCTCCCATTCGGTAACATGAGCTATTAATAGACCATCATACAGATCTTCCATGGAAGATCTAGATCGTGAAGTAAGGATAGATCAGATAGAACATCTCATATCTCCGAGGTGTGTCCCAAGAGCTGTTGGGAGGTTCTGGGCGTGGCTCGGAGGCGCAGCTTGTATTTATTCGCACGACACGGTGGTGGCCTTGAGCTTGCCCGAGGGTATTGTTGGGTAGAAAGATGCGCCTGGCCACCGTATGCCCCCCCTTGCTCTCCTGAATTTTGTGCGGTTTGTTCGCTTTTGTACTGTTTTTCGTACCCGGGATATTGGGGTTGGAGTGCCAAGCATGTTTTTACTGCGTGAGCGATGTATCGATGCATCTCTCTGTCTCGTAGTTTGTGACCACAGAGCTTGTATCTCTCTAGGGCGAGGGACTGCTTAAATTGCCGACTTGTTTAGTCACCATCTTTTAGATGCTTTCTTTGGTAGCGGTCGACGATAGCGGTGGAGGTGGTGCGTCAAAAGAGTGACAACAACCGAAAATCAAAACGACGGGGTGTATATGCAGCACGGGTCCCTTAAAAAGGCCGTATCCCGATACAAGGCGGTCAAAATCGCTTGGCGCAACTGGGGAATTGCACTCATAACCCGGAATGAATAAGGCGGCTTCCCCCTATAAGGCGGTCGTATTGCTCTCTACCAGGTATACCACACCACCGCCTGCCTGGGAGGGTCCTGCTGTAACGTGTCGACGGATGTTACCGGTGTTTTTGTGCTTTTTATATTAACCTGGTATTTCGTCATTTTTACCCGTTCAAATTAATTCCGCACGCACAGGATACTGCCAAACGGTATTTCAACCTATTCTCGTCCGCCTTCCGCGCATGCTGACCCGCGCATACTGACGGTGACTACAGCATTGCACATTCAAAATTGCGCCATCACATCAAACAGGAAACACTACCCTCCCTACCGCCACCGATTCCAGTACTTCTTACGAAGTGGTCGTCGGGTCTGAACGCGTAACTTTTATTGGCCGAGAACCATTTTCCAAGAGACAGTTGGAGAACCACACGAGTCCCCTGCTCCCTCCCGCTTGGGACTCCAATCTCACCCAGACCTGATCCCGTCATGGCCTCAGCCCTTAAGACTGGCCAAGGGCATATCATTTTATAAAACTACTCTATATACGTCAGATGTGAGTTCGACTACTTTAATGGTCGATACTAATGTTTGCAAGCTGCGCGATAAACCGGCCACCCGTTGTTACAGATGTAATTTACTCTTTGGATATGGATGACTCCCATGGAGGTTGCCAAGGTGAGCATCCACAATACATTATTACCAACTAGCAATAATGTTAACAACTTTACGTTCATCATCCCAAGGTAGGAAGTTGTTGTGGCTCATAATATGCCAGTGTCAATGACAATATACTAAATTACAATTAGCCACCCACAGGGCCCACCAAGTACCGTGTTCCCACGTCTAATTGATTTTTGACTAGCCCTGATAAACCAAAATCAGGGGCTTCCACCACACGGCAACAGCAAAAGAGCAAAGACACACTAAACTCAGCACACACCAACGGGTTGTGCAGGGTTTGGTTTGCATTCTCGGTGTGAAATTAGCGGTCCACTCTCTATTGCCACCTGTTCTCCTTCCAATTTCCGCAGAAATATGCCGCCACCTTTTGTTAAGTTACCGCGCCAATCCCGGAAGAGCCCTGTGAGCATCTATTCCTACAACCGTCGATGGACTCCTCAACCACAACCTACACGCCTCACTTTGGTTTTCACAGCAACCCGTTAACGACACGCCTCCGAAAGGGTTTCACAGCACACCGAAGGCGTCGACGATCACGGGGCTCACTGCTGAACAATCATTAGTTGCACAAAGAAACACCATGCGGATACCTGGGCAGATGCGCAACAATAACCGACACGCTTCCTTGTGGTTTTCAAAGCAAGCCGTAAACGAAACGCCTCCGCGTGGGTTTCACAGCATGCCGCAGGCGTCGATAATCACGGGGCTCTTGGGGCGATTTGTGCCGCCCTCGACCTTGACGCGCTCAATCGCGTGCACCACATCCATCCCCTCCGCCACTCGCCCGAACGCCACGTATCTGTTGTCTGCCCACCCGGCGTCGTCCTTAATGGAGATGAAAAACCTGGAGCCCGAGAAAGATTTGATAAAACAAGAAAAAAAAAGGTGGAGTACAGCGATGAGGTGGTGTGCAAAACAACAAACACGACACGGACACGAGTGGGCGCGAGCCAGGCGATATTTGGAAACTCATCTTGGCAGTGTTCTTGTAATAATATTTAATCTTCGGTCGCACGTACCATGGTTCGCCCGTTTTAAGACTGGAAGAATCGAGATAAATCATGAATACCTGATCCAGCAGCTGCTGGCCAGCTACTAGCATCAGCACGCTGTCTGTTCGCGTGTTCAACCAGTCTGCCAGCACCGTCCCGTGCTGTATCCACTTGGTATTGCCACTGGCGCGATCAACCAAACACTGCCATGCTCTGCTGCAATCAATGTCAGTTCTTCAGCCACAGCATCTGAACCAAAACGCCTACGTAATCATTTCTCGCAACAAAGGACACAGTGTCATTGGCTCGGTTCCCGAACTTTAATAATCTTCTCTTTCAAGACAGGAATATTCTACACTAATAGCAAGTAAAATGTCCCCAAAAACGTGGCAGCAGTTCTACTATGGCAATAACCCTTGAGGCGCCCGGGTATAGCGACCAAAGACATAACAGGTGCGATGTTATCCACCGTCTCCGTCAGCGCGCAGCAGCACGAACGGGACCATGTCGCGCATCTCGTTGTATTATTGCAGTTTTTTGGGCACGGAGTGCATGCCCAATATTCAAGCAGCCCGCGGTGCTTCGAATGGTCGACGTGCCGTGAACGTCACTTTGATAGGTCCATATTTCCCTATACTATAATCAAGTATCAAAGAGGTTAAGGAAAAGCAAAAAAACAACAGCAACATCGTAAGCAGCATCGTCTTCCTCTAGGGCTACTTCAGGACGCACGCTACAATAGAGGTGCACCACATTTTTTCCCAATACTACCCCTCATTTCGGGAGCGTAAGATCTACGATAGAGGTGCACCACTTTTTTTCTTAATACTACCCCTCAATTTGGGAGCTTAAGATCTCTCCCAAAAAACTGACTTGGAAAAAAAAAAAAAATGCCACCGGATGAAAAAAATACCATGCCCTAGGTACGTACACGTCGACAAAAATCAGGCAAAAAACAGAAAGTTCTATTCCCGACGATTTTGGGTTAAGGAACCCCGTCTTTCAGAAACAATTTCAGACGAAAGTGCGACCTCTATTGTAGCACTCGTCACCACTACCGCAATATACGCTGCCAGTAGATTACTACTGGCAGTTTCTATGTGCTACTGGAGCCCGCCAGAATCTTGCCATTACAATTGATACTAGGCGAACGTCCAAAAAAACGCCGTATTTCATAATGGAAACCCCCAAAAAAGAACCTCCGGAGGAGAGAGGAGAGCTTGCCTTTCTCAATCCCCAGTACACTGACGTTGTCCAGTATACTGGATGCTGACACAGCCAGTACACAATTTACTGGCTGAGGCTGCGAGTGCGAAGCCCTGTCTCCCTGGGATGTGGAAACAATTTTCCAGTTTTGTCGGGATGATAATTAATTCCCCAAAACTTTACAGGGGGTCATCTACAACGGAAAAACGTTGTATGCTCCTGCCTGTCCGATCAAAAGGTGCCCATCCCATTACATCGTCGGCCCCTTAGTATTCCTCTCTTTTTTGTCGGCCTACCTTGCATCCATGACTCGGCACGGGGTGAGGAATACTATTTTTTTCTCAAGGTTCCTCACATTCGGCACCCTGTACCTCGCCCAAACAAACGACACCCAGCCTGCCTCATATTAATAGTATGCCTCTCCCC
Source organism: Undaria pinnatifida (assembly GCA_012845835.1). Taxonomy (NCBI): domain Eukaryota; class Phaeophyceae; order Laminariales; family Alariaceae; genus Undaria; species Undaria pinnatifida. Next base: position 1,403,836 of record JABAKD010000014.1, read on the forward strand.
TCTCTGAGTGAAGCACGTTGCATCCACGCTACAGTAGCGGGGCAACCCACATTTTCTCAGGTTACATACTCACGCGTATTCCTTTCCTCACTATACCCCCCGCAGAAACCGATTGCGGAAACTGTTATACATGCCACCCGACGAACGCTCCACTTGGCTACCGGTAGACATACCACCAACAAACAAAATGACGCAGAAGGGATTTCAAGCACAGACTAAATATATATATATATATTATTGTTCGCAGTTTCCTCAGGTGAGCAGCCAAGTCATTCATATCGTATCGGGCCCCAACTCATCCCCTTCTACCGTACAACGCCTCCTTGGTGGCATTCTCACCTGCTGTCTCCCTGCGCGTCTTGGTTTCTAACCATGCTCAGGAGCCCCTCCTTCATGTGCTGCAGGGCAAGGTAGCAAAAAACACGTGAGTACCCCGGCAAAATCAACAAGATTCGCTAGGCATACCAGATACCAGGTACCAAGTGTCACACATATTCTAGGGCTCGTGACTCGTGACGGAATGAAATGTGTGAAGCAGTATTTAATATTGAGGGGGTGCACTGATGATTTATTGTTCATATTCGAGCGAGGTGATACTGAACACGCTCGGCTGACGCATCAAAGAGTTTGCAAATAGGAGCACCAGTCAATCGAATCGGTAGAATTCACAGCTGACGTATTAGCAATACTTTACTAAGACCTACTATCATGGGAGATATTTTGAGCGATAATTTCTCTCTTCATCTGGGATCTCCGACGCCAAAAATAAAAACCATCAATTGTGGGACCAAAAATCATCGTTATTTCTGGGTTCAGAAATAATCGAGGCCAGAGATCAGCGGAATTGGTGATTTCTGAGCCCAAAAATAACAGCTCTTCCATCCTCTCACAAGTGGGATTATTTGACTTTTACATACTACCTCGTACCGAGTATCACATGTCACCACTGCCTACTCTGTACCTGGCATGATACCTGTCTGCTGTACGCGTCACCCATCACCCGAGCAGAGAATCACAAACACACCTACTACAGCATACCGCGCTTGTTGTGTGCGAGACAGAGCTTCGTTCTCACACAAACGCGACAGCAGCAGCACCACCACCATCAAAACCCCCACAGCAGCACCACACCAGCACCACAGCAGCAGTACAGCAGCAGACACAGCAGCAGAGGCGGTGGTGACCTAACGTCGCCGGTGACGGTGTACGTGCCAATTTTCCAAAAATAAAGGCAAACGGGAAAACAAGGCCTACCAATTCAAAATAAACCCACTATCCAAAAATCAGAACCCATAATGGACGCCCCTTATTTCTCATGCAGGTATTTCTGGAGCCTCAACACTACAAAAAAATCTCCGCAAATAATCGCTAAAAATCAAATAATGGTAGGTCTAATAACAACATTCGGCATGGGCGCAAGAATAACACCGTTTAAGAATGGAGCGCATTTTTTCAGATAACGCGGTGGATATCCGGCCAGCTCGTCGAACAGTTCGAATTTGATAGTGCCATAGCCCTTACGTACTGCCGCTAACGTACTGATACCAAATACATCGATGTTGCATACTGCAATACTAGTTTTTCTTCCAATGTGACGCTTCTAGCCTGTTTGACCACGGGTACACATTCAGGGAACGAGCCACAGTACTAAACGCAATAACCATCAAACACGTCCCTGGCGCAAGCGCATGGGGAGCACCGTAGTGTACGACGACGAGCGAGGTCCGATGGACTCGCAGAGCTGAAGAGTCCTTCGGCAGGGGGTACACGTACAGTTTCTGCGGTTCCCCACCTGAGGGGCTCCAAAGCCCACCCAAGACTTCACTCTCTTAAAAAAAGCAGGCCAAGCCCGATACTCAATCCCATGGGCGAGGCAGCTAACGAAGGGTACTACGGTGTTGGCGAACTACCAACATCGGTTGGGTAGGTCTTGGGGTAGGAAAACATATATAATTAGTATTGAAACCGTTGAGCTTCACAGTCCAAGGTCAACCCAACCCACAAAAAAAAATCAGCACAACATTAGGTTACAACTACGCTTTCCTAACACCTGTTTTGTATTTTCTAACCTTGGTTGTTCGTCGGTAGCTCGGCCCTGGGTTATGATGTTCGTCGGTTTCAATACTAACTTTTTAATCTTTTTCAGCCCAACAGAGGTTGGAAATCTCACACACCCTACTGCTGTAAGATACCCACCAAGACGTACCCAAAGATTTTGGGTAGATGTGCTATTATTAGTTAAGGAGCTCTTGTCAGCGAGAAAAACGCTTGGAATCAAAAAGTAGTGCAACTCCAACCGTAGCACACGGCTGACGAGAGGGGTCGGTTGTGCTCGCGGCGCAACTCACCTGGATGTCAAAGTTCTCCTGCGGGATGTTCTCCCCCGTCGATGAGACCCCAGACTTGCCGCTCCTGCTGCCGATCGCCCCCATCTGAAAATCAACGATTGACATGTAGCAGCCTGGAGCCTTATTTTGAAGCATGATACATAGTAAATATTTAGTTATTTTCAGCAGTGCCGCCTAACATTGACTACTTGACCACAACCGTAATCTTATAATCCTAACCCGAACGCTATGGGGTGACCTGTGCTTGGATGCTGTGGCTGGTGAAGGCTCTAGGTTGACTCTGCCGGCTTGGATGCTGTGCTTCGAAAGACATCCGGCCGGATCGGGATGCTGTGGCTTGGGGAATAAATACTCTAGGTTGATTCAGCCGCATAAGATTCCCCTACGCCAACCAGAGTTCGTGAATAGCTACCTTAGAAAGTTTTATACTCTACCCGCAGCAGCTTGAGAGGAAGAAAGTGATACACACTTCGAACTTCGGTGGAAACCAACAAGCAGCGGGAATGCTGGCCCCTCATAGCGACAACACTGAAGGCACGTACCGGGGGGGGAGAAGGGACGGCATCTGGGACCACAGGTTGTCCATAAGATGGAAGAGCAAATATGAGATAACATAGAATGTTGTAGTAGAAAAATGACGATTACAGCATCCACCACTGCTCGATTGGGGAATGTTAAATTTAGCGTCCGAGCTATCCTGCACGAACTTGCACGAGAGGGGTGTGCCTGCAGCATGACCCTACTCTTACCACTAATACTGCCACGCTCGCGCCACTAGTAGACAGTTGATGACACGAAGTTCAACATTGTTGTGGCCGCTCTTTCATTTTTTGTCGGTCTACGTACCGTAGTTGGCTTATTTCCCCCCCAACGAACATCTATCGCATTTGGCCTGGTCGCGATAACACCCAATTTTATACTTGTTGGGTCACCCTTTCTGTTTCTTAGGTCGATCTACGTACCGTAATTGGCTTATTTCGCCACCCAACTAACATAAAACGTTTCAGGTCTGGTCGCTATCTTCAGGTCCTAAAGGGTGAACCTTTTGGGCTTCTGCTCGAGGAGGGGGAAAACCGTCCTGTTCCCAACTGCCAACACCCCATACCTGTGCGTTCAACCCGTCCAGGACGCGGTAGGTCTCGGTACTACACGCCCTGTTCGCAACTCCCAAGTCCAAACACCTCGCACGTGTATGTTCCGCCAGCTCCCGACTCCCTGCACCCCGCATACGTTCCCAACCACCAACACCTCGCACCTGAGTGTTCAACCAACTCCCAAGTCCAAACATCTCTTGCCTGAACGTGCAACCAACTCCCAACTCAAAGGACGTCTTACCTGTATGTTCAGCCCGTCCAGAACGCGGTACGCCTCCGTCCCTCGGTACGACACGCCGGCTTCGTTCTTCCCCGTGAGCAACGACACGAAATTCTTCACCGTGTTCGGCACAACGTTCCCGTACAGCTGAAAAAGTGAGAAAATAACAGTGTGAGGCAAACAGGACGGGTTTACCGCCGATTTTTACTTCCCCGGCTCCGAATGAGTGCGACGACGCATTGTTCCATTAGGGAGCCCTAGGCACCACTGCGTGTTTGAGTGCGTTTTCAATCCCATCTACTTATATTGCGCTTTTTTCTTAAGCTATCTCCGTTTTCGTAACCCAGATCCGGAGTCGCATAGAATCACCCCCCCACACACTACGGTGCACGCCGTCATTTTTATAGCAAGAAGGGTTCAGTAGTTATCTTGCATCTTTGAATCGTGTCAAACTGTGCATACATGCGTTAGGCGCCGTCTGTACGCCAACTTTACTTCTGCCCAAAAAAAAGTCCGTTGGGGGGCTCGACCTTAGTAGTTGCGAGGTTTACCACCAGACCACCGGGAACGCCAACCTGCTTGCTGTTCTTTTTGTCTCCGCACCGACTGAGTGCGATGGCACACTATCCCGTCAGGGAGCACTACGAGTATGCAATACCGTTGCTTTTTTTTCTCTGCTCTGACTGAGTTACGACGATATACTGTTCTACTGAGGAGATCTAGGCACTCACTGCTGGATATTTTTGCCATGTCTTTGGCCCCATCAAAGACACCGGTGAGGCTTTAGCGCATGTGCGTCGCGGCGTCCTAGCTCTGCCGCAGTTAAACGATTCCTCGCGTCTGTGTACCGGGCGGCATGTCGTTAACCGTGTACTACTGCAATAATATGATCAATATAATTTCCCCGCAATAAGCAGGGTGTAATTTGAAGGCAAGCTAACGTAGTGCTAAGCACGGTCCCGTTCCACCAACGTCTGGCGTGCCCAGCATGGTCAAAAAAGCTACAAATGGAAGCTGCAGACTTTGCACGCACCCACGCACGCATGCCCACGCGCTCACGGCAATCACAAGCCGGCCCGCAAGCCTGTCCCCGACACTAGTGCCCCCGTCTGACGTTCCCAAAAGGTTGACCTACACTAGAGTGAGCATGGCCCTGTTCTATCAACACCTGCTGTGCCCAGCACGGCAAGAAAATGAGCTACACCTGGGCGCGGCAGAGTCAAATCACACGCAAGTACGCACGCACGCACGCCCACGCGCTCACCGCAATCACAAGCCTGCCGGCAGGTTTGTCCCCGATAGTAATGTCCATGTAGGCCCTTTGGGTCACCTCCGGTTCCACCCACCCTTCCGCCCTCTTGTCCGCCACCATCTGCTCGATAATTTCGTTGTCGGCAAGTGCTTGGCTAGCGCCTGCGATCAGAGGGATCGAAGCCGCGGCGCCTTGGATGAAAGCTCGTCGTCCCAGGGGCGTGATCGCGGCGGGGGCGCGGTCTGCGTTACGGTTTGTAGCGAGGTGAAACGATTGCGGATGAGCGTGGTTAGTTGCTTTCGCGTTTATGTATGGGTCTAGCGGGGTGTTTAGTTGTAGTGTCAATTACTATATGGTGGCGGTACGGTGGTGGTGGCGGTGGTGGTGGTGGTGGTGGTGGCGACGGGGGCGTTATCTGCGTTTGTCACGGGTGCAACGTTTGCGGATGGGCGTGTAATACCATTGTTGGCATGTTTGGATATCAGTCTGGATGAAGCGATTCGGTCGTTGTTAGCGCCGATAGCTGTACGGTGGTTGTGGTGATTGTTATAGTTACTGTTATTGGATGAACGCTCATCGTCCCGGCAGCGTGGTCGCCGCGGGGGTACGGTGTGCGTTGCGTTGGTCGCGGGTGCAACGGTTGCAGATAGGCGTATTGTTAATCACATCGTACTACCGGTGCAGCACTGGGCACGCGAACATTAGTAATGAGGCGCGCGAAGCGCGCAGCGCTGAGTCTTTTTTTCTTGATTTTCCAAGGAAAAAAAGCCTCTTCCTAACGGATCGCATACGAGGGTAGGGTGCCCTCGAATTACTTTCTCTGGGTGTATGTGTGTGTTCGTGCGTATGTTTGTGTAAGTCGACATTTTTTCGGCCACGTTTATCCATCGCACTCAACGTACACGGCACCAAGGCCAGTCTCGACGGGTCCTGTGAACGCACAAATAACAGCCACCTCTCGAGCTGGTTTTTGCTGTAAGCCGTTGAGAGTTCGTCGAGGCAGGCGCCGCAACGTGTGTTTTCACAGGCACCAAAACTGGGTTCCTATACGACACACGTTCTTCGGTTTTCGAAAACATCGTAATAAAACGGCATTCTTGTGTTGGAAAATTCAATTTTACCGAGTGAATCTAGCGTGTCTGTCTGTCCGTCTGCTCACACTACCATTTGGGCTCGCGTCCCTAAGACATGCTGCAAATATACGGCCAGGCCCACTGTACGGATGGGGCGGCCGAGAAGCTCTGCTGTAGATACCATGGTGCCTAGAGTAGGTACCTCCGATGTTGGATGCCTTTCGATCATCGGAGATAGATACAGAGTGTTCGCATTCAATAATTAAACCGCAAAACAGACAAACTACTGCTGCACGTAGATTTTTTCAGGGGGCTGATCGAAGAGACGCACACACCGCGACGCTGACCCGGCCCTGGTCTCGTGTGCCCTGCTGCTGCTACTACCGCTGCTAATGCTTCTGATTCCGCTGCTGCTGCTACGAGCACTACAGCAGCAGCACTACAAGTACGAGTAACGAGTTATTCTTCTTTGTCTGAAAACAGAGCGAAAATATCAACCGCGGCCGTAGATGTTCGTTCGTGTCGTTTTTTGTTCAGTCCACATCTATGTACCACACGACCAGGTATGCTGCTGTTCTTTCGCTTGCTGCTCTGCCACATCAGTCTTTTTGGCGATGTCAACCAGCATCACAGCTTGGACTACTGCTGGTAATGAGGCCGCGCACCTAATTATTTACCCGGTATAAATTACCATTCGTGTCGTTTTTTGTTCAGTCCACATCTATGTACCACACGACCAGGTATGCTGCTGTTCTTTCGCTTGCTGCTCTGCCACATCAGTCTTTTTGGCGATGCCAACCAGCATCGCAGCTTGGACTACTGCTGGTAATGAGGCCGCGCACCTAATTATTTACCCGGTATAAATTACCAGAGTACGAGTATACTTCGAAGCATACATAAAGCAGCATCAAAAGCACGGACGGTAAAAGTGCGATCGAAATACAGCAGCATTCACAAAACCAGGACAACATGCACAGGACACAAGTTGCCGTAACAGAGGCGTTCTCGGCACGGTGAATCATCACGACTTCCGCTATGTACGAGTACGTGCTTGGAGCTCACGAGAGAGCTTGCTCCTACACCGATAACGGCACACTGCTGTGCTACTGGTACGTGGTGTAAATGTGTAAATCGCTTTGTGCTTTGTGTCGGCGAAGGTCAAGTTGATCTTGAATCATGAACGCAACCGTTCAACAGCCAAAGACCTCTCGCTTTCTCCTACTCTCCACAAACGTTGACCACAAGTTCAACCATGCCAACGACAGCCTGCAGGCCCGTGCGTAGACTCTGGTACGTACATTGCACACTCCATCACGTGCCTACGAGAACAAACAGAGTAGCAGCTCTCACCATGCTGGGCCTGAGCTGTCATGTGGATGTTCTTGCCAGGGTTACTGCATCGCATCACGAAGCCAGACGTCGTCGCCAGCCACAGCGGGACGATCACAAGCGCCGACTTCATGGTGGAACAAGAACAATATTCACCGTTGCCGTATGTTTGTAACAGGAAAGCTCACAGACGGAGAGAGAGAGTGGCATGTAAAGTATCAGGCTCTCTGACCGTGATTTAGACGAGGTTTCGAGTTTGAGGCAACTGGGGAGTTCCACAAACAACATAATGGATTCTGACAAGGGCCACCTGTTATCATCCCCGCCGTTGGGAGATGCCGCGTTCACACGACACAACTCTACCTTGCAAACAAACGTCGATTGCACAAGGGACCCTATATTCATCACCTCAAGCCAAGCAGTATCTCGTGGCTGTGTTGTACTCAGCCGTTGCCGGCGTCCTGTTCACCTCAAATCGTACTCGGGCAGCATGGCGGACACCGAGAACCAGCAATCCGGCGGCCGTTTGGGCATTTCCAAGGTGAGTTGTTTCTTGTAATGGCTGCTTGTCAAAAAGCTAACCCCTGGACCCAAGCGAGCAGGCCAGGCTGGCTGATCTTGCCTCTCCTGTAGATGGAGCATAAGGCCACAGCCCGGCACGCACGGAACAAGAGTCACGAGTGCGTCGTGAACATACGTGGAGCTGAGTCGCGTTATGTAGTCCCTCTCCACTCTCGTCTGCGCTTTGAAAGAATGTTCTTGACGGGGGTGTTCAACAGCAAAAGACGAGTGTGTGCAATCTCCAGCGTGCCGGCACGCTCGCCATGGGCTTGGGTTAACTAGAGCATGCGGCATCTCGTAGCTTGAACGGTGCCGCCCATCGAGGTCTGTACGAGTAGCATCGTTCTCTTGCGCAGCAGCCCTGCTCAACCTTCTCGTCCTGGAAGAAATCTCGAGCCAGCGTTTTTTTTTTGGCTCTGGGTGTCCGTTGGTAAATAAAGTCGCACTCGCGAGAAGCACGCTGCCGGGTATACTAATGTTGGTATGCATGCAGCATTTCCTACAGCAGTCGTGCAGCTGTACAGCAGCCGCAGAGCAGAAGTTTGGCAACTAGAGTTTGTGGTGTATTTGCCGTTGACGATATCCTGTATCCCTGTACCTCTCTGTGCCTGATCATGCGGTGGTGCTGCAAATTCGAGTTTGTACTACGTATATGGTACAGCGGTACGGATGCCAGACAGAGTAAGGGACTCAAAAGGAGTACCAGGGTACTGAGTACTGCTGTATTTGGATTTGCACAACCGCATATTCGTGCCGTTATATGAATATTTGCGGGAAGACGAGCTCGCCCCACGAGGCCAAAGCTTACAGAGTTCCAGGTATAGCTTGCCGTATCGTGCTCGTAGCGGGTACCAGGAGGCGACAGAAGCGTCCAAGAGGGAAGGGTCTCCTTGCTTGCTGTGTCACTTTCTGCCTGTCTTGCTGCTTCTGACTTCCAGCCCAATCGTAGGCAGAATCACAGCAGCAGTCGCCGTGCACAAATATGTCGCAATAGACTATAAGACTATGTGTGCACAGAGCTGCGCGAGTATCGATTCGAGACCGGTCTTTTGGGCACGTCAACGACTTGTTACCCTCTTGGTCTGAAGCCTTTGAATGAAAAATAGACCCGACGCTTCGTTCCGAGCTACGTCCAACCTTGGATGGACAATCCCGCCTACCACGTATATTTTCAAATAGCATTTTTCCGCCTTGCGCCACGTGTGCGCATCGGTTGGCATGATCATATCCCGGTGCTCCGGTGTGCTGTGCCAGGTAAAAGTAACAGCAGGTAAGGCCTGTAACAGCATGATTATTCCTATGACATGATGTTGCAACAGCAATAGTGCAGCTACTCCTGTCTCCTGCGACCTGTGACGGCAATAGTATACCTACTGTTGTGATGGGAATAGTATGCCTACAACGGTAGCATGTCTACTGTGGGTCGGGTTAGGACGCCATGATCATATGCTTCAGATTGTGCTGTAGAGGGTGAACCTGCGACAGCAGCATTAGTCTACGAACACCGCGGTATGCTTCAGCTGAGTATCAGCAAGAAAGTGCACGGATAACGAAAACAAACCAGGCGTGGTTACGGCAAAGGAAATGTGGGCGGGCACCCACGCCCATGCATAGTAGCGGTGCCTCCATCCGTAGTCTAGCAGTCCTGTCTTGAATCCTACAGTTTGATGTTACTCGTTTTTTACAGGAAAATGCACCCACGCACCCACTGCCACTCGTATGCGATACTATCAACAGTCTTCTTTCCTTACACTAGCTGTAGTAATTCCCCCTTGATTCCAGACTGCCAATGTGAATCTTACATTTCATTGCCTCCCATCCTGATGAATGCTGCGTTTATTGCATTTCCTCCAAATAGGGTGGCAAGTCGAAGGCCGGCAAGAAGGCCCCTCTGGGCCCTCGGGTGAGCAACAATGACGGAGACCAAACCGTGGAGCAGAGGTACCAGAAGAAGACCCAGCTCGAGCACATCCTTTTGCGCCCCGACACTTACAGTGAGTACCTAAGTTACCGCTGTACCAGGATATTTAGCATATAAAAATACATAGTGTATCGCATGAGATGTAGAGAATACCTGTTGTGACAGAGCTTCACGTATACCGGATGTACACCTGGTACCTGTGTAACGTTCTCTGCGTCGTTTCTTATCATATGCTGCTGTCATGTATGTAATCTACCAGATGAGCGTCTGTTTTGGTGGTCTCGATCAAGACTTAGACTCCTGTGCGTTATTGACGTGCTTGAAATTTAACTTTCGATATGTCTGAAGTTTCGAAACCGTATCCAGCAGTGTAGACGGTTGATGTTGCTATTGGCGTTGCCGCTGGTATCATGTTTATGTGCGGCACTCGGATGCCATATTGCATATCTCGATATGTCGATTATTTCGATACTTCAATTTCGACCTGACGTAAGTTCCGACGCCATATCCAGCACTATTGACGATTGCTGTTGCTGCTGCTGTTGGTGGCGTTGTGTTCGGCAGTCGGGTCCACGGACAGGATGACCCAAGAGATGTGGGTCTACGACGAACCGTCAGACAGCATCGTGAAGCGCATGGTCACGTACGTGCCCGGACTGTACAAAATATTCGACGAGATCATCGTTAACGCGGCGGACAACAAGCAACGTGACTCAAACATGTCCAAGCTCAAGGTGGGTCGGTGGGCGGGTGTTGCCTTCGCCATGTTGTCTTCGTCTGCTCTTACAATGGCCGATGAGGGAGCCGCTATATGCCGGCGAAATGCTCGGAATATCTATCTCAAAATGTCGTCTCTGAGTTTTTGTTTCAGTTTTCAATTGATTTAAATGATATGATTGGATGCGCCCGTTTGAATCGAATGAATCGGCTCTAACTCACAACGCCCCTGCTGTACATACATGCTGAGCACTTGTTGCTCTTGGTTGACTGTATGTACCAACCTACCTGTTGCTCTATGTACCAATGTATACACACTCGTATGTGCTCTGTGTGCCGACCCCCTGCTGTGTGTAAGTGGCCACCTAACCCTGAACAACGTTACTGTACCCTAGTAGTATACCAGTATTAGTGTGAAATCTACTGATGTACCGACAACACGCAAACATGCTGTTTCCTGGCACCTTCAGCTGTTATGTGACAAGCGCAGGTGACCCGTGACGCGTACTACGGTCGCCTATTAATAGATGCACTATCCCGGTACTTTATTTTGAATGCTCCGAAATGTGTGACTGACTCCGTCCAAAACCGCCGTCTTCTGACACTTCTGGCTTGCATGTGACAAGCCCAGGTTACCGTCGACGCGGAGTCGGGGTCGATTTCGGTGTGGAACGACGGGCAGGGCATCCCCATCCAGATGCACAAGGAGCACCACATGTACGTTCCCGAACTCATCTTCGGAAACCTCCTGACCGGATCGAACTTTGACGATGACCAGAAGAAGACCACCGGAGGAAGAAATGGATTCGGTGCTAAGGTGTGCATATAAATTTGACCGTGACCGGTAAATGGAGTGTTGGGCAGTCTGATCCTGAATACCATGTACTTAATAGTGTTGCCGTAATTTTGTGGGCAGCTGGATCGTATACATAAGGTAGTCTAGTTGTATTCCCTAGGTTCCTATTGATGTGTCCAACTTCTGCGACGACAAAAAGGACATCGACCGAAGGAACGGATTTACCGCTAAGGTTTGAATTTTAACTGGTAAGATTGATTAGAATCAGGTCTGATGATGAATATGCGGCAGTCTGATAGTAACCATACACCAGTCTGATAGTAACCATACACCAGTCTGATCATGAAGATATCGCAATCCGGCCGCGAGTAGCAGCCAGGCAAAAATTGAATGTACAGCAGTCTGAGCGTAAATTTGAGTCTTATCGAAGTTTGGGGGACGTTTTAATATGTCTAACGTCTGCGACGACCAGAAAAGCCACCGGGGATAGAAATCGATTCGGCTTTCAGGCCTTTTTTTTTACAGTCGGATTCGTCTGTCAAAAACGGCCTTTTTCGACTGAAGCCCAAATCGAGCTTTCTTACACAGTTGAAAAAAGACTTTTTCGACTCAACTTTTTTCGACTGAGAACTCCGACTGGCGGATCCAGTGGAAAAAATCGAATTTTTCGAGTGGATCCTCCAGTAAAAAAAATCAGTCGAAGAACTCGGTCGAAAAACTCAGTCGAAAAAGCTTTTCACGTGTTTTTGATCCGATCGCATCGTTCATCCCACCACCAAACACATACCCACACGGCCACACGCGAATACCAGGCACTACACTGCAGTATCATACAAGGCGCAGACGCTGGCTTGGCTATCACTGCTCTTGCTTCTGACGGCAAGTCAGTGTGGCGCATCCCTAGTTCCGCTCGCCAGCAGCGTGTATCACACGACGGCAGCAGCGCGCGGTATCGATTCCATGCTGCCAGCAACGGCTGCGCCTGCTGTAGCTTTGGCGGCTCTCGGATGAGTGCAACTCCACGGACGTAGCTTTGGCGGCTTTCGGCTAAGCCCGAAGCCACCAACTCGCTGGGACGAGGGTTCGTCGAGCCGTTGCTCGCGGAAAAAGCGCGAAGCACAGCTGCCAACCGATTTCGACTGCCGTACAACAGGACTCCCTCACACCAACCGCCGCTAGGAAGAGCACGAAACCATAAAATCGACTCGACTGACGATAAGAAGGACCAGAATAATCCAGTCGAAAAATGCCCAGTCGAAAGGGCCGTTTTCGACTGGCGGAATCCGACAGTGTAGGAACTGGCTTAACGTGTGAATCAAAAACATGCAGGGCTACTTCGTAGGTATAAATGCATGGCATGTATGGGTTAGGGGTATACTAAATCAGGAGGTTATCCGCATATATGGAAGGCGTTTGTTTGCTGTGTCCGTCGTCCTCGGTTTTGCTTCGATATAGCCCCGACCTGCTGTTGCACGACCTCCATTTGTGTTGACCCAATATCGTGCGATGCACTTGTTTGTTGTGACCCCCCTGCCAATATTGGGTGCCCCGACGTCTTTCCTCCGCCAGCTTGCGAACATTTACTCTACTGAATTTATCGTGGAGACGGCGGACGGGCACGCGGGGAAGCACTACCGACAAGTGTTCCGGAACAACATGCAGGAGAAGGTAACGTTAACTTTTCATTGTGGGATCTTGTTTTTTCAGAGCTATCCAAATGCTGACGCACTCGTATGGCTTTGCTGGGAGGTATTCGCAACGCTTGATAAGATTCTTTCACTGCTGTATCGCTTCTAATTTGGTAGCTACGTTTTGTTTTCATTTGAGGGAACAATTGGCGTCTTTCCATCTGGCATGGGGTGTCACTCCATGCACTTGGTTGTCTGCGCTCGATTCGCTTGGTTCGTATTACTGGACAGCTTGAGCTCTTTATAGTACAGATTCTCGATTTTGCAGGCAAACGCGAGTTTCTAATTTCCAAGGTGCCAGAAAATGGGGACCTTTTTGAGGTGACCGAAGACTTTTAACATTTGATTGAACATAACTTTTGGGACCGGCGATATAGTACAGATTCTCGATTTTGCAGGCAAACGCGAGTTTCTAATTTCCAAGGTGCCAGAAAATGGGGACCTTTTTGAGGTGACCGAAGACTTTCAACATTTGATTAAACATAACTTTTGGGACCGGCGATTAGTTCAAGTTTTTAGGTGAATATCTATCGGTGTGCTAGTTCCTATCGACGGTCTGTGTTACTGTCCTTTTTTTTCGTTAGGCCCGTCCAACCAAGTGAATATTCCCCTTGCCATTGTTGCGCCCGGCGTGCAGGAGGAGCCTGTCATTGACGACGACTATGATGGCCCGGATTTCACGTGCATCACCTTCAGTCCGGACTGGAAGAGGTTTCACATGACCGGCATGGAGGCGGACACGATTGCGCTCCTCAGGAAGGTAGATTCATGTACAGTAGTGGTCGCTACTCTCCAGCGCCGGCTGAGTATTGCCGGTTGCCCGCTGTTGTGCCGGTGAAATCGCTTGCCACGAACCAGAACTTTCAGGTTTCCGAGGTGCGCTGGTTGCCGCTATTGTGCGAGTTTTGCCAGATGTCACTCACGGCGGTATTGAGCAACCACTGTTCTGTCTGTCTATGTCCAACGATAACTTTCCTGTACCCCTTTCCCGTCCCCTCCATGGAAAAGTCCGTGTTAAATTTTAGGCAGCATTAGTGTTAGTTAGTAAGTTGCGCCAGGCATTGTCCGACTTTTCGACGAATTGATTTACATGCGTATTACCGATTCTTGGCCCTCTCCGATAACATCTCCATTGCATGTAGATAATAACTTGTTCTATTCACCCACCCAACACATTATTTGGACGATTCGCGTTTTACGCCAACTTTCCTTAATTTTTGTTTTTGTTTTTTGCTTATGCCGATGATTGATTGCCTTCATCTACCCAGCGTGTGTACGACATGGCGGGGTGCATGGGAGGCTACGGCGGGGCCCGCATGAAAGTGTACCTAGACAAAAAGCGTCTGCAGGTGGCGAGCTTCAAGGAATACATGGGCATGCACGCTGGCATGGAGACACCCGTCGTGTTCGAGAAGGTCAACGATCGTTGGGAGGTAAGGCGCACAAGGCATGATAGCATGCTTTAACTCAAACCTCTTTTTTTCTCTGCTCCCTGTGTATACGGCTATGTGTATTTACATATATTATTTCCATTTGCCCTTTGCGCCCCCTTATCCTTTCGAACTCGGTCTTGATCTCATTTTGTTTTTCGTGTCTTCTCGCGTTCTGCCTCCTCTGGTTAATGTATTGATTGTGTTCTTGCGTCCCCTATTCCTCCTCTCTCCTCAATGCTCTCGGTGTGTGCTTTCGTCTTGTTTATTTGTGTCTCCGCTTTTTGTCGTTCTCTTCCCTGTCCGCGTTCTCCTCGTCCTCTCGGCTGTCCTTCTCGGTCTCCACTGTCTTGTTCCTTCGTAATGTTTCGGTGCCTTCCCCACACCATTTGCCTATCGTCTTCTCCTCCTACTCCTTGCCGTCCCGGCACCAGATCGGCGTGGCCCTTAGCGCGGACAGCGTGTTCCAACAGGTGTCATACGTGAACGCCATCTGCACCATCAAGGGCGGGACTCACGTCGAATGCGTGGCTAACCAGGTCATCGCCAAACTGCTGCCCGTGCTGAAGCGGAAGCACAAGGCTGAGGTACGCCATCGAAGTTTTGTTTTTTTCGTTAATATTGCCCGCGTTTCAAACTTCATCATTCTCCAGGCTGGCGAAGAGGTGGTGACATGAGACGGTGAGAGTGGCTAGCCCTTTTGGCCAACTGGAGACTTTATGTGCTCTAAATTACGAGGCGTTGGGTCCCCCATCGTCTGTTGCAGTTTAAGTTCACCCTGCACTTTTGTATAACTCAACTTGCAGTTAGCGTTGGGGCCAGTTTTTTGTTCTTGTGAAATCTATAAGCCTCAACTGCACCAGCTCAGTCGGACGGAAATGACAAAATGTGCTTTGCTCTTCTGTTTTTACGTTGTTTTTTGTTCAGGTGAAAGGACACCTTGTCAAGAACCACCTGTGCGTGTTCGTGAACGGTCTTGTGGAGAACCCGGCGTTCAACTCCCAGAGCAAGGAGGCCCTCACTTCCAAAGACTCCGCTTTCGGCTCCGTCCCTAAGATCAGCGACGCCGGGCTCAAAACCTTGGAGAAGAGCGAGATCGTCGAGCGGTGAGGATGCGCTTTGTTTTCATGAAATTTGCGCTTGACCTGCAGGGATTATGCCGCAACACGTGAAGGTTGGGAGATCTTGGAGGAACAGAGAGAAAGGTCGTTCGTCTCTCTCGCACGTTTTCCGTATTTGTTGATGACACCAACCAACGACAACATGAACAGCACCTCCCTGCCCTCAACAACGACTACAGGGAATACAACGACACCAACAACACAAGCACGAAAACAGCAACCGGAACACGCTCAATCACGGCAACAACGATAGTCTTGGTGACAACAAGAACAACCAACGAGAACAAGAAGACTGTGTTTGCTTGTCGCGCCTCCACTATTTTGTGTGATTTACACCCTATCCGCGTCCTTGTAAACGTCGTTTTTGACCCCGCCATCAGAGTTTTGTCTTGGGCCAAGCACAAGCAAAATCAGCAGCTCAACAAGAAATCCGGCAAGAAAAGCAGCAAACTGGTGAGCATATTCGAGGCGTCTTCTTGCGTAGGCTAACCATTTTTGAACCGCGCTCATGTTTTGATTATTTTGTTCGTGAGATTATTGGATAACGTATCAGTTTTCGCAGCCGTGCAGGACACCCCCACAGCAGCGTGTGTGCATAACACGACGAGAGCTTACGGGGGTTAATTAGTTTTTCTTTCTTGCACTCAGGCTTTTCCGCTATTTTCCGTTTTTTGTATTCCGTGTGCTTGCATTTCTTTTTATTTCCTGCCACGGCAGACTGGCATCACTAAGCTTGACGACGCCAACCACGCGGGAACCGCCAGGTCTCAGGTGCGGTGATGATTTCGGTACAGTCTTGGTTTGTCCTGTTGGTTGGCCATCTTTACGTCGCTGACTGGTTCCTATTAATAGCTGGGCAAGGAACTGTAGGGTAGTTGCGTGTGACACATTGAGCAATTTTCCTTGTATCTTGCTGCATCTTGCTGGTGCGTTTGTGGCTCGTGATATTTTTTTCGTCCAGAAAATCTCAAATTCTGTTGGTTGGCTTACTTCTCCACCTAACTCATATCTAGCCGCCCAACCCAGCCAACTCACCGCCCTTAGTGGTTGTCTCCCAAGGATGCTGTCCCATGTTGGTAACGACATTAGTGCCGTTGTTTCTCCCGCCCCGCGGTTTTCTGGCCTATATTTGATATAGGTTGGGTTGGCGTCGGTTGGCAACAACACCGTAAAACATGCCGCTCAATCCATGAGCTAGACCACCAGTTCACCGGTTTTTCTATTTTCGCCGTCCGTTACAGCTGGCTGTCGAGTTGGATCATTTGTGCGGGGTGGAGAACTTTTTTTCCGCACAAGGGGAATGGTCGTATCACGTACCAGGTAGTGGTTGTGGTGAGGTAGTTACAAAGTACCTCAATTGATGTCCCTGGATACGTCCACACCGGAAATTAAGCTAACGCATTGAAGCTGTCATCCACAAAAAAATCCACCTAACAACCGGTTCTTGGTAAGATGCAGCTTACTCTTCATGCGACTCGCTAAACACATCACGGCGCTTCGTGCCCGGGGCAAGCAACGTCTGCCTGGTCTGTGAAACCCCGACGTGTTTTGTCCCGCCATAGTAGGGGTGCGAAGATCTATGGTCATATGACTACGGCCATGCATGAGTATCGAGTGCGCCCGCCTAACGCCCGGGGAACGGATGGACTGCACACTTGTCATGACGGAGGGTGTCTATGCTAAAGCGCTTGCCGTTTTTGGGCAGAATCGTACTTGACCTACCTCCTACGGCGGTCGTAGAACACGGATTTAGCCGGTTCGAAGTCGTCTATAGGTTTTACTCGTAGGGCGGTCCAACGTATTTTCATGCACTCGTTGGGACAATCCGGCCATACTGTTACTGTTGCAATATATGCTTGTAAACGTATCTATGGTATATTAATAACCGTCGCCAGCGTCGACCTACCTCATCGCCGTGTTTTTTTGCTTTGGCTGTTCGGACAGGACTGCACACTCATTCTGACCGAGGGAGACTCTGCCAAAACGCTTGCCGTTTCTGGCCTAGGCGTGGTTGGAAGAGACCGCTACGGGGTGTTCCCTCTGAAGGGAAAGCTGCTGAACGTGCGAGAGGCAACCGCCCCACAGGTCCTCAAAAACGAAGAGATCCAGGTGAGATGGGCGAGAGCATCCGCAGAATGCCGCAATGTCCCGCAATAACGCTCTTACAGGAACGCTGTCGTATGGTCGGTAGGGCTGTTAGCAGGCACAGGTGGTGATCCGAAAGGCTGTGATTTGGGCGACTTGGCGGCTTCTTGTTAATTGGTTGCGGAATTTTGCTAACCAACCGACCTCGGTCGTTCCCCTTAAAATCACCTCCGCGAGCCACAAACGCACCAGCAAGATACAAGAAGGACAAATCCCACAAATTATCTACTGAACTCACAGCTAGTCGGCGAGATCCAACAAACCAACTCACACTCATACCAGTTGTAGCAACTTTGTACATCAATTATATTTTGCGGGGTAACCGTCGGTATCGACCAACGTCCTCAGTCTGCTTCTCTCTAAAATTTTGCGAATATAACACCAACCTAATGGGCGGCGTTGTCTTGTGCGCCCGCATCTGGATTACTATGCAAATATGTGTGTCATCTTTGCAAGCAGTGCTGGTTTGTTACTGACGGTTTATATGGTACAGTCACACCACGGTATCCCTGGCAACGTGGACGAATAGAAGGCTGACCGCATTTTCGCCGTCGTACCTCCGGACAATCCTTGGGTTGTCACGGTCAGCGTATTCCAAACAGGCACCGTACGTCTCTTTGTATTAATGGAGATTGTTGTCCCGTAGGGGTAGACAATGCTTGTTTTCATCCTGGCGTATTCTTTCCGAGCACGCCACGGTGGATTTTGACGCCCGACCAAACATAAGGCCGTTGACGTCGTTGTACACGAAAAATTGATGCCTGGTATACATAACAGCTTGTTCCTTTCATCGGCCCTAACAATCATGGGCTTGTTAACGACAACAATTGTCCTCAACTGTTCAGAACTACACCCACGTTTTTGGGGAAAAACTACTTGGAATTAGTGTGGGATAACTCTCGTGGTAGGAAGGTTAAGAAGGCCAGGATGGTGTGTCCGGTCGACGCCAGCAAGTTGTTACTCATGTGCGAGATATTTTTTGCCGTTCCTCGCTAGCTTGATGGCGCACTTTTGCACACTGTTGAACGGGCACCATCTCTTGGACGTCACCGTGTATGTTGTTGGTTTCGTTGCTGCTGGTATTTTTGTAGGTGGTGTTGGTGTTAGTGTTGTTGACGAGAACTGCTACCGTAAGTGCAGCTGGCGCGCTCGCATAATAGCCGCCGGGAGTGCTAATGCCAGTTCGGTAGATATCCAAGTCACCAGCCCATTATCTGATGGCGTCAGTTCACCAGGTGGCATCTCCGGGTGGCGGGCCAACGTCATCAAAGAAATATAGCCCGGTCGACCACGGTACAATCTTGTGGTGGGAGATAGTCCTTGAACGTTTGGTGCTATTGGACTTGCGCTGCTCACCAGCCTGTCCGTTAAAAACGCATCGGGAGAGAGAGTTGGGTAATAATTCAGGCATCAGGGTGTCCAGTCGCTGATCGACAATCGTGTTGAAGCTTGCCCTTGTAAAACTCGTGCGCGTCGCTGGGTCGGTCTCGAAAGGAAGCCGTCTCGAACCGAGACCGCCTCAGCGATGGACACGTTTTTCACTAAAGCAAGGCTCAAGGCAATGTTCGATTAACGTGTGGACCTTCTGATGTCCGATCTATTTCCTAGCTATTTCCCCAGACATCGCTTGTAATGGGCAGGCTGGTGAGCGTGAATGAGCTCCTGTTGGTTCATGTTTCTATAATATAAATAAGCGTACTTCTAAATTTTACACGGCCACTTGAACTACAACGCATCGCATCTCGGTCTTGGAACAAAAGTCCTGCAGACGGAAACTAGCTGGTTGCTCATCATGCACAGCATGTTAGATCAGACAGATCGCCAACCAAATGTGCGGCGTTGCGTGCAAGCCACGTGATCGATATTAACTTGCTTTTGTTTTCGGTCCAGACCGTCCCCGCCAATTCCGGGCATATCTCCGGCAGTGTACTGGAATACCTTTTAAAATACGAACAGAGAGCGTTTTGTTTTCCTTGCTGTCGTCGGCTCAGACCCTCCTGGTCTGTTTTTGTTGGTTATCGTTTACCTGGTAACCACGCTTCGACACATTTGTAAAACTAATGGAGCAGCACGCTTTTTGATTTATTTCGCACGCACGTGTATCGGTGCGCGCTGTCTCCAGTCGGTTTTGCTATTGTTCGGGTACTTGCCTGCATGGTTTGCGTCTGTTGCTTCGGGTGTCGTCTTGGGATATCCTGGCGGGTTTCCTATTACTGACATGTAGGAATGAATGCGACATCTGGAATTCAAAATTAACAAGGGATTTCAGGAAACCTGCGGGGTGGCGTTCCCAGGTCTTTTGGAATGCCTCTGTTTGTCGGCGGAAAACCCGCAAGAATATTCTAGCATGGCCCTCACTGCCACACGTTCAATCGGCAGTGCATACGAAGTAGCAGACGACGGTACGCATCGAAACTTCCCGAAGAAAAGGCCGTTGATATCGTTGTGTCCGCTGTTGGATGAGTAGCAACTTGTTCCTTTCGGCGGGCCGGACAATCATGGACTTCTAACTGTCAACAATTTCCATTAAAGAAGACCGGGGTCCCTTGGTCTGGTGCCGAGGACAAGGCTTATCTCGTTCGCATGCGGGCTCGACGATGTGAATGGTGACCTGTTCGTTTTTTTTTTTGCATAATAGCAGCATGCACTGTAAAATGTGCGGTCCCATCCAAAAGACCGCGAATTGCCGCGCCGTCTTGCACGAAACGTCCCCCAGGATAGCTGCGTTAGTGGCGAGCGCACAGAATGTTTTTTTTTTTTTGAAACGCCAACCTAACGCGCGGGCAAGGCGCGCGCGCTCACCTTGATCAATATACACTTGATTCTGTCGGCACCCCGGAATACCATGACCATCTCTCGTGCAGCATACTGACTAGCGTATAAGCGCGCTATCTTACATTACCTTTTCTGTGCTTTGTTTACTTTCGTCGGTCGAGACATCCTACGATTTGTGTTGACAGCGTAGTCTTATACCTAGTAAACACGCCACGGCACACTTCTTAAATATAACGAACGGACACCGGTTCTCTGTTTTGCTCATGCAACTGTATCGATGAGCATTCCCTCCTCCGGTCGATCCAGACACTCTCGGTGGCTTCTACGGCTTCTTAGTCGTGTGTGGCATCGGGAGTCGTTTTGGGATATTTTTCTTGTTTTTTCTTCGGACATGCGTGCGAGATCTTAATTTTAACCGATGCATCAAATCGCTGCAGGAGCAACACTTCTCAACATCGCTTCTTCAGTGGGTAACACTGTTGGCATAGCGTTGTACATCCTTTGAAATACACGGTGGAAGCGACTACCAGTGGACCTGATATATTTGGCATGGCCGTTTATTTTTGCATGGGTGGCTGATTCGTTGATTCTCCTCTTTACCTTGAACAGAACGTGGTGAAAATCTTGGGGTTGAAGTTCAACCACGACTACCAGGACACAAAGAGCCTGCGATACGGTCACTTGATGATCATGACCGATCAGGACCACGATGGAAGCCACATCAAAGGTCAGAACACATGCCAGTTGAAGATCTTGTTCTGGTCCATCAAGTCCTCTGTATAATTCACTATTCTATGTTTGTCGTGGACCGTCGCTTTGCCTCTGTTCGTGTACGAACGAATTTGCCGTGTACTGATGTCTTTCGTAGTGAAAATAGCTTTTTTCGTCACTCTAAAAGCCTCTGACCCCTGAGGTATATTTTAGGTTTTAAGTCGGCTTTGAGGGTTGTTTACCTGATAAGATTTTGTACGTGCAATTACCTCGACGTCCGCGGGTTAACAGACTACGGTCTTTCATACAGCGTAAACGCTGACTACGGTCTTTCATACAGCGTAAACGCTGACGGACGTACCTTAGTATCGGCAAATTGTAATTCTTGTAGAAGTGTGAGCATCAGTTTAAACGCCGTGACTAGGTGAACGCTCGTACGGCATAAACTAGTGACATCTAAATGCGGTCACTCTTCACCTGATTGGTCCGCTCTCGCTATTTTCTTTTACAATGTCGCAGGCCTGCTTATCAACTTTGTCCACCACTACTGGCCGTCGCTGCTGAAGATCGATGGTTTCCTGCAAGAATTCATCACGCCGATCGTCAAGGTCTCCAAAGGTGAGCCGCCCAAGCATTTTGTTTTTCCCCATGCAGTGTAATGCCGTCCTCGTTTGTGAAAGGGCCCTGTACGGTCCCGCCCGCTGTCTGTTGTTTGCGCGCGTTTATATGCATACCATGCATGAACTGCGCTTGGTATAGTGTGTCGGATTTTCCGTTCTGCCGTCTAGCGGATCATGCAGATCCTTGATTTTGAACTGTGTGATCTGTCTTATGATATTTTTTTTCCCCGACGCATGGGCTGCTGGTACTTACACGACGATTGTGACTTTCGTTGGTGACGTATCCCAGGTCGCAATGAGCGTTCTTTTTACACAGTACCGGAGTACAACAATTGGAAGGACACCCACTCCAACGGCAAGGGCTGGAACGCCAAGTACTACAAGGTAAATCAAATTGGATGCTACCAAACAGGCGGCAATTCTTGTTGGGTGCGCCTGGTCATCGGCTTCCTTTGTTTTCTGTTTTGTGTTGGTGAGAAAGGGCGGTCTGTCAACGAGTATCGTACGATGCGTTCTACGCACGCAAGGTACTTCAATGAGCATAATGCTATAAATGTTTGATGCGCGATATTTTTCGTCAATTGGGTGAAATTTACCGACAACGCGCACGTGAGAACGCATGATATGAGGTTGATTTTATACTAAAGGATCAAGAGATTAACCAAAATTTGAGGACCACGCGGTTAAAAAACGGTTCCTTATGGAGCACCAGCCCTGGAATAAGAAACGGAGGTATTGGTTATCGGCTAGATTTTGGCGAAATTGGGAAATAATGTGTCCTGCAATAACAGCAGTAGAAACGCTGTCAAGTTTCTCAATTCCTGTAATCGGTGGGCTAAGTTTATTGTGGCAAGCGTTCTCAGAGGAGGCCTGGCAATGTGCAGTAATGCCGGTCGCCCCGGTGTCGTATCAGGTTTTCCTCGAGCCTGGTATAGGCCAGTGTCGTTGATTTGAGCTCCGTCGAGTGCATACTCGCATAAATTCGTGGGGACTTCTTCTTGTGCGCAAATTGACTGGCCGAAAGCGCGAGGGCGTGAGTTAGCTACACTCGATGAAAAATCGACGCGCAGTGGGATTGGTGGACCCTATGCGGGATAAATATTAAAGGAATATTAAAGGTCAGAACCGGGGGGGAGAAGGGACGACACCTGTGACCACGACTTGTCCAGAAGCTGGAAAGTATAAGAGTGCATAAAAAACATTCTAGAGCACATGAAGTGTATAACGTCTTTGGTAAGGTAAGCTATATATTTAGTTGGAGTTTTTTCTTTGTGGCGTTCTGGAATAGTGTTTTTTTCACGCGCGTTTTCACACCTGTTGTTGTTCTGTGCTCTAGATATTAATCCCAAACACGCGGCCTCTGCGTGCTGTTTCGTCTAAACGCATTTTTGACACAGTCGCGCGTACGCTTTCATCGTGTTTTCCGTTTGGATTCTTCTTTGTCCCATTTTCTTTTCGGCGTCAATTTCTGCTTGTGTCGCGCCTTAGGGTCTGGGTACTTCTACGGCGAAGGAGGCGAAGGAATATTTCGCGGCCCTGGACACTCACCAGCTGGAATTCGAGTGGAAGGATGACCTTAAAGATGCTGACTTGATCGACATGGCCTTCAGCAAGAAGAGAGGTCGGTGGCCGTTTTCATAGAGATGTAGGTTTAGATATCGCCGGAAGGCGGTGATAGATCAGGCAATGTTTTCTATATGTTCACCATTTTTGTGTAGGATTCCAATCTTGGTCCCGTATATTATCAGCTGAGGTGGTGCCTTAATGATGCTGGTTTTGACTATGACCCTGCTCCCCGCCTGGCACACAGACGCCGCCTGGTCCCGGACCAAGGTGCAGTCAAACATTATTTTACTCTAGTTCCAAGTAATTTTTACTCCGGAGTATATGAAATACGAGTGCGGTTATATATAGGTTAAGCAAGCTGACTTCATCCATAAGGCTTTCAACAAGCAAATGTGTCTCTTACGAGTGGCTGATTTTTTTCTGATAACATCTGGCTTTTATGCGCTAGAAGGGGCAGGTACAATGCCCAACCAGAAAAGGACAGATCGCACCAGCGTTTTTGTATCTAGTATTTTGATGCTTGATAGGTCCACAACCTTTTTTAACATCACCGTCAGAATGATAAGGTCTCTTGCGAGTTGCCATTAGATTTCTTTTTTGCACCAGCGGTAGGCGAAGGAGTACTGGGGAGTGTGCTTTCACCTTTCGGGACCCATGTGCAACGGCCGAAAACGGCGGCAATTGCTATCTTATCAAGGGTTTTCGAAGAGCGTGTCGCAGCAAGACCACGACGCGCGTGTGTGGCACGGTTCTTAACAATGCGGAAAGGACACACATCCCTCGGGCTGTTAGGTTTGGTCGATGCTGTGAATTTCGTGTTTTCGACATTTTCTGCCTATCAAGGCGCGAAAGAATTTCTTTCTTGTACCACGGTAGTGTTGATTTAGGCTTTTACCCGTGGTATCTGCTTTGCTTTCTCTGTAGTGGAGGACAGGAAGGACTGGCTTCGCGGCTTCAAGACGGGCACGCACGCGGACTACAATGTGGAGTCGGTGACGTACGAGAGCTTCATCAACAAGGAGCTCATTCTTTTCTCGGTTAGTTCGTTTTACCATTGTTGTCCTCGGCGTAACGCCGTTGCATCTATTGGTCGTTTTTTCTCCTCAGAAGGGTTGAGATCGTTTAAGCGTTCAACATATTTAAGAAGGATTAGTCGATTTACGTATATTTTTTTTAATCGCTTTGTTTTGTGCGAGACTTCCCCCGCCCTACCATGTCACCCATAGTCAATTTACAACGCCTTTTAAACGTCTGGGATTTGAAATGACCGCTGGCCTTTGTTGTAACTGCAACAGTTCTATAATCTTAGCTCGAAATAAACAACAGCCTCTTTGTACAATCCACCCGACAATGTGTTGTTTAAGAGCCAACAACCATGTATTAAGGTAACGCCAGGCAAAGACGAGAACGAACAAGAAGGAAAGTTAGCCGTTTTCGTTGTTGTCTTGGCTTTTCGTGACAGATGGAGGACAACAAGCGATCCATTCCGTGCCTCGTCGACGGTTTTAAGCCCTCCCAGCGCAAGGTCCTGTTCTCCTGCTTCAAGCGCAACCTTAAGAAAGAGATCAAGGTACGTGACATCTGCGCTTTGAGTTCGAGATGATGTTGACCTACAACACCTGAACGACCTGCTGAGTTTGTCGGATCCGTAGTGTGACCCAGTTCGGCCCTCGTGGGATAAGTTAGGCTGCCCGTGCTCGCTCGTGGTGTCTGTTGACAAACCGTCTTCGATTATGGAACTCCGTAAACTGGAGCTGGTAGAGCATGTTGGGTTTCGAACAAACATCACATAGCTGCTACCCCACAACAAACATATTTTGTTTGGAGTGGCTTTGATGCATGCGGTCGCATTTTTTCGTATCAACGCCAACGTTCATCATGGTTGATGAACAGCCATCGAGGAACTCCGCACTCCAACCTACTGTATTAAGTGCGGAAAAGCTTTGGTACTGCGAATTCACACCCCAAGTCGACACCTTTGCCGGTGACGACATGATCGTTGGTGACGCGGTGGTGGCAGGTGGTGCAGCTGGCTGGGTACGTGTCGGAGCACTCGGCTTACCACCACGGCGAGGCGTCGCTCAACGGGACAATCACGGCGATGGCCCAGAACTACACGGGCAGCAACAACCTCAACCTCCTTACCCCCGGCGGACAGTTCGGCACACGCCTCATGGGCGGCAAGGCAAGTGCTCTGACGATGGCTAACCTCCGACTTGAAATGGTCGATTTCAACCAGTTACGGGGAACTTTTTGATTAGAGATCGTCGAAATTTGAAACCTTAAGCCTATTTAGCACTGACAGCATTATGCTACACTAATTCCATGAAGTTTAATGGCGGAAACGTGAGCGCAGTTCGCTAAGGCTTTACCCCTGACTACAACGTAAATTTGATTGAGGTTGAAATGGCTCATGTAAAGTGATATACTCGTATTTTTTTCTTGCGATTGGGATTTTTCGATTGATATGTTTGACCACGTATACGACCGGTTCACGTCCATTCTTTGCTAATGCTGTGTTTTTATTTTTATTGTGTTAACTGTTTTTTTTCTCAGGACGCGGCTAGCCCCCGTTACATTTTCACCGCTTTGCAGAAGTCTGCGCGGGCGGTATTCCACCCTGATGACGATGCGCTTCTCACCTACCTAGACGATGACGGCCTGTCAATTGAGCCGGAATTCTACGTCCCGGTGATCCCCCTCATCCTCGTCAACGGGTCCGACGGCATCGGAACTGGCTGGAGCAGCCAGGTAACGTGCCGATATCCTACGGAATTTATGTTGGAGGAGGCTAGGGGGCGGGGCGGAGAGCCGGCGTACATCTTTTTTGTTATTCTTTCATTCCTGGGGCGTATTACTCTATGTTCTAAATTCCATACTTCGAAGTATATATTCAGAACACTAGTAGCTTGTACCCCGGTACATATTCGCCAGGTGTCCTGGTATATCTCGTCGTATTTTTTATACATCGTAGCAGGTCTGTATGTTTTTTCTTTGGTAAGCATATTTGACTTGTACGATCTTTTTTTTTTGTGTGTTTGTCTTTGTTGCTCCTGTAAGATTGCCGTTCACCGGAAGGTATGCTTTTATCTTCTATGGTTCTTTTTTTTCCTGCTCGGCAGGTGCCCAACTATTCGCCCCGGGACGTGATTGAAAACTTGAAGAGGCGCATGGACGGCAAGCCGTTCGTCGAGATGCAGCCCTGGTACAACGGCTTCGCCGGAAGCATCGAGGTCGGTCTTGTTGCAATCGTTTAGTTATGGCGTTGCTGGTTTGGTTTTCGATTGTGCTGCGTTAGCAATATTCATTTTTTTTTTTCTGTGGTCGTTAATTGTATTCGAAGAGTTCAATTCAAACCAATGCATGCTTTCTCAGCGTCAATATACCGGGACCCCGTACAATGTCGTCGAAGTACGATGCTACGATCGCGATTTACTGCCTGCAATTTGAACTTTGCGGTTCTTCAACTTCTTCAACAAACGCACACGATTTGACGACAGTTGCCGAGTATGTTGCTGCGCGAGTTCCTCCCGGCAAGTATGCCACCTGAGCCCCGTTACGGAGTCAGAGGGAACCAGTGGCCATTGCAACGTCAGCCACTGCTGGTAGGGAGATGATACACTTTGTTACCCATTCTTTTTTTTTTTCCGAGTCTTTCTTGACGGGTGCGTCGGGCTTTACTTTCAACCATTTTTTTGTTGGACCGATGCAATATGATCTTAGTAAACTGCTGCCTGTTTACACCCACCACCCGCAAACGATTGAAACTTAAGCATCCGTAATGTTTTGGTCACTACACCTTTAGCAGGTACCTAAAGGGGTATAAACCTTTTCTGCTGCACAAGCCACTCCACAATGATTCCACTTACTCTGGTTTGTTATTTCAATCGTGAGCGTGGGTACGGTACCGAACATTTTTACATGTGTTTACAAGGTCCACGTTGTTTCCTCTTGTTGTTGTCCCATGGCGCAGGCGAAGCCGGCTAAAAAGGGCGTGGAGGGAGGGTACCTCTGCAAGGGCATTGTTACCCGCATTGACGACACGACGGTGAGCATCATAGGTTGAGCGGCTCGAGTTGGTGCAACGTCGTAATCACCATGTTATATTTGCGAGAGTGATCCCGCTATTATTTGGATCGGCTTGTCCTCTACTATCGGGTGCGTTTCTTGAACGGGTTAGTGGTGCAGTCACCGCTAAGTGACGGTTTAACTGTTGTAGGGTGAAGAAGGGCGTATTTACGACACTGCGGTAAGGATAACAGGAGAAGCGGACTACCACATGTGTAGCATTCATAATCTTAGCAGTGGTCGACGAATAAACCGCACCTACTCTAATTGGATCCCCCCCCACGAAAAGCATGGGTGTAGATTAAAGGTTCCCCCGCATAGGATGGCAAAGTTTTACCGAACGGTTGTTTTGAAGAGCTTTTCCCCGTGAGGCGAGCGAATTTTTCATTTCAGATGGTCTCCCAGGTTTTCGTGGACCAAATGAACGTCTAGCATTATGTACAATGCTCGCAACCGGCGACGTATATATTTTTGGGTAATAACCCTGGCCTGTTACATTCTACCCCCATAGGCTTATACGGGCGTCCATTGCGCTATTGACTTACTTGCTACTCCGTACTGTTTCGGAACAAGTCGACGCTTTCTCGTTTTTAGCGCGTTCAGACAGCAATAGTGCTCTTTGCTGGACACAGTTGGGGTAAATGGTGGCACCTTGTGTCTCGTGCCCCTTACACGGCATGAAGCGTACAGGTTTGCGCCTAACGGACTCGTAATTGGGTAAACACAGCGAAAGATTCTGCACTGGGTGGGAGTGGTAGTACTCGCTGTTTTTCTTTCATCCTTTTGTCCACTGTAAGGTATGGACAGCATAGTGCTGCGAGTTAAAACAAGTAACTGATTAATATGCTCCTGTTCCCCCACATGCGACGTCAGGTGGAGATCACCGAGCTGGCGGTGCGCAAGTGGACCCAGGACTACAAACAGTTCTTGGAGAGCCTCCTCACCGGGGCAGAGGATGCTCGGGCCAAGGCGCCTGGGGCTAAAGCCCCTGCCAAGGGCGGCGCCGGCAAGGCTGCCAAGACGGACCAGGAGAAGGCACCCACTCGCCACATCAAGGACTTTAAGGAGAACCACACGGACACCACGTGAGATTAATTTTCATCGTGAACGTTGCGGTGGAGTCAGTGGTGTTGAATAACGTGGTGGACAATCCGTTCTTGTTTCATTTTCATCCACAAGCTGATGGGTACTCGCTTTGTATATACATCATTGCGTTTCCATATCTATATTTGTCAGAAATAACCTAGTTTTTCGCTTATCAAAACTTTGGCGTCCGTGTAACAGATAGCGAACTACGGCAGGGAGAAGCTGGTATTTCCCAGTTGCCTGCAAGAGTCGGTGTTGCTCGGATATTTTTCACCTGCTACACCTCATTGCCATAAGAAATATCTCTTTTCCTGTGTATGTCACCTTCAAAGCCGACTGTTTGGAGTGAATAACGTGCATGCCGGCCGCTGGGATACAGTTTAACTAGGTTATTTGCACATGATCTCATATCTTCCGCCGCATGTATATGTTTTTTCTCATTTTTGTTTGTGTGCGTATGTCCCTCTTAGGGTTCACTTTACGGTAACCATGGCAATGGAAGACCTCGACGCGATCGACAGGGGTGACGGACTGTACAAGTTCTTCAAGCTCGAGTCCACCCTGAACACCACCAACATGGTGCTCTTTGACCAAGACCACCAGCTCATCAAGTACGCCTTGCCTGCTCTTTTCTGCCGTTGCCTTCACAAATACTCCTCAGTTTTTTTGTGTTGTGTTTGTTGTTTTTTTTGTGGTTGCTAGAACTACTTTAATGTTGTCCAACTTGTCAAGCAAGCGTTGCTAGGCTGTACTGCTATATGTAAAGTTCATTGGCGGAGGACCAGTTGTTGCGTATGTTGTTGCTGTTATTGCTGTTCTTGGGCGTGGTTGCATCGATGACGTTCTCCGGTCGTGTTTTGTCTTTGACTTGCCTGCTTTCCCGTTTTTTTGTAATGTTTGGCCCGGACGCATGTTCCTGTTTATTGTACTGGTTGTTTCGTGTACTTCCTGGTTGAGCTTTTATGCTGATGTTTTCTGTGGTTCGCGGTATTGATATTGGCTGCTGATTTTTACTTATTTGTGTTGGCCATGCCGGCAGATACGACTCTCCTCAGCACATCATGGAGGAGTTCTTTACCCTGCGAATGGAGTTCTACCACCGTAGAAAAGCGTCTCTCATGAGCAAGATGGAGGGCGAATGGAGCAAGCTCGACAACAAGGTTGGTCTACTACTATTGGAGCACTCGGTATCACCATTGGGTCAAACCACCCGGATGGTTCGTGTCACGTTTTCACCTGAACCTATTTGATGAGTTTTGGGCAGGCCGAGGTCACCCTCTAAGAATGGAATGTTCCTTGAATCGTGGCTCTGTGATGCCTATCAGTCAGCCTGAGTCGCCCCAAGTTATGACCGTTGATGGTTTGTTGTTCAGCCTTATATATTGGCCTGTGTGCTTTTTTCTTCAGGTTCGATTTATCCTGGCCGTGGTGGAGGGTCGGCTGAAGGTGAACAACCGCAAGAAGGCTGATATCCTCGCCGAGCTGAAGACGGAGGGCTACGACATGTTTCTGCCGCCGTGAGTGGTGTCATGAAAGCTTTTGTTTACGTATGTGGTGATCGTGGTATAGACATCAGGGGCGGTTGATGTTGGTGACGGGGTCAAGGCAACGGTGGTCGGGGGTGTGGTTGTAAATTTTGCTGTACATGTAGCTTGCATTGAGGTACGTGGTATATGTGGTGGAGATTATGGTGAAAGTTGTAGCGTAAGCGGAAGCGAAAGCAGTGGCCTCTTGTTGCCCTTTGGTTACAACAATTTTTGCCTTTTGTCGACAAACTACTTGGAATTAGCGTAGGGTACTTTCCGGTATTTTGCTTGGTCTCAGTTTTTGCGCAAACCACAGGTGTGATCTTAGCCCTATTTACTTACTTGGTACCGCCTGTTTGTTGTTTCATCGCCATGCAGCACCGCTAAGGCTCGCGTGGCCGGAGGAGAGGAGGACGGCGACGAGATGGAAAACGGTAAGCTGCCTAGTGTGTGGCGGTACGTCTATATCGGTGAATTGGGATGTGTCTCGTCTTGTCGATGCCAAACAATGGGGACGGCTTTGGATTTGCCAGTATATTTGACTTAACACGGTTTGAATATCCCCCTGCTCAAGTTCATGGCGACTACCGTTTGTCTCATCTTGCGCATGCTAGGGCTGACAGCATATGATCCTTATTAATATGCTAAACGTTTGACTGTGCTCTTCGCCTTGTTTTCATTGGTTGGTTAGATGACGACGGCGACCAGATGTCGAAGGGGTATGACTACCTGCTCGGTATGAAGCTGTGGAGCCTGACGCTGGAGAAGGTGCGCCAGCTGGAGAACGAGCTCGAGGAAAAGACGAAAGCGATGGGCCTTCTCAAGGTAGGATAATTGTTTTGGTGATTTATTAGTTTTTGGTCCAGGAATAAACTGTTGTTGAGGTCGCCTTATGACGGCTGGAAACCAGATGTAGGAACTAAATCAAGGATTAGTGACGCTTCACGTGACTGAAATTGTTGTTGGCGTGGAGTAAACGATACATTTTCTGGGCTAAGTTAATTGCCTTCGTTGGATTCGCTTTGTCCGCAGCAAGTCGCATAACCTAACTAAAAGCTCTTTTGAACACAAACCAGATTGGTATACGAATGACCAAGCCAGTTGGGTGAGTTTTTGTTCAACCCAAGCACGTGCTGCCAACGGGCAGCCCTAGTGGTTGTGCAACCAGTGATGGAAGCACAGCAGGGTAGGAGTTGCACCTAACCCTTTTTCCATGGGCTCCACGTACGGGCTTTCGTTTATGTGCAGGCCACGGCGCCGTCGCAGCTTTGGGTCAACGACCTGGACGCTCTCGGAGTTGTTCTCGATGAGCTCGCGGAAATCGACCGCAAGCAGGACGTCGAAGACGCCAAGCAGCGCAAGAATGCCGGAAAGGGCAAGGTACGTAGGGGCCGGAAGGGTTTGTTCTGACGTGACCATGGGGTCTCGCCTTAAATGGTTCAGGCAACTATGTCCGGCTTTGCCCTGCCTACCGGCTCCTCCCCCTGCCCAGGTTCATCATCTTGCCGCGCTTTGTCTTTGATGCTGAATCTGATACATGCGGGTTGGTTGGCGTGGTAGGGGAATACCGAGCGCATTCGTATTGAACCCTTTCACCTTTTTAACATTGATCAGATACCGCCAATCGCCCCAAGTAGTTGCTGCATCATAGATGCTACATCAATGAGACGGTGCAACTAGGATCGTGGTTCTATGCCACATGCTCCTCCCACCGTCCTTCACTCTACTCCATGTATTAATACTGTTTTGGTGTCATGTGTTTTGCATGTTGACAATAAAACGCTGGTTGATGTGTTCGATGTTTCTTTTATTTGCTTTCGATTTCATTACTGCGACACCGGAGCAGGGTGGTGGTCGTGGCCGTGGCAAGGCTTCCCGCGACGACGAAGACTCTGATTTCGAGGACGCCCCCAAGAAAAAAGCACCTAAGTCTAAGGCCAAGGTTTTACCGCCCCCGCCGCCCCCTACACGCGCTGTCGTCCCGGAGCTGGTGGAGGCGGAGAGCGGAGGAAAGGTGCGTAGTTTCTTTTTGGCAATTTTTCAACAGTTCAATCGTGCGTTTTCGTGGCCGCTACTCTGTAGAGTGTTCATCCCTTTTACTCCGGAATATAATAGAAATCGCTTGTTAACCCTCACATGTCGAGGCCAAGGGAAAGGGTTTGGTGCCTCTTGCGCGCAATATCGTCCCGCTTGTGATGGAGGCCGCCAACGCAGGAATTGTGCGACTTTTGTTCTAGTACTCTCAAACTTGATTGTTTAAGGTTATTGTAACCGTTCTTAACCAATTTGGAACTGCTTTATGCTTCCGACAATAACTCCGATCCAGTTTTACCCATAAACTGGCGTGCACCCATACTAAAAGAGTTACCTTGCACACTCAACACGTTGTGAAGGCAAAAAATTGTTGGGCGGAGGTGTAGTGGTTAGTGAGTGAAGTTTAGCTTCGTGGGCCAGATTCAGCCAAAGCTTTCGCGAGACCGCGGGGGCAAACTCGGATAATTAGATTTACTGGTACCAGGTATATACAAAGTGCAATTTCTTGATGCGCCATCGAACGCTATGGCACGTATCGATAGCACCTATGCTTGGGTGACTTACCCCGCACGGTGTTTATTTTTCTGTAACACCAGGTTTCAGCGGCCTTTGCAGAGGCGGAGTCTTCCGGGAAATTCTTCAATATCGTCCCCGTTAAGGCCGACGGCGAAGACTCTGACGAAATGGACGGCGATGTTGAACAGGACATCTTTGGCGGCGCTGGTGTTAAGAGTTTAAAGGTTAAGGGGAAAGCGGACGACAAGGATAGTGACGAGGACGAGGTGCCGACGAAGAAGATGGCTTCGATGTCCCTAGCGGCGAGGGTGAAGATGAAGTTCGGCGACAAGTCTTCTGCCCCGCCAGCGGTAAGGAGGCGTTTTTGTTTTTTGTTCGACTATGTTTGTTGTATAATCCGCTTCGGCTGCTGTTATGTCGTTTGTTTACGTAGCTTATGATATCGGATTGAGCCCCTTGTGGTGCTGGTGCAATCGCATGTTTACATCGCTTTTTATTTTCAGACTAATGCAGGCGGTTTTGCGACACGTGCCTAATATGGGGTGGTGTGCTGCACACGCGCTCTATCGTAGGCGCAAAATTGCTGATTCAATCCAACCACCAGCTGCTCAAAGTCATTACCGCTGACGCCGCCGGTTTGCACGTGTACTACACTTTTTGTTTGTCTATTTCGGGGATATCCTTGAAAACATTTGTTGATTGTTTGTTTTTTTCGCGCTCTGAGCATCATCAGTATATGTATATTTCGGTCTAATGGCTTGCAGGCGAAGGCCAAGCCCGCTCCCCGCAAGCCTTCGGCGCGTGCTGTAGTGGACTCTGACGACAGCGAGACGGACGGCGAAGACAGTGACGCGCAGGTGAGGCGGGTGTCCCACGCTTTCTTTCCCAATAATTTTTGGAAACAAGGTTCGGTCTTGAAGAAAGCAGCACGCGACAAACTGAATGATGGAGTGCTGCACTTGCTTAATTCGCAGTCGTCAGCTTTAGCTTCTCACGCATTAAGATTGGCTGGAATCTGTGGAGTCTGGTTGCTTTTTCTTCTTCCATGATCGATTGGCGATGAACAGGTTAGGTTTTGAACGTTTTTGCGGTGGGGGAAGATTGTCCTTGGCGATTGTCCCTTACCAATTTACAGGCATGCAATCCTTTTCCTCACGTGTTTACTCATTCACTTTCCTTCTCATTCCTATATTCTGTCGTTGTTTTTTTCGTTGTCTCTCCGCGTGTTTTTCCTTTGGCTGTTTCGTGGACTGAAATTGAAGGACGAAATTATCGTCGCGAGGCCGCGCCCCGGGCGAAATGCCGCGAAAAACAGACAGCCCATTGTAGACGTGGACAGTGACGACGACGAAATGGACGAGGACCACGATGAAGAGTGAGTCAGAGTCAGCTTTTCCAGTATTGGTTGTTGTTGTGGTTTTTGTGATGTCGTTGTCATCCATTGAAGTCTATTTTACGTTCTTGTTTTCTGCGCCTAATACCGTGTTTTTTCTGAACTACCATTACGACTATTTAGTACCAGGTAGTGGCGAAAATACCGACGTTTGCACCACTGATTCCTTTTGTAGGGGGTGCAATGCACCTGCAGAGCACGAAGTGCTGCCACACGCACATATTTTGTAGCATGGAAAGGACGTGCCACAACGTGCGCCCACGAAACTAGGGGTTGCACCAACGTCGATTTTGTAACGGGTCTCTGGGTGCCTTTGCAGGTAAGGCGCCCCTGATTTGCAATTGTTTGTTTATTATTGCCGTGGTTTATTCGGAGCTTTTCATCGGTCAAAACCTGACTCGCAAACCGGATCGTTTCGTTTTCAATTTCTTTTGGATCGAGTCGGGTCCGGCGAGGAGGTCTCACGGCGCCGGTCGACTTGGCCGTAGAAGGATAGCAAATTTCACCGGTCGGTTTAACTCTGACTCGACCCATGATAAGTGACCCGACCACCGAAAATTATTGGTTTGGTGCAATCCATTATGTACACCTTTATCTCCTGTTTTTTTTTATGTTTTTGTTCAAGGGCGTCTGATATGTCCGAACCTGACGCGGAAGAGGACTCGGACGACTACGCGCCAACCCCTGTCAAGTCCAAGGCCAAGCCTGCGGCAAGGGGCAAGGCCGCGGTGGCCTCATCCAAGGCTACGAAGCCTGCATCCACGGCTGCGGCCAAACGCTCGACATCCGCCAAGGGAAAAGCGGTAAGATATTGGACAGCGCTGTGGTGGAGATATGTTATTGCTGCGGGGTGCTACGAGAGTTTACTCATGATTGGCGCATACCATAATCTCAGCAAGTAAGCATATGGTTTGCTTGACGTACCCAGTATCCTTTTCTCAACCTTCCGACCTATCCTGTAAGAAATGTTTGTGGTGTACCTGCACCATTTAACCTATTTTGGACCCAATGTTTGCTAAATGGGAAAGCAGAAGGGAGGCTTTATCAAGCGGCTAGGACCAGCGTTGCGGAATGCAACTGTCGCAATGCAGCTCCGTGCATTGCGGGTAGGACGCACTCTCCATCGTTGTAGTTGCACATGTATTATGTGTTTCATTCCGTCCTAATAATTCACGTATTTCCGTTTTTAGGATCAAAGGGGTCGGGACTATGTGGTCGTGCTTGTCGTATGAAAGCCCGGCCATCCTTTAGCAATTGCTCTGGTATTACTGTATTCGTATATATTATGATCGTTATATGAAATTACTACTCGTACTGCTGTAGTCTGTTAATATCTTGATCAATTTACGCTTCCCTTGACGTAAATAACCTCGTATTGGCCCCTCTGCACTGCTCTGCTCGTGACTGGGCAGCCGGTCGTGAAACCTCCGGTGACCTCTCTCCTCACCGGGAGCGAGGCAGAGGATGTCGAGGAGGTCATCGCGACTAAAGCTCCCGCCCCCAAGGCTGCGGCAAAGGGCAAGACGGCCTCGAAGGGCAAGGTCGCTCCCAAGGCTTCCAAGGTAAGCGATGATTTCGCCACAACCCGTGAGGTGCACTGGCAAGACAACTGGTGTGCCTTGGAATATAGCGGGAGTTTACCACTCACTGCACATACCGTACATGCGGTTTCACAAATAAAGATGCTTAGCTAGCACATAACTCTTTTGGCGCTCATAGCGTGCCAACTCGCAGCACTACCTTTACTACTGCCGTATCCTGACAGCAGTGTGTTTATACATATCGCATGATTTCACGAGTCGAGGATTGCTATTTTTTCGGAGGGTTGGATTCTCATCGGCTACGATAGCGCCGCATAACGGGACTGGGTGTTGTACCTAGCGAATATAGTTGTTGACGTCGACGGGTGAAGTCAATCGGCCAACCCACTGCCCCAACTTTTGCCCTGGCGGCCTGCTGGTGACATGTGAGATGCACAAACGCAGAGTTTCGCAAGCTATGGTGTGAAACTAACTAGTCTCAGGGTTGTTTTTCGTGGTGGGTTTGAATGGCACCTCAAACCAACAATAAACCTTTGCGTCATGTCATATGTCACTTAAAAACTACTCTTTGCGGTATATATCCCCAGAGAATAGAACAGCGTGGAATTTGCTTCGGCCGCCGGTGTATACGGCCGCCCCGTAACCTCTAGCCAACGTGTAGGTCGTATTTCTTTGTCGATTTTTGTCAGCTTAGTTCAAGGGCCGTAACTTTCACTGTTGCCGTCTGCTGGATTTAGGCGGACGACTCCGACGGCGACATCTTCAACATTGGCGATTCCCCCGACGACGAGCCTCGTGCGGTCAAGGGTAAGGGTAAGGGCAAGGCCCCGACCAAGCGCGGAGGCAAGACGACGGCCGCAAGAGGAAAGGCGACGGTGGCGGCAAAAGCAAACACCCCGCCTAAGGCCAAGGTCAGCGACGAAATCAAAGAAATATGTCGGGATTTTTAAAAATATCGACCAATCACATTTTTGGTTCGGCAAAGAGGAGTCTGTGGGGAACGCACACTTTTCCAAATGTGAATCCCAGCCGCGGTCACATTTTGTGGTTCATATTAGGTGTCCTGAGCTGCATTCTGACGGCGATGTGCATATCGAACACGTGCTTTTTGGGAGATGACAACATGAACTATCTGCGCCAGCAGCTGATTCGCATGTTTGCCTGGATCCTTTGTCTCCTTTTTTTTTTTTTTGATGTGCAGGGCCTTAAGCGCGGCAGCCGCATGAGCATTTCTGACGAGGACGAAGTGTTCTCCCCCGACAAGTGAGTATATTGCGACCAGTGTAACTTCAAAATTCGACAGAATGCTATTCCATATGGGGTAAACGCGCCGTACGAATTGTATGCCACTGTATATGACGTAGAATACCGTACATGATGTAGTATACCGTATTTGACGGTGCACACTGCCTAGGACGTATCGTATCACAACTCTGGAGTATGCGGCCGTTGTGGTGAAGCCTTTTTAATTGCAACACAAAGCACCGGAAATGCAAAACCTGCACGTGGATATGTGTGCGGTCACCTTCAATCTTGCACGTGGCGAAGACCAACCCGACCTCACACCGACTTTTACCCTCAACCCACACCCTTTTGGGAGATCGACGCCGGCAGGCACAGCCGCGCCGCTCCACAGTATGGCAGCCCGGTGTATCCACTGTTATCACCCACCAATTCATCTCGGCTTTTAGAGCACGCTCTATCGCTTTTGAATGCTTGTTGTACTGCTTAAAACGACATTCAATTTTACCGAAGGACGTGCTATATTTCGCCGTTGGAGTATATATACCACACCGGGTGATACTTGTTTCGGAGCCCCAGATGATATCACGGGGGTTGTGTTGTGAATGTACATTTATGTTTTTTTGTGAATTTCAAGTCTGTTGGTAATAAGGTGGTACTATTTAATAGGCAACTTGAACCTCTACGGTCATGTTATACTCACGCTGCCGTCTATATTTTGTGCAGAATACATTCTAGTTATCATGCTTGTGGCTGGTTCTCTACCATCCGTACTACGAAATCTGACAACCCCGCCTCCCCTCCCCTTACTTGCGTTTCTGGTGGGAACCTTGTAGGATGTCTCCCCCCACTAAAAGGGTTTCACAGAAGGCTACCCCGGCCGCCTCCAGGCTGCGTGCGCCTCAGGCCGTCGAGGACAGCGACAGTGACGGCTCTAGTGACAGGTACATCGCGGTTTGTAGTACATTGTTTTAGTGTACTGCATCAGTAGACTGCAGCAAGTTTTCGCAGACCCGTGCTGGTAAAAAATTCCTGGTAATCAATAGGGGCACTGACGTGGCGATATCAAACCTTTCGGGTTGCAAAGTTGAAACAAATACTCTTTTTTTGTTCTGTTTAGCTTCTTTAGGCACAAAGGCTAGCCGACGATTTCGGCGGATTCTGTGACGACGATTTACCTGGTATGCATCTGCGTGTTAGCAACGGTTGTTTTGTTTAATTTCTCCTGTCTTCTGGTCAAGTTTATCGCGACGTTTCTTGCCTTACCGTCTTTGTCTGTTTTTTCCTGTTTTTTTTTTTGTTTTGGCGCCGTTTGCCTTCTGTTTATTTTTTGGTAGCGATGTGGAAGAGGTGACCAAGACACCGAGACCCGTCCGCAGGGGCGGCCGAGCAGTTCAGAAGGTAAGAGCGTTATATATGGTTAAGGTCGTACATAGTCTACGGTTTGTATATATATTATTGGGCGTCATGTCCATAGTTCGAAACCGTACAATTCTGTGATATTTCTCTCAACTGTGGAAATGTATATATATATAATGTCCTTAATTATTCACGGTGAGAAGGGGCCTTCCTGATCCCCTTTTTTTTATATACATTTTTCAACAGTTGCACATATCGTGTCGACGTGGGTGACTGCATTGGTAATTGTCATATTGACAAGTCTCTTTTTCGTGATTATAATTATCAGGTTGTCTACGCGGACCTCGATACCGACGAGAGCGAAGAAAGCGAGGACGAGGGCGATGACGACGAGTCCGGTAAGCGGTCCCGCGCGGCGTAGCTGCTGTGTCGTTGCCAAACCGTGTACTAGTTAAATATTCTGCTCCTTACGTTTAGGTAGCGCTCGAATCGATGGGTAACGTCGCTGTTTGCTGAAACGTGCTTTGTATCGTCCTGCATCACCTTGTCAGACTGTAATTTTTATTGTTTTTATACCACTTACTTTTGTTTCAGGGGATGGTCTGGAACGATGTTTCTAGATAATTATGCACCACCGCAATCATAACTAGGTTCGGGGTAGATATCGAACCCATAGCTAAATAGAGAAAAAAGCTGCACCTGGTATATATTGTTCACGAGGGTAGGCTCCATCGCCCACCAATTCATTTTCTAGCTTTTCCTTTTTTTGTTGTTTTTCCGCCGTCACATCGTAATTCCCCCGTGGCAATTGCAGACTTCGAGGGCTGATGGAGTTGTCCGCGAGGAAGTGGTTTTGCACCACCTTCGCCGACTCATCGGTGCTACAGGGGGTGGCGCGCTTTGGTGGTCGTGTTGTAGCCTATAGCCTGCAGTATTTCCGTATGTGGGTCGGGTGGAATTGGTGGCACCCCTGATCGATTCGACCGTCAAAATAGGGGGGAAAGTGCCTGTAACCTGTAGGATTGGTGTACAGAGGACGGAGGAACGCGATTTTATCATTCCGTCGTCGCCGAAACCCATTAGCCTCAAGCATTGCGCGCAGACAATATCAGTGAGTGCCATCATGTCCCCCTTGCTTATTCAACGAATACGAAAGGCCAAGAAGCGGGGATATTTCATTCGACGGGTGGCCGACGTTAGCTGTTGCTCTACATGGGGGTTTTACTTTTTGGAAAACGTTTGCACGGGATACGTTTAGGATACACGGATAGCGACAGCATGCGTTGTTCATGTAGCATCAACCATGGGCAGCACGCGGTAGAGCCTCGGTAGGGTATTCACGCGGTAGAACGTTGGAAGTGCATGGCGCTGCAATCGATTTACCCCCTCGTCCCGGGTGTAGGAGTCGTCTGCTTCCCGGTGTGTTTTCAGAAATTTGTGCGACCATTAGTGTTACATTGCAACAAATTTTTAGGATATTAGTCGGAACGGTTGCTGTAGTGTTATTTTTGTTATTTTTTGACGTGGTAGATGCATTGACGGCTTTTGCTGCAGATTGTTGTAACTTACCAGCAAAGGCTAATCTTGGAGATTATTCCTGCGCAACATATTTTGTTTTGATAGTTTAATTATACCTTCAAGCACGATGGTAAGATTGTTATGTACGTACAGAATTTCAACATAATGAAGGAGCGATATGAAAAAGTTTAGCAGGGAATTACGATGCGGGCAAGCAGGACTTACCTCTTGGTTCCATCTGAGTGCCTTGCTTTCTGGATCGGACATATACTATCAATTTGACCGCCGATAGCAGGCACTACTATCATGATGCGTTTGGCGCTTTCGGACCTTCTCTTGGCTCAATCTTGCTGTGTGGCGTTTACTTGCTCAAGATTTTTTTTTCGAAGATACCGTTCGCCATTTCTGTACGTCCTGCCAGTCAGTATTGTATCAGACACTCATACGGCCAGTAAATTCCAAACATTGATGACGGTAAGCAATAATTTGATATTTTGCCGACCCCATCAAGGATCTTCAATAGGAAAAATGACCACGGACTGACACTG
Source organism: Undaria pinnatifida (assembly GCA_012845835.1). Taxonomy (NCBI): domain Eukaryota; class Phaeophyceae; order Laminariales; family Alariaceae; genus Undaria; species Undaria pinnatifida. The sequence continues at coordinate 1,444,034 of JABAKD010000014.1, forward strand.
CCTGCGTTGGTCACGAGGATCCCTATGCGATTATACTAGGCTACTGTATGTTTTTTTTCATCAGCGGGTCTAGCAAGGCGGGATGGTGTGCGTATATTCCCGGGCTTCCTATTATTATTTCTCCTCAGCGAGTTTTCATTTCCAGGGGATCATAGTGTTATTTATGGTGAGGCGGAATGTTCGTATCTCCCTGATTTCACCGATTTATATCGAGAAGGTGAGTACATATCTCTCTTGAGTCACCATGCTACCACGAGCCTTTTTTTTATTTTTCTGTAGTCCCCTGAGCTCACCTTGTTACAACGACGGTAGCTTATATGCCTCCCAGGGTTTACCATGTTACGACGCGTTGGAGGAATGCTATCCCTAGAATTGTGATCTTTCACCGGCACGGAGTGTGTGTATGGATTTGGTTTGCCATGTACCAGGGTGTTGTTGTTGTTCTCACATGAACTCGAATAATCATGTACCAGGTTGTTGTTGTTCTCACATAAACTCGCATAATTAAGTCCTTGGTCGCAGGACAGGCTCCAGTTACTCTGGAGCTGAGGAATACCCCATGAAGAAGCACAAACCAATAGTGGTACACGAATACATCACAGCTGACGCAATTCATGCCTCCACCACAAACAAAGAAAAGGTGAAATCGGGAGTCAGCCTACGATGTGCCAGGTCCAAACTGGTGCAGATATGTTACAACGAGGCAGAGCATTGGTTTCTTCTTGAGTTCATGCCATGCCCAATCGAAGTGGCACACTCAGCTTGCAAAGATGAGCGTAGTCGATCCCACGACTGATGTTGGTTTTTCGTTTTACTAAATATATATGTCGGAGTGTCTTTTTTCGCTGGTTTTAATATGTTACGGTGAGACTGAGTGGTATAGACTACACTACTAGTAACCTCCCTGCGCTGGGGCTTGGCGGAATGTTGATACCTTTCTGACAGCGCCTTTTTACTTCCAAGTGTATTCTTTGTATATCGCTGTGTTCACGGTAGGCAGTATGTTCGTATATCCTGAGTTTGCCGTGCTTTTTTATCGAGGCAGAGTGTTCGATGTTTAGAGGTGGGCAGCTTGCGGGAAAACGTAAAAACGGACAACGGGAATCGACGCGTTGCTTGCAAAAAAAGACAGATTAAAAATTTTTTCCCAGCGGGTTTTGACCTATGGGCTACTATGTGGCATACTAGTGTAAGAGAGTTAAATGGGGCTAAATATTAAGGTAAAACACGGGCTCCGCATGGGTGCCGGCATTCCCTGTCACCCATGCTCCGGGTGTGGCAAGGCAGCACTTCTAATTGTTCGATTCAATACTTGGTAGAGTAAAAAAGTCACCACTCACAATCATAGTCTGCGCGTACAGTAAGGTAATGCCAAGAGTTCGACATAGACTGAAAATCAAAACAATGTACTTGTATTAATATTAGTAGCTAAGCTGCTGTTTTTTAGTGAATCCGATTCCGAGCTTTATTCATCAGATAGACTTCGATCGGATAAATCCGTGCGCACGCCGACTGACCCGTTAGTCTGGCGACGAATCGTGTCGAGTGCGTTCCTTATGATATTTTAACTCAATCAAGCATCCGGGGACAGTATGCTAGCTTGCCATGTCCGCTTCGTGTTCTCTTTGTAGCCACCGAGGGACGCGCACTGAGCCAGCTTCTGAAAAATGCAACACATGCTGTAATAGATCATGTTGATCCGAGCCTCCCAGATCGACTGTCTGTGTGTTGTCTGATTTTGGAGAAACGTGCTGTTGTTCCAGGCGCGAAACACGGTCGTATGACTGCCTTCGTCATTCAATTCCTCGAATGTTTTTGCAATGCTGCTGCTTGTTGCTGGCTCCGTAGATCGCTCACTTACTTCTTGTAGATACAGTACGCGACCACAGCGCTTACGATTTTGACAGATAAGTTTTTCAGACTCGAGTATAATTAGACGAAAATTATACATGTCAGTTTTGTCTGATCCCTCATCGGACGGGATTCATACACAAAGTAGGCGTCACCCGGGCACAATAAGGGATCGGAATCCATCCACACATACATACATGATACCTCCCCGCACGGTGCGGAAATCCCGACCCCACCGCCCGATTTTCTGATTGGCCATGGTTCGCATGTTGAGCCAGCTGCACCTCGGGAGGGTATAGGGTCCCATCCCCGGCCCACAGGTCGTTCTACATCTCTAAAATCTCCATCAACCAGGGAATCATATCCATATTTTTCGGGTCGACACCACCCTGCACGGTGAGAAAACCCCAATCCCATTGTCTAATCGTTGATTTGTTCGAGCTCCACAGCGCCGTCCTAGGCGGATAGAGGCCCATCAATGGGGGGAATTCCGTCGCACACGGGGAAAAAAGGGTCCCATCCCAGATTCATGAATCCTCCGAATCTCTACAGCTCCAAAACCGCGGGAAGAATAACGATGACCTCCTGTGTCGACACCACTCCGCACGACGTGGAACCCCAACCATATGCACTTACCGCTGATTGGCTGGGGCTCGGACATAAGGGCAAGGCAACCATGGGAGGATATAGAGTCCTGTGCCCGTTTCAGAAATCCTGACAAAAGGGGGACGATAATCTATTTCTCCCGCGGGTCGACCCAGCTCCGCACGATTGTGCGACAATAATCTATTGTTCACATTGCCTTATCGGCGAGTGGCTGTGTACTGCAGCTCGTAGAGGCGGGGACACCTGGGGAGGGGATGGACAAGCAAACGGCGGGGGACGTTTCGACGAACCCGATGAGGATAGGGCCCCATCGCCGTTCCAGGAATCCTTCCATACCTCATCAACACCAACAAACGGGGGACGAGATCCGACCTCTCCCGGGTCGACACCACAGTGCACGGTGTGGAAGCCTTAGCAAGCTGAGGGTAGTATTCAACGCCAGCACCACAGAACAGGGTCCAACCCCGGTTCAGAAATTCTTCAAGGAATTTTCAACTGGAAAGGATAAGGGGCAACTCGTGCTACTACTGAGTTTTATTCGTATACCCCAACCCCGCGGTACGCGGACATTTCATTTGACCCCCTGTCTCGATACCACCCTGCACAGTGTGACCCAACCTTCGACTGATCGGCTCGGCCGGGGTTCGTGGATAGAGGAAAACACCACTCGCCAAGAAGTTCAGCAAGTTCAATGACTATCATCTCATACTGGGCTGTGATTAGAGAAGTTGTACATGGACCGATAATTGCATAATATATACAACAGTCGGTCCAGATCGAGTCGATCCGTGCAACTTGCTTGGGTATCGTATTATTGCAGCAGCAGTAATACACTTCAATTGTTTCTTTTTCCCATCCCATGTATTGTGATGCTCGCACTACTCTCGCCCTCCCAGTAGTATAACTCATATCCGGGGTCATATAGCCGACTCCCCTTCCCCATCCCCACTACGGTACATGCCGCAATTTTTATCGCGAAAATAATTCGGCTTTTTCTTTCCTCGTCGATTCGCGTCGAATTGTACCTACCCACGCTGCTATTATTAGGCGATTTCAGCAGTAGTAGTTGATCCTTTTTTTCTCATTTATTTCTGCAAACAAATAAAGCCAACAAAGCTCACAACGCGGTGATTATTTGACTGAAGGACCAACGCTAGTATGAACAGTGTAACCCCACGAGGCCACCCGGGCGACCAGCTCTATATCACTCACTGCCCCGGTGGCGTATCAGGTTATCCGAGCCTGGTATAGGTCAGTTTCGTGAGTTCGAATCCCCCCGAGTGCGTACTCGTATAATTTTTCGTGGGACTTTTTCTAGTGCACTAGTTGCCTTGTGGAAAGCACGTGAGCGTGAGTTAGCAAAACTCGATGAAAAATCGACGATCAGTGGGTGCTGAACCCCATGCGCCAACAATAACGAAGGCACTAACCGGAAGGGGGGCAAAGGGACGACACCTGTGACCACGGCTTGCATGTTCAGAAGCTGGAAAAGTAGAAGTGTGCCAAAAAAAAAAAAAAAAAAAGGACTAGAAGAGATAATCAATCAGCAATCAGCAGCAAGGAGCACGTCAAGTAAATGCGAGGCGACACAAAATTACTTGTCAGTTACGTACCAGCACGACCGCTTGCACTTGACCGGCAAATGACCACAGCAACGGAGTCAGGGACCACAGCAACAATAAAGGACACCGCTTATATTTCTCCAAAAAGTCTTCTCGGGGGGAAAAAAACAATAAACGCGTACGATGTGATACGGGACGAATACATGCCACTCACTGGTTTCTTCCGTGGACACTTTTGACTTACTACGACCTTCGCGTGGCGCAGCTTAACAACAACAGGAGGAACGATTATTTTTCCCCTTGTTTTTTGTGTCGAGAATGTATGGTACACCCTCGCTCCATGCCATAAAATATGTCACAGACAAAAAACATATTGTGTGTAATAGAGCATCGCTGTGTGTCGTCGGTATGATCTTACTCGTACGTACCTGTGTTGCTTGCACGAGAGTACAAACCATGTCGATTTGTCCGAACTTGTATAATACCACCCTCGAGGCCCCGGGGATGCAGCTACTCGCAATGCTGCTGTGTGGCTTTTTCTGGGGCACCAATCGTACCCACTACTACCTCCTCCTCGTTTTAGGCATGCGTCCGCTTGCCACGTCTATATCCATGTATGTACGTGTACCTATACCGATATATTTTCAATAAATAAATGCACCTACCGCAGTACTGCTGTGGCATTTTTTTACAGTAAATATTACTCCGAGTATTTGTTTTGGCACAAAATATGACGCCAATTTGGAAAAAATATTTTGTCAAGTTTTATTTTATCAACCTCTCTATACGTCAAGATTTGAAGAATAACTGGAGGAGAGTACCGTTCAAAATACATTTTTCTGCGCGCTTCTCGATTGTCACGCTCAGAATCCATCCGCGTCCACGTCGAGGTGCTGAACGGATTGACCAGCAACAACAACAGTCAGTAGCCAGCGCAATTTTCGCAACCACACAACAAAGCGCTCGAAACACCACTACCTTGATAGTCACACCTTTTTCTAGAAGTGCATCCACGTTTCGTTTGTGGCGATAAATATACATGGAATTAGTGTGGGATCTTTATTATGCGGTCCTGAAAGATGGATCGTTGGAATTGGACCAATACATACGGAACGACTCCTTAGAGCGGCGACGAAAAAGACTGACAAAACATTGTTTCTCGTACTGCGATTTTTGAAAGCGACCACTCCGTTCGTTGTGTTTACTCGTATTTATTTTCTATTTTTTTATGGTCTGGTCTGTTTTGTTGTGTTCTCGTACCCGGTATGCTAGAGCATGTCACTTGCTACATACCTCGATCAATTGCGATTGTTTGGTTTACTCTGTATCACAGTCTGTGACCACATAAAAATATGTTGTATTTCTTTAGGATGAAGAATCGGCACGGACACTGGGTGTAATGGTGTCGTTGGGACGGGAACGGCCCCCCTCGAAGACAACGAACGCTCAAACAAAGTCATTTAACCGTGGAATCTGATATCGGAACGCAACGGCATAGCAGTTGTACGACAATAGGCCAAACGCTTCGAGGTGTGACCATGAAAAATGTGCCGTGGGGACGAAATATGCCAATTTGGAAATAATGCCAACTTGGAAATAATTTTGTTCCCGTATGTTTTTTTCGTTCAAGCTCTCTGTTTATTATGCCAAGATCCAAGAATGGCTCGGGCGTATACTACTGCCTAAAATACAAAAATTTGCGCACTTCTCGTTTGTCTCGCTCAGCCCATGTACCCGATCCCGGCCAGGTGCGGAACGGATACGGCAGGGCGAGGGGCGTTTGAGCCGCCCCCCGAGGACGTGTTTCATTCGTTCAAGCCTTGCATACGTCAAGCAAAACAAACAAACGCTCAGTCTCTGCAGACGTCAAGCAAAACAAACGCTCGAGAGTATGCCACCACAAAATTCAAAACAGCGTTTGGAAATGATGTCAATTTTGTAAATCATCCAGGCGCTGCAAACATTGAGATACAACCAAATCTCCGGAATTCTTCTTCGACATGCGTTTTTTTCAACTTCTCGCTCGTCTCTCTCGGCATCCGTCCGCGTTCACGTCGATGTTCGAAACGGAATCGGCAGGGCGATGGGCGTTGGAGCCGCCCTCCCAAGCCGGCGCTCGAACGAAGCTACTTGACCGAGAATTCCAGTTCCGCGAATCGCATATTGGGGCCGAGACGATAAAAACTCCTGACCAAATCCCTGAAAAAAAGAATGATCTTATATATACATGTATACGACGTTTCGGCCGATCATGCATCCAGGGCCTCGGGTTTTGCTTGCAGGCGTTCACACTCTTCACGGACGTATTTTTTCCCACAACAAGGGAGTTTTAGTCACCTCTACAAGATCGTATCTCATACCCTAGCTGTAATATCCCTGCGAGACAACACCGGAGATAAATACGTGTCTGCGCTAAAAATCAACCGAAAAGGACCTGGAGCAAGCTCAAAAACGGACAATGTGACACAGCCTGGTTCGATTTTTCCCCCTATTTTGTGCGATAGATATGTGACTTTTTGACTACGCCGTGGGTGTGCATTGCCCAGACTGAGTTGGTCGCTGGCAACGGTCATGTCACACAGAGCAAGTAGGAAGAGGTCGCTTCCGAATCGCCGCCGCGTGGCTAGAGCACCCTTCGATGACAGAAGAAATACTCTATGTAGTCGACAGCGGCTCGAGTATCTGGTATACGACTTCAAGTACACCTGGAAATGAATAATGTTGTTAGCTTGCATTTGAGCGCCAAAAAAAAGAGCAACAGCAAGAAAAATCACAACATCACAACACGAATATATCTGCCCAAAACCCATACGTATGGTTGAAGCAGATTTGGCGATCTCCTGCACTATTAATAGCTTTATGCGCTACAGGTGTGCTTGCTTTTTACGCGGACGCGCTTCGCGCGCCTCAATATAATCGTATGTCCACGTGCCAAATAAATGCACTTTTTTTGGGGGGCATGTTGTCCTCAGGGGGCCGAGTTTTTTTCCTCGCGTTTTCGTCTGTGGAGCAAGCAAGGAGGCCATGGGTACACTACGGCGCATATCGGATCCCGGCCGAGCTCCGTGGCGCGTGTTCTGGGCATTCAAAGTCTCTGAGCTGGCTATTGTTCCGAGGGATTGCATCCCGCCCCACTTGCTGACGCCAGAAAGAAGCTGACTTGGAAAACCCAACCATTTTTGTGGTTGTGAGGAAAGTAGACAAACATTTCGATGGACCCAAGAAGCTACTACGAATAGGTCCTTCTACACTTGAGTTCCACCTGAAAACCCTCCTGAACTAAACCTGACACGTATCTCGTCAATTTATTCGCGGTATTTCCCAAGAGCTTTCAGGTATTTAATCAAATCCCATTCATTACCCAGTTGTTTTTTCCTGTTTTTGCCTCTTATCCACAGCCCATTTGAGGCAAAAATGATCTTAATTTAGGACACCTACACGGACGGCAACCGCCTCCAAGCTGTCACCTTTGGGCCAGTGTTTGTGTTTGCCCATCCCATGTATTATCATCGCGCATATACTTTTTCTCTCTTCTTCCTCTCTAGACGTGACTCAGACCCAGCGTCACTAAGCACTATTCTCCCCCCGCACTACTACGGGACTTGTATTTTTCTTTACTGCGAGAATACTTCAGCCCTTTCTTCCCTCGTCGACTCGCATCGGATTGAGCGCCAGTACTGTTGAGGTAGTCACGGTGTGCGTGCGAGTGTGGCTGGTGCACAGCAGCAAGAAGAAGAGGTCGGGCCACGGCAATATAAACACCTCCAATCAATGCAACAGTCACCAAGCAAACATCGACGGGTCTCTTAGCAGGTATACGAAGCACACAGCAAGCGTCATCAGCAAATTTTAAAAAGGAGTACTCTATCGGTAGCTCATACCTGTGCACACCATTGTTGGGACTTCTGTGTTCCCCCTTTTCCACTTGGGACTCCCCCGGGATATCAAGTCAACTCCACCCATCCCCAAGAGGAACCCTGTCTGTTATATTGCTGTTATGTTTAGACTATGTGTGTTTTTTCGACAAGACTACAGCAGTCTGTAATACATTAACAATTTAATACCCTTTAGCTGTGAAATCAACAACTTCGTCGAAACTCATATTTCCAAGCTGTGTGTGATACTCGAATAATAGCGCGTATTACCGGGTGTGTTTCCTCATTAAGGATATCGTCGACGACTCCTCTTAGAGCTGGCTCGTACGAGGGTCAACATCGTGACCGCAATCAATCCGTGCGCGGGAACTGTGAAATCCGTTCTTTGAGGAGGACACAATCTGACGACTGTGGAATGCACCAGTTTACGATTGCGTATATAGACTATATCCTGTAGTTGTATGTGTTGGTTTGTGCTTGCGGACAAGTCTGATTTACTATATGGTGTTGGTGTGTGACGGTAGCATACTAGGAGATACTGTGGGATATGAACACTCACGACTCTGAGGTATCGTATACCAAAATATGACAAACGGGGCAAGCCCCCCACTTTCGTCAGATCTGGTGTTCCAGTAGCTTATAGTTGATGAGTTGTGTTATTGTTATTATTTGCTAAATATATAGACTAGTCTAGATAGACTAGTCTATTGAGTATCGGGGATAATATCTACATCAGACCTTCTCTCCTCCCATCATGATCCCGGCACGGGTGTTGAGACGTGACCGAGCCCAGCCAGCTTGCATCGAGACGTGACCGAGCCTAGCCTACCTCCGTTCTGAAGTATCCATTATGCTAGCATAGTCGATCGGACGACGAGATACATTTTTAGTGCTATATATAGTCTATAGGGGCAAGGCAGCATGGAGGCAACGATTTCTGACTCAGCACAACTCGCCTACTTATCGAAGAGTACCGGGGGCAGCCGCGGGCGCACTGGGCAGAAGTTATATGGTAGCCGCGATGAAGCCGAAGATCAGATGCTTGCGAGGAACAAGCCAGAGGGGGGAAGATTCATTAGGTGACTATGCCCAGGGAAACAGACCCTGGAGTGAGCGTCATTCCCCCCCCATAGCTATTTCCGCAGCCCGGAAGCAAGGCACTACCGTAGGCATCTGAAGTTCCCCCGCTCAGTGTAACTGGCGAGGAGCGGCTCGCGTACGAAGCGAAGATAGAGCTAACCCTGATAATCGAAATGCAAATTTCCGATGTTTAGCACTTGACGAAAAAGGACGTCAGTGCTCTTAGAAGTTTTTAAGGCGGTAAAAAACCACGAGAAGCAACAACATCCGAGTAGATAGGCCCTTTACTCTGTAAAAGCGCTGGATGAGCTTGCCATGTGGCACCGAGAGCAGCGGCTCATGCCGCCAATGTACCGGACATCTGGTTACTGGATGAGGTCGAGAACAGCACCACCCCTGCGAGAGGATTGTGCTAAGGGTGGTTGTTGTTGAGAAAATGGTTGAGGGTGATATCTGATGATGGAGACTATGAAATGAAGTCCTTACGAGGAAGAGCGAGTTGATTTTGAGACGAAAATGAAGTGAACGGACAGTGGTGGAAAGAGCTGGTATTGGAGCAGTCGGGGGTTGGTTGACGAAGATCATCAGCAACAGCAGCGGAGCCCATCGCGTTTGCAGGAACCGCAGCAGCAGCAGCTCGAGCTTTTGGAATCGACCCTACTACTGCCATGGCCCCGGCCTCCACCTAGAGAATATGAAGGTGTTGACAAAAAGGTTGGCAAGTGTAAAGGTTTTGACGGGTGCGGAGAGAAACAGCGCGGAAGCGAACAACGGGGAGCAGGATGGGAACATGTGGGAGCGGAACTGGGGGGTCTCGCAGCGGCGTGGCGTGTGGGGAGCAGGAGGTTACTAAACGACGTCTGACCAGACCAAGAAGAGCCCGAGTTCGCGAAAAGTAACCAATTGCTTCCGGAGATCTTTGGCTAGCTTCCGCAACAACAGCTGTTACGATATGTGAGCTTTTTTTGTGCTACACTTCGATTAAATGGTTCATCTTAACGAGATAAATATAATCGAAGTATGAATTTTGTACATGGTACGGCATTTTGGTAACATTAATGATCTTGTAGCTAGTAAATGGTATCTGCTACCACCAGATCAGGTAGGTGTAGTCTATGCATATTATTCTTGTTTGCATGACATTATGTATTGATACCCGTCTACACCTACCTGGTACCTGGTATTTTGATATTTGGATATGACTTTCGATGCAATGCGAAATAATATAGTTGTTTTTCTTTTACCTTGGTTTAGTATTATCTCTGAACCCAAATCAGCAAGGAAGTAGTATGTATTATACCTGGTATAAATCTGTCAAGGATGTCTCTATGTGCATCCGTCAACAGCTGAACACAGTTCTACCTTTGTGTACGATTGCGACAACTTGACAGTCGTGTGTCGGTAGTAGCGATATGTAGCGCAGACGTAGATTGCAGCAACTAGTATATCTGCGTAGCAGTAGAAAATAATCTAGCGGGCACACCTTTATGTCTCCGTAGCATGTATTCTCTTGTTCTAGAAATATTCATGAAGCATGATAGGTCAAGGTTGACCGGGACATTTACGTTGAACGTGTGTAGCTTCTGGAAGCCTTCCAGAAGCTTCTGGAATTTCTGTAAGCTTCTGGAAGCGTTTCAGATCAAGGTTGCTGATTCTAGAACGTAGGAAACCTTCCAGAACCATTCTGGAAGCATTCTGGATCTTTTGTGTGATTGGCTTATTTTTGTCGTATTCGAGAAGAGTGGCCCAGCCTTTAGCTCGCCCACCCTTCTCACTCCTCATCGGCACCAGCAAAACCTGACTTGGGAGTCAGTCAGTAATCAAACATCTTCATTTCTCTGTTTCTGAATCGCTCGCGGTTCGACTGCTCTCTGAGTGTATACCTCTGAGGTAGGCCACACAGCCTACGAGCATCAGCGGCATCTACCTGCTGCTGGGACACAGCGCACTATTTTAACAGGTTATGAGCCTCGGTTAACGCACGCACTCTACGAGCTACGGACGTCAAGGGGAGGTCAACACATCCTTCTTGGGATACTCGACAGCCTCTGCGGACAGCGAGCGGAGTTCTTGGAACCTCGGAGATTTTTGGAGATTGCGACGTCGTCATCGGTCAGCGGCAACAAACGTGAGCGCACAACCTCGGTCATCTACACCGAGGAGCTTCAAGTACATCTCAACACCTACCCAGTACTGCAACAGCAGTAGTGGGTTGTGAAGCGAATCACTTGTGCGGAAGAGTTTCGAGTATTTTACATCGGGACAAGAACACTGCGGTATAATCATCAAGGAAAAACCACAACCGGAGTCTTCTATATCATTAGCAGGAGCGTGGTGGGGAAGACAACCGGAGTCCTCTATATCATTAGCAGGAGCGGGGTCAGGAACAAAAAACCACAACCGGAGTCCTCTTTATCATAAGCAGGAGGGGGGTGGGGAAGACTCGGGCATAGACACCCAGAGCAAGAATACTTCTTCGGCAGAAGGAACATATAGTAAAAGACGAAGATCATAAGAATCATCATGCCGGAGGGAGGAGAAGTGATCCCACCGAGCAACACGGGAGGAAGCACCTTCGCCAGCGACAACTCCACGAACCTGGTAACCGTGATCAAAGGACTGAGGAAGTTCGACGGCAAGGACCCTGCGGAATTCAAGACATGGATGAAGAAGTTCTGTGTCGTGGTTGGAGCTACCAGGAAGGACATTCTACCACTACTGAAGAAACAACCGCGGCCAGACCCTAGGGACACCAACGCACTCGAGTCATACACAAGGGCTAACGAGGATCTCTACGCCATCCTGTTTCTTCTGGTGGAACTACCGGCTGCACTAGCAGTACAGAAGCACGAGGACGACACTGGAATCAGCGGAGACGGGCAGGCTGCCTTTCAGGAGCTCTGCGACAACTACGACAGAGTAACCGACGAGGTGATCAGGGCAAAGATGGACGAGATGGAGAATAATCCAATGAACCCTCGTGAGAACCCCGACGACTACTTCAACCAAAAGATCCTCCTGCGCGCTCAGCTGAACAAGATGGGTGAACCTGTGACGGATCGACGCTTCAAGGACATATGTATCCAGGGAATCACCGACGAGTACAACGACTTCAAAATGAGGGTGTTCCGCGACCCGTCCTTCGCGCTTGGCGAGATCCAGTCCACCATGCGCAACATATTCCTCGACTCACAGTCGCGTAAGGGATCAAAAGGGCGGATTGCTGGTCGCGGGTTTGCCATGACAACCACAGCGACGCTGATCTGCCACAGATGCAACGAGCCCGGCCACATCCGAAGGCACTGCCCCAAGCTCAGGGAAGAAAGGAAACAGCCGGCCGGAGCAACGAAGTGGTGCTCAGTACACAACACCACCTCTCACTCCAACGAGGAATGCTACCAACAGGGCACCAAGAAGCCGGAAGCACGGAAGCGAGGCAAGGCCTTCACAGCATGCTCTCACTGTCATCACTGTTCGGCATCCTCGGACAAGCAAGAACCGAGCAAAGAGAAAGCAGCGATCGACTTCACTCGCGACGAAGACGACGGATTCGACAATGCATTCATGTTCGCCACCTGCTCCCGCTTCAGGGGACGGGATTTCTCGGCCAGTGAGACTGGAGTCAGACTGCTGGTAGACACAGGAGCGTCGGAGACGATGTTCGACAGCCGTCTGATCCTCGAGGGACGCATCCAAGACTACAAGACGCGAATTATCCCAAAGATCATCGACATAGCGGGCGAAGGCCAACTACAGGGAACAACAACAGGTGTCCTTCACTGCACCATCTCAGACAAGGAGGGAAAGCAGCGTCCTACTCGCCTCACTGGACTGATTGTACCTGGGCTTGGGCGTAACATTTTTTCGCCAACTTCACTGCTGAAGAAAGGGCTGCGATGCGTGGTTGAAGACAAAACTCCGCACCTCACAGTACAGAAGACGGTCATTCCGCTCCGTCAGGACCCGCAAGACCAAGGAATGTGCACGCTGGACGTCACGTTTCAAGAAACGTCCGCGACTCCTTCCCAAGTTGGCAAGACGTCTGACCAGCCGCTCTCAAGAATGTCAACAAGGCATCACCACCAGCGGTTTCACGAGCAGTGTGCTCATTAGCAATTGCTGCGGATACCTGGCACAGGAGACTGGGACAAATCAACCCTCGCAACATGGACATCCTGAGGAAAGACCCGGACACTGGCGTGGATTACTCGGGTACACCTTCCCCTTGCGAAATCTGCGAGGTGGGGAAACACAAGCAGTCTCCACACCCCAAGAAGAGCACTCGCGAGCTTTCTTGGCCTGGAGAGATCGTGGTCATCGACAATCTGGGACCCGTCACCCCACCAGCAAAGTCCAAGGGAGGATTGTTCCCGTACGCCTGCAAGATCACCGACGACTTTATCAAGATGAAGGAAGTGTACCTGCTCCGCAAGAAAGCCGACACCACCGAAGCGATCCATGCCTACAACATGCGAGTCGCCAGCGACGGGTACCGCATCGAAACCATCCGTTGCGACAAGGGAGGTGAAAACACCGGGACTGAATTCCGCGAGTACTGCAAGAGCTCAGCTATCAAGCTCGAATACGCTGCCACCAACACGCCTCAACAGGTCGGAACATCGGAGCGCGACGGGCAAACACTTTCAGCCATGACCCGATGCCTCCTGAAGGACGGTGACTTTCCGCCCTATATGTGGGGCGAACTCATGATGACGGCTGCGTATCTGCTCAACCGGTCGCCGCACTCAACGCTGGGAGGTACTACTCCCTACTCGAAGATGCACCACAAGTCTCCGGATCTGTCGGGACTTGGCGCGATCGGAGCTCGCGCCTTTGTGCACCACGAGCGCTATCGCAAGAAACTGGACGACAGGGCCTTCGAAGGCAAACTCTGTGGATACGGACTAGACAGCAAGACGTACCGGATCCTCAATCTGTCCAACGGTACCGTGATCGAGAGCCGTAACGTAACCTTCATCGAGTCACCGCCGCGCTCGGTTCCCTTTCAGTATTCCGACGAGGCACACGGCTACGAGACCGATGTCCTGAGCTACACTTCCCTCCTGTGGCGCGAAAACCCCACTACTGCCAGTGGGTTGGACTTCCAAACGCAGAACGAACTCCTCCGCCAAGAAATCCGGCAAATGCAACAAGACAACCTCGATGGGGAGGAGCTACGCTTGGAGCTGTAGTAGGACAACCACCAAGACTCATTCTCCCCGGAAGATCCTTCGCCGGGAGGAGCCTCATCACCAGGAGGAGCTTCGCTGGAGGGAGCTGCTAGTCCGGGAAGCACCGCTGATCCAGGAGGAGCCGCTGACACGGGAGGCGTGGAGCCTAACGGCGGTATAGAAGCTGGGGGAGAAGCTGGATCTGCGGGAACGGCGGGACCATCTTCGCCTTCACGGGGAGGCACTACTTCAGGAGGAGCTGGCGCAGCTGGAGCGGCGCGTCAAGGTATGCGCCGCCTCGAAGTCACTCGCGCCAGCACGCGTCGCAAACCGGCCCACGATGACCCCGTGGACCCTGCCTTAGTTCCGGGTGCCCTGACTGTGACCATGAGCGACGATGGAACCGCACGCGGCAACGCACGCTTAGCAGTCGGGCGCACCGATCCTACCGCGCTCGCTTTCGACCAATTGAGCACCATCGCAGCTCAATCGTCCCAACCGTGTCCCGGAGATGTCTGGGACTTCGCCCACTTTCCGGAAGATCCCTTCCCCGGTTGCGGCTACATCTACGCCACGCGCAGCGAAGCCCCGCACGGGCTCTTGGAGGAGACGAGTCAAATGCTCAAAATCCCGGACACCTACGCGGAAGCCATGAGTTCACCCCAGCGCGAGAAGTGGGAAGAAGCTTGCGCTACCGAGGTGGGGAGTTTGGAGAAACACAACGTCTACACCCTCGTCCCGCTCAGTAGCGTACCCAAAACAGACAATATCCTCAGCACAAAGTTCATATTCAAGAAAAAACTGCATGGACGATTCAAGGCCCGTCTGGTCGTCGGTGGACATCGCCAAGAAGCAGAATACGACTACGGACGAAGCTACGCACCGGTGTGCCGCATCGAGAGAATTCGCTTGATCCTCGCCATCGCCAACGAACAAGGATGGGTCATCCATCAACTGGACGTCATCGGAGCATTCCTGAACGCTCCCTGCGACAGGGACGTGTACGTCAGGCCCGCTCCTGGGAAACTTACAAGGACCCGAAGACAGGAGAACCGATGATCTACAAGCTCAAGCGCAGCCTCTACGGGCTATCACAATCGCCGGCGCAATGGAACGACACTCTCGACGCGACCCTTTCGGCGTCCGGCTGGAAGCGGACGCAGTCCGACCCCTGCGTGTACACCTACACAGACGGCGCTACCATGGTGATTCTGTCGGTGTACGTGGACGATTTTCTCATGACCGGAGAAGATCAAGACTTGGTGAACAACAAGAAACGGGAACTGACTGACCGATTCGAGATGACCGACCTAGGCGAAGTCAAGCGCATCCTGGGCATCGAGGTCGAGCGCGACTACGAGCAAGGGACCCTATCCATCTCGCAAGGACACTACGTTGCTACGATCCTGGAACGATTCGGAATGCAGGATGCAAACCCAGTGAGCACTCCAGGATACGGAGCGGAGATCTCCACGGAACACCCTCAGGACCAGCTGCTCGGGTCCGATGAGAAGCGATTGTTGCAACAAATGACGGGTTGCATTCTCTACCTGACGCAAGGCACCAGATTCGACATCTGCTTTGCAGCACTGCAACTGTCCAAGGCCTGCAACAACCCGGCTCAAGTCAACCTGAGGGCAGCTAAGCACGTACTGCGATACCTTCGCGGAAACCCGGACCTGCCCATCACCTACAAGCGCGGACAATTCCGACTGACCGCATACGCAGACTCGTCTTTCGGGGCAAACCCGGACAACGGAAGATCCACCACCGGCTATTTGTTCTTCCTGGGAGGCGGACTGCTTAACTTCGGGGCAAAAAGCCAGACGATTGTTGCTCAGAGCACGGTCGAAGCCGAGATCCAGGCAATCAGCTACGCCGCTAGGGAAGCGGTCTACATCTCCAACTTCATGGGAGAGCTGAAGTTCAAGAACTTCAAATCGGTGCCAATCCACAGTGATAGAACCGGGGCTCTCACAGTGGCTGGGAATCCCATGCACAGCCAGAGAACGAAGCATGTCGCCCTACGCTACTTTTTTATCCGGGAGCTGGTATCTAGCGGCAAGATCAACCTCCACCACAAGCGGAGCGAAGAGCAATTGGCGGACATCGCGACCAAGCATCTGCCCAAGCATCGCTTCACGTCGATCCTCCTGCAAATTCAGAACTTCAAGCGCTGAAGGAGTTTTGTTTTCGTCGCCGAATGTCGGAGATTTATTCGTGGACGGCTGGGTGAAGGACAGCGTTTTTCGGAGGGAAATTTGACTTTGGAATATGCGTGCACGTGCGCAAGAACATCATCAGACGCAGGAAGGCAATCACCAGGAAGGAGTTCACGAACAGAAGCGTGGACGAGTACCATTTTTTCTCTTCGTATAAAGACTACGTAGTTAGTCTAAATAGACATGTTGGTCTATGATATGTCGACTCAGTTGTAGTACAGTGTTTTCTTGGGATTCGTGAATTAGGAAGTTGCAATCATATGCGAATTGCGGGGTTGCACGAGACAAAGTTGTTTTTCCGTTGAACACATCGACTGGTTGTCCATTCGCGGGGTTGTGTCAAGGATGTCTCTATGTGCATCTGTCAACAGCTGAACACAGTTCTACCTTCGTGTACGATTGCGACAACTTGACAGTCGTGTGTCGGTAGTAGCGATATGTAGCGCAGACGTAGATTGCAGCAACTAGTATATCTGCGTAGCAGTAGAAAATAATCTAGCGGGCACACCTTTATGTCTCCGTAGCATGTATTCTCTTGTTCTAGAAATATTCATGAAGCATGATAGGTCAAGGTTGACCGGGACATTTACGTTGAACGTGTGTAGCTTCTGGAAGCCTTCCAGAAGCTCCTGGAATTTCTGTAAGCTTCTGGAAGCGTTTCAGATCGAGGTTGCTGATTCTAGAACGTAGGAAACCTTCCAGAACCATTCTGGAAGCATTCTGGATCTTTTGTGTGATTGGCTTATTTTTGTCGTATTCGAGAAGAGTGGCCCAGCCTTTAGCTCGCCCACCCTTCTCACTCCTCATCGGCACCAGCAAAACCTGACTTGGGAGTCAGTCAGTAATCAAACATCTTCATTTCTCTGTTTCTGAATCGCTCGCGGTTCGACTGCTCTCTGAGTGTATACCTCTGAGGTAGGCCACACAGCCTACGAGCATCAGCGGCATCTACCTGCTGCTGGGACACAGCGCACTATTTTAACAAAATCATCGACAAGTAACTGGTACTTCGACCGGGGTAGATATTGTTGGACTTGGTTCAGTTTCTCTGGAACCCAAATCCGGAGGAAAGTGTAAAGGAATCAGTGGGGTGTTAGTCCGTTTGACCACTTGCAAAAGGTTAACCAATAGCTTGCCTAAACTAAGCCTTATAACACTCTCTCGCCCTGAAACGGCGGGATAGCAGGTCGGTCGGATATACGGCGGACCTCTGTCAATATCCCAGTACACGATGAAACATCCCAGTACAGAGTTGGGAACCCCCCGTGATGCTTCGCTACCCGCTTGTCGCCGATAGAAAAACTCTCGCATTTGATTTCTCGCATTATATGATGTTTTCCAGCGGTGAGCGAAGCATCACGGGGGGTTTCCAACTCTGTACTGGGATGTTTCATCGTGTACTGGGATATTGACAGAGGTCCGCTGTATATCCGGCCGACCTGCTATCCCGCCGTTTCAGGGGGGGAAAGTGTTGTATGGCTTAGTTTGGGAAAGCTATTGGTTAATCTTTGTAAGTGTTCAAACGGAATAATACCCCCTCTCCCCCCCTGAAACGGCGGGATAGTAGGTCGGCCGGATAAACGGGCGGACCTGTCATTTATCCAAGCCGTCTCATTCCCTGGGGTACCAGGGAGAGTATTTTTCAAGTTCGACATGGGGAAAATCTGACCTAAGCCTTGTAACACAAGTACTATGCATACCTGGTATAAATCATCGACAACTGGTCTTTTTCGATTAATGATGTCACTTTGAGCTCATCGGAAAGCAAGTAAGTGGAGGTGTTTTTATAGCATATATATATTTGTTATACAGCATCAGTACCAGGTATCTAATGATTGAACTGACAGGAGTATGTAAGAAATAACATGTGGGAGCGAGCAGAGAGATTAAAAATTTGTTATGCAGTCGGATTTGTCAGTCGAAAACGGTCTTTTTCGACTGAAGAAGCCCAAATCGGGCTTTCTTACGCAGTCGAAAAAAAAAGGGCTTTTTCGACTCAACTTTTTTCGACTGAGAGTTCCGACTGGCGGATCCAGTCGAAAAACTCAGTCGAGAACGTTTTACGCGTGTTTTTTGAAGCGATCGCATCTCCCATCCCACCACCAAACACATACCCACACGGCCACACGGCCACACACCCATACATACCAGGTACCACACTGCAGTATCATACAAGGCGCTGACGCCGGCTTGGCTATCCATGCTGTTGATTCTCGCAGCAAGTCAGCGTGGCGCATTCCTAGTCCCGCTCATCAGCAGCGTGTATCACACGACGGCAGCAGCGCGCGGTCTCGATCCCATGCTTCCAACAACGGCTGCGCCTGCTGTAGCTTTTGCGGCTCTCGGCTGAGTGCAACTCCACGAAACGTTGCTTTGGCGGCTTTCGGCTAAGCCCAAAGCCACCAACTCGCTGGGACGAAGGTTCGTCGAGCCGTTGCTCGCGGAGACAGCGCGAAGCACAGAGCTGCCAACCGATTCGCCTGCTGTACAGCAGTCCTCCCTCACACCAACCGCCTTTTGGAAGAGCACAAAAACTATAAAATCAACTGGACTGACGATAAGAAGAAGGACCAGAAGAATCCAGTCGAAAAAAGTCCAGTCGAAAATGGCCGTTTTCGACTGGCGGAATCCGACTGCATAAGAAATGGCCTAACTGTCTTTCTTATTCACACGCCGATTCTTGACTGATTACTGATCTATCCACGGTTCTAGTGTCGCATGTGGTTTTGTGTGGTTATTATCTGAAATTTGACATGAAATCGCAGTT
Source organism: Undaria pinnatifida (assembly GCA_012845835.1). Classification (NCBI taxonomy): domain Eukaryota; class Phaeophyceae; order Laminariales; family Alariaceae; genus Undaria; species Undaria pinnatifida. The sequence continues at coordinate 1,463,168 of JABAKD010000014.1, forward strand.
AGCATAGACATTGGTGCCCTATTTTTGCCTTGCAGATTAACCCTACTGCGCTTATACTCGCCCATATTTTTATCAGCGATTCCCGTTTGTAACCCTAACCCCTAAATCCTAACCCCAACCCTAACCCTGTCCCCAACCCTAACCCCAATCCTGACCTTAAACTCGTTTCCCGAAAGGGTACAATACATTGGTATATGAAACGCCACCCTGGGTCTCGTATACCACCTTTCTTTGTGTGACCACGGACTCTAGATTTTTGACAAGAGTTAATGTGAGAAAACAACAACAACAACATACCAAAGTATGACGAACGGCCAATTGGGCAGATCCTCGGAGACTTTCTTAGCCTTCGTAGTCGCAGCTTTATTCGAATCCACCAGAGCCCCGGATGGCTTCTGAAATCGGAGGGGCGTGCCTCCGATCTATTCCCCGACTTTTCTGAATATAAAACGCCAACCTTATCATACGAAACCCACCCAAAATATCCAAATCTGGACAATTAATCACAGGCCTTTCGAGGCCGTATCTCAACCGCATGCCGCCCCTTTGTCAGTTTTAGATTTATCGGTTGTTGTTCTTTCGTATACATCGGTAATAATATCTACACCTTCTTCTCTTCTCTCATCATGATGACCGCAACGATGTCGGGAGGCTTCTCCCCGCAATCGAGCCCAGCCGGCCTACACCCCGGCATACTGATTTATTCCGTAATATGACCTGTGAGGGGCGGGGCGCGGGGGTACCAAGGTGGGGAGCGGGGCAAAGGCGAGATAAGTCGCATAAATGAATAGGAGCTTACTACACGCGTGGTGCCAGTAGGCGACGGTGGGGGCGGCGGGGAGATGGTGGGGGGGGTCCTCAGCTTGTGCATGGCCGTAGTTGTACGACAATATACCCTTGCATCTCTACTATTACGCCGGGACGGAGCACGTCGGGTTTTCACCAACCAGGCATACATTGCTTGCACCAAGCGCGAAGCGCCGTGAGTTGTTCGGCGAGTCGCATGAAGGGTGATTTGCACCCTTCCAAAAACCGCTCGTACGACGGACTTCGGTACTTTGTACATCCTTTCTTGTTTATGGATGACAGCACCAATGAGTTACCTTCTTTTTTGGTGTGGCCACTCCAGAGACAGCAATGGCTATTACTACTATGTAACGGCTCCGTGGGTGCCTTACCATATTCACACTACATGCTGCGAGCATTCCCCTTGTGCGGAGTTAGGCTTCTCCATTCCGCACATTAGGATCTACCAGGTACTCGATAATCATCCTGGTGACCGCCAAAAAAAAAGACAAAAACGGTACCCTGGTTGTCTACGCAGCTCACGCAGTGATTGGCATGTTTTATAGCGTCGTTGCCGACCAGCGCCAACCCCAACGTACATGTGATGTTTTACAGCGTCGGTGCCAACCGAGACCAACAATAATATATATATATACTTTAAGGGGAGAGGGGGGGAGGGGGTTGGGGTTGGGTAAGTGTTGAAACTTGAACACCATATTATATATATATATGAATTGGAGCTACTGAATGAAAGACGCAAAAAGTGAAAACATAGTATCACTTGTCGGGTTGACATTGTGATTATAACTGACCGGTTTTGATTTTTGGTGAGGCGGAGGGGGAGGGAGGGGGAAGGTGGGGGGAAGGTGGAGGGGTTGTTGTTTTTCTGGGGGGAGTGGACAGGAGCGAAATATTATATATACCAGCATGCCAACTGTAGATGCCCAATATTTCAAAGACAAAGTATGCGGTGGATGGGAGAAAACATGCGTGGTGTTGAATTTTTGCGTTGACCTTAATAATAATAGTCTTTGATACCCATCCGTATGAGTACCACGAATGGTTCTTATGGTATGCTTTTGTGTTGGTTATTCTGTATGTCCCATGGTATGAATAGAGTGAAGATCGTCTAGAGGAATGCACGATATCAGGTCGGTGACTCCCCTGGTAATGCCAGGGTCAACATGACTACGACGTTCAACCTTGTTCTGCGCACGGAAACTGTATAACCCGCATCGAGGGGGACGAAACCGGACATCTATGGAATTCAGTATGTATGAAACAAAAAGTGTCAAAGTGTGGGTTAACGTTTGGAGTGGGCTCCTTGGGTCTACCAGGTTCGCACGCAACTTCCTGTGTACTCCCTATATACGTGGCAGGCCAGCAGAGGTCCACTCCAGGCCTGATGCTCGGGTTGTTAGTAGTGCTGTCGAGTCATGATGGAACATGTGGTGGACGCCAATCGCTACTGTTCCGAAGTGATATCTCTTTCTGCTCTTGATTTAATGCAAAGGCACACTGACACACCTGTATTGATTGATCGAATGAAGACCGACGAGTGAGATCTGGCGTTCTTCACCAGGCATCGGGCGGTGCACACTTGATCCTAAAAGCTCTTCGAACGCCCTTCTCAAACACAGCCTACCAGGGAATACACAAAACAAAGCGTGGATCCAAAACGCCAGACCCTTGCACCCCTACGACAGATAGATGGAAGCTCTTACCCTAATAATACTGAATTATCAAAGGTTTGTGTCGATGAATGGCCGACTGTTTTTGCTGATCTAGGGAGCCTCCGAGGTCATTTGCGGGTGGAACACCCGCAGGCCACAAATGTTAGCTCGCCTGTGTAAAGCTGTTGGGGAACGTCGGAATTCATAAAGTGAACACCACGGAACGACTACCCTCATGATTCAAGAAAACTAATCGGGACTGTACAGCAAACAAGAAATTCCCGGATGGGTCTATTCCTTCGAAGAGTCGACGTGTTAGAACGGGCATCACTAAAAGCGTGAGTCGTACATGGCATTAAGCTTTTCGGGACACTCAGACTATCTCATGGGGCCAGCTGTGATCGACCGCCACAAGGGGGAGGGTACTCAGTTTGTTCATGGTCGTAGTCGAATGACTAGAGAAGGGGGGAGCATGGATTCCAACCGTTTTAGGTCGCATAAATGTACTGTACGCGTGGTGGTAGGTCTAGGCGATAGTGGGGGGGGCGGGGAAGGAGGGGGCGGGGGCGGGGGTTAGTTTGAACTCGAAGACCACATAAATGAATCGGAACTACCGCATGGATGGTTCGAAAGGTAAAGGGGTGATATCACCTATATGTCGAACCTCTTTTTTTAACGCTTCCAACAGAATACTAAGCACACATGGATGCATAACAATATATGCAGGGGTAGGGGCTAATGTAACCAAGTAACGTTACACCATAATTTCGCTGTTAGGTAATGGTAGGTAGGAGTGGCCCGGAGTCGCGCTGTTAGTGTCTGTGCTACCGTCAGGTTTTCTCGATGGGTTGGCTGGACACACAGCATCACTTCGACGCTCGCTTAGTTGTCTAGCAGAACAAGGGGGGTGAAATGCTTCCCCCCGGTTCTAACGTACGATGCTGTGTATTGACATTCAGATAGTCTTGTATTGGCATTCGCGGTAGGCGGGCGCGGATGAATGGCTCTGGCACCTAATCATCGCCAGACTGGCGTGCGGCCTATTCTACCCTCAATTCCACAGCTTTCCGCCGAACATCGGTGGGGGGGACACATGGGCGATTCTCAACCCCTCGCCCACATTGCCTGTTTCGGCAGACGTATTTAGGGACCCGATGCAATGGCCGCTCCGACGGTGGTTGTGGCATGCCCCGGCGTAGGACGCCGGCGCGGGGGGGAGCGCGTTTGTGCCGGGTTTCGTTCGCAAACACGAAGCGGTTTGGGACGAACTCGTCCTCCAGGAACACCCACTCCGTGACGAGCTTACATCATGCTGATGTTTGGAACATGGAACAAGCAGTACCGAGGTACCATGTATGTTTTACGGTGACTACTGCTGCTCTTACGGGGAGCACCTATCAAACCAATGACGGTGCTTCTAAGCGAACGCAAAAGTAGGCTAATCCTAATTGATCTACCACACCCGCCGGTCCTTCGCCTCGTGCACGCCACTGTATGAAAACAATTTATAAGAAGTTTGGGTGAGGCGACGACCCCAGTCCGGTAGCCGATGCAGAGTATAAGAAGCAATGGAAGTATGGGTAGGCCCACCGGCTGGGGGAGGAGGCCTCATCTAATCCAATACTTCCTTTAAATGATCGGTGAAGCCGCAGAAGAATACTACAGTAAAATTGGGTTTCCAGAAAATGAGACATCGATGGTACGGAGGTGGCTCCATGATTTGGAACCGGTGAACTACTTGGAGAATCTAGGCCACATCGATCATTGTGCATGTTTCCCACGAACCCAAAGCCAGAGAACATACGTTGAAGGCGAAATACTGACCATCCCACCCACCCAGATTATGCATGCAGTAGTTTCTTGTTTTACAACCTTTGCGGACCGGAGAAGTCTGCGAGCGCCTTGCCACACTCAGCCCCGTGCGGAAGCAACCAGGGATGTCTTCAAATGGATCCGAGATTGGAACAAAGCTGTTGGTTCCGGCCTACTTGAGCCTATCTGAGGCACAGTACCGGAGCCACAACCATTGTCTTCAGCCCCCGCCCAACGGGCAAGAACAAGAGGAAGCAGAAACCATTTTGGACCACCCTAGACATCCTGCGTGCTGAGTAGCTGCTGCGCCGTGTTTTGTTTATTTTATTATATTTATTTTATTTTCCAGGATTACAGCCGCGCTGAGCGCTCAGCGCGGAGGTACATCCCGGGCGAGGCCCTCCTGCTTCGGGGCAGGAGGCCTCATCTAATCCAATACTTACTTTAAATGATCCGTGAAGCCGCAGAATAATACTACAGTATTTTTTTTGTCTTTTGGGAGGGGGGTTGGTGATTAATTATTTTTGCACTCGTGAAGAGCGACGCTTACATACGGGGGACAGGCAGCTTGCGCTGCTGGAGTAGCAGCGGTAACCGCCGATAGGGATAGCTCGCGCTGTCGGTACCACGGGAACCGAAGGATACGCCAGCCGGCGCTAGATTGCCAATAATATTGAGTCAAATTGGCACACGATACGTAGAAAAATACGTGTGTAAGTGTGCTGAGGTGGACCGTAATTCTCCCCAGCCGCCGGAAAATAAACAAAGAAATAAAGAAAAGTGCTTTATTGTTCAAACTGTCTAAAAAGGCACACCGTTATATCTTTCAAAGGCCATCTACTCGTACACGCCTGCTGACTTTCCAAAAGTCGGTTTAAACCGCTTTTCATTTAAATGTACCCGTCTCCAACCATGTTACAACGTGATGGACCGTTTGCACCCCTGGTTTTCAGTATGTAGCAGTGAGGCGGAGTGCTTTATCTCCGTGCACCACGTTATAGCGAGGCCGGGTGTTCGGACCTCCCCAGTTTTATCATTATTCGTGCGGCGGAGTGTTCGTACATCCCTATTAACCGTGAGGTGGAGTTCTTTTATATCCCTGAATTTACCATGTTAGAGCAAGACAGAGCCCTCCGTCCTTTTACTCCTACTTCCGATACTCTCCCAAGTTGGCTGTTTTGAGTTCGAGTCGACAGCTAGAGGATTGGTGCAGTAAACGAGCTGAACGCGCCAGACTATATTCCATATTGCAGACGTCGAAGAAAACAGACAACGAGTTGATCAGCTAGGCAATACGCACGTTATGTGGTGACAAGTAAGCACGATGGGCGAACACGTGATCGGTGGTGGACGTATCGATGTACAGAGGACATGACAACAAATATGGTAGCATGGACCTATGATAGGGTCGGACTGCGTTACTGCTATGCAAATTGCCGCTCGCTGTGCTCGGTATATTCGCATGTATACGAGCAACTTCTTTAAAAAAGCTGATTGGTAATATTACCGCAGTTCATTGCCTCGCCCGAACGTCTTCTGACGCAAGGGACGCGTTATTCCTCCTCTAGACAAGCGATAAGGCCTGCCAAGTACAATGATGAGGTGATCCTTGCTGCCAGCCGCAACGCCACTGGAAGGGTTCCCCGACCCTAACTTCCGTCCTGCCGGGTTGGGCCGTCTCTTACACTGGGAAGAAAAAAATGTAGGGCCTCCGGATAGTTGTTTGGAGAATCGATCGAAGATGCGGCGCTTCACGTTCCACCCTCACGCCTCTTCCTTGGAAGTCAACACCAGGTTGATTGAGAACCTGTTCCCATCGAAATCATATATAAAAAACCCATACTTGTGCCAAACAAAGCCTTTATTCTTTGACGATGTTTAAAGCGAGGCATAGTCGAGCCCCCCTGCTGATGCCCTTCATCTGAACCAAAGCTCAAGATTGGACGTAAAGAGCAAAAACGCTGTTTTGACACACCACTTGCACACAAACACGTGAGGGACACTACGGAGCCTGTTTAAATACTATCCTGAAAAGCAGTACGAAGTGTGTGATGCCAATAATAAATGTGGTTCCCTCTCTACCTCAGCAAACTTTCAACAAATGGCGTCGGCGGCACAGCACTCGAACTTACACACGAAACCACTACGAATTGGTATTCGAAAATGCCCCCCTGACTGACCACACACAACGTCGTCTCCTATTTCCCTCTTACTACAGGCAATCACCTACGATCATCCGCCCCAACGCAGTCGCGGATTATAAACGTTGAATCACCCAGTGTGGGTAGAAGACTCACGAGGTGCCAGGCATCATCTCGCAGCGTACTCCACGAGGGGGTGGAAGCGAAGGTTGGAAGAGGTTTAGACGAAAGGCACGGCCAGTAACTAAATGCAAAACAAAAGCGAAAAAAAAAAACGGGTGAAATGTACCTACGGTGTACTGCGTCTATAATACACAACTCGTAAGACAAGAGTTATAGACGGTCATACAACACATACACGCACACGAAAGCTGCAGGGGCTTAAGGCCTAATAACCCAAATAAAAAAATAAAGAAAACACGACAACCCAAATCACAAAAAAATTAAACGCGACAATCCAAACACACAAAAGATAACTCGACAACGCTCCACTGTGGTCCTCGGACATGCCATAGAACCGTGCGAGTTCCAATCAACCGGAGCGGGGAAGGTATACATAAAGCGGTTGACACAGCTCGTCATCTATATGAGGTTGGCAAGACTGTCCGCAATCGCCTGAAATCCTGAACGACTGCTACATATTATACTGTGCTACTATACGTAAAGAACTTCACAAGCGAAACTGTACAGGGTATCAAATATATAAAAATGCACAAACGAAGCCAGGCTGATATTAGCAGGAAAATAAGAATTTCGGAGCCGTTACTGAAGCTAGCGGAGAACGCACATTTTCTCAAGAAACCCAGCTCGAGCAAGCACCCCTGTTTCTTACTTGGGGTGTCCTGTACTGCGGGGGAAAACGCCTCCGTACATAGCAACACATGGAGATGTGAGCTGGAAAAAAAACGCAACAAACCTCAACAGCTCCAAGGCACCTGTTATATCACAAAATACATTTCCAAAACAGGGCACTGACACCTGCGTCACAATTGCACGCCCCGCTCGAGGGGTGATGCACATTGCTTGAATGTGCTCCACATGGGATATCCCATGCGCTTTATTTTGGCATGGGATGTCCCGTGGGGCACCGAAACGTAGCGGGAAGCAACGGCCTCAGGTCAGGTCATCATTTGGAGTCAGTCACATTTCACCAACAGAACAGACCATCGCTACCGGGAGCTATAGCTATAATAGCCGACCGAATTCAAACAAGACCAAGACCGTCACTGGATCATATCCAGCCTACACACAAGAAAAGTCGGCGCTCTTTCGACCTTGCCCCGCCAATTGAGCACCACCTCACCCTCTCCACCAGGCACGCCGCCGCTCGGATCGAAACCTATCACGGTCATCAGCCTGCCTAGGGGGTCATCTTCCTCCAGACTCAAGACCCTTACGACCGAGTCAAAGGGGAAAGGGAATTCCGCGTCGACAACCACCTGCTGCCTTTCTTCAGAGCCGGCAAGGGAGCCGGCCGTCTGCATCCTTGTCGACTGCCATTTTTCGGAAAATCCAGGGGAGCTGGCCTTCTGCAAGGGTTTTGGCTGCCATTCTTCGGAAGGAATAGGGGAGCTATTGGCCTTCTGCAGCGTCGGCTGAATGTCGTCAGGAAAATCAGGGGCGAAGGCCTTCTGCCGGGTTGTATGATGCAGCACCCTCTCCGATCGTGCATGACCAAATCCAGTGGAGGACGCTCGAGCACCGCCCGCGCACTTTGCCGGGATGTACGACCCTCCGCCGGGTCGTGCATGCCCAGCTCCTATGAGGGAGGGGTTAGCACCACTCGCACACGCCGGAGGAACTCGCGGAAGAGGTGACGGTGCACCGCCATGGCCACTGCTGTTCGATACGTGTTCGGCGTACGAGGGGGGGGGTGGCGACAGCCCAGCGGTGCAAGTAGGCGCGGGGAACGCCTGCTGTGCAAAAGAGCGTGCGTGCGCAAAACCGCTTGTCTCCTCAAAACGGCTTGCCTGGCACGTATCGCAGACGTTCACCTCGCACACGTGGCATCGCAAGATGGTACCCTTCAAAGACGGCGTCCCCAGGCACCACGTGCAGGTGTGCACTTGCTGCTGGTAGCCGTAAATGCGCATCGGTCGGAGCTGATGGTTGCCAGGGCAAGAGAAGGTGGCTGGAGTGGAGGACAGCGCGCGGAGGTGGTCCTTCCACATGCACATTACGCAAGCGCCCATCTCGCACGTTCTGCAAAACAAAACCGGAGCCAAGGCCAAAGCAGCGGTCGAACCCGGAAATAACAAAAGGGAAAGTGCGCGGCAAAGAAAGAAACGCACAATGAAGGAACCAAGGAAACGCAAGAGATGATTTTGGTGAAGGAAGGTCGCGTGCGGTCGTGCGAAGTAGCAGGGGTTCTTGGGAGACCGTGGGGGGACAAGGTAGTGCGTGTTGCATCTCAATTCGTTCCCGACAATCGGTCAATTCGTTTCCGACAAAAGAGGTATCACATTTCGGCTAAAAGACTTTTTAAATGACGGTGATCCTTAACCCTTGATCGTCGGAATTTGATCATTTTTTCGCAACTGCTCTTTTTTTACCTAGGGTACTATCAAAGGTGGGATCGTGAATCGGGTCGCACTCTTCATTTTTCTCAAGATCAGTTTTTGGGCGTGGGGAACAGAGCCCCCCCAAGTAACAAACCCCAGAACTAAATGGGTGCATCTCTACCGTAGCACTAGTCAACGGCGGGTAACTCTTCCTGTGTGCCTTTATTGGTTGAAGTTTCGGAAGACTTCAAAAGGGAGAACTTGTTCTCCTCGCGACATTGTTGGGGATGAATCAGAGCTGCTGTGGCGTTGTCCTCGAAGATATCACCCAGCACCAAGTCCGTTAGCCAACGTTCAGGCGGAGCTCGAAATACCCCCAACAAGATGGGACGAAGCCACGCAGACGATAAGAAGTCAGATGAATACTATAAATGAGTCGTTCTTCGGTACCCCCCCCCAGCATTTCTTTAACGGAATCGCCGGTTTCGAAACCAACTCCCGCCCGCATCTGCTGAAATACGGTGCCTCTGCCCCCCCGACGTCATCCTTCGATGGTCCTCTGCCTACAAGAAATATATGAAGATTTTGTTTCTTTGCATCATCCTTCCCCGTGTCGAGGAGCCATGAAACGTTTGTTGAAGAACATCGCTGTTTTTTGGGGAGACTACCGTAAGAAGCAGTCAAATCTCCAAAAAATATACTAAGTACTAAATATACTAAACATACTAAAATATCAAAAACGATCGATAAAATTTACATCATGATCGAAAAATGATTGGTAACATTCAAAGTATGCTTCGCGGTCGAAAAGAGGCACCCGAATTATTACCTGCAGCCGTATATCGTATCGCCGGTGACGAGAACATCCCGGCAAAAGTTGCAAGCGTAGCTCGGAGTCTTGACCACTCGCTTAGTCAACCCGTGCCGGTCGCGGCAGGTCAGAGCGCTCGCGCATCGCGCTTCAAGAGAAATGGCGACACAGTCCACGCAGCTGTATACTTGACAAGCCCTGCACCCTGCAGCTGGGTTGCCGATGTCAACCAAGGCTAGGCACCAGCTGCAGTACATACCAGCTGACGCTGCGATCGGCTTTAGCCCGTGGCTGCACCGGCATTTCAGGTCGTGGACATCCCGGACGGAGGACAGCGAGAGGGTGCGAGAACTCGAGCCTTGGAACGGCTGGGCCCTCGGACTAGCCTGTGGCAGCCCTGCGCACGAAGAACACGCGTCACAGTTGCAGCGTCTGGGAGAAAACAGAGCACGGGACGGGGACGGGTGTGACGCCGTCAGAGGTAGTGGTGGCAGTGGTGGCAGTGGCAAATAAACGATGTGAGCGATGGACTGTGGCGGTCAGAAAATGCCCTATTTCTTACCGTGTGACAGCCCGTCATTCTTGACCGCTCGATCAACATGCACCGGATAAATTTCGCGGCCGTCCAGAATTTTTAACTGTGTCTCGGAAAGATCGGTTCCTTCGTATACGAAAGGAGTTGAAGCAATACGAAGGCGGGACCGAGGCCATGCCAGGGGGGGATTTTTTAAGGCATGATATTCCAGCCACGCAAGGCCACCCGTGCGAGTGGTTGCTCTACTGCTCTGTAAGCCTTACGCTGTTCTGATCTCTATTTCAGACAAACATCCCGCCATCAGTTCACGTGAGACTCGTGGACGTCTTTGGGAGCCCATGGGAGACCCATGGAAGCCCACGGGAAATCAATAGACACCCATGGGAGTCCATAAGTGTACCACGTAAACCTATGTAAGTTCATGGGGGCTAACGATAGACCCATGGGACTCCTAATGCAAAAATTTGGAGTCTACCTTATCGTAGTAGTGGTCTCGTGTGACACGTACCTGCAGCCCGAGGCGAGGGAGCCCACTGTTATCGCTTCCCCGCAGAAGTTGCAAGATATCCCGGAGTAGAGTGCAGTGTACTGCGTCAGCCCATGACGTCCACCACAATTCAAGCCGCTCTCAGCACGCCCGACCCGCCCCATCATCATCGCCGTCCATTCTTCAAACGATATTTGCCCTGCACAGCCAGAACAAAACGTTACACCAGGGATTTTATATCTCAGCACATCATTGCAAGGCTGTGAACTCTTGCCCCTTTCGGGACTCAGGAACAGAGACGACGCATGTGCTACTGTACGGGAGCGGTGCGCTTGTTTTTCATTAGGTTTCTCGCTTTAAGGGGTTGGTACACTTGTGAGGCTTCACACAACACAATACCATACCAGCAGACCTTGAGGAACAATCACAGCGCAACCCGATGGCCAGTCTCATAGCCTACGTATGTACGGGATAAAAGGTGCAAACAAAAAAATCAAATGTCATTCCAGTCATGTTGCATAGTCCCTCGGTTAAGGAGTCCCCGTGAGCGAGAATCGTATTGTTTGACAACAAACCTCCTCAGGTGGCAAACTGCGCACTTTTGCGCCACCGCATTGCACCGGCTGAAAAGAAAAAAAACGCTGTTGAGAGCATTTTCCCGGGTACTGACGGCAGGCAGCTGCTTCCCAACATCCCAAGCCGATTAAAAGGAAGAAAGGAAATAGGAAGCTAAGGGTAAATCAAGCACGCACCATCGCCGTTAACGTCCGCCCTGAAGAACTTCACCATCGCGCTTTCCCTCGACACTCCTAACCCTTTGCAGAACTCCACGAACTCCTCCATGGAGACGTCCCCGGATCGGTCCGTGTCGCATTCCTGAAACTGCCGGTATATACTCGCCACTGTCCTCATGGCTTCGCCGCCCGCCTCGTCCCCGTGAATGTCAAGCTGCCTCGAGAGCTCCCCCGAGAACTCCCCAAAATCGGTCATCCCGCCCCCCCTTTGGAAGTTCTCGACGCTTCCATGAGGGCGCACCATGCTTTCGATGGCTTGAGCGTACGTCGCTCGGTCGGTGATGGCTTGCGCGTTGCTGTTGCTGCTGCTGTCGTTGCTGTTGTTGTAGTTGTTGGTGATGTAGGTGTGGTTGTGGACGTGGGTGATGTTGTTGCAGTTGTTGCCGCCGCCTTGTCCTGAAGCCCCCTGGGAGCATCTTCCTAAATAACTGATGCCCTCCGCTATGAGCTGGGTGCCAATGCCCACGAGCACGTCCAAACCCCCTGTCAACGAGGAAGTCTGTTTCAAAAATGTCGAATTCGATAATGGTGGAGATTCGACAGTGAACGAAATGTTGAGGTTAGCCAATTCGCTACGTATTGCGTATAAAACTGTTGAGTGAATCGTTTGTTCAGTACTTTAGTACGGCGTGCTTTGGCTGTGGCTCGGATTGCGGCGTTGGTGTGCACCATGTAGGATAGGGCAATTCGTTTTCATCGCTACCTGGCCACGGTACAAAAACATGTACATACGTATCAAAGCTTCCTCTTCCGGATGTGGTGGACTTCAAATCCAGGGGGTGTCGCAAGTTGTTGAAAACGGAGGGAAACCCTTGAAAGATAAAGCAAAACACACCCACGGCGCCAAGTACCCCTGCAGGTAACAACGACAATCCCAGACAAGTTGATAGCTTAGTCTCTAGGTCTGGGGTGTATTGGGTGCTGACACGCACACTGATGATGCTATACACGTTAGTTCATGACCAACCGCCTACATGTATAGTCTACAGATCTGCCAATCAATCCCGTATTCTGACGAACATATGATATAAATAGTTTTCAAAGGGTGGTCGTGTTGAATCTTGACCTTGTACGAGACAAGCACAACACCACTCGGAACAAATCAAATCGTACACTAGTTTTTGAGTAATCTGTCGCGGAAACATGCGAAACAAGAATGCACGGGTATTAAAGGAGTCGGCACTCACTCACCCCCATTGCCGCAAACGCCTTGAAAGCCCAGAACGCCACCTTGGTGATCTGCTGGGACACAGATGGCCTTTGGTGCTGCGGCACCATACTCATCTTCTCTGCTGGAAAGGATTCAACGAGTTACAAGTGGGCAACGATGAACTTCATACCGCATTCGACGGATGACAAACAGATGTGATGACAAATAGTACCGAAGTGATTGTATGACCGACTGGCCACAGCAGAAATAATGACGATTATTCAGATACCTCGTAGAAAGAGAGTTCTTTATAGACTACGTACTTATAATATCGTATAATACTTGTAGTAATCTTCTTGACTGGCTAGGCCCCTTCCTCACGTTTCCCGTTCCACCAGAACTTTAGGCTTCTGGATTATTGAAGCACTCGAAACATCGACACACCCAAGTACAACCCTCACTCTGCTCATAGTAGCGTTGTCTCTTGTTCTGCTATGCTCCACCCGCTCGTCTCTTCACCCAGTGTGAGTACCACCGCGGACTCTAGGAGTCTGCACGTTTTTCGCTCAAGACATATGGCTCGCGACTGGTAGGCTCAAGATGAAGCATCTTCTGCATCTTCACAACAAACACCACTTAGCCAGATAAACTTGCACGCACGCTTGTTGGGACAATTCGCTCGAGATCAGTGCGGGACACTTTTTTCTCGTCGAACATGGATCAAGTCACTGCCAACACAAGCCTGTGCAAGCACCTGCGAAGGGCGCACCAACACTATTATTATCAAAACTTACAAGATGCCCCAGCTGTGAGATCGAAGATTTCGTCGAAACTCATCTTTGCAAGCTGTCTCTGTGTGATACTCCGATTGCGTGTAATACGATAGGTGTCCTCGTTAAGGACATGGGCCAGCGACTCCCCTTAGAACTAGATTGTACTACACAGAGCAATGCTAATCAATCTGTCCACGGAAACTATAAAACCCGTTTTTGAGGGGGAAAAAATCTGACGTGTGTGTAACGCACCAGTATGTTGTATTTGTCTTGCAGTCGTATGATCGGTGAGGGAAGGGCGGGAGTTCAAGGGGCGGGGGGGGGGGGGGTAGGGGATGGCGGGTAAAGGGGGAGGGGGGGGGCGTGCTATTTTGTTGCTTGCCTTGGTCACTTGACCATTGACCACGCATCTCCTTCGAGACGTAGCACCGTTCCTACTCCTAAGAGAGACACCTCCAACATTCGGGGACTCATTACGCTTCTTCCATATCATATTACATAGAAACTATTTCCTTGTCCTATCTCCTCCTTGTTTCGCCGTCCGTGGCTACCATCTATCACCTAGGATAGCGATCGTTTCCTCGCTAATTTCTGGTCTACCAAACTCTCCCATGGCACATTCGTCTAATTTTCTCATTCCCTTTTCTAACACATGTCGTTCCGCCTTGTATGTTTCACTTTCTCCAACTACGTGTGAGTCCTACTCTCTATTGTTGTGGCCCACGGGCACATATATATGTGCATCCGCGTCCTCCTCCTGCCGACTCCTGGTATATCTCTTTTTTTTCTGGTAGGTCTATGTCCCCTGCACGAAATCGCAGTTTCAGCTTGTCCGCGTAGTCCATTAGGCCGTGCAAATACGTTTTTAATATCCAACATCTTCCCTCAGCCCCTGTAGACTACATCTCTAGATGTTTCTCCTCTTTCACCATATTCCTTATCGCTAGCCTTCCCTTTCTTCCATCCACTATTTTACTTCTTCCGTCTTGTATATCTGATCTGCCAAACTTCTCTGACAGCAGCAGTAGTACGACCTCTTCTTGGTCTCCTAAACCCTTCTATAATTTCTCAAACTGCGTCATCTCATCGTCTTATTCCAGCTCGCACTTTTCTTAGTTTCTCCCATAGTCTAGTCTAGTCTAGTCTAGTCTAGTCTCCACCCTTAATATCTACGATGGTTGGCAACCTCTTTTCTGGCATATTCCTTGTTTATATTGTCGTTTCAACTTTCTCGCGTCGGTATTTGTTTGAAATGGGTACATTAAAGGGGGGGGAGGGGAGGGGCTTCAACATTTCTAGGTCGCATAACATCATAGAAGCTTACTGCGCGCGTGGTACTAGGACTAGACGATGGTGGGGTGGCGAGAGAACGGGGCGGGGCGGGTTAATTCAAACTTGAAGACCATGCAAAATGAAGTGGAGCTACTGCACAGGTGGCTCGAAAGGTAAACAAAAGAGATTATATATCATCTGTCGCGCAGTGTTTGTAACTCTGGCAGGTTTTGATTTTTGGTGGGGTGGCGGTGGAGGGAGGGGGGGGGGGGAGGGGGGGGGGGAGAAAAACGTTCTATGATACCTGCGCGCTAAATGCATATGTCCCGTTTGTGCTCGATTAAGTTGCGAGGCTCAATAAACGCTTCAATCAGGGGCTGTGTTGATAAATATCGGGTGGCCACCAGGTCGTCGGCACCGTAGTGTCGTGATCAATGTAGTCAGTACGCACAACAGTACACCTGCACAGCTCGTCGTACCAGCCAGACAACCTGAAACTATGTCACGATGCTTGGTGCAATACGTAGCAGCGGTGTGGGTCATGGTAGTCATGGTTCTCAACAACATGAGGTCTTGGTTCCAAGTTTCTAGAAGATGCCGTCTAGAAAGAAAGGAGATTGGGTTCCATACACGCTGACCAGATAGACTATGCTGTTAATCAGGGCAGTCCTCGGTACTGTTTTTTTTTTTTCGGGTCGGCGTCGGGCGAGATTAAATATTCACGGGAGTTCAAGGTATTGTGTGAGCGAGATTCAGCGCCCACTGGACACAGCGAGCGGGACGGGATCCATTACGCGCGGGATTCCATGGGATATTTCGCAAGACCCGCCGTAACCACGTGACACCACGGGGCGGTATACACTAATCACGGGACCCCACGATACCGGATCCATCAATGACGAGACACCACGGGATTTTTTACGGGTGATCCAACAATAATGATATGACGGAACACTTCAACAGCCCACACTAAAATTATTTTGTTCATGCATACATACCGAATTCCACAGAAGATGTCTGTTTTTGTCCCCTTCAATGCGGGTTATTATATTGTTCCCATGCGCAGAAAGAACAAGGCTGGACGTCTTAGTC
The DNA here is from genome assembly GCA_012845835.1 of Undaria pinnatifida. NCBI lineage: Eukaryota > Phaeophyceae > Laminariales > Alariaceae > Undaria > Undaria pinnatifida. The sequence continues at coordinate 1,478,995 of JABAKD010000014.1, forward strand.
ACCTGTTGATCCTGAAATTGACAGGGGAGTCACCGACCTTTCCCCTTCACGGGGGTATGCGAGTACACACCCCGTAACACGCGCGATCGAAGTATCACACACACGCAGTTTGCAAAGATGAGTTTGGACTAAAATTCTTTTGGTTGGTCTCACACACAGCTGAAGAGTAGACTATGTTATGTATCTCACTCCAGGTTGACCATCATTACACGTGTAAGATACTGCGCGAGTGCTGTATCCGGCGCAATCGGCAAAGCGTAATCGGTATACAAGTCGCCATGGCAAAACCAGCTCTCTTGTCCAGCGATGGCAATGCTGCATCGTAAAATGTGAACGTCCCGATTCGTACAGAGCAAGCCAAAACAGGGCAACCAGTACAGGAGAAGCAGACACCTCTGAGATAATGTGAGAACAACAACAACAACAACAACAACAACCACAACAACCTCTTCTGGCCACAAAAAATATACCAGGTATGGTGCATGATGCGCCAACACCTACCACCACTACAGCAGGTGTAGCCGTGGTTTTGCACGGTCTCTAGCGGCCTTCCACAGAAGGGCCAAGAATGGTGTTGCGCGGCTTGATTGAGCGGCATCGGGATATCGACATCCCCACGAGATCAGCTTGAACGGGATCTATCTGGATTTCACATATATTTTGCGCGGAATCTGTTCGGATGGTAACGACCTTTCATTATTTTTGTTTTTTTCACGGGACCGCGGGATTCGAATCGCGAAAAAAAAGGCCGCGGAAAAACACCGGAGGACTCCCCCGCTATTGTTGAGTTATTGAGTTAACGATGACCGTTCTCTGCGCTTCACAACTGCCTTAGTCTTCCAGAAGAGCATGAATAGCAGTCCTACTACTCTTGTAGACGTCGGAGCCCCAAAGCGCCGCTTCAACATATACTCCGTATATGATAAGATTAATAATCTGTTCTTCCTGATTTCTCTTCTGCACGGGTAACCAAATCTTGGTAAAAAAACACATCGGAGAAACTCTGTGGACATTCTTCACCACACATTCACTTCCCAGCTTCTGGACAAGCCGTGGTCACAGACAGGTGTCGTCCCTTCTTCCCCGCCCCCGGTCCTTGCCTTCAATTTTTATCGCGCATAGGGTTCAGCAATCCCACTGCTCGTCGAGTTTTCATCGAGTGTTGCTAACTCACGCACTCACTCGCGCTTTCCGCAAGTCAATTTGTGCGCAAGAAAAAGTCCCCTCGAGTTTATGGTACGAGTATGCACTCGGGGGGATTCGAACTCACGAAACTGACATATGTCAGGCTCGAGGATAATCTGATATGTGGCTGTGTGGATCAAAGCCATCGCCACGTGCGTCCGGGAATCCCTCCGAAGACCCGTACGTGATGCATTCACCGGGCATTTTTATGGCCGAAAAGGTATTCCACACTAATTCCAAGTAATACTAGTACATACAGTACTATTGGGGCAGCCCTCTCGTAAGAAACCTCGAATCCGGCTGCTGTACGAGGCCACACACACTCATTTTCTTCATTTTGGCGGAGCGAGAAGTGACGAGACTAGACTATAGACCACACTTTCCTAGTTATGAAGAAGGCAAACGCCTTGCTGTGGCTACAACAGGTTTTTTTTAAATATATTTTATTATTTTTTTCCAATTTCTAGGCTAGATTTCTTTCTTAAAGTAAGTGCGTTTTCTCACTACTACTGTAGAAGGCCGATACTGATGATGTGCTTTACGAGCAAGCTCGCGAAAGCGTGGAGGTACGAGTAGCGGTTCTTTTCAAAGGGATTATAGTGTCAGGTGGTAGCCCAGTCGTTTAGAACTGCGCCATCAACGACGTAAAAAAGAAATCTCGACATTTAGTTTCGGATTCTAATTTTTTCAGCGTACACAACGACAGACACAACAGCACCACCCGGTAACTTACACGAACCTGGTAGGTAATAGATACTCGAGTCAAAGTGAGTTTAGACCCTGGATAAACCGGCTTACCCACTTGCGAAGACATGATTTCCCTTTCGTGTGGAATCTAATTTCGATTGTATTTCTTGCCGAGTCTTCGTACCTTTGGCGTGCGGCGTGCGCCAGAGAAGTTAAAAAAAACAAAATTACAGCAAGCAGCAGTAGTAGCAGCAAGCACTGATGTGACGGTACTCCGAGTGGGGGATGCGTTGTTGTTGTTGTTGTTGTTGTTCTCACAATAACTCGCATAATCAAGTCCGTGGTCACAGGACAGGCTCCAGTCACTCTGGAGCCGAGGAATACCCTAGGGAAAAACACAAACAACCCAAGGTGGTACACGCATATATATATCACAGCTGACGTAATTCATGCCTCCACCAGAAACATATAAAAGTGAAATCGGGAGTCAGTCTACGATATGGTTGGTCGGTGTTGAGAAGCGTGCCCCTCTCAGCTCCAGAGCGACTGGAGCCTGTCCTGTGGCCACGGACTTGATTATGCGAGTTAATGTGAAAACAACAACAACAAGCCTCTATAGCCGCCCTAGACTGAACAGTTGTAGAGCGGGAAGCCGACACTGACCAGAAACATTTTCACACCAATTTCAGCAAAAAACACCCGCAGTGAGCAACAGTTTTTTTTTTTCACGCTTCTACTTTCCAGCTTCTTAGAATCTGAACAAGCCCTGGTCACAGGTGTCGTCCCTTCTCCCCCCCGGTTCTTGCCTTCAATTTTTATCGCGCATAAGGTTCAACAATCCCACTGCTCGTCGATTTTTCATCGAGTGTTGCTAGCTCACACTCTCGCGTTTTCCGCAAATCAATTTGTGCGCAACAAAAAGTCTCCACGACTTTATACGAGTATGCACTCAGGGGGATTCGAACTCACGAAACTAACCTATATACCAGGCTTGAGGAAAACCTGATGATACGCCACCGGGGGTATTGCATCATATACCGGCATTTTTTTTTTTTTTTTTGCATACCGGCATATACTCGTATATGTTGTTGTTGTTATTGTTGTTAGTGTTCTCACATTAACTCGCATATTCAAGTCCGTGTTGGTCACAGGACAACAAGCTCCAGTCACTCTGGAGCTGAGGAATACCCCAGAGAAAAACACAAACAAACCAAAGGTGGTACACGCATATATCAAAGCCAATGCATACCAGCATGTACAGAGTACCGGCCCTGTGCTACAAGAAACGGAGATATTACTTTTAGCCTAGATTTCATATTGAAGAACTGCTGTGGTGTGTCCTACACAACAAGCTTCATGGTTTAAACAACTAACTGCCGCCGTCAAATTTCGTATTTCCCTGCAATGTTTAGGGTGACTTATGGTGGCGCTCTTTCTTATGAGGGGCCAGTTGTGGTGCATTGAAAAATAAGCGAGCGTGAGACAACCACGAAAAAAAAACAAGAAATTCGGGTGCCGTTATATACGGAAGTCGTGCGTGGTCTAGACTAAAAGGCGCTCTGTCTCAAACAGAAGCCCAGCCTGGCTATTTTACTTACTACTATACAGTACATTGTATGTGCGTGTGTTTGTTAACTGGTATTTCCACACCATATTTTTTACACTCGGCACAATTCAATCCTGCACAGCGTCCGAGCGGATGGCTCGTCCCAGAGCGAGAGCGACGACCCCTGTGGCAAAAAACTGACGCATGCTACGACAGAGGTAGCACTTTTTGGCTATTTTGTTTTCTGAATGGCGGGCTCCTTAACCCCTTTACAGCTGGAAACCCGTTTTGGGGACGAAATTACTTGGATATAGTATGGGGAGGGGTTCGGGGGCTCTAAAGGGGTTAAGTAACCCAGAATCGTCGGAAAAGAAATAAATAATAGGACATCTTTTTGGTCGTGATTCTCATTGTACACCTAGGGCATGCGTTTTTTTCATCCGGTGGCAGTTTTATTTTTCCCCAAGTCGGTTATTTTTGGAGAGATCTTGTGCTCCCAAATTGAGGAACCTCAGATAAAAAGTGGTGCACCTCTATTATCGTAGCACGCGTCAAGTGAAAAACAGACTTAGAGGTACACATTTGACACACACACACTTTAAAGTACTTTTGTAAAAAATACGGGTGATTCGGCCACGCAATGCCGAACGAAATGAATGTGCGGGGGCGGAACATAATCATCGCGCCAGTACACCAGCATACATACGTGCAAGGTGATTTTTTGTAGAAATATATACCTTACGTACACCAATCAAATATGAATTAACTTCCGGATGGACAACAGGACTCGATCTCACTGCTCGCGTTCAATTCGTGTGCAGCAGAACAGGTATTATTCATAACAACAGTAGTATCCTAAGCAGACTACATACTACAGGACACCCATGCTTTTTGATTTGTTTATAATACAGGTCGCAGGAAGGTACACTTTCTACCGTAACGTAGACAGATCTTCTCGTGAAGATTTGTATGAACGGTAGCCGTTCCAGAGGTTTTGGCTATCTTGTATTTTTGTACTACAAGTAGTCGTGGAGTCTCCGTAGATTCTAGTGACAGAGAGGCAGGTACATGTATTCACGTTTCCCGCTGTGACAAGTAACCACTGCCGACTCTCATGTTTTGCCTACGAAGCACCAATCGTTGCCTCTAGGCACTTCTATCGTTACCGTCGCTTGCTTCGTCGTCGAACCTTGCGCCAACCTGGCGTGCCCCCCACGCTACGCAAGACAAGAAGAGAAGTTGTTGCAAGTCGCGAGTCGAACCTGGGTTACCCCAAACCCTCAGTATTAAGAAACAGAAAGATAGGCTTACTTGCTTTAGGCTGGGTTTCTCATTTGGGAGAGAGAACGTTCCGCGCTTTCCCTTTTTAATACATGCAGTATGTAGTATTCTTCTGCGGCTTCACCGATCATTTAAAGCAAGTATTGGATTAGATGAGGCCTCCTTCCCCAGCCGGTGGGCCTACCCATACTTCAAAGGTTTCTTATGCTCTTCATCTTGGTTACCGGACTGGGGTCGTCGTCTCACCCAGACTTTATCTAAATGATTACCATTTCGTGGCGTGCACGAGGTGAAGGACCGGCGGATGTGGTAAATCAATGCGGATTAGCCTATATTGAGTCTGCGTAGAAGCACCGTCGTTGGTTTGACACATACATGCTCCCTGCAAGAGCAGCAGCGTTCACTGTAAAATATACCTGGTATATACTACGGTACTGCTTGTTCCATATTCCAACCAGCAGCGTTATATAAGCTCGTCCCGGAGCGGGTGTTCCTGTTAGACGACTTCATCCCAAAACGCTATATATTTGCAGGCACAAAGGCGCTTCCACCAGCGCCAGCGTCCCACCCACGAAGGGGCATGCCACGGCAACTGCCGGAGCGGCCATTGCATTGGGTCCCTAAACACGTCTACCCAAACCAGAAATGTGGGCGAGGGGTGGAGAATCACCCATATGTCCACCCACCCGCGTTCATCGGCAGAAAAACGTGGAATCGAGGGTGGAACAGGCCGCACGCAAGCCTGGCGATGATCTAGGTGCCCGAGCCATTCTCCGCGTCGACCTACCACGAGTGTCAATACAATGCAAATCTGAATGTCAATACACAGCATCGATCGTGTGCTGGAAACGGGGGGGAATACATTTCACGCCCTTTGTGCTGCTAAACAACTAAGCGAGCGTGGAAGTGATGCTGTGTGTCCAGCCGATCCATCGAGAAAACCCGACGAGAGCGCACAGACACTAACAGCGCGACTCCGGGCCACTCCTACCTACCAGTACCTGTTACAGCCAAATTAGGATGTAACGATTTTCTTTTTATGCTCACCATCCCATCAGTTACATCTTCGCGCGCTTTGTCAAATACTTCTCCCTCCCTAGACGTAACTCAGACCCAGGGTCGCTAACAAGCAGGCTCTGCTACCCCCTTCCCACTACGGTACCACAACTTTATTTTTATCGCGAACATGCTTCTTTCGGCTATCATTTTTGTTCCCTCGTTGACTCGCATCGAATTTGGCCTACACTAACTCCGGTATAACGGCTCCGTGGCTTCTTGCATTCATTTCTGGAAATATCAGCCTGTCAGCGGTGCTGTTCATTCCAGGTAACCCTGTTTCAAAGGAGTAGTGTGTCCAGTACCACAGTAGCAACAAACAGTGGTGTAGCTACAGCAAGCAGTATACAGCAGTCAGTGGTTCGAAGTAATGTGTTGTTTGTTCAAGCTGTCGAGCGGGCGAAGAACCAGAGGACAGCAACAAGAAACAAGAGGAGGGTTTGATGTCGTATGCAAGGCGAGAAGAAAAAAACTGGGATTATCCAATCAACGATAATGGGAAAACAATAACTGCAGCATGTACTGCCGCAACTGTGCCGGCCTTGCATACACCTCTTGTCTTGCCTTTTAAATTTTCGTGCTTTTCTTGTCTTTTCTTTTATTTCCCGTTCCTTTTTCGTCTTCTTTTTTCGCTCTCTTCTCCTTTCTTTCCTTTCTTTCCTTTCCTCTATCTTCTTATTTGTTTTTTGTTTATTTTCTCCAATTGACTTGCGTCTGCCGTGCGTATGCGAGGTGATAGATACTACGTGTAATATATACGTGGTAGTCTTTCTTGGGTGGCAAGCGGTATTATAGTCGGATTTTTCAGGCGCGAGTAATGAGACGTACGCACCGATATAGACCTGGCACATCGTAGACTGACTCCCGATTTCACTTTTATATGTTTTTGGTGGAGGCATGAATTGCGTCAGCTGTGATATATACTCCGGAGTATAGACTATGCGTTGGTTGTGTTGTTTGTGTTTTTTCCCTAGGGCATTCCTCAGCTCCAGAGTGACTGGAGCCTGTCCTGTGACCACGGACTTGATTATGCGAGTTAATGTGATAACAACAACAACACTAGACCTATGTTATAAGGCTTAGTTTGGCACATTGTGCATCGATTGGTATACATACGGGGGCCCATTGAGTAAGGTTGTGTGCGGCACTCACTAGAAGGAAAAATAGCTATACTGCCTAGACTAGACCTGATTTTTTTTTTGAGAGGTTATTAGTAAATCGTAGTGGTCAAACCATTATTTATGTGTTAATTGGTTAGTCTCGTCTATGCATGGTAGGTCAACACGATGCAAATTATGATGTCATCTTATGTAGTCTAGACTACGTATACAAACAGTATTTGGCTTTGATTGTGACCCTAAATTCGTCGAAGTCACAGCTGACGTCGTTATTTGTATTAATAACAGACTAGACTAGCTGTCGAACTTTTTTATTTCCCGGCGAAGTTTTGTCCAAGTTTCTCGTGGCGCTCTTTCTTGTGAGAGCCAGGGGGTTGAGAGGGTATGCGACTGAAACAACAGACAGACATCCATCGGGATCACTCGGGACACAGGAGAGCACATACGCGAAGCTATCGGGATACATAGCAGCAGCAGCAACAACAACGAAACCACAGCAACAACGCAGGTTGCGTGTGTGGGCCGCATTGCTTTGGAGAGCACACAAGAAGACCTCTCACAAGCGATGACCTCACCCGACACGGCATCCAGAGGTCGCTGGATCGAGCACCAAGCATTCGCACCTATCTCTCCGCAAACACGCACAGACGCTATTAATACTATAGTCTACACTACAACCAACAAACGAGGTAACAAAGTAATAATTTTATGTCGTTGAGCGCGAACGACAAGCAAGTCTTTGATACCGATCCTGTGCTGGTATCTCCCAGTCGCTCACATGATATGACAACGCCGAGGAGCCGCCAGAGGTTGATGATGCTTGACCACGGGAAAACGGACGCACCAAGCAGGGAGTTTAGGATCGAAGTTAGGACCAGACCGCAGACTGGAACAGGAATGGAGGAGTGGGGGCGGTGATGCGCAAGGTCCAACAATTTCTCAGATAGAAAAAAAACGGAATTAGTGGGGGGCCCAAGCACGCGTCTTCTCACCTGTATGACGTCATACGATCTCGAATAAAAAAACGCGGAAAATAATCCGAGGTGAATGCTTTTTCGTGTCTTTTTCCTTCGGTGCAGCGAGGTCTTCCGTATACAGCGACTGACGACTGTAAACAGGTTAACTGGGAAGAGGAAAACTGGAAAATGATTGGCAGAGGATCATAATAGACTTACTTAATTTTGTCTTTCTCAGGGATTGCCCATCCCTGGCCTCTCAGAGCTCCGACTTCCATATTACTTGCGGAACCTTTCCAGCTTTTCTGTGCTTTCCTGCTTCGTTCGAAATACGAAACGCCAATAGTACATACCGGTACTACTACACCAGGTTTGTACATACCATCAGGTACCGTACGCTGTTGGGTCACATGCACGCCTAGCTCAGATCAGTCCGGCTATATATAGCCCAGCAGCGCAGCGTAGCGCCGTGCGGAGCCGTGCGGTGCGGTGCCGTGCTCTTCGCTGCGGTGCTGTGTCGCTGCGCTGTGTGCTTTCTTTCGAAAATGGAGCAGTACCGGGTATAATGCGTGTTGTGTACGGAGTAGTACTACTTTTCCTCTTTTTTCTTTTTCTACATATATTTGATCTTTTACGGCCCCCTGTTTTTCCCCCCACGCAAATTACCCCCATACTGCCGATCAGACACCGGTAACAAAAGCACACAGCACAGCTGAGCACAACAGGGCAATTTGCTCTGCACAAGTAGCTCTTGGCATTATCAAATCGCTGTTCGCACCGAATCATGGGTCTCTTCTTTCTGCCCCCTTTACATACGTTTTTAGTTGCATTCTTCCTTGCCTCGCGCGAGCATAGCGGGCGGCGTCAGCCGCCCGCGGAGCGGAGCCCTTGTATTTATTTATTTATTTTTTCTCTCACTTTTACTTTCCAGCTTCTGGACAAGCCGTGGTCACAGGTAGGTGTCGTCCCTTCTCCCCCCCGGTTCTTGCCTTCAATTTTTATCGCGCATGGGGTCCAGCAATCCCACTGCTCGTCGATTATTCGTCGACTGTTGCTAACTCACGCTCTCGCGTTTTCCGCAAGTCCATTTGTGCACAAGAAAAAGTCCCAACGAGTTTATAATACAAGTATGCACTCGGCGGGCCTCGAACTCACGAAACTGATTAATATGGCTTTGTGCAAGTTAAAAATAAAGACCAACTATTATAGGAAATATTTTCAGCGATTATTTCTCTCTTTAATAGGGATCTACGACGCCAAAAATAAAACCATCCACTATTAATATTACAAGACCAGAAATCATCGTTATTTCTGGGTTCAGAAATAATCGAGGCCAAAAATCAGCGGATTTGGTGATTTCTGAGCCCAAAAATAACAGCTCTTCTTCCAACCTCTCAGAACTGGGATTATTTGACTTTTAGATACTACCTCGTACAAAGTATCACATGTCACCGCTGCCTATACTGTTATGTACCTGGTATGATACCTGTCTGCTGTATGTACACGTCACCCATCACCCACTACAAAGAATCACAAACACACCTACGACAGCATACCGCGCTTGTTGTGTGCGAAACGCGACAGCAGCACCACTCCCACCATCGAAACCACCACAGGCACACCACACCAGCACCACAGCAGCCCCAAACCACAGCAAGCAGCAGCCCAGCAGCAGAGACAGCAGCAAAGGCGGTGGTGGACTAACGTCGCCGGCGACAGTGTACGTGCCAGATTTCAAAAATAAAGGCAAGCGGCAAAACAAGACCTATCAATTCAAAATAAAATAACCACTTTCCAAAAACCAGAAGCCAATGATCTAATAGTAATGGACGCCCCTTATTTCTTATGCATGCAGTTATTTCTGGAGCCTCGAAACTACGAAATTATCGCCAGAAACAATCGCCCAATTTTTTCCATACATAGTAGTAGTAGTAGTAGGCTTCTTTCTTTATAACGCGGGTGGCCCGTTTTGTGGGACAATTTACATGGAATTAATCAGGGCATGTCATGGGCCGAAAGTGCGGGCCGGGGCCGGGCCGAGATTTTTGAAAATGTGATGGACCGGGCCGGGCCTGGCCGGGCCGCAAAAAATGAAAATGTTATTGGCCGGGCCGGGCCGGGTCGAGAGTTTTGAAAATTTGATGGGCCGGGCCGGGCCAGGCCGAGAGTTTTGAAAATTTGGTGCGCCAGGCTGGGCCGGGCCGAGAGTTTTGAAAATTTGATGGGCCGGGCCGGCCTGCGGCCCATCGTGTGGAAATTTGATGGGCCGGGCCGGGCCGCGGCCCATCATCTGAAAATCTGATGGGCCGGGCTGGGCCGCGGCCTATCATGTGAAAATTTGATGGGCCGGGCCGGGCCGCGGCCCATGATGAGGTATGGGCTTCATATGGGCCGCTCTGCCGAGCCCATGAGGCGGCCCACGAGTTTTCACAGACCGGCCCGGGCCGCGGCCCATGAAATGTGGTGTACTATATTGCTGCTATATGATGTGCGTTGACGAAGTCCACCCTGCCCATGAGATGGCCCACGCGTTTTTGAGGGCCGGCCCGAGCCGCAGTGTTAAGGTATTATTAGTGGGGTATTTATTAGTCCGTTTGACCACTTGCCAAAGGTTAACCAATAGCTTACCCAAACTAAGCCTTATAACACTTCCCCCCCCTGAAACGGCGGGATAGCAGGTCGGCCGGATATTACGGGCGGACCTGTCAAATATATCCAAGCCGTTTCATTTCCTAGGGATACCAGGGAGAGTATTTTTCAAGTTCGACACGGGGAAAATCTGAAAAGTTTATTATTGTGGATGGTGGGGATCGAACCCACGACCCAAAAAACCCATGGTCTGTCGACGACGCCATTTGCTAAGATTATTAGCGGGGTGTTAGTCCCTTTGACCACTTGCCAAAGGTCAACCAATAGCTTACCCAAACTAACCGTATAACAGCGGCCCATCATATGTTGTGTGCGGTATGTACTACTATGACATCTTCGACGTCCGCCCTGCCCATGCGAGGCAACCAACCCATATTTACAGGCCGAGACACGGGCCGGCCCGCGTGTAGTAAACTGTGCAAGTAAAAGCCGCAGAAGAGCGGTTAACAGCTCGTTTCGCAGCGAAAAACAGCAACAACAGGCAGGCGAAGAAAACAAATGGAATCGATACTCGCGATGAACGAAAACTGAAGATGGTTTATAAATTAGACGTATCTCTGCATACATACCAAGCACAACCCGCAGTTGCTGCTGCAAGCGCCAGAGTAAACTAATACTCCGGACAGGATGCAAGCAGAACCAAACAACAAACTGCCCTAAGAAACAACAACTGCTGCTGTGTATACTGCACCATAAACAACCTGGACGAGAGTGCAGCTGCTCATCCACATGTTGTGGCCTATCACGTCTCACGAGCACCACTCTCTCCTAGACTACATATCCTACATCCCCTTCAACGACAGCCTGCGCTTTGCAGTAAGGCTTCGTAGCGCCTTCGGGCGTAAGTGCTTCATCTCTGGCTGTTTTGTCAAAGAGGACGGCTTAGTGGCTAAAGCCCCCCACGAGAGAAGAAGCGCCCTTCCCAAACGGCGTCTTGCAGAGGGGGGGTGGGGACTCTGACGAAGCGCCGCCTGTTAGTTTCGATCGTCACAGCACGACGGTTACAAACGTTGTAGTCTAGAGGGTTGCGCATACATCCATGGGCGTTTTTATGCAATTTCTCTCATGAGAGGAGAGCTCCAGCCCTCCGCTCGCTGCTCCTTCTCTCCTCCCTGTCCTCTAATACAACGAAGGAAAGAACCCTCGTCAGATCGCGAGGCGGTCAGGGCATCCAAGCTTGGACTCTACGAACACACTATTAATAGTGGCTTGAAAGTTGAAGTTCTGGTACCAGGGGCCAAGGATGTCTGCACAGGAAAGAGACTCCTCGGATGAGATTCAGCAGCTCAGGAATGAGCTTCAGTTGGTGATAGAGGAGAGACAAGCATCGATGATGCACGATATGAGGGAGATGATGGCCGAGCTCATGAGGAACAACGGTCGCTCGGAGTCCAGCAGCGCTGAGGGCAGCGCTGCTGTGAGGGCCAGCCCGTGAGGGGCTGAACCCACTGCCGTGAGGGGGAACGGCGCTGAGGACGGCGCTGCTGAAAGGGGTAGCCACCAAGGGGCTGAACCCAATGCTGCGACACGAAAACTTTCTGCTGCTGGTGCTCCTACTGCTGGAGGCGGAGCGCGAGGATATACAACAGCAGCAAGAGAGACTTTTCGTGAGGATGCCTCGCGTAGTGTTGGAGTAACGGGACGCAAGGGAGCCGCTGTTCCTGTCGAGGTTGGCCCAGCAAGGGGTCAGCCAGACCAGCCAAGGGGGGCTGGAGAATGGGGGTCATACCCCGGCGGTGAGTTGGGAGTAGGATATGATATGCCTCTACCTAGACTTGCTCTCAAACACACTGCTGTCCCACAACTTAGTGGGAAAAAGCCCGAATTCACTGCCTGGACCAGAGACGCCAGGTACTACGCGAAAGGAGTAGGTTTTCTGTCTGCGTTTGTGTCGGATCCACCACAGTACGTTCCCGTAGGGGAATTGGATACCAAAAACTCGGTACTTGTTGGAAGGGGGTACAACCGCGAACGTGTACACCTACATGTACTCGCGTGGAATTTCCTATCAACGGTCTTAAAGAGCAAGAGCGACAAGAGTATCTTGCACAGGTGCACCTCGCCGAGAGAAGCGTGGGACGCGCTCCTCGCGTGGTACGGCCCTCAAACGACGGGGACCAAATCCGACATCTCCCGCCGCCTCAATAGCTTCAAGATAGCGCCAAGGAGTAACCCTCTAGAGGAGATGGGCAGGATCGAATATCTTGCCGCAGAAATGCGCACAGCAGGAATGACCCTCGACGACCACATGCTGTACACAATTTTCATCGACGCTCTGCCTGCCGAATACGAGGTGGAGGCAAGGAACCTTGCATCTCGTGACAGTACCGGCCGCGATGACATCATCAAGGCTGTACGAGAACGGCATCACCGACTTTCTGGAAGCAGGAAGAAGGGGTCCAGTGCTAGCCATGCCGGTCATGCTATGTTTGCCGGCGGCGGCGATGGCAGTCACAGAAAAGGGGCCGGCGGCGGTGCCCACGGGAAAGGTGGAGACCGCGGAAAAGGAAAAGGTGGACGTCCGGGACGGTAAGGACGCGGCGGTAGAGGCACCAACGAGGACGGTGGTGGCTCGGCCGCGGCTGCCGGCGGTGATGAAAGCAGCGCCAAAGCCGCCGATGGTTGTACCTCCGAGGTAAGATGCCACAGGTGTGGCAAGAAGGGCCATTGGAGGATCGTCTGCCCGGAGAAGCTGTGCAGCAGATGCCACGGACGAGGGCTCGCTGCTGATGTCTGCCCCACATCAAAAGAGGAAGCTGTGCTGGCATCGTCGGACGACGATGATTATGGTACGGTCGAGGCTTCAGCGTCCAAGGCCAGAGAGACAGCCGTTACGGCTACCGCTGCGCGGCTGGACACTCCCACGAGGCACTGCTCCGCAAGACCGCGGAGCAGCAAGGGGTTGTCCTCGAGGGAAAGCTGCTGGAGTGCAAAAGGGTGCTCCATGGCGAAGGGTCTCCGTCGAGGTATCAAGTAGTCCACATACACTCGAACAGATAAGAAACTCGGGAGTGTTTTTGTGGATTTCAGTGGGCCTAAGGTGGTAAAGTCTCACGGGGGAAAGCGTTATACTCTCATCGTGCGCGACGGTTTTTTACGGTATACGTGGGTGTACTTTGTGCGCCACAAATCGGATGCCCCGGAAACGTTTAAGCAGTTCCTCTCGGACACTCGTGCAGATGGTGTCCCGTCACAGGTGGTGACCGTCCGATCCGATGGGGGCGGTGAATTTTGCGGGGTGAAGTTTGGCGACCTATGTAGATCGCGATGCATTAAGCAAGAATTCACCACGGCTGACAGTCCCCCATTCAATGGGGTAGCCGAGCGCGCGCTAAGTTTGATTGAGACGGCCGCAATGGCGGGTCGAATCCAAGCTCGTGAGCTTTTTCCCGGAGCTCGATTACCGGCAACTGAATCGTTGTGGGCTGAAGCATCGCACTGGGCGTGCGATGCTTTGAACCGCACGACAACGTCCGCTAACCCCGCAAACAAGTCGCCGTACGATATGTGGTACGGTAAACCCCCACCGTAGTGCTTCTACCTTTCCTCAAGTCTGGCTACTGCAAGATGAAGAGGGAAAACAAGTCTCACCCGAAAGCACAGGAGTGTTTTTACCTGGGTCCTGCGCCTAACCACCCCCGAGACGCCATACGAGTGCTGACCAAACACCGTACTCTGCGTATCACGCGCCATGTCACCTGGCAACGCGTATCGCCTTCACCACCTGTACCTGCCCAGATGCATGCCTCCCCGTCCCAGGAAGAGGGGGGGTCCGAGGCCGACGACGAGAGCACGTCAGACGGAGGTGGGGGGGGGCGGGGGGGGTAATGGACGAGCAGGACGAAGGTCTGGCTCGCCTGACCGAATATAGATGGACCGCAACTTGGTTTGAAATCAGGAACGGCCATACCACGTCGATCGCACCACATCCCGTCCACTCTGTGTAGTTAACCGGCGTCGGGCCTGGCTAGTACTACAGCGGGGGACCACGTTGGAAGCCCTGGTGCTGGTCCTTTTTACGTTTGCCCACCTACGCCAACTGCTCTACGTATCTATAATATCTACAACAGTAGTACCCTGGCCATTTAAGATACGCCTCGCAAGCATCTATCGACGACTGACGAGATGTCCTCGCGAGGACACGCGAGAAGTCTCAGCTTCTGCCCCGCACTAAATACCTTACGTAAGAACGCCAACGCTCGCTATTACACACCACCATAAGACCACCTACAACACCTGCCTACACTAACCAACCACTCCATGTACCAGGTACACACAGCATACTGCATACAACAGGATACACATTGGGAGACAACGACCAAAAAAACAGTTACGTTTTTTGTTTTTATTGGAAAAATAACTGACCAAAAAGATCCGCCAACATACCAAAGGGCCCTAGTAGGCTGCTCCTCACTACAGTAATATCAGCTCTTGCGTATGCGCGAGCTGCCCCTCAACTATGTAGAGAGATCGTTTTGCCACACCAACACGGGATAACCAGAATCTCTCTCCCTCCCTCCCTCCCTCCCTCCCTCCCTCCCTCCCTCCCTCCCTCCCTCCCTCCCTCCCTCCCTTATTCAATGATAGTGATGTTCAGGAGACGGAGTAGCAACAATAGCCTCGAGCTGTGTGCTCAGACAAAGTACTGCCCTCTGCAGTATGCCCGAGATAAAAGAAGATGGTGTTTATGTCTTGAATATTACTGCAGTACACACGCGAAAACGGAGAGAAGACGGGAAGATGTGGGTGTAGAGATGAGTATGATGGAGGGGGGCACAAGTGGCTCCCCACCACGCTTGCCCACGAGCCATAAGCCCCCGTACCTCCCCAAGCGACAAATACACTGCCCATCAACTGGCCACAATGTAACAATTCTCACCATGGCGGATACCCCGCAATGTACGGTTCGCTATAGCCAATAGACTTTCCACATATTATTCCTGGGCTATCGTACATCTCGTGATACTCCGGGTACCACACTATATTGGTTGATGTAAGCTACATTTAACACCCTCCCTACGTGTATCAACTAACAAAACTAGGCGTTGACACGGTGCGTATCGGGAAAACGTAGATCGAACCGCCTACCATTAAAGCCTACCTCCAATAACGGAATCCACTAGAAAGACCAGGAAAATATTGAATCCTAGCTTCTGCCCAAAAGGAAATCGCGGTGTCTTCCGAAACTCTCCCTACCGACAGCTTTCGTCAGGGTATCCGCATGCTGATCTTCCGTTCGAAGATACTGCACTCAGCTGTCACCCCTGGCAGCCAGCTCCCTGAGAAAATGGTACCGTACGTCAAAATATGCTTACTGTTGGACGAGCTCAAGGGTTTTTTAGCTAAGTCTATCGCCCCCTGGTTGTCTTCGCACACGCTAATGCTCGTCGGCTCCAGACTGGGCATCAGAAATGCCAGTATACCCGTTACATGTAGGGCCTCCTTGACCCCATTTGCCATTGCTACGTACTCTGCCTCAGTGGTAGATAGGGTAACATATTTCCGTGTCCTAGAGAACCAAGACACTAGCGTACCCCCGCAGCAAACAGCTACACCAGAAACGGAACGCCTGTCCTCCGCCTTGTGGGCGTAGTGCGCGTCTACGTACGTCTGAAAATCAAACTCCACCTGCACCGACTCCAAGTCACTATCCCGCCTGAAAGTTGAGCATAAATCCGACGTGGCATTCAGGTATCGAGTATCTTCTGTGCCGCCTTGTAATGAATTGGCTTGGGATCATGAGAAAAACCGGGCGACTGCCCGAACTGCATTCGCGATATCGGGCCTCGTCTGGTTCGCGATCCACATCAGGCTTCCCACGATCTCGCGGAACCTGACATCCACCACGGTCTCCTCCTCGCTCACGTGCCTGAGGTCCAAGGAAGGGGTTGCGGGGATGGGGCTGGATTTCAAAACACCAAAGCGATTCAGTGCGCTCTGAATGAACTGAGTCTGAGAAATCTTCAAAGTACCTTCCTCCCGATCCCTCTTGTACTCACTGCCCATGTACCACTTTACCTCCCCGAGATGTTTGGTGGGAAATATCTGATTGACGGGACTAACTACCACCTCAGTCGCCTTCTCAGTAGCTGCAATCTTGATGTCGTACACATTGAAGACCATCATCGCCACAACGTCACCAGCAACCACCATACGAAATACACAGGGATCTACCAAGCATTGCTCGAAACCACACTCCACCAGAGTTGACGACAACAGCTGATACCACGCTCGACCACTCTGCTTCAGGCCATAAAGGACCTGGTTGAGGAGAACTACCTTGCCAGATACTGATCCACAACCGGGGGGAAGACGAAAGTAGATATCGGTGTCCAACTCCGACTGAATGAATGCCTGGTCTACATCTAAGTGCCTCAGGTCCCAGTCTAGCTTACATGCCATGGCCGCTACCAACCTGTTAGAACTCGCGGAAGCCGTAGGGGCAAACGTCTCGAAGTAGTCTACCCCCTCTACCTGGCGGTACCCCATAGCTACCTTACGGGCCTTTGCCCTATCAACCATACCATTCGAATCACCCTTCCACTTGTATAGCCACTTGGCATCTACGATATTGCATCCCCCAGGAATTTCAGTCACTTCCGCAAAGGTTCCGGCTGCCACGAGCCCATCGAACTCCTTCGGCATTGCCTCCATCCACACGTCGGAGTACTCCGATGAGCACGCCGCAGGGTACGAAACACGCTCCGGCCCCGCTTCCTGGACGAGACATTTAGGCAACTCGCCCGGCTTACGGGTGACCTCCTGTACCGCAAGTAGCCCATGGATTGGTTTGCCCCCTTCATTGGGCCCGAACACATTCACCTCGCTTGCTGCATCTTGATTGAGCGCTCACATCTGCGCTCTAGTCCGTCCCAGCTGCTGTCCATTTCCAGGTCCAACCAGGTGCGATTGAAGTTGGCGCGACGCAGTCCGCGCCATCGTAGTAACCGGACCATCCTCGGCCGATGATGACGCCTTGCCCGGGTTTTCCCCATCGACAGACGATTCACTGCGTACCGACGACAAATAATCACCTGACGGGACAGTTGTAGCGTCGGGGGCCGGCATATTAACACCGTCAATAGAACTCCGCTCACCTTGACCACCATTGCCTACACTCCCCGCCGGAGACGCCACTCGAGGGTGATGGGGGTTTCCTCTCCCCAGCATCGGCAATCGAGTCGCTGGGCCAGAATCGAAATCATTTAGCCCTCTCGGCTTTGCCGTTTCCCCCAGCTCCGATGCCCCTCCCTGTTCTGACGTCCCTCCCAGCTCCGGCGCCCCTGCCAGCTCCGGTGATGCCAGTTGCTGCAGTTGCACAGGCGGCACCTCCATGACCGGTGGTGCCTCCCAGGTGACGTCCCTTGTTTCCACCACCTTGTTCGCCCGCGTCAGCATCCGCAATGAGTCCCAAAGGTGGTCGATGCTCGGCCCGACGTAGAAGCTACTCTCGCACATGGGGAACGACTTCGACGGACGGTTCCAGTGGCAATATCCCGGGCAAAGAAACGGGTGCAGTGATGCGGGTGCTGCCTTGCCATGCCACATCTCGTGCGGCGACTTGCTGCCCGGGTTGGACGTGTTCGCGGTGCGGTTCAAGGCTTCGCACGCCCAGTGTACTGCCTCGGCCCAGAGGGTCTCCGACGGTGGCAATTTGACGTGAGGGAAGAGGATGGGGGCTTGAATTTGCGCGGCAAGTGTCGCGTTCTGGAGGATACCCAGAGCTCTCTCGGCAACGCCGTTTAGCTCCGGACTCTTTTCGTTGATGAATTCTTGTTTTACGCAATACTGCCTGCACACGTCCCCGAACTCCCCCCCAAAAAACTCTCCTCCGTTGTCAGACCTTACTCTCTCTACTTCCGACGGCACACCATCCCCACGCACGTCAGTCAAAAACTTCCTGAAGGCGTCAGCAGCATCGGACTTGCGCTCGAGAAAGTATATCCATGCGTACCGGGTACAGCTGTCCTTCACTATCATGACGTATTTCTTACCAAGCGACGAAGAAATACTCTTAGGGCCACTGAGATCCACGAAAAAAAAATCTAGCTTTTTTGTGGCGCGTGATTTCGTACTGTTAGCGATCGTCTCCCGATACCCCTTGGCCATGGAACACCCAGTGCACGGTCTTAACCTACCGAGTAGCTCTACTCCTACGGATTTTGCAGTTTCTCTCAACAAAATCTCGTTAGCATGGCCATGTACGCAGTGGAAGACGTTGATGTCTACAGTAGTATCATACAAGTTAGCGCTGCCGGGAGCTATCACAGGGCTCGCAAGGGGAATAGCATGGGCAGGTTGCATGGGGTTCTCGTGCAAGAAGGTCAAACTACTGAGCCATTCAGTCTCACACGAGTTAGCACTCCCGGGGGGTTTCAATAGGGAACTCCAAGAAAATGGGGTGAGCAGGTTACACGACGTTCTCCATGGGTTCGGGAACCAACCGGGGAAAGGGGATTTAGCCGTCATCGGGATCAATCCTTCTACCATAATTACAGTATCCAGATCCATCACTCCAAAACGAAGACGCGCATCCGCTAGGGTCACACTCATATCCTTATCGTCAGTTGCGAAACCTACTCCTCGCGTGTGCGCAGCCAATAAAGAAAAAAGGTTGAAAGCCAAGCTAGGTACGTATGCCACTTTGTCTAGCCTTACAGTGACACCTTCTGCCTTGTTCGGGAAAACTACCGTCAGTGACCCGTAACCCTCAACGTCTACCAGGGTGTCATTGCCGATCTTAACCTTGTCCTCGGAAGGCTGCACGTCACGGGGTAAGTCAGCTGATCTAGTCATGTGAAAGGTCGCACCACTATCAGCTATCCATTTCTCTGTGCCGTCCGTACCCTGCTCGCGCTCTCCGACCGCATCTCTCTTACCAGGCATACCATTCGCCAAACACCCTATAATCTCACCAGAGCCGTTTTGCGACTTCTTCGCGGCAGGGATGACGTGCGCGGTGCAGTTGAACCACCGATGGCCTGGCTCCAAGCATCGGTGACACTTGTTCCGCATGTCGTCGTACTTCCCGTCCTTCGTACTGCTGCTGTTGTCGTTCTTGGTTGCAACAACATAATCGAAAACGCCCTCACCAGCTCGGTCACCCTTCCACTACTTTCCTGCTTACGATTTCGGCGGCCAGGCTTGTTCGCAATTAGGGCTTGTCCTACATTTCGAACATTGGTGCTCGCACCTCTTGACATGATTTTGTGTCTTTGCTTGACTATAGCCTCTATCCCGGCCCGGGTGGTGTTATCTCTGTACAATATGGTACGCTGCTCGAATTCGTATTCGACAGTGAGACCTTCTACGATTTTGAGGTTCACATCCTCTGTAGGTAAGTGTACTCCCAGGGATCCCACAACGCCGACAATCTTATCTACACGCGCGAAAAATCTCATCGGTTCTTCCTTCTTCTCCATGACGAGATCGTTGAACTGTCGTTTTCACTTAGACTTCTCAGCCAGTGTTTTCGGCAAGAACTAGTCATTAAGCATACGCCAAGCTACACTAGGACAATTAGTGTCGAACTCCCTGCTCAACAACTCGCGGTCGGTAATACTCTCCGCTGTGCAAGTTCAAGCTAATCGGAACCTCTTCACGCCAATTTCAGTAAATCCTTGGTCTAGCAAAAAACGGGATGTCACAGATGGATCACCTACCATCGTATCATTCACAGTCGTAAAGGCTTGCAGGCAACCGCTAGTGATTGCATAGCCTTCAAAACGTCGCTTCCACCGAGGGTATTCCACACCACTACCGTTGAACTTGGGAACAGCCGATTTGATGCTACTGGTCTCCCTAGGTCCATTGGATAGACTGCTACCCCCTGAAATATCTACATCATCACCAATAGTTTGCAGCAGACTATCGGTGGCGACTCCAAATCTACGACTAGAAGCAAACCCTGCCTGCTCACTGATCCCAGCACCTTCAACACCTGATGAGTTCGCCTCGATCGCCGACATACTTTCCTCGCAGAGCCTTGTCTGCGAAGCGAGCTGCTCCTTCAAATCTTCTATGGTCTCGTGGTCCCCCATCTCAGATCAACCACCGTCAATTTCGAACCATACGTTAACGTATTCGATGACAATGATGTTCAGAAGACGGGGTGGCAACAACAGCCCCGATCTGTGTGCTTGGACAAAGTACTGCCCTCTGCAGTATTCCCGAAATAAAAGAAGATGGTGTTTGTGTCTTGAATATTACAACAGTACCCAAGCGAAAACGGAGAGAAGACGGAGAGAGGTGGGTGTAGAGACGAGTGGGATTAAGGGGGGAACAAACTGCTCCCCACCACGCTCGCCCACGAGCCATAACCCTCCGTACCTCCCCAAACCACAAATACGCTGTCCATCAACTGGCCACAATGAAACAGTTCTCGCTATATCGGATACCTCGCAATGTACCGTTTGCTATAGCCAATAGACTTTCCACATATTATTCCTGGGCTACCGTACATCTCGTAAGACCCCGGGTACCAACCTATATTGGTTGTCATAAGATACATTTACCGTCCCTCCCTCCCTCCTTCCCTCCCTCCCTCTCGCCGTGAGAACCTCCCACCTCCTTGCAGTAGTTGCCTTGTTAAACCGGATTTTGTTGCCTCTGCCAGGATAAAGATGGACCACAACTTGGTTTGAAATCCGGAACGGCCATACCACGTCGATCGCACTACATCCCGTCCGCTCTGAGAATTCAAGCGGCGTCGGGCCAGGCTAGTACTACGGTGGGGGACCACGTGGGAAGCCCTGGTGCTGTTCCTTTTTACTTTTGCCCACCTACGACCAACTGATCTATGTATCTTTTATATTATCTACTACAGCAGTAGTACCCCGACCACAACATACCTACGCCTCGCAAACATCTATCTCATCGAGAGGGCACGCCAGAGTCTCAGCTTCTTCTGCCCCGCACTACTAGCTTACTTAAGAACGCCAACGATCGCTACTACACACCACCAGGGGACCACCTTCAATAATACCTGCCTACACCAAGCGACCACTCCATGTACCAGGCACACACAACATACTGCATACAGCAGAATACCCATTGGGAGACAACGACCTTGAACAAAACGGTAACGTTTTTCGTTTTTGTTTTCTAAAATAATAACTGACCAAAAAGATCAAAAACAAAAATCCGAAAATATACCAAGGGGCACTTGTAGGCTGCTCTTTACTACGGTAGTATCAGGTCTTCTTGCGTGTGCGCGAGCTGCCCCTCAACTATATAGATATATCGTTTTGCCGCACCAATACGGGATAACCAGAATCGCTTTCCCTCCCTCTCTCCCTCCCTCCCTCCCTCCCTCTCACCGTGAGAACCTCACAATAATAAAGAACCTCATAACAAAGGTCGTACTGAAAAATGAGAAAAACCCATTGCGTTTGCAGGTCATGACCCGACCCGTGGGTCTGTTCACAGGGTGATTTCAAAATGTGTCCGATCGGGTCGGATCGAGTTCCCTATGTTTTATAATCGCACGGATCGAGTCGGGTCAATTCAACGTTTATCACACATCGGATAACTTAACTCAGGTTGACTCATGTCACGTCATTTTGTTGTAACTTAGCGGTGAGTTCACGAACTTAACTCAGTTGTGCGCACTCAGGGCTTGTGTGTGAATTAAGGTTGAAACTCAGTTATGCACACTTCTGGAGGGTGGGTTAAAGGCGATAACTCAGTCATTATGATAGCTCAGTTATAGTGCACACTTCGCGGGGGTGGGTTGAAGACCATAACTGAGTTGTGCACACTTCTGGTGGATGAGTTAAAATGCGATAACTCACTTGTGCACACTCCGCGGGGGGGGTTTAAAGACCATAGCTCAGTTCTTTACACCCAGGGATGAGTTAAAGACGACAACTTAGTTAAGCACACTCAGGAGTGGTGAGTTAAAGACAATAGCACGGTTATGCGCACTCAGGGGTATGAATTAAAGAACAACACCCAGTTAACTCACGAGTTGTCACATGTGTGGCCATGAATCACTGCGTTGTACTTCAATTGTAATTTTGGCTCGTCTTCTCGTCCAGAGCCATTGCTTTTGTTCTTGTTTTCATGGTGCACTTGTGGCAGTTTTTCCCCCGCACGTGTAACAGCAACACGTGTAACAGCAACAGACACGAAAAAACACAAAGTAATGTTCCCACTTTCGCTGACGTGCGCTAGTTGTTTTACTGCGGTGATATCTATCTCACGTTATCTTGTACATGATGAGTTATGAATGTGTTAAACCACACTGAGTTGCAGAGCGTAACTCAGGTGTGCACCCTCCACTGGGATGAGTTAAACACTATAACTCAGTTATAAACGCTTCCGGCGGATGAGTTAAAGACGATAGACCAGTTGTGCGCACACTCCGCGAGGGTGAGTTAAAGACCATAACTCGGTTTTACACACTCAGGGATGGTGAGTTAAAGACGCTAACTCAGTTATGCACATTCCGCGGGGGTGAGTTAAAGACCGCCATAGCTCAATTATACGCACTTAGAGATGGTGAGTGAAAGACGATAACTCAGATATGTGCACTCAGGGATGGTGACTTAAAGGACAGAATTGAGTTAACTCATGAGTTCACATATTTTCCGACCTATTATTGTCCCTTATAGCCTATTGCATACCAGGTACCTGGTAGGTATTATCCAGGGGTAAGAAGCAAATGAAAATCACACAAACTGATCGCTCATGACAATTGTTTTTTGCGAAACGATCACAGGTACCACGTCGAAAAAAGGAATATCGAGTACTGCTACAATAGCAACAGTATCGAGCTATCAAACAAATGCTAACTCCAATTCGGGGTATATCTATCTCTTCCGGGCGATCGATAGTGGGACATCGTTGCCCCCCGAAATACGTTTTTCCTGCTTCTCTTCATTAAGCTAGGTGTCGTACTCGTATGTCCAATGCATTATAACGTTGGCCAAAATCTTGCACTTGGTTGGTGATAGTAATTCATATCGATGGCTGTCGTCCGAAACATGATGGTGAAAGGTCTATTGATATGTACCACCCGATCAATAGAATGGTGAAAATATCTATCGATACCCACGCTCTAAAACGACGTGGTGGAAACCACGAACGCTGCGGTGGATGCGTTTTTTGCGATTGGGGGTCCGACTAGCATAGTGTGAGTTCCCATGCGCGGTGGTCGTGGAAAAAGCGCGCCGTTTCCGCCATCATATACTGCTCTGCGCAGGAACGCGAAACGCATGTCAACGAAAAACGCCGACGGCGCCCACCATCAGAATATCGGTTTGAGCGTGTTTGACGGACCGCATCAGTTTTTGATAAACGAATGCCTAGTTGGGGTTCGTCGGGAGCAAAGGAATGGGCTCGACCTAACGTGTGTCATTATTTACGTAAGAACACTTCACAGTGGCTATACGATGGGCTCCGATTTTGGAGGCGGCCGCGTCTGCAGAGGCCTGGAGAGCGCGGGTGAGGGTGGAAGATAACGGCTACGCGCGTTCATCAGAAATCGTCGGTGGTTGTAACTTATTCATGGAAGAGGCGGCATCAACCAAGAACGGAACGTTCCTTTTCGAGGGCAGCACCACCTTGTCGTTCGGAGGAGGCACACCAATGTCCTCCCTCCGACGACGACGACTTGGAGGATACGGCCGGACGGTACGACCGAGGAGGAGCTATCAACACGTCCCTCCGAATGTTGGCGGCCCAAATTGTGCCCGGAAGAGACGATTCCTTGTTCCCTTGTCGCGATGTGTCGTGCCCGTGCGAAGCCCGTCACCAACTCCCCCGCTGCTATAGCCGGAGCCTCCGCGGTTGTTCCTCCCGGAGCCACCCCCACGGCGATCGTGGGCCCTTGTCGCGCGCAGCTGTTTGGCATAAACCACTGGCGTCGGCCAGAGCTCGGCGATCGTGATCAACGTCCGGGCGCGCGGAATAGAGTCACAGAGGGCGTCCACGGTGACCATAATCTTCTGCGTCAAGTACGACGCGGAACCAGCCCGCTTCGTCGCGAGGCGGACCGACAACAACGGCTCCTACAGGTAACGGAGCGCCATAGCCTCCGGGACCTGGTCAGTCGCAAATAGCTCATGAGGTTCAGCCGCCACGGACACCATGCTTCATTCATGAATTCGTGTTTGGGAACGACGTGTCTCGTCGATTCCTTGACCACAATTGGAACACCAGTGTTGTCTCCCGCGTCTGATGCAGCAGGATCGCCCAAAACGGGCTGGGTCCCCGCTGCGGCAACGGCGGGATGGGCCCTCTCTGTGGCCTGGGGGGCTCCCGCGGCCGCAGCGAGGGGAGCGCCCGAGAATAGCTAAACCTCCACGGCCGCAGAAGTAGAGTGGGCCCCAGCCCTAGTAGTAGGGGCTCCCACAGCGCTATGAGTGCCTGAAAAATAGGAGGTACCCGAGTCCGTAGGGGAGGGGACCGCGGCAACGTTGTCAGGATAACTTCCAGCGGCCGTAAATGAGGGTCCCGCAGCGCAACAGTGGCAGGAGTGCTCGCACAATATGGATCTTCCGCGGCCGTAGCGGCAGAAGCACTCCCATCACCACAGTTCTTGTCTCCGATGTGGGCGAAGCCCTTTTCTCCAGAAAAAGGACCGTGGTAACCCTTTCCTTCACCTGGACCGCAACCGCTACCTCTGCTACCCGAGCGCGTTCCCTCATGTCCCAGTCACGTAGGAACTGGACCCTCTCCTCGGCGGTAGTATTTCCCCACCACTCTGCGAACGCGCAGGAGGATTTGGCATACCTGAGGGCGGCTTACGCGGTGTCCAACGCCTCCTGCATGACGTGAGCCTCCGTCTCCCATCGGAGAGAGACCTCCTGGAAAGCGCTCGCAAGCACCGTGTTGTTTAGTGTCTCCAACCTGTTGGGCGTTCCGAGGCAGTTGCGTGTTACGTCGAGCTTCAAGGGCCATACGTCCTCAATAAGGATATCCCGAGGGAGGGGTGGTAGGGTCGCGGGGGCTGAAAGATCCGGCTGGATCGGTTGGGCTGAACCACGTCGTGATCTCCAGGGTCCGGACCAGAGGACTCCTGCTCCTCGAGCCGCAAGGACTCAGTCGCCTGGAAAGGGTTGCCCGTTTCCTGGTGGGGGGAAGACGCGTCGCTCCCGCGTGGTCGTGATAGGTGGCGGTCACGACTGTCGTGCCTGTCCCTGCCCTGACAATCCCTCGACTCGGACGACATCGTAGATGTAGTGGCACATTGCTGCTCGAGAACGAGGGCAGGAAACACAGAGGGAATGGGAGGAAAGGGGGAACGCGGCAATGAGCGGAACTCAGGAGTAGCAACGCCGCGAGGCTCAGTCGTACACGTAGCCGTGAGCCCTACAGCATTAGTAGCATTGCGGGTACCGGCCGCGTGGGCCTCTGCGCTTGCAGTCGCAGCGGCACAGCGCGCATTAGCTAATGCAGCGTCACTCCCAGCCGAAGAAACAGTACCAAGCTTAATCTCACGGGCGGTGGCACTTACAGTAGCAGCAATAGTGCTGTGGTGCCAACGCAAAAGCATTTGCGCTGGCAACAGCGGCGGCAGGCTTATCCACAGCATTGGCTACGCTCCCAACAGTGCCAGAAATAAATGGGGTGCTGGCGCAAAATCATCTGAGCTCCTAACAGCGGCAGCAGGCTCATTCACAGCAATTGCTACGCTCGGCACAGCAGAAGCGACAGTACTGTGGAGTGCTGACCCAACAGCATCTGACCTTGCAGCAGCGGCACCAGGGTCATGCACAGCCGTGGCTACACTCGTCTCAGCAGCAACAGTCGCGATTACTTCTGCGGCAGCTTGGCTCTTGATTCGACGAGCGCTTTGGGCCGAGGGTTCGCGTAGCGGGGGGGCGGTCTTGAGATACGACAACGTACTAAAAGTAGAGTCACCAGCACTCGGCAAAAAGAAGGGGGCGTTCCGCGTAAAATGTACTGCATATGTAGAGGCATCAACACTATTTCCAAGTGGCATCGGAAGATTCATAGTATTATCAGTATGTGCCACATAAAGTTCCCGTGGCGTATGACGAGCCGGAGGATTTCTTCCCAGCGCTATCCTGGTCGCATATGTCAGAGGTTGTGTGAGGTTGCGCTCCAGCCGTGAGGATGGAAAAGCCACCGCAAGCAGACCCACGCGTCTCTATGCTAGGTTCAGCCCCGAACATCTCCCTGCTAGGAGTTGCGGTGGATGACGTGCACGCACCGGCAATGCTCGCGCTAATGGGTGGGTCGCGTGGCGTGTTGAATACAGGCTACCGTTGGGGGTCACGTTTGGAAACATTTTAGCAGTGGCTCGAGATCACTCGGGCGTCTGACGTCTGGGACCCAGGCTGCGGTAGGGGGGTGGGTCCCTTTATAAGGGACCTTTTCTTGCAGTGGCTCGGGGTCACTCGCGCGAGTGATCCCCCTGTCCCTTTGCGACGTTATGCTTTCGTGTTCTTATACTGCTGTTGTAATTTTGCAATGTGAATCCGCTTTGAAATGGTTAGCTATGCTCCGCGACGCATATCGCATAAACTCTTTGGTCAGTGAGGTACAGAAGCACTCGTGCGAGTGGTTCAAATTCGGAAGTGAAAAAGGTATGAGTACCCCCCCTACCGTAGCCTTGGTCCTTGGTTTTATAGACTACAGCACGTTCGGAAAACTCGCATCCCCTCCACGCCCAAGGATCTCTGTCACAGCGGTGGGCATGAATGGCGACGCAACAACAGCAACGCTGTGAGCGGCATGGGACAGAGGCATGGCTGGTGTCTCTGGTGGCTTCGCAAGAACAGCTGGGCTGCGAGGGGCACGAGACGGAGGCATGTGTGGCGTCTTTGGAGGCTTCACATTAACATCCAGGCTGTAAAGGGCACCTCCAGGCTGTAAAGGGCACTTACAGGACAACACTTAGATTTTAGAGTTTTCGATGTGGCAAGCGCGGAGGTTTCCTAAATCCCGCGAACTTCGTCAGATAGACGACGCTCGTGGACACGGTCGACGATAGGTAATTCGCGGGCATCGACGGTGAGCCGGTCTGTGGCGAGGGGCTCCTCCTAGATCGCTCTGCTTGTCTCAGAGGGAGGCGGGGAGCCCGGGTGAAGGATTGGTTCATCGATGGAAAGCGGGAAAATAGCGAGCTGGTCTAAGTCGGTACACCAGGGAATTATGGATGGAGGCAAACACAGCGAGGATTACTTCAATGAGAGTCAGTCCGAAAGCCGAGACGTCATGTATAATAAGACGCGGCCTGACAACAGAAACAGGCCACCGTCTTGTAGGTCTCCCTACTAAGTAGGATCCTCGACGTTCACTGGCTCGTATCCTAGAGAAGCCCGTTGCATTATTCCCGCTAGCCACGGAGGAACTGAGGCTGCCGCCCAGAGGGAACGGCAACAGAAAGCAAAACAGGATTTCCCCTTTATGGTGTTGAAACCCACACATGTGACGAGAAATTCGTTTTGGGTGCTGCAGCAGCAATGAATGGTGAACAGGTCTATGGATATCTACCGCCTGAAACAATTGAACGGTCAAACGGTCTATCGATACCTACTTTCGAAGACAAAATGTTTCGTTTCTCGGTCTCAATATCCTATCGCCCAACAGTACCGTTATTCTAATGCCTATCGATGGGTATCTGCTCAGCGATAGCTCTTGACTTTTGTGTGGCAATACGTTATTGGCCTAACAATAGATCAGTGGACGCGGCAATCGACACTCATTGTCGGCCACAATAGATTTCTAAAAGTGTCAATCGATGCCTGTTATAAGCATCAACAAGGCCTTCTAGTCTACTGGAATAGATCTAGAACCCTATCGATTGCCTTTGAACCTCTGTTGTGCAGGGTGTGGTGTGCATCATGCACAAGGCTCCGCATGTGTGCTGGCTGTCTCAGGCACACATGCTATTGGGAGCAATTAAGAGGCTGGGGGTTAGAGAGGATAGGCGGGAGATATCATTACACTTGTTGTCGTGGGTGTTAGGGGTGAATGCAATGTCTAGCGCATGGAAGCTGACGACGCACATGCTCCGGGAATGGGAGGAAGGTTCAGCACGTCGATTGCGCAATGTTATCATATGTAATGGTACGTGCGAACCTCGTATATGAGAGCCCGACAACAAAAACGTGCTTTTTCGTGCACTACTTTCAAAACCTCGTCAAAGTAATACGACTTTGTTACCTGTTACGCTACTATACACAACAGACAACCTTTTGGCAGGTCTTAGACATTCCGATACACCTGCAGTGCAACCGAACGACCATGCCTGGCTCTTTAAGCAATCAGAAAATAACCATTTGAAATTGACGTGGCCGTAGCTAAAGTCGATGTAGACGACTCGCCTCTCCGGGAGGTCTGATATTACAAGCGTCGCGATATTCTGAGTATTACCACACCGACATGTATAGCATTGCTAGACTGGAGCGTATCTTGGGACAATCGACAACGGAGATGATAAAACAGCGATTTTGTCATTATGAGTAGAATATCGTCATCACGCGTTTGAGGCGTGTCATGCAAGGTAGAGATAACGTACCCGTAGCATGCATAACATATTTGGTCCTCTGGTATTTAGGATGCGTGTGCACGTTTTGAATTCGGGGAAGCACGGTTGATAGTTCGATCTGGGTTCGAGGTTCAAGCGGTGCTCGCCCCTTGCTTCGAGCACTTCTGCCCGCTTCCTAGCTCACAACCTAAATGAGCCAAAAACACCCTTCTTGACGTCAAGAGAAACGTAACAATATTATTATGAGAAACGCGGGGAAAAGAGTTACAGGCATATGGCCCCTTGCTTCGAGCATTGCCGCCCTTCCCCCAGTGTTGTAAGTCTTAGTTTGGGTAAGCTATTGGTTAACCTTTTGCAAGTGGTCAAACGGACTAATACCCCACTAATTCCTTAACAAATGGCGTCGTCGACAGACCATGGGTTTTTGGGTCGTGGGTTCGATCCCCACCATCCACAATAATAAACTTTTCAGATTTTCCCCAGTTCGAACTTGAAAGATACTCTCCACACAGCATACCCAAGAAATGAAAACGGCTTGGATAATTGACAGGTCTGCAGTTTTACAAGGCTTTGTTTGGGTAAGCTATTGGTTAACCTTTTGCAAGTAAGTGGTCAAAGGGACTAATACCCCACTAATGACCTTGACAAATGGCGTCGTCGGCAGACCATGGGTTTTTGGGTCGTGGGTTCAAGCCCCACATCCACCACAATAAACTTTTTCAGACTTTCCCCATGTCGAACTTGAAAAATACTCTCCCCGGTATGCCCAGGAAATGAAACGACTTGGATATAGACAGGTCCGCCGTATATCCGGCCGACCTGCTATCCCGCCGTTTCAGGGGGGGAGAGTGTTATAAGGCTTAGTTTGGGTAAGCTATTGGTTAACCTTTTGCAAGTGGCCAAACGCACTAATACCCCACAAATTCCTTAACACCAGCTCACAAGCTAAATGAGCCACAAGCACCCTTAATGGCTTCAAGAAGAGCGCAATAATATTAAGAGACACGTGGAAAGAGTTTGAGGCATCTGTAGCGTGACTTCACCTGCTCTCAAGATACTGAATTGCAACCGTCGTCCTTGTGCACTTCATACGGCTTCTTCATAATCGGCGTCGTCGGCAGGACCAATCATTGACACATACCGTCAGTAAATGTTCAGTTTAACACGGAAATCGCACTTCAATTGCGCAGAACTCACAACCTCTACAAAAAACGGACCAAGCACACGAAGTATTTCAAGTAACACAACATCAACGAAACTCACACGAAATCCCAGAAAATCGCAGAAAATCGCAGAAAATCGCACGAAATACTATATTCTTGACTGCTGTCGCTGTTGTTGCCAGCTTGATTGCTGTTGCCGCTGCTACATGCTTGGGTGCTGTTGCTGCTGTCGCGCGCTCACTGCTCCTCTTCCTCAACGCATCCCCTCCACCCCCGCCCCTTGTTGATCTGATGCCCACCCTTTCTGCGGCTGGTGCAGTGCGACCCCGCTATTTGCGACTGCTGCGGTGCCCACCCCTACTGCTGCTGGTGTTGTCGCTGTAATCCCCCCCCACCCCCCCTTTCTTGCTGTGGTGCTTCGCCTTGCTGCGGTCGCTGTGGTGCGCCCGCGCTATGTGGCTACTTCGGCGCCCACCCCTGCTGCTGCTGCTGCTGCGGCGGCGGCGGCGTGCCTAACGGGTCCCAGGGCGCCAGGACGCCTGTGACAGTGAGCTGGTGGTTATCTCGCCGCCGTCCCACCTCCTGCTGATACGAACTCCCCCCATCCGCCGACTGGGGGCGCTAAGGTTCAGCTCGGGGGAAAACACGTGTATGATGCGGGGGCAGGACATGTTGCGTGGGAATGGTCTGCTCGCGGTGCCTATTCGAGCCCGGTCCCCGCCTGGCGGCGTGTGGCCACCCCTACCCGACGTGTGACCCCCCTACCCGACCATATGTAGGCTCCGTGGTGTACCTGTGGGCCAAGCTTTATATGAACTGCTCATATCTAACGGACGTACCCAGATTGGCGAGCGTATTTCAATGCGCTCTACCGTTTGTGTAATCTGACTCTCCTCCTTAGGCCTGGACGTACTCCACGCTGCCGGTTGCCGCGCTTCCGTGGGCTGGTCCCTGCTTTGGACCCGGGCCACCCACCAGGTTGTCCTGTTTCTTGTCCTGCTGCTGGATTGCGGTGAAGTCCTCCATTCTTGCTCGTCGACCCCTCGACGACTACATTTACTCACTACTCGATGACGCCTGCACAACACAGAAGGAACAAAAAACAAAACAACACGAAAACATAAGTAAGGACTTGACGACCCCCTGATGTCCCTTGCTCGGTGTCCAGTCCTCTTCAGCTCGTGCAGGACCTCGCCCCTTAGCTGTCTCTCCGAGTTACTACACTGCACCGGCGACTCCTCGCTTCACACAGCTCAACAGTTGCTTGCTGGCATCTGACCTTCGGTTTTCCTCCCGGTCTAATAAATATCTGGAACTTTTTTTTTTTCTCTAGTATTACCCGATACCTGGAAAGCTCCCGAAAATTCTCTTTCTTCACTGGTTCAACTTCCCACCCGTTAACCTCCAAAACACCGGGTTGCCCCTACGATAGCCTTCCGCCTCTGCACACAAAACTTTAAACTTCATTGATATTTTACGAAAAAAAACTATAGTGCCCTAGAGCCTATCTGTACGAAAAAACAAATAAAAATTACAGATACGTGCATGTACGAAAACATGCAAATAAATTCAAGACTAAATGAGAAGACACATCGCAACGATAGTTAGGGCATGTACTATCGAGGAACATGTCAAATCGTAATTCAATTTGTTTGTAGAATTTAATTTAGTTTGCACCTGACTGGTCGGAAAAGAACACCGCGCAGGTACTTTCACAATTTTTTCGAACTATCAGATTCAACAAAGAAGTAACAAAATACTTATTTCGTCGCATTTAATCGAAAAAGATATTCAAGTTGGGGAGTGTGTGCACCTAGGCTTGGCATGTTCCTCGTAACCGAAGCCGGCCACGCGAATTGGTGCCGTGTCGCTGGCTGATTGAGAGGCGAGAAACCACCATTGCGAGAGGTAGAACGACCGGAGCAGCCGCAGCGCGACCTCCGAAAGCCCTTAGCATAGCCTAGACCGCCTGTGACGCGTCCAAAAAAATCGAGACCGCCTCAAACCCAGTTTTTCGTCGCCCTGCACCTCGAAAGTTACACGACCAACCA
Source organism: Undaria pinnatifida (assembly GCA_012845835.1). Taxonomy (NCBI): domain Eukaryota; class Phaeophyceae; order Laminariales; family Alariaceae; genus Undaria; species Undaria pinnatifida. The sequence continues at coordinate 1,511,150 of JABAKD010000014.1, forward strand.
CCACATAACGAATTCGCTCAGAAGTTCGACCGCTATATCCCCGTCGCTGCTACCCGTGTGGGGCGACGGGGCTGCGCCAGCCCACCCAAGAGACGTCTAGAGCCATAGCCGTGTGGCCGCTTCCTGCCAAAAAAAAGTCTGCCGTTAGCCGCGGCGCTCCGGGAAGGGAGCCATCCCACGCTAGGGGTGCAGCAGAAACTTCCTGGGCTCCTAACATGAGGAGCTCAATACCATCATCAACATCACCCGAAAAATACCTTCGAAGGCATTCGTTGGCACAATCCGACCAAGCTCTTATGCCTTACTTAGTCCTACAACAAATATACTCGTGGAATTACTTGACTAATGACTATCGGTTAGTTCCTCACTCGAAGAGCTCAATCTCCCAGGAACACCATGTGGCATTAGCGAACCCCAAAACTACAACCTCTGCCGTGGGATGACTCGAGGACGCGAGCCATCGCCCACCTCGGTCATTGGCCACGGGTCTTCGTCGACCGTTTTGCATTTGTTGAATTCTACAGCACACTACCTACCCCGTTCCACGATAACACAAAGAGCCGTGTTTTATGGGTATTTTTCATAAAATTGACTTCAGTTCAAAAAGAAAAATTGAATTTCGATTCGGCATGCTCTTCGATACTAAGATCTCTTACACGAAAGCATTCAAGTATTTGCGAAATTGAAAGCGTGCAAGTGCATACAAATCTTGCCAAACCACGCATTTCGCGAGGATATTTTTACGAAAAAAAAGTCAGGTGACATTTCGCTGTGGCGCTCCCCCAATCTAGCGGTCCGGATGCTCAAACTCTAATGGTGGTCCCCTAGCGCGGCGGTGCCCTAGCGCAAACTCCGTTGGTGGTTCCCTCGCGCGGTCGTAGTCGTATGACCATAGACCTTTACACCCCTACAATGCCTGGACGGATCATGTCGGGTTTTCACGGACTAGGCAGACATTGCTCATACAAAGGGCGAAGCGCTGTGAGGTGCTCGGCGAGTCGCACAAAGGGTGAGCTGCGTCCTACTAAGAACCGCTTGTGAGGCAGGCTTGCATATGGATGGCAGCTTCAATAGGTTAATTTAGTTCCCGGTATGGCCACTTCCAGAGACAGGAATGGGAGTACCAAGTAACTGCTTCATAGGTGACTTACCGTGCACACTACGTAATGCGATAATTCCCCTTGTGCGGAGTAAAAGTTCTCCACCCTGCACAAATTAGATAACTCGGCTGCCGGCTGTAATCGACCACCAAGATACAAAAAACGGTACCATGGTGGTCTGGCTCAGGTAGTGCGCGGCATGCTTTACAGTGTCGTGTTGTCAACCGACGCCAACCCAACCTATATATGCAATATAGGGAGGAGGCTTAGAGGGGCTGATAGAGAGCAGGCGGGAGGGGGGGGGCGGGGAAGGGGAAGGGCGGACAGGGCTTGGATGTTGTTCTGTGGGGGTGGCGTGCTTGGTAGCGCATGTATAGTTGCAAATGTGACGTAAACGGGTAGTATTCGACGTTCAGTTCAGCCTCCCCTAGGAGGTGTCCTAACCACGAACCCACCCCTTGCCGTCAACAAGTCGCACGCCGGGGGTGATTTAGAAGAGGCACATGAGCCGCTTGTATTAGGGAGTATTGAGCGCTCGAGGCGCCCATACCTTTGCAGAGAACGTGTACAACCTACAAGGGTATGTTCGCATAGCACCCGGGGTCGCGTCACCACGTCTACCGTACCTTTCCAGCGGAACCTGAGTCCTCAACAGAGCGGGGACGTGGATCATACGTGACCATTGATGTTCAACAAACATGTTCCAAACGTCAAAACAAGTCGCCAGAAAACATGGTGAGCACATGTTGGGCCAAGATCGGCCTGAGAAAAGGTCGGCAAAATAATAGTTCGAATCGGCGAGATTTCTCGTCTTCCACAGGCATCGATGGGCGAAACGAACAACCGCGCCATGGAATGTCAACGGGGCGCTCTCGTGAGGGTCTCCGACCCACACTCTCGTCACAGTGTTCATAACACGGCCGCTGATATGTGGCTGGCGCGAGCCAAGCGTCTGATAGAAACACATTTGGGCACTGCTGTGAAGAAACCAGGAGACAAAAATCTCCATCTCTCTCCCATGGCAAAAAATATAACCTTTTCAGGTCTGGTGGGGGAGAAGCGTACGACGCCGCGGGTAACTTGTCGCCCCCTAAACGACGGCTCTACCAGATATCTCCGAGGCCGTCATGTACATTCACTGGCCTTGCCTGACATGATTGGGGCTGAACGTGGGTTTATTCCATGTAGATATTCAACGGCAATCGTGGCGTGGGCTGTTTTTAAACAACGAGGTACCAATTTCCAACGTCGAAGCCCAAGTTTACGTTGCGTGCAGACACGCCTGAACAACTAAAAATGGAACAAAAGCGCTATGTTCCGTTTTCACGACAGGAGCGGCACGAGGGTGATGTCATCTTTGGATTTCCTTGAAAAATGACTTTGCAACATCGCGTTTCTATAGTTATCGGTCTTACGGCCGCGTTTTTGGTAAGGCGGTTCCGCCGCCGGCCGGGGACGCGATGTTGGAGGCATCCATCAACGCTGAATTCAACGCTGAGGTACAAGGGCCTTTGTCCGCGCAGTAACCGCAGTTACAAACGGGTGGGGCCTCGGAGCACAACATAACCCACACGATGGAGCACATTAAACACCGGACAGCATAGAATGCGCGTTTAATGTTGCGATCAAATACGGTGCCTTCCTCTTTGGATACGCGTTAGGAGTCAAGTTTATTCCCTTGCCCAGGTACCATAGCTGCGCGGACTACAAACACAGCGTCGCTCCACTGTGTTTGGTCGGTTTTGGCTGCAATACATGCAGTACAACCTCTATGAACACTGTCGTGGAAAGACGTGCGTGTTGGGCCGTGGGTGCGTGATTGGTATTTGGTACCACGGGGGTGCACTCCGGAATTTTCTCGTACTTCCTCCTTGGCCGTAAGCCAAAGATGGTCGACCGCGAAACCTTCGCTTGAAGGAACCTTCCTCCCTTGAGGATGGCGATAAAGATGTGCTACAATAACCACTACTTCCACGGAAGCGTCCATGGAAGCTGCTACCATGGAAGGTTCATCGGGACCCATTTCTGCTAAAGGTGCGGGAGTTTGAACGGCAGATGCAACGGAAGCATCCAAAGCCGGGAAGCTGTTTCCGCGTGAAGATCATAAAAGCTAAATGGGGGCTCCCGTCGAAACGCTCATGAAAGTAGCTTACATGGCGGTAGCTTCCGTAAGAAAAAGCTTCCCCAAGATTCCATCCACGCTTCTTTGGAAGTATCTTCGATAGAAGCTTTCATGGAAGCTCCCGCCGAAACGTTGATGGAAGTAGATTCCATAGAAGCTTCTGTGAAAGCTTGAATTCCACGGAAGCATCCATTAAAGCTTACATGAAAGCAGCTTTCACGGAAGCTTCCGTGAAAGTTTCCGCGGGAACTTCCTTAAACGTGGCGTCCATGGAAGCTTCCATGGAATTGGCTTCCGTGGAAGCTTCCACAGCTTTCACTACTTCCATGGAAGCTTCCATGGACAATCTGTGGAAGCGTCCGGAAATTTTTTTCCGCGGAAGTTTTTACCGAAATTCCCTGATGCTTCCGGGAGCTTCTGTGAAAGCTTCAACGGAAATTTTCCATGAAATCTTCCGCGCTTCCGTTGAGCATTCCGTCGCTTCCATGGAAGCTTCCATGGAAGCGGTGGACGCTTTGGAAGAACTTCCATGAACTGCCACGAAAAAACAAGTAGTGCAGGAGACCGGCCACACCCCTTGGCAGTCCGATAACTGAGCTAAAATCTACAATGCACCTGTTCTGTGATCAATATCAGACATAAACTTGGCCACTTTATGATGCGTTTGGCGTGTAAAACAACGCCACATAGCGCAGATTTCCCTCCCGCGGCGCTTTCAGCGTGGGAACATCTCCGGCGGACCCTCCAGGGGCGCCTCCAGCAGAGCCCCCTCGGCCGGGGGGGGGGGGGAGTTATAGGCTAATCTACAGCGCCAGCGAATTAGTCGGAGTAAAAGCAGCGGAACCTCCAGCCAACACACAACCCTACCACTCTGTTCGTTTGACTCGAACGTTAGGTGGTCCAGTTGGGAGGTGTACTGAAGAAAACATGCGTGGTGTGTCCGCAGTGTTTCGTATCGCCGGGTGGTTGTACAGCTTGTTATGCTGCTGATGACAGAGATATACATCCTGCTCCCTTTGCAGTACATGCACGCCTCCGTGACTGATTTTTTTAACCTCTTTGGGGTCCACGCACGGCGACCACAAGCCGCCGACGACGATTTTATCACGCGTCGAGTGTGAGCTTGCGGCAGTAAAAGTATCGCCATACTGCACAAGTGCGGCATAGCTCCTTGCATGGTAGTTCGAAAACCTCTCCCACACCGGCAGCCCGGCATGGTTCTGATGGTACCGTCTTAACCAGCGCGTTTCAAATGGTTTCGACACTGTTCCCTTTGAAGTCCAAAATATAGTGACATAAATAATCCCATCTGGAGGAAATTTTTACGTTGGAATCGTTGTTCCCTTCGGGTGCTCGTAGTTCGGAGCACCCTGACCTTTATGGTGCTGTTTCAGTCATTACACGGTGGGATATAGGCCGTGCAATTCAAAATACTGGAAGTAAGTGCCGAGGCAGCGAATACCGGGGGGACTGGGCCGATGTGAACGTTTTTATTTGATGTTACCTTGAGCGAAAAGATTTCTGGACGATGGCTCGATGAATACTTATGTTTCCCGGTCCTGCACTCAGGCATAGCCTGGTGTATGCCATTGCCTGCCATTGTGACACCAAACGACATCCATTCTGGACTATAGCAGTGAGGAATTTACGGGGTCATTGGCATGTGCTGCCTAGTCCTGTACCCAGTCTGAACCTGATATAAAGTCCGTTGCTGCCCGCCTTACCCCTGTCGCGCCTCACAATCGCGTGTTTTGTCCCGCTATGCTCACGCCAAGGCAGACCCCTCGAGGAAAACCGCCTTTCCTCCCCTTCGTCCCATTCGCTGGTGGCGAGTGGTGAGATAGCGCGTTCGTTGTCCATTGCCACACTTTGGGACAATTTATGGGTCAGCCTGCTACATTTGAAAGAAAGATATACCGACATCATAGTATATATCCCTAAACATTTTAGGACTATCAACAAACCGGGGCGCTGTGATCAAGTAACGAATTTTGATAATAGCGTTATTTCGGGGCTGTCGTTTTACTTAATTTTAGAGTCGCCCCCACCTGTCTAGGAAAAAACAGACCTGCGGGATGTCAACAAGACGTTTCCGTCTACCATCCTAGAGTCAGCGGTGAAGTGATCGCACTGCTGAAGGTGCTCGCAACGTGTTCAGGCCACGCCACATCGGGTTTTCATTTACGATTCCTTCTTGTGTTCTTATTAGTTGTTGCTGAATGGATGTTAATATCTGTTGCAAACGCGCAATTAATGTGTGTGAAAAGTTGTCCATGTCTCGTGCACTGGCCCTCGTGTCCGTTCTCCATCTAGAAACTGGTTCGGATGCCGTATGCTATATCGTGACGTTTTCACGGCGCAGGTGCTGGACGAAAGTCACACGATCGCCTCAACAACACCAAAGCCGCGAAGGTCGTGAAGCAGCTCACTGCTAACCGCCGCTGGTGCATGACAGGGTACGTTCCGAGCAGGTTGCCAACAAATCCCACGTGGCCGTAGTAATATTATGTATATAGGTCTATTCGTGTATGTGTTTTATTTATTCGTGTACTTTGTATTGAGGTTTTTTGGTACTTCAACCACTAGATTGTTGTGCGTCGGGCCGTACCTTGCTGCTGGGGCACAGAATATCGCATTGGGGGGTTCTTGTTTAATGTCACCGTGGCCGATCCAACTAAACGAAGACCATCAAAAGTCGTAAGTACACGCGGGTTGCTGTGCCAGTAAACGCTCGTTTCTGCTTGTACAACGAAGTTCGCATAGGTAGGCAAGTGCACTGTTGCACCTTGCCTGGTGCAGCTTGCGGCTGCATTGTCCTGTATTTGATGGGCGTGTGATGCGTCCGTCGACAGCGCTTCTTGCATGTCTGCACATAATGCACTTCATATAGCGACACGTGAGGCATGCCCCTGGAGATGGCCCACTATTGTTTACTTACATGCGCCCAGTGTGTGTTATCAACCAGTATATGGTGACTGTGTCGTCTATGTTATTGGCATTGCAGCACCCTCTACATCTCCAGATTCTCAGACGTCAACGGGCAGTTGGTATTCAACGGGTTGGAGGGAGCGTTCAGAGCCAACGGTCTCGGAGATCTAAGGTGAGATGCTGGGCGCTCTGCGGAACGTTAGATCAGCTCGTGGTTCAAGCAGTATTTCCGTTTGATCTTCTTCGTCGTGGTGTGGGTGACGTTCTAGAGCCGGTATTGGCAAGAAAGTTTTACACGGTGTTGCAAAGAGAGCGTGAGCGGCGCTTGAGGAGAGACTCAGGCAACGGGGGTGGGCATGAAAAAATCCCATATATGAGTGCGAGATAAGCCCTTGCGGGCTGCGGGAAGAGGCACTCAGCGATTTTGTTATTTCGCAGATACTATTATATTTCGAGAACCATGTTAACTGGTCCCAGTGCGAACCCGAGATGACGGCCCCGCTGGTTCTCGTAAGTGTACGACGTAGAGACGGAAGGAGACTAGGAAAATTGCACATGGGATGACGAGGGCTGCTTTATGCGAGACAAGGGACAAGTGGCGCTCAACGATTTTAGATGCCCCACCGGTTATAACCTAGACGCTGTGTGGTCATGTCAGGTGGTCGGCACTCAATCTGAGCGCAGAAAACGTAATATGACACCCATTAATGTAGGTGGAAAGAGATGCCGGCCAGGTGACGACAAGGCGGAAACCACAACGCAGGACGGATGATCATGATTCTAGACTGAGATGGTGCAATCCTCGCCGACCGGGCCCTCATAAGCGGCGTGTACGTGTCATTGCAGTTGTCATGTGGAGAGATTGCCGTGCCGTAGCAGCGAGTGATGTTTCTTAAATCTATTACAGGTAGGATATGGCCAAATGCCGCTACATGTGCAAGCTTGTTGGCGCAATGGGGGTGCTACCCAATTCCGTGGTTCAATTCCCGAACAACGACTAGACCGAGCTGGGAAGGAATTCGGCCTTGGGGTGGGGGGGGGGGGGGTTGCTACCGTGGTTTTCGACGGGCCGCGTGCTAGCTTTGGCCTTCCCACCGCACGAGCTGGAGAGAAAGAAGATGTCACTGTACGCATGCGTCCTCTATAGCGGCAAGGCATGTGCATTGACCGACTGCATCGTCTTTCCTTACGTCCTCGTCTGCTTCAGCGTGTAGACAATAATGGTCTCATCCACTCCAGTCGCCAGTTCCAGGGCAAGTCGACAGCACGCGACTGAGCCCGCGACTGGCGCAGTTCAGCGTGAAACAATACCTTCGTCAAACGCCGCAGCTCGTTCTTCTTTTCCTCAACATGTTCAGGGCGAACCAAATCGTGGCAGTCGGACCTCGATCAGGAAGTAGAATAAATAAAAGAAACTACAGACACCACGTCTGGCCTTGAGCTGCTCCACGAAGGGCCATTGATGGATAGCGACCCACGAAACACGCACACATCGACCCGTTGAAAGTGAGAACCGCAAGTTTTGCCGAGCATGCGTTTTGGGAAACCACTGTCTCAAACCAGTAAATGACTTCTTGAAGATAGAGGAGGATACGTGTACGTGCTCACGTCAGAGTATAGTGCCAGAGGCTTAATCGAAGACTGTGCGCGTGCTGGCGAAGGCGGGCAGGAAAAATGCAGGTAAATGTCAGGACAGACGGTCAGTGGTACAGTCAGGTCCACCGAGTCGCGTCCCTTCGTAGAGCGAACAACCAAATCTACCTTGCCTGTTCCATGCGTTACTTCAGTTCTGCTGCGCGTTGTTAGCGTTGGATCTGTGTCACCTGCTTCGTGTGCTCTTCCAAATAAGGTCTGGGCGTTAAAGCCAACGGTTTGATACTCCACAATATTGGTGCGTGCCTCAGATCTCGACTGTGTCCGGGGCACCATGAGGCTGTGCTCCACCGTACCAGCACGATAAGAAACTTGAACGGTGCCGACCACGTGTTATACAACGTCATCATCGCCTTGTAGTTCACGGGGAAAAGTCCACGGCAGAACGCGGCAAAAAAAAAAGGCACGACTTTGCGCCTACCCAGGACCTTCTCTATGGCCGACGTAGCACCCCCACAGAAGAAGAGAGGCAGCGGAAACCATCTTCAAGCCTAAGCGTGAAGGGGAAGAAGTGGGTGCGTGGTTTTGTAGCGGTCCCAAGGCGGGAGGCATTGTGCTACAAAAGCTGGATTCAAGAGAAAACGCGTATTTCCAGCACCGAGCAGAGGTGTTGGAGATACACGGCGCTTTGGGTACATAGCGATGCCTGATAAAATAATGGCATTGTACCAAAGGTGCTGAATAGCAGTTACTGTTTCACACTTCAGCGTAGTGCCGTCAGACTGGGGAAAGTTGTAGGCAGCATCGTACTTGGTCTTATGGTCAGATATCCAGGATATGGAGCTTTCTTGGAACGACCAATTCCTGTATTTGTACCGAAGGCAGAAACGCGACGGAAAACATGTCGCCAACACGATCACCAGCGACAGATAGTTGGGCCTCTTCCTGGGACTTGTCTGTATGATCACAACTGCGCGACATCTATGTGATGAGTGACAGACCCAGGCTACGGTAGGGGGGTCCCCTTTTGGGGCTTTTATTTCAGTGGCTAGGGGTCACTCGCGCGAGTAACCCCCTTGTTTCTATGCAATCTTACGTTTTCTTTATGTTTACATTGACGAAATCAATCCGCAATGCAAAGGTGATCTAAGCTGCGGCAAACCAAGTTCCTAAACCATCTTTTTCCGTAGGGTACAGAGCTACTCGTGCGAGTGGCTCAAACACACCAGTGAAAATGGGGGTACCCCCCCTACCGTAGCCTTGGTCGACACAAGTACAATCAAAACGTTTGTCGTGAACGACGTTACCGCGTTACTGCGCTGCGCACAGGATCAACATGAAGAGCAGGGGAGAATCCCTAGCCCTCCTGAGGCGCGTGCTTCTTAGGCACTCCCCGGGAATGACGCTGGGCAGGGGCAGCATCCTCGACCTTCCTACCATTACCCACGATGTTCCCTCGAAATGTAGCAATCGATCCCCGCCGTTCGTTATTTGACGAGCGAAACCGCGTTAGCAAAGAGACTCACCTAGTTGTGTATGTCCTCCCTAGCCCCATCCACTCTTATTAGACGCGAAGCGGGCATATTCCAGCAGATTATTGAAAGGACACTTTCCGACCGTCAGTTTTCTTCTGGGCGGTACCGTCGCTATTAAGTTCAGCGGGGGGCACGGATGGTCGGTCTCATTTGTCGGTCTTACGACGTTTTATTAATAGGGTGTTCCATATTTATCGTCTGTCCTTCGCTCCAACGCATGTCGCTGCAAGATGATTTGACTCTGCTGTCTTGACAAATGGTCCATTCTGTGGACATTGGTTCCTTGCTTCTCGACGGTCCATTAGGTTTTTGGAAGGCGGGAGGTCGTTCTTCTTGTACTTTTTGGTTGTTGGTGAGTCCCTCCTATCCGTACTACTCGCGCTCCTGAGGTTACCTCAACGGCTTCAGTTGTTTGAGGATGCACCTTTTTCCGCACCAATCCAGATTGAAGAGCTTACTTTGCCGCCCAAAGAGCGCAAAGCATACGAAGACTTCGAGAAATCCGTGCAGCAGGACTACATCGCCGCACGGTGTCGCCTCCTATACAAGCGTGGTTCTCACACCATGGCAGTTATCGCCCTCCTATCTAAGCTCCGCCAGGTGGCACTAACGCCGGGCTTAAGGGTAAAAAGACTCTTGAACGAACAAGCAAGGATTGGTTCATAATACAACACTTTACCCTGTTTGGGGCGGTTTTGGTAGTTTGTTGTAGCCGTAGGATACGATACGAAGAATCAGGTACAAAATGTTTTGACGGCAGAAGGACGCAGCGCCCCTGAGTCTCGTTCAGCCGAAAACCTGCCCTTTTTTCTTCGAATAGCGGCCTTGCTCCCATGACCTCCCACTGTCCGTGGTACCGCACGAGGAGTCATACCTTGGAAGCTAAATCAACACCTCCTTTGTCTGGCGCACTTACCATTCTCGCCATATCTCACCCTTACACACCTCCGGTTCTTTCATTTGTGGGATTTGATGTGGGAGTTACACTCGTTCAGTGTCCCTTGTGTGCGAAGGCTTGCTCCGGTGGGCAGCCCCTGGTGGAGCAGCCAGGGGGTCCGACGAGGGAGGCTCTATCGCCTCTCGTGTCGACTCGTTCTGCCCTATGTGCACAGAGCTCTTGAAACTGCCCGTCAGGACGACTTGCGGACACGTCTTCTGCGAGGTACGCCGGCTGCCGTAGTACCACGAACACACCTCGGCGACAAGAAACACTTGCGCGACACTTTCTGGCCTCGTCTTCTAACTGTTCATGCACGCTTTCGAGAATCGACTCTATGCGGGGAACCAGTCTCAATCGATGCTCACCTGTAGTCAGACCCACGCAACCTTTTTGCAGGCAATGCTAACAACTGCACTGTTGCCATTGACGCAGCTTTGAGTCGTCGTAGACTCCCATTGTTCAGGAGAACGCTATGTACGTACGTGTGCGTCATCAACACGGTAGCTCAATACTCCGAGGTTTACGCATGAGCGGACTATTGAATAGTGCATTCCATCTGAAAATGTTCTGACTGGGCGCTGGAGGGGATGATAACCTCATACGCTCGTAAAGCACTGGATCCATTTATCGCTATCGCTCCCTTACTGGATTAAACACAGTGACTCGTAGCTTTACCCTGGCTGCCATCTCTGAGACACCTGCGCCTACCAGAACTTTTTAAATAGGCGCCGAGTCCCTTTGGCCGATGTTGGGCGGAACTCTGGCGAGTGGCTGCTGTTGTTTTAGGGCGGCACCCCAACGCAACGCCAATCCAATCTGGCGATGTTGTCTCCCTGTGCAAGCCCAGGCAGTCGTGCATCACTTCCGCCTTGACCAAGGCTTCTGGTGGAGAAAGCCCTTGCCCCAAGTGCAAGGAGACTGTCCGACTGCACAATGTTGCTGCCATTGGAAAGGGCGAAGGGGGTCTTCGAGCTCCAGCGCTGGAGTCGGAGGATTAAGATGGAGCGGCTTCGGGGCCGATTTAAAGCCGCTGGACAATTCGGGAGAAGAGCATTCCGCTGGACAATTCGGGAGAAGAGCATTCCAACTATGGCTATTCCGGTTGAGAAGGGTTCGGCGGAGAGAATACCGGTGAGGATAATGGCGTCTGCACCTGTCTGCCCCCATAAAAACGTCAGTACACGTGTTTGGTTCCATGCACTGCATCCTCGGCAAAAGCGGCGATATCTCGAATTATTGGAGGTGTATTTCTCTAGCTCGAGTAGGTTTTTTGCGCATCAGGCACCCAGCTATTGATACTGCTCCATCGCATAGTGTAGGTATGTCGGTCCCGTAATTGTGTTTACTTGGACATGATCTCTTATGTGTTCGCAAAATACAAATTAGAAAACGAGGAACAAAGCAACTCGCCAACTGCCACCATCTGTAGAAGTCGCGTTGACAGTCCGGAGCCTAAAACTGCGTTCACGATTCCTTTTCAGATGAGAAACAGCAGGAGGTGCAGTCCGTTGGCTCTGATTCGTGCTCGGCGACTTTTTGTGTAGACGTTCGTAACGGGCTAACCTGGGGGCGACTCGTTTATCTAGGCATTCGTAACGGGCAAACCTGGAGTATCGTAGCGTGCTTAACGTTCAGTTTTCTGCTATTTCTTCTGCCCTATGGTGCTCCGTGACCCCTCGAATACATTACGAACGAATTCGTGTTCACGACAAACCACCACTAATTATTAATTTTTTGTAGATGATACGTAGCAACCGTATACGTAGCCACGAGACAACGTCAATTGAAGCGATCTACGCTACTGCAATTGACGCGAAACCAGCAGACCTGGCTTCTCCCGTTGTTCCCTTTGATAAGACCCGATGTCGTATAGCCTAATGTTCTCACAGTTCAATTCGTCGCGGGAATGGCTCAAGCGTGCCTTGCCCAAGCACAGGTTTGAGTTCCGCACACTAACCGGTAGCATGACGAGGAAGCAACCAACGGATGCCCTTAAGGTAGTGGAAGAGCCGGTCGTTCCAGTGGCGTATCAGCTTATCTTCGGGCCTGGTATAGGTCAGTTTCGTGAGTTCGAATCCCCCCGAGTGCATACTCGACAAAAATCGTGGGGACTTTTTCTTACGCACAAATCGAGCTGCGAAAAACGCAAGAGCGTGCGTTGGCAACACTCGATGAAAAATCGACGAGCAGTGGGATTGCTGAACTCTATGCGCGATGAAAATTGAAGGCAAGAACCGGGGGGAGAAGGGACGACACCTGTGACCACGGCTTGTCCAGAAGCTGGAAAGTAGAAGTGTTCAAAAAAGAAAAAAAACATTCCTCCGTTTGTTGGTGGGTATGCAGCGGGAAGCTGGAGGTCTATGTTGGAGTAGGAGGGCTTTGATGGGGTCGCTTCCGCAGGAGGTGCGCGTGCACCAAAATTCCATTTTTGCAATTTTGAAAACGTTTGTATTGGCCAGATACATACTGATAACTGTATAACGATGCGCGCGAGCCTGCTCTATGATTAAATCGATGTATACAAGTGTTTGCCATCTGCCTATGAGGCAGGCATATGAATGTAATGGAAGACCGCATTTCCTTCTACGCTGATACCGCCTTGTCATTTCAAAGTCCCGCATTAGGAACTCCTTTGTGATGGTGCCAGAAAAATCGATGATCACATCTACTGCATAGATTATCTGTCACAGGCTCTCGTTTGTTCTTCTCTGGAGCTTCTGTTCGTACACCGCAGCAACCAACCGACTACCCCTTTGGTCACTGTGACAAGTTTCTCACTCTGCTTCCAGGTTGTTTCTACCAACACAACAGGTTACCGTTCTCGAGGGGGTCATTCTCGCTTTCCCTCCAGCATTTTTCCCCCTATCTACTTTCCTCCTGGCACACTCTTCGTGGGGAAGGCGTTCGCTAACGACCCGCCGACCCCCGTGTTCCTGCTTTCGGTGCGATTGGGAGCCGTAGCCATCAACCTCACGCAATCGAACAACGTCTTATTGCTGGAAGAGGGACGCTTGTCGACATCTGTTTTGATATAGAGGCGGGCCACAGTAAAAAGCTGTTGAATGATGCAAGTCGCCCTCGAGATACAACATAGTACGGCACGACCTGGCACTCAAGAGAAAATACCAACCATGATAGGCATGCGGGGCTCAAAGGCAACAGGATAGTGCCACTACTCGTGATCAGATATTGTTTCAAGCACTTCAGGCATACCGCTCGTAAGGAGCGCCTATCATCCTTTGGCATTATGAAAAAAACGATATTGGACTACACTTTGCCTGGGAGGTCTGCCGCGAAAAGAGCCGGCTTGTCCTCGGTTTGAGATGATGCAGGCACAGATGGTAGATTGTCCCGAGGGAAAAAGCACAGCCATATACGCGAGTCTAAGCAAACAAATATAGCACATTGAGTGGAGAACATGCTATGCTGTGTATGGCTCGATATCAACCGTTGTCGATACCATTGGTAGATGCCAGGACGGTGTGCGGGTATTCTATCCCGGTCCCATCTAACGCAAGCCTTCTGGGGGGAATGTGCTGCCGCCAGATATGGACTAATATGAAATCATGAACCGCGCCGTCTTGCCGTCCTGTTTGTTTAACCCGCAGCTGCTCAACCTGGCACTAGAGAAACAGGTGGTTGGGAGGATTTTCCGACTGGGTCGGTCCCGGCCAGTCACTGTAAGTTTTGCTTGAGCGATTTAACGAGGCTAAGGCTGAGCTGGCGCGTGTGGCAAAATTTTGTCTGATTGACGGGCTCTATCGTTGTGTTTTACAATATCATTCGAAATCGAACCTAGGATGGAGGATTGTTCATGAGTTTGCCCTTTTTTTTTCCTTCAAAGTCAGGTTTGGGGTAACGTCTGGTTGACGAGCTCCTGAATGAATTTGAGAAGTGTTGAAGTGAAGTTGAAGTGGGCCGTACAACATCGGTGATCGATTGGTGGGTTGCTCGTTCATCGATGTGTTTTGCAACACCATTCGAAATTGACCTAGGATGGGGGATTATTAATCAGTTTGCACTTTCTCTTTTTTTCTTCAAATCAGATTTGGGGTGAGGTGAAGAAACAATTCCATCTGTGCTTGGCCGATGTGCTGGGCGCTTACATAATGTGCGCTTACAAGTCTCAATCACATATCTCCTTACTTGGTCGATCTATAATGAAACCATCCAATCGGTCGTACTCACGGCTGACGTTTTTTATTTTTTTATAAAATGCATGGGATCGCTTCAGCGCAGGTCACGTTTTATTCGTGTTTGTTCTTGTTCTCGTGTTGAACCCCAACCATGTTGATGTGCCAACGACGATGTGCGAGCACAGCACGCGTCTGGCTGGGTTCGGGTAACGGCACGATTGGCATATCAGAGATACCCCCGCCAGTGTTGGTGCAATGCCGGGCAGTTCCCCCTTCTCGGCTTCGTTCCTGTCATTCTAGTAGCTTGGAATCGTGGCTCTTCTCCGGTAGTAACGCTACCGTAGTTCGAAACTCAACCAAAGACAAAGAATCTATACGCCGTACTCGTTCCCGGCAGCATACGTGCTGCTTCTCGTCCGCTCACGATGCTAGGCACGCTTTTCGCGCTGTCAGAAGAACAACGCCAAACGCCACAACGAACGTCAAATAGACACGTTAAGTAATCAATCCGTGATTCGAGAGGTGGTGGGGATGGTCGCGATTCGCGTGGATGGTATTGTGTATGCAGGAACTAAGAGTCTGGCTGAAGTGGTTGTGGAAGCACTAGGTGACTCTCTTCCTACAAGAATTTGGGTGAGGTCAAGTTCTTTCTTGGTTGCAAATTGATTCGCAACCACGAGGCTGGCACGATTGAGATTTCTCAAGAGAGTTACATCAGGAGTGTTCTCGATAGATTCAATATTTGTCGCACCAGCTCGATCCCTGCTTCCCTTGCCAACGATAACAGGTCCTTGAAGGAGGATGAGGGGGCAGGAGATGTGCCGTTCCAAGACGTGGTGGGGAGCCTGATGTGGATCGCCAGCCAGACGAGGCCCGACATCTCGAATGCTGTGCGGGCTGTGGCGAGGCACTCTCGCGAGCCAATGAGAAGCCACTGGAAGGCAGCCCAGAAGATCCTGAATTTATCTTCTGGAAACGGCGCATCTAACTCTGAAGTTCAAGCTGGACAGTTCGGTAGACGTAGGCACGTTGGTGTACGTAGATGCCGACTTTGCAAGCAAGGCCACTGACCGTAGATCAGTTTCGGGAGCGATGGTGTTTGTGGCTGCGATGTTTGTGGCTTGGATTTCTAGGACGCAGAAATGCGTTTCACAGTCGACTTCTGAAGCAGAGTATCTTGCGATGGACGATGGTGTGAAGGAGGCTTTGCTTGTGAACGGAATGCTTCAGTTCCTGAGGCCTTGTGTGAAGCCTCGTATGATCGACGTCCTTGAGGACAACGAAGGAGCGATTGCGCTTGCAGAGAATCCGCTTAGCTCGAGTAGTAGTAAGCACATCGACGTGAGGCACCACTTTCTTAGGAATTTGACCGAGGAGGGTGTGATCGAGGTCACGCATGTTCCCAGCGAAAAACAGCATGCAGACATCCTCACGAAGGCTCTGCCGAGAGATCTTTTTGAAGTTCACCGCGACTTTGCACTTGGCTCAAGGAATGAGAAGTAGAAATCTGAGTCGTGTTTTTTTGTTTGTTTGTTTCCTTTGATATATATATTTGGTCGGCTAGATACAATAGCCCCTAGCTAGGAGGTGTTCGTGATAGTGGCCGTGTGTATCGACTGAGTTGCGGTAGAACATCTGATTGGATTATGTAAATAGCGAAACTGTCGATCTGAGGTTGCCGAGCTATCACATAGGAATACTCTTTGTGGTGCTGCGGTAGTTCGGTAGATTGTACACACCTAAGGGTTATATTTTGGGCCGTAGGAGTATGTATGGTACATCGGACAATTGTCAGGTAGAATACTCCCGTATTGTTGCTACAGGTCGGATTAACAGCTTGTTGCCGTGATCGGTACGTTACATGGGTCCGATTGTGTGAATCTTTCCGAAGTGGCGTGAGAGCTCGCGGCCTTTGTGCTCGCCCCACTCGTTCACTCCACTTCCCGACCTGTCTCTCCAGACCAAGGTCTCATTAATACATACCACAGCAACATAACCAACATATGTTGGGTTATGGGTTCGAATCCCACCGACTTCATATTTCGTCTTTGCGCGCGTGCGTGCTGGAGATATTATGAATGGTTATTATAGTTTGGTCCTGAGTGCTGCTTCTGTGCGTGGCGAGGAAAAGCATTACAGTGGAGCATACCCGTAGCAGGGAGTAGCAGCATCTTCGGTCCACGGTGGTAGCATAACCTAGCACATCCCTACTGTATACATCGGCCAGGGGGGGTACAACAGCAGCTAAAAGCCCTACGAGTATGGTGAAGGTACAGCCAGCCGTAGGCACCTCGCCGTGTGTTGCGAGCAGGGGCACGTCATTTATTTTCGTTTTGTTTGCCGTTCGCACTCCACTTCAGAAGGTTGGTTGTGGAGGCAGCAGATGTTGGAATATCTGCACATCCCACGAGAAGTCGCACGGCCCGCGAGCCGTGTGCGCCCTACCACGGGGGCGGTTTGGTAGGACAAAGTCGTGCGGCATAACAGCCGCGTGCTTCCTGCTGCTGGTAACAGTGGTAGGAACGGACGCGGGGCAATCGTGGATTGCCTGCAGCAGTACTAAATAACGATGGGGTTTTGTCCGGGCAACTTGTCGAGCGGTGTGGCCGCACGCGCTCCATGATACGCGCCAGCAAAAGCAGCAGCGCGAGAAGTCATGGAGGGAGCAGACCCGGCCATTATTTCGTCAGCCGAAGCTTTACGGTTCGGCAACATCGCAATGCGGGGGGGGGGGACAAGTCTGGTCAAATTGATGAATTTGTTTTGACATGGACCCACCTTTATATCAAAATGTTTTTTTTGGTCGAGTGTGACGTTTACCTATGGCAAGGGTGGAGATCCGTCAATAGTTGGCGATTATTTTGCCGTGATGGTGGAGACCTGCAGATAGTATCATGTGAGATTCGTTCTGGATGGTATACGTGACCTTTTTCGCTTGGTAGTTTTGGAGTGTGTTTTCATGCTCAAATCAACAGTCTTCGTAAATCCGAAAAACCTGAAGTGTTTTTCTGGTGTAGACAGGACCAGAAGGGGTCTGGTGGAGCTGATATACATACGATAACGATTTGGAGAAAAGGGCACGTAGGTGCACCTTGAGATGTGTACTGCAGTTGTGTGGATATTGATGGTGGTACTGATTGTATTGAATTTTGCGGGTGGTATCGTTTGTTTCTGATAGTGATCTTCTGATTGATTGCCAAATAACAAGGAGGGTGAGCATGTTCATGATTTATTGGTTGTTCTACAAATATTATCGTTTTGCGAATGGTTGTTCGCAATGGAGGAAAGTGAAAGACGAAATATTTTTGCGATGATCGATTAGTTTTTGTAGCTGGAAGGGCTTGAGTTGTTGGTGTCGACAGAGTGGTGGAATTCTACTGGTTCTTTGCTCGATTATTTCGAGCTATAGCTAACGAAAGCAAAAAAAAGTGAGCATTTTCGGTTTTATGATGGTTTGCAAGCGACAGACACTTCGGGTAATTAAGCGCCAACTACATTCTATGATTCAGCCATGCGAGAATGGACGTATGCTACCTCGCATTACCGTCGCGAACTGTGTATCTATGGCGGGAGTAGGGGGCAAAAGGAGATATTTGTCTGGGGGAACGGGGTTCCTCACGATATCTGGCATTTTACTTAGTCTTAGTTTTCATCACTTTGGCGCGGCTATTATAATCTCGTCTACAATTGCAATAATTGTAAGTGGGAGTATGGAAGAGGTTTTTCGCTCATGAGGATGAGTTTGCGTTTGCCATTTTTGTTGTTAGGTGATGGAATTGAGTATATTGTTGATTCTCGTCACTGTCTTGAAAATAATCTGGGAGGTGTTGATTCGGGAGTTTCACTGTGACAGTTAGATATCATTTTCGTGCCGCTTCGGGCTATTGGCCCATTATTGGGTACCTAGTAGTGCTTGGCTGGCGTTCTTGATGGTACATTGCTTGTGAGCTCTCACGCACGACGCACGAGCTCACTTTTCGGCTTGCCAAGACCCTGTTGGCAGACTTAATACAATGACCTGAAACCTACCCCGCTTGAAGCTAACGAACAGTGTCCTGTACACTGCCGGTATTGTTGGCTGGCACATGCCGGCACTATAGGGGGACCACCACTGCTAACCCAATAGGGCCGGTATGCGGTAAACTACCGGTGGTGTTGACTGGCACATAACAAACCTATACGATATGATGTACAGGTAAATATGATTAGCAGAACACCAATCTTGAGGCTGACACGTCAAAGAGTCAACACCAGATGCCATCAGCACCACCACCACCACAACCACCATCGGGTGGGCTCTCGTCTAGCCCTGGCTGGAAATCAATCCAGCCCTATCCCTCCTAGCTTCGACCCGTTGCTCGTGATAACGTACATGCTGGCCCTGGCAGGCGCGAAAAGCAAGAGTCGCGACCAAACGAGGACACATAGCATCCTCCAAGTAATACTGGGACCCGTACCTGGTGGTGTAGGAGATGAGATGCTGCCCGTGGTGTCATTTAGCTCTTGGCGAAACACCTTTCTGTGCGAGAGGCAAAATTTACGGATGCAACAGAAATTATACCGAACCAAACGTATCGCCGGGACCATGGGTGGCGCCATGGGCCTTTTTTTTTGTAGCTAATCATGTGGTTACCCCGCTCCAAACGCCAGGATCATGGGTGACTCCAAAGGTCAACATTTCAATGTTTTTTTCGGCTTTTCACATTTCTTCTTGAATCAAGGGCTGACCAATCAGACAGATGTGGGCACTTTTTTTCCTTGATGGATCCTTCCAATGCGCCATCCACGGCTTGGGGGCAGAACTACGTGAAATTAAACTGGGGTAATATTTGCGATAGTGCAAAAGGTTAAAGTGCAAGTTCCACCCTATGCTCAATTAGCGGGACGGTAGCCCCGAGGTTCGCGGGTCGCCTTGGCTTGAGGCGCTTATCCCCCCCTTCCCGCAGTCCTAACAGGACGCGTAATCGAGGTAAGGGTGCGAGATATGGCGTGCAGCCACCTAAGCGCCACAATGTTTCCATGATACTAGTAAGGACGGACACAACGTGAACGCATTCACAACGAAGAGTCGCTTTCTCGCGAGCTCTTCAGGTGTTTTGCGCACGAGAACGAACAAAAATGGCTTGATGGCCCGTCCCCATTCGTCCGTCCCCATTCGTCGGTTTTCGTTTTTCGTCACGTAGCCCGACACTTACTCGCTATTAATATTCATTCTTGGAAATAGTGGATGACCGTTGTTATACAGATTAATCGGCCCCCCAAATCTTCAAATAATGGGGCCTTCCTGTGCGCGGGAGAGGCATACAAAAGCTACACACCCCACCTGGGGAGCATTCGACATCGACCGCGTTGAAAGCAAGAAAAAAAAAGCTACAGGAATTGCACTTCAATGGAACGATCGGTGGGAGCATCGTTCTACATACCCCCCCCCCCGCGCCCCCGCCCCCCCCCACACCCATGCCCTTACCACCTCAGTCCGTTTCGCTACTCTACTGGCATGGCTCAGAGTTTGCGCTGCCTGCGTGTAGAACAGCCGTGTATGTACACCTTCGACAAAAACACAAATGCGCCATTCCAAATGTTCACCCTGGAGCGGCACCCGCTTGCTATACAACCCACTACAAACATGACCTCGCTCTCGATGAATTCCACGTAGAGTACAAAAACGCAGCCCCCTCCGCACGCTTTTGCCCTGCCTTCCTACATGATGGCCTTCCCACACCACACTCTTCCACGTACTGGATAAAAGACAACACAAATAGTCCCTACAGGCGTGACAAAAAAAACAACACAAGTAGTCCCTACAGGCGTGAGGGCAGCCATGAACGCAAACAATAAAGTGGTGGGGAAAACTTAGGGCGCGTGTTCCCCATCACTGACCTCAATCAAAGCCACCACACAAAGGAAAACTGGGGGCTTACCTTCGCCCAGCATGCTGACAATACCCAACGCAGTCATCGACAGCAACCCAACAGTGCTACATACTGGGAAAAACTCGGGTCCTGCCTTCACTACCATGTCGACAGCAACAAACACCGCCACTCAAGGTTATAACTCGAGCCCCGCCCATGCAAATTTACTCGAAATAATCCAACGGCAGCCCCATCGCCGACCGCCGCCTCGCCCTGCATGCCTACCAGGTGTTTATGAACCCCTCAACAACGACTTGACACAGCCCATAGCCCTGCCTTGTCCCCGATCCAGGGGCACGCACGACGATACAGCCGTACGAGCTCCGTCTCGAACTTACCGAATAAATACGGAGGTACCAGCGTCGGCGCCGAGCGCTTCGAAGTAGCAGAGCTCCTTGTAAATGTGTAAAAACATGCGTGATCGACAAAAAACAATCCATGTACAGGAAGAGGCCTAGAGCAAGATCGCTACCACGACCACGACCAATAACTCACTACCATAACTCAAGACCACAATCCACGTCCACGACCATCATGTCCCACCACAACGATGTCGGAGCTCCATCGCCCAGCGAAATTGGGCGCCTTGCCGACGCGTTCGGCGGAATGGGCAACCCCTCCCCCCCCAAAGAAGTTGCGTACATCCGCCATCCGCCCGCGTAAATTGTTGACGTTACAATCTCAGCCGTTGCCCCCCCCGCCCCCCCCCCCGCCCCGGCAACAGCGACCAATCACCATCGCCAGGCTTCTGAGTCTACGAACGCTTCGTTCATGCAATCACTTCGCTCGAGCGCCCCGATCGTCGCGACTCTTATCAGCGACAAGGGGCTGTCGCTCCACGCCTGATTCACGCCTTTTTTCCGCGTCCCCCTCCCCATCACGCCCATCTCGCGGATGTATTCTGTTTCCCTCCCCACGATTAGAAAAACGCTCGTCGATTCGGCTACGAAATATCAACTCCGAACCCTCTCCAGTCAGAGATTCGGCACAACACGAGAGCGGCCGCTGTGACACCCCATCCCACCCCGAAACGTTGCCCCGCAGTGAGGCTGGGAGGGGCGGGGGACGCGGCACTCCATATCCCGCGCAGAGCAGGGCAGAGCAGAACCCGAAGTTGATCTCGGCCGTTGCGGTGACAAGAGGCGAAAATAATTTGCACCCGCACCCCACCCCATCCCGAAACCTGGCCTCGCAGTAAGGGTGAAAGGGCCGCTGAGAGAGGCGAACAGCTTCTCGCACGTCCGAAGGCGAAGCGCCTTCTGTTTTTCGATGTTCATGTGCTGCGTTCGCTTCTGTCCGCTACCTCTCGATATCTGCTCCCCATCAGGCGTAGCACCTGCGCCACGTTTTCACGAGAAACGCACGCACACAGCAGCGGGAGGGAAACAGAACAGAGAGATGGGGAAAGTCACCATATAACACCATCTCGAGTTCTCCCATAAGGAAAAACAGTAGCAGGTATAACACACGAATCGCTCCACAACAGCTGACTGGGTAGATTGGTCGTCCGCCGACAAAGCAGTTTCAGCCGAGCAACAACCCCACCTCAGCCTACCCAACTAAAAAACACGTCACCAAAACACGCTATGTAATGCATGAAGTGTGTCCCCTCGTTTACGCCCGGTGTCTGCAGCAGCAGCAGCAGCAGCAGCAGCGGCGGCGGCAGCGGCGGCAGCGGCGCACCGAATCCAGACTGTCCCTCGTACACCTTCAGCGATAAGAGAAAGTTCCGAAAACAACACGTTTAGCTTTCCTACTCGTGCTATTTGAAAAAAATAGTCGCCTGAAACGTTCGCGGAGGAATACACACCTTAAGGGGGGGTTGAACAAGAACACAATATTGATAAAAAACAAGAAAACATGTTGCAATCAAAATAAACGAAATGTTTTACGTACCGTTCCCCAAAGAGGGTTCGAGGGCCGGTCGCAACCCGCCGTTATCAGCTCTGGAGCAGCAGCAGCGACGAACCACTGTCACGAGGAAGCGAACGAAATATCGGCAGCAACAAAAACAAAAGCGCACAATATCACGACCTGATGGCGTTCAGTGGAGACAGCGCCATAAACGATCCCGCCATGTCTGTATGCCTGACAACATCTTGCCGACGGTCGTCGTTAAGAGTGAACATATTTTAGAACCGGCGCAACGCTCTTGGATTAACCTGTAATCTCTTCTGAACAAACCGATCCGGTACTTGGAATTTGTGAAGTTCCAGAGAGAAAAAACCCGGCCCGTGCTGCCCTCCGGCGATGCTACATTGCCGGCACAACCTCAACAACGAAATATTTGATTTATATTCATATCTGGTACGTTTTGTGGTTTGAAAACACGGTGCAGGCTACCAAAACAACGTCTTGGCATGCGGCGTCAGCGGGTGGTTCACCTGATTGCGGTCAAGTTCTCCCTGGAGCTGGCCGGGAGACCAGGCAGAGTGGCCGCGCACAAATCGAACGCGGTCTTTGGCCACCGTCCCCTGAAACCCAAGACCGACAGCGAGCAGAGCATTAGGTTTTGGCCGAATAACTCTTGACATTTTCGCATTAATTGGCCATATTTTCGTGTTTCTCGAATACCAGTGAGATCTTGGATTACTTCAAGAGGTTTTAGAGTACTTCTACGAGCGTCTATGCGTGAGAACAACTTAAGATTCGCAATAAACTTGGGGCTTTTTCTTGTCTAATAACAGCGAATTCCACAAAATTTGGAACAAAAAAACACCGCTCACGCCGTGTTGTTTTTACTCTTTACAAAGACACCAAAAAAGATGCGTCCGACGCTCGAGAGGCCCTGCACCTTATCCAAGTGCTACGCAGGGGGCATGGCAATCTCCTTGTCGACCCATCGGTGAGTTTTCAGCCTTTCAAGAACCATTAGCCTCGGCTCCACCATTTCGGGGAAACATGCCGCACCGGAACGGAATCAAACACTAAATTACAACAGCTTATTAATTCGTGGTCAAATCAGCGCAGAAAGTCAACTCCGCCAATCAACTCAGGTAACTCGGGTTTATCGACTCCTATCCCTTTACTCGGGTTCATCACCCCGGGGCGACAGGCCCCCCTCTCGAGAAACTGTACCGCTTCGCCATACCAGCATTTCTGAGTACCTGACGGGCCATGTTTAGCAGCGCGTAGAAACCTCCGGCGTTGACTCCGGGCAGAATCGGTTGGCTCCCTTCCGCGCCGTCAGCCGCGTGAAGCACCATCATCGTCCCCAGTCCCACTGGTCCCCCGTCGAACACCTGGCACGAGGAAACAAAATTCAGCGCCAGCCCACGAGCAGTGGGAATGCTCAACCCTCTGCGTGGCATGAAGAAACTTCGATACAATCCAAACGAGACGTGGGAATGCTGAACCCTCTCCGCGATAAAAAGCAAAACTCGATGCAAACCTACGAGAGGCGGGATTGCTGAACCCTGTGCGTGATATAAATGAAGGTCCGTGCCGAGGAGGGAAGGAGGAACTACACACAGCTTGTCCAGAACAGGCAAAGTAAAAAGCTGCGACAAAACCAAATAGGTTGTTCGGGTAGAAACATACGCGGGTAAGCGCGCGGCACGCTGATACCTCCAGCATCTCCTCCCGTTGCCTCAACTCACACAAAAAGGCATTTCGTTTTGCAGACGGGCGAGGAGCACCCCCACAACGTAATACTACCCGGGCTACCAGGGTTTACCTGGGCTACCTGGGCTACCTCGGGTTACTTGAGCTATCTGGGCCCACCTGGGTTTACCTGTGTCACCTGGGCTTACCTGGGCCACCTGGGCCACTTGAGCTACCCAAGGAAAACATGTTGGAAGTATTTCATACACCCATACACCCTTGCTTACCACCGCACGGCACACCGACTCCACAAACTATGGATACGTAATCCGATTCAGCGGAACTCCACCGTAGTTCAAGCTTTATCTGATCTTAGTTTCTCGCGCAAAGCTTGCAACGTTCTGTGGAACTCGAGCACCACGATATTGTTGGCATTGACCGCTTTGTGCGATACAAACCCCGCTTGTTTTGTTGGCAAAGTCGCCAAACCTAGACACAAGAACAAATATATATATATATATTCGTAATGTGATCACCCCTTAATTAACCACGGCAACAACGACCCCGCACTAACTCCAGGCAGCATGTCCCCCAACACGTGGATTCAGTTCCATACGCTTTTACCTCTTGGGTACCGACCCGAAAGATCACGGCGGCTACGTCGTTCCCCAAGAACACGTTTTTTTCACCTCAGGCTCCTCACCTGACGAGCTCTAAACCAACTTTGAGGGAAAAAAAAAAAGTGCAACGCGACCAATAACTCCATGGCCTACGTAGCAGGTACCTCATATGCCGTGTACCTGGCAAAAAAGATGGAATAAAAGCACAGATGACATTCCAACGATATTGGGTACCAGGTGTACTATGGCAGTTGGCTGTCAGTTGACCACCAGTTGAGCTTGTTGGTGAGGAGCTTGGTCTGTCAGACACCCTGTGGCCAACAAGTGCTGCTCCTATCGTAGCACGCGTGTTGTGTCACATAGGTCACATAGGTCACTTCGGTTACTTCGGTCAATTCGGCCACCTGAGAGTCGGCGAAGCACTCGGCGAGGTCCCACTTAAGGCCCGCCAAGGAATGCACGCGCTGCGGCCCCGGGCGGTTAAGGATCAGCCCCACGGTCCCCAGGTCGTGGTCATGGCTAAGTACGAGGATCACGGACTGATGAAACGGCCCGTCCCAGATCTCTTCCGTGGCAAGCAGTAAGCAGCCCTGCGCACGACATTCGTTGGCGGGGTGGGATTGGAGTGGGGGTGGGGGTGGGGGTTGGAGTTGGGGTTGCGGTTGGAGTTAGGGTCGGGGGTAGGGGTCAGGGTGGGGGTCGGGGTGGGGGCGGGGTGGGGGCAGGGTGGAGGTGCGGGTGGGGGCGGGGGCTCAGGGCAGGGGCGGAGGGTATGAGGGTGGGGGTGGGGACGGGAGTGGCGGTGGGTGACGGGGTGGGGGCTCGCAAAGACGGCACATTTAATATGCGGTAACGCCTCGGAAACTATCGTGCGGAATGTAAAAGGTAGCAGCAGCAGTAGGTCAGCTCTTCAACACGAAGTACGATTTTTTTACACAACGGGAAACGAATGCAGTTGTATCATGTATCATATGCATCTCCTGCAAGCGCCGACAACCGATAGCACAGAACGCACACGCATCCTGACAGCGTAGAAACTCACCGGCTCGACCTCTCCGATCTCGTGCGCCCAACATCCCTCGCCCCACGCGGCCCTGGAGTCGCCTTGCCCGTACTTGCTGATTAGGTTCTTGCGGAACAATCGCCAGTCCCGCCCCTGAACGCCCGCGAGCTGCACAGGGAAGCCATACGTAGGGGGGGGCAGCGGAGAAAACGCCCGCATTATACAACCTTAATGCCTCCACTCTCAATAAAACCATATTATCTGCGGTTGGGTCCCCGAAACAACACAACGCCAACGTCTCCGCTAAAGTTCTGGTGAACGGTTCTCCTTAGTTTTTATACTCCTGTAACACATAGTCGATACTATCACCACGTCAGCAGCCCCGGTTTCCGGAGCACACCAATACTTGCGGTCGGTTTCTCTTAGCTCGTAACTCTTCAAAAACATATCCAATACCAATTCCAAGTTGGCTGTCGCCGAAACAAGGGTGCAGTTGTGATTAGTTGTGATCAGGTGTTTCCACACAAATTTTGGGGACAGAGCGCCCGGAAATAGAGTGCGATAATATTTGCAGTGGGGCAAGGATTAAAATGAGATGGGCTTGGTTTGTACCCCTCCGTTACCCACACCATGACCACAATAATTATAAAAAATATAAAAAATGAAAATACACTTCAGCTGTGAGATCGAAGATTTTGTCCAAACTCATCTTTGCAAGCTGTGTTTGATACTCCGATCGCGCGTATTGCGGGTTGTGTGTCCTCATCAAGGATATAGGTCGGCGACTCCCCTTACAACTACAGTGTAGCTATCAGGGTCAATAATTGTAATGTTTTCGGACGATGTTCAGCAGTATATGAAACACATCACTAGGGACCCACAAAGCAGGGCCCGGTACCTGGTATACTATCGGTACTGCTGCCTAAAATACCAAGGGCCCCGAAGAATAAAACGTTCATCTATTATTTAGACTTTCAAGGCGAGGTAGATTGATTCACTTCTCGTTTATCTTTGTGACATGGTTTCGTTGCTCGGCGTTGACGTCAAGGCGCGCACCTTGTGCTCGTGCGTGTTTATACCTCAGTAAACTGATATTGTAGGTAATTGTCCATGTTGTCGCCAACATGTATACGTGCAAACATGTTCACAACAACGGCATTCTCTGCGCGCGCTACGCACGAAGCAGGCACAACCAGCCGGGTAGTAAGCCTGTACGCGTGCCGCCCAGCACCAGCGCGCAAACGGGTCCCCCATCCCTTGCAGCATCATGCCACAAGATATGCTCACATTCGGCGCTGCGATGAGAAGGAAGGGCAGGATACAAACTCCTTCCACGTTGTCTGTATGGCTCTGGTTACCGTAGACGATATGATAATATACACCATTTCAAAACGACGTCATCATAACTACCGAAGCGTCATGTATACAGCAGCAGTGGTACGTACGATAGCGGGGAGGGCAAGCTCGCTCTCCCCAAAGCTCAGATATAGCGCACGTACATAACACGTGACATTCGCCCTCAACTCTGTTGTACAGCAGTAGTGTAGTTTCAATGTACATTATTGGAGATGTTAAAAACATGAAATATGAATGTTTCCTGCCAAGCGACATTCCTCGACCAATGTCAGCGCTTGTCTGATGCGACATGTACCTTGCACGATCTATCAATAGCTGAGGCACCTCTAACAAGCCCCCGCTAACGACAGACGCGATACAGCTTCGAAGCATCGACTCCAAGGCGTGACTTGCACGAGGCACTCACTGTTGTTCTTACATTAACATTACTATACCTCTGCAAAGGGCCGTTGACCTTTCACGAGGAGCGAGGGAGCCATCGCAATGGTTTCCGCAATGTATTTCGATAATTTTGTCATTTTTTTTTTAATAAAAATTGAAAAACGTTAGCTGTGAATACAACCGATTGAATGGTTGAAACTCAACTTTGCACGCTGCGTGGTACATCCATGTTTCACCAATATAGACTACCAGCTACAGCAGTACAGCAGTACAAGGTAGTTGCACAAAATTTACGGAAGGTCGTTCGCGCGTGTTATATGTTTGATCCTCATCTCATGAAAGATATACCTGGTAGGTCGGTGACTCGCCTGGATGTTGTCAGGGTCAACAGGACGATTTTCCACAGTATCATTATGTGCGCTGATACCATAAAACAATTGAAAAACGTCAGCTGTGAGTACGACTGATTGAATGGTTAACTCTAACCTGCGTGGTACGTCTATGTTTCTCTAAGACACAGGTAGTAGTTGTTGTTGTTCTCACATTAACTCGCATAATCAAGTCCGTGGTCACAGTCAGTAGTATCGTTAGCCGGTCGCCCCGGTGGCGTATCAGGTTATCCTCGAGCCTGGTATAGGTCAGTTTCGTGAGTTCGAGCCCCGCCGAGTGCATACTCGTATAAATTCGTTGGGACTTTTTCTTGTGCAAAAATTGGCTTGCGGAAAGCGCGAGAGCGTGAGTTAGCAACACTCGATGAAAATTCGACGAGCAGTGGGATTGCTGAACCCTATGCGCGAGAAAAATTGAAGGCAAGAACCGGGGGGGAGAAGGGTCGACACCTGTGACCACGGCTTGTCCAGAAGCTGGAAAGTAGAGTGTGAGTAAAAAAAAAAAAAAAAAATCGTTGTGGTTGCACAAAAAATTACGGGAGGTCGTTCGCGCGTTATGTAGTCTACATATTTCAAAACCGCAACTATCTGTTGGTGCTTTCGCAGTCTTCAACTTCATGAACAGCAGCGGTCTCCCACCAAAAGTAAAGCGCGAACACCAGAGCGCGAAACGAAGACTCACGAGGTTGTCGTCTGCCGCACTGCTGCTGTCCTCCGTTCCCTCTCGCTGGTCCTCCTTGTCTTTGTGTTCGTTGCCCCCTCCATCCATAGCCCCCCCTCCCATGGAGATGATGCCGCACCTTGATGCCCGCCCTATGACACCAAAGGTAGATGCCCTCTTCGTAGTACCAGCTGCAGCCGATGTTCTGGGTAAGGTGCCTCCACGGGCGATAGCAGCATCGTTCGCACGGACCCTAGGAACCCCCCCGTGGTAGTTCAACACGAAGCTTTCCAAGGCAGTGGGGTGCAAGGCAAGCAGCAAAAGGCATGGCAAAGAGCGAGCCCGGTATGCGAACAGCCCTGTCGTGTTCGAAGTCACATGCATGTTCTGGAGTCCTCCTCCGGTGCCTGCTGCTTCAGGCTTTGGTGGTCCCGCCTCTAGAAGCAGTTGCTCGGGGCGTGGAGAGGTGCCGGTTGCCGCTGCAGCTTCGAATGCCTCTTTGTTCGATGCCAAGGACTGGTTCAGTGATCCACCCAGGGACACGCCGACTTAAGTGCGTTCACGCTGTAGTGTGTTGCAAGAAGGAGGTGGAGAGTCTCTGAAGATCAACCTATGAAAAACACCTTGCGCGGCGTGTTTGTTTCGGGGACAATTATCCGGATCGGCAGAACTTTAAAGACGTCGAAGGCTTTCGCTACTGAGTACAGCGTCCCCGCGTCCACGCGGTGGTCACCGATCAGAAAACGCTAACAACCCACAGCATAGCAGTGACAGCCCGTGGAGAAGAGGGGATACATCGCCGTAAACGGTACAGAGACGGAACACTTTCAACTCGTGGCTACCATGGTGGCTCCAGGGAACGGCATGGTGCTTGACCATTCAGCGTCTTCACCGCCTGCTGAGTCTGTCCCGATGCCCGAGGCCCAGCGGGATTTGATAGCAGAAGCGATGAAGGTCCAGATGAAGCAAGGACAGGTATGATATCACGCCAATTTGCCACTGTCTCGAACAAGCTCTATTTGGTCCAATCTGTGGTAATTGCCAGTGTGCCTGCTGCGAGTATGTTGGTTATATTTGTGTGCTGGCAAGGAGACAGACAGTGAGATGAACACCTACCGGCGTTGTCGTTCATTTTCTGCTGGTACGCCATACGAAGCTCGTCCAGCTCCACGTTGTACCGACGAAGGCAGCTGATTGGGGTTCGTATGCTACGCGTATTGCGTTGCTGCTACTCTGTTGCTCTTCCCCCGTCCACACGCAAGAAGACTCCCTTTACCACTGCAGTAGTAGTGCTCTCTATGCATCTCTTCTCATACACCCCTCCTTTTCTACCCTACTGCGATTGTCTACTTTTCGAAACGAGTCCCCCAGGAGACAGTCAGCAGCGTGACGTGCTTGTGGTGTGTACGAAACGTGGACCATTTCGCCAAACCTCATTTTTCGTGCCATTACGTACTCGTGCGTAGGCGTATGATATACCGGCGCCGGTGTATTTATGTCCAAACAGCAGCAATCATACTCGTATGATAGTAAATTTTTATTTCTATGCTTGCTGACGGTGATCGTGGAGCAGATATATCACAAGAATTTAGCGTACTCCATAGAGCAATTGTGCAATTGCGCAATTGCCGTTTAATTGCAGTCGAACTAAAGACTCGACTGACTGCACAACAATACGCCTTTACTGGTAGCCGGTTACAACAGCGGTATATCCCAGCTGGTATGATATGCCAGTGGTACACCTTTTTAATAGGGGTCCTCGTGAGGCGGTGGTGTGCCAGAGCAATATGACTGCGTTATTGGGGGAAGCCGCGTTATTCGTTCCAGGTTATGAGTACTTCAGTGCAGTTCCCCAGCCGCGCCAAGCGATGTTGACCGCTTTATATCGGGATGTGCTCAGACCGCCTTGTTATTGACCCCTACGGCTGTATCCCGAAATGCTTTCTTTCCCTCATGACAAGAGCTTCGCAGTCATGTCGCTTTCACGGTTATACTATACCGATGCTGCTGCCGTACCCAGCTCGTGGGGCAGGCCTAAACTTTTGCGTGCAGCGCTCCGTACTCAGAAAGCAATTGCGCAATTGCCTCCTCGTTTGTTTCTGGTCGAACGAGAAAGCCAATCGCGTAATGCGTCCGGTAGACGTGCAAGAGCAGTACCTTTGTGGTGTCATACTTCGAAGTACTATCGTTATCATATGGTAGGCTAACGTCGTGGTATAGTAATAGTAATATCAATACCAGTACTCGTTTTGTGTTTTTTGTTTCGATTTGGTACACCCACTACTTGTTTCTCCAGGTCTCTCAGTAGACTTGTTTACTACCGCTGGGCGCAATTGGATGGAGAAAGCTTACGATTTCGCACATTGCATAATGCAATACCCTGCAGAGCAATTACCCGTAGGTTTATTTATGGTCGAACTGAAAACCCAATTGCGCAACATATTAATACGAGGATAACCTTCGTCCGGTAGGCGCATACAAAATCAAAAATCAACACGTTTCATTTTGTGCTTTCACCGCGAAGACTCGCACATCGAGCATACACCGATACAAGAACAACTTTCTTTTTTCAAACTAGGCAACAGTTCATTGACGTTGACAGATTCTCGGATTGCGTGCGCTGCATACTCTTGGAGCTACCATACAACATTCATATCGGTAGTCACGTTAGCTGCTAGCGGGTATCATACCAGGTAGACGTTATGGCAAGTAGACTCATTTCTCTGCCGTTGCTGCAGACGGCAGCCCCCTTATAAACCGTCGTTTTATCTTCCTACATGCGCTCGCGGTCACGTGGTAGTGCTGGCCACCAGTTGAGTGCGATGACAGTGGCTTGTCACGGCATCTCTGTTCCTACAGATTACTACTTGTGTACTACACCGTTGCAGGATAGTGGGGGGTCCCGCTTTAGCGCTTGTGTCGTTGTCTGACAAGGCACCTCACCAGTAGTGAAGGACCACGACTGCTGTACCACGTGCAAGGTAGTACAGCTCTAATTGTACCAGTTCAACTGCACGCCGTGAAAGATCACCCCCCCCTCCCCTTGTCCGCCACGCCGACCGAAACCCAAGGCTTGGTACGTCCTTTGTAGCAAATGGTGGCAACTCTGGCGGGCGTACGTGCGCTACGAAGAAAAAGGGGACGCAGACGAGGGGGGCGCGAACCCGACGACCCCGACTACGACACCCCATGCAGGAGAAGGCGCCTCGGCAGCGCCGGTGCCGTCCCCTGAAGTGGACGGCGTCATGGTGACGAAAATGGCAGTGGAGGGGGCGAATGAGCACGGCGTGGCGGAGCTATCTTTGGAAGAAGGCGCTGCTGTTCAGGTGCACGCAGGGAAGAAGTTGGCCGGGAGGTGTCACTTAGATGATCGCAAAGATGGACATGCAGACAGGGCGGGAAGCGCGCGGGTGCGGCCTAATACCGTGTTTGGAGTTTCCGCGCGTGCTTCTGCACTGCGAGAACACCCAGCGCGTGCTGCTGCTGCCGCCGCCGCCACCGCTTGTACCCGTGTGTCCGTAGCCAACGACAGCCGTAGGTCGCGACAGCTTACGCTGGTACTGTCACGGCCGCCGGAGATCGTGCTATGGCATCACCGTTGTGTCGGCCACTTACTAAATTGACACATGACACATACGTAGACGTGTGGTGGGCTTAGCGTACATTTTTTCCAATCGGGGGAGGATTATTGCCGAAGAAGCTACCAGGGTATGCTTTTATAGGCAAAAAGTAAGATTCGATTCAAGCTTTGGGGGGCACTGTTTTTGTCCGCCGAATGAAACTGTGGTTAACGATAGAGCACAACGTTACGCTGGTATTTATGTACAGACAAGTTCCGAGCCGGGTATGCGAGGCTCGTTGTATATGCGTGCTTTTGCGTTGTTGCGTCACACCCGCAGTTGTGTTTTGTACCATGGATGCCGCTGAGGTGCGAGTATGCACATGATAATAGTGCAACGAAGTTGCCGAGGCAATCTCCGGTACAACAGGGGCTGGGAGAATCGCCCGGGGTAGTTTACCACTTACCAGGTATTCGACGCTACGGTTGACTGACGCTGCGTAAGAGCCCAGCCTTGTACTGCCCTCTCTTTTTTTTATACAAAGACATGGAATGTAGTATAGAAACGGGGCTATTTATTTCGTTCATTATTCGAGTGATCCAGCATTTGGCGACGAAGGCGGGCTAACCCTGACTCTAACCCTGACCCCTGACCCCTCGCCCGATCAGAAATCCCTGCCTACTTGGCCAATCAAGCTTCTGTACTTTTGGTGTCGGTATAATCATACCCAAACATCACTGCTTGACCAATGAAACCTTAGCATTTGCCTCATAAACAGTATCAGCAAGCTATACTGGGATTGGCGCACACTTCAGGTGGAGCGCTTGCAGTTGTTCTCGCCGAGTCGCGAGTTCTATTGCGTAATACCGTAGTGCCTTTTGCAGCCCGCCTCGCGCATAAGGGATGTCGTCTGGTGTCTTCCGTTGGCTTTGCCATGAGTCGCGCAACTGCGTACCAGTACGCGCCTTATTGCTGTCGGTTTTGTGGGGCGAAAATGAAGGTGGACCGCTTAAGAGAACTGCTGTGTTACGAGTACTATCATTTGGCAACACGGAAACAGTATTGCACAGATGTCCCCTGTATGCCTCATATTCCGAGTATACTGGGTGTATTGAGAGTAAGCTCTTGCCCCGTCATCCTCAACCCCAAGAGCATCCATCGACGCCATCCCCTTCATGCTGAGGTCGTGATCCCCGTTCTGCTTGCTGCATGTTGGTCTATCACCGTTGGCCCGCCTACCCCTGAGCTATGTCCTAGCGGCAGGTACTGGTGTACACAGTACCCAGTATAAACGTATTTGCACTTACCACTATATTACTTGTGGTACGGCAGTACTGCGGCACGAGTGTTCGTTAGACCACGTATCCGTGACAACAGACGACGAAGCTTGAATATGTTGTTTTCTATGTAAGCACTGATTCCCGTTTTTTCATGATGGTTAGACCGCTGGGGAAGATCGAGCAGGGTACCTACCCGAGTATGGCGAGGGTACCTACCCGAGTATGGCGAGGGTACATACCCGAGTATGGCGAGGGTACCTACCCGAGTATGGCGAGGGTACCTACCCGAGTATGGCGAGGGTACCTACCCGAGCATGACGAATGTAGCCAGGGTTGGTACCCGGGTCCCAGAAAGGATCGTACGTCCGATATACCGTACTAAACACACCCTTGTAAAGTTTTCTGAGAAAACGCGTTCTGGTCCCGTTCACGTGGTGAAAAGCCGCTGCCACTGCCTCCTTCGCAGCCCACGCGTGCTAATACGGACGGCCATAGTAATCAAAACCCACGATATACACAAAAAAAAAATATGTATTCCTCTCTTTTTACTAGTCATACGAGCTGGTTCCAGGAAAGGCAAAAAATTCCACCTTCGGGCAATTCAAAACGGAATACGCTGAATATATCCAAACTAAAGATGTGGAAATGACCGCATAAACAAGGGGGGAGCACATGGGTGAAGCTATTTTTTTGGCGTGCGAGTTGTAGTTCGCGAGATATGAGCATTGTCCGTATTGCTTGGGGAAGCGTTATTTCGTAGGGGTTTAAGCTCCCTATAGTAAAATCTTTAGAATTTGTATTCAGCTTATGTATCGGTCAATACGTCGAGTATTTCGACACTAGATATGTTGACATGATCGCACCAACAACGGGAAGGCGCCCATGGGCACTTGTTTTGTTCGGCGAGCCGTACAAGGCTGCTGAATGAAACGCCTGCCAAAGTACTAGATTAATGTATTGGGCTATAGGAGAACCCTAGAGGAATAATATACTCTGCACGGGAATCGTTTTTGCACCTTGGGTTTTGAGAGTTGGAACGCGACTGGCACGGTTGTGCTTCATAACACTGCAAAACTTTATACTCGAAACATACTCAGTCGAGAAAAACATAAATTTGAAATATTTCATGTACAAAAAAAACATGAAGAAAATAACGGGACCCCTCTCATCAAGTGAAAAAACTCACCCACATAGTATATTACAAGTACCAACAACGCAGCTTGCAAAGATGAGTACTCATATTGTATTGACCCTAAATTCGTCGAACTCACGGCTGACGTCCTTATAATATTTCTTTGTAAAATGCAAACCGAGCCACGCTGGTCTTCTTTTTTTTACCAAAAAAAATGCGTTCGTGGGGGAAGGTGGAAGTCGCCCAAAAATAACAAGAGAAAAAAAAAAAAATGGTGTAATGCACCTGGAGAAGGCAAGTAATGAAAGTAAAAAAAAAAACAAGACTGGGTCGTTTTGCATTGTCACGGCGCACAACCCTGCCAAATTTCGTTTTCCAACACTCAAAAGCAAGGTGCAAAGGTGCGAAGACGAAAGGTTACGGCTTTCGCTGAACCAGCTCGTATTTGGTCTGATTTCTGCCAGTATACGACATGTTCCCCCGCAACGATGCACTTAGACACTACAGCAGCAGTATACTTTAGTTGCAATATTTAACTTGGGAGACCTATCATGATGTACTTGCCGCGAGAAGTTATGCAGAGCTCTTTTTTGTGTGCTGCATTTGATTAGTCAGAGCGACACCTTTACTTTAGGCGAAACTAAAATCTGCTGCGAAGTACAACGGCAGGCAGTTCAGTTGGGCTGAGATACACAGAGAAATATGACCCCAATATATAAGATATTCGGAAACCCGTATAGTGAGGTTGTTGCACTGCTGTTGAGCGCCTTTTTTCCAAGAAACAATTTCGCCCGGGGTCAACAAAGTTCTGTTTTTTTTTATTGTCCCGTTTGTACGTTTCTATCTTCTGGCTGACATAGGCTAATACCCGTACCTGGCGTCTATCAATGGTTGCATCTTGCGGCACGTGTTGTTAAGTGTTTTGATTCCGAAGATCCCGCCCAATTCCGCAACGCCTCCACGCTTTTGGAACTGTGTCTTTTTGTAACCCGGAACGGTACAACAGGGTGGACCTGGACCGATTGACAACCGAGACCTGGGCGAGGGCCGCGACCTTCGTGAGGGAATGGTGAGTCACCTGTATATATATATATATATATATGGCTACAGCGTATGACGTGCTGAATGTCTTGAGTCGTTTTTTGTATCTAGGAGAGGTATTTGGGAGTGTCACTACTAATAGTCGTCGTCGTTTTTTTGTCAATTGGTGCCATCGCCAATTTCATTTTCAACTTTTTTATTCCCGTTTGAAGCCCCAAAGCGATTGGGCTGGCATTTTCTGCTGTGTTATAGTCGTCGTTTTTTTGTCAATATTGTTTTTCCCCCCTCAAACCTCACAAGTGTTACGCCGTCATCTCCTACCACATATTTTAGAACAACGAGAAGGAGGGAAAGGCCCAGTCACCACGCTAACGTCGAGGTCGATATTCGATATGCGCTTCGCTCGTGATGGTTTGTTGGTCAGATGGAGGTGGAGGATTACGTGCTGCTGAACAACCGCGCCTACGAGCTGCTGGAGTCCTGGTACGGGGGAGGCCCTCGCTTCCAGCGCTGGGTGATTTCTCTGGGCAGCGACGCGCACACGGAGTTGACGGTCGAGCTGTTCCCCGTCAAGTGAGGGTCAGCAATCGATCGATATCTAGTTTGGGCGTGGAGTGATAAACGTGTTTGTTTGTTTTTTTGTCCTTGTTTTTCGTTCTTGAACCCCCCCGCCCCCCCCCCCCCCCCCCCTGTGTTCTTATTTTGTTCTCTCCTCTGCCCCTCACCAGCAATCGACCGATGTTTGGGGGGTCATGTTTTGATTATTTTTACTTGATTTTGGTTTTGGTCCTCCGCTGTTTTGTGTGGTGTTCCCTCCTCCCTCGCCTCCTCCCTCGCCAGCTTTCTCTCGATGCTTTAGGCATCGTTTTTTTCAGTTGTT
Source organism: Undaria pinnatifida (assembly GCA_012845835.1). Lineage (NCBI taxonomy): Eukaryota > Phaeophyceae > Laminariales > Alariaceae > Undaria > Undaria pinnatifida. The sequence continues at coordinate 1,547,262 of JABAKD010000014.1, forward strand.
TTTTGTGTTTGTGTTTTGTGTTCGTGTTTGTTTTCGTTTTTTCCCCCGCCTGTTTTTGACGTCATCATATGGTTGGCGTGTTAGGCTTTTGTGTACGCGTAACTCTGTTCTGACAGCCTACGCCCGCGGTATGACGCATTCGATTTGGGTATGCAGGTTCATGGTATACACGTGCCTGCCGAGTGGCGAGGCGGATAAGGCGAGCCTCAAGGTTCAGCTCTACAGCCGGGCCAAGACCATGCGCCAGGTACGCTTATCACGACGGTATGACGCCTAAACACACGCCGCTTTGATGATGATGATGATGATGATGATGATGATGATGAGAAGGAGAACGAGGATGATTTTTTATGTTGTATTATCTCGTGGTCGCCTTGTCGCCCATGTGTCATTGTGGGGCTGCGATGTTTATGCTTTGGCTTATAGACACGCCTAGGCCAGGCAAGGTCTATTGAGCAGAGGTTGTCTCTCCTTGGCCAAAGAGGGGCTGGTCCGCACCATTTAGGTGCTAAAAGAGAGGAGTTGTTGTATTAGCTCCAGAACACAAGAAAACAAGCGATCTTAACTTCATCCCCGAATCCCCTACCAGAATCCAGAAGAGAATTAATAGAAACCCCTGTTGTCTTCAGATCTAAATAACGTTCACACCTCGCATCAGATCCTCAGCAGTCAATCACCACCAAGAAAATCAGCTGTTGTGTCTTACCACCAATACTACACGCTCACTGTTGCTCCACTGTCCACAATGCCCCCGAAAGCAGGTTGCTACTCGACGTAGTTCATAAACAAGCTTTGATCAAAAGTGAGCACCAGCTACACAAAAAATCATCAAAGGAAACATATATGTCGTTTTTGAATGATCAACGACCACATACCTCAAAATACCACCCAATGATTACGAGTCATGAAACATTACAATAGTTCACAAGAACATTTACACACGAACACCATGCACAAATCATGCATTTAAACATAGCAATATCATCGATATATACTACATGGGCGACGGTCATTGTGCACAAGAAATAGCTCAAGGTATATATATTCGTCTTACATATACGCGCATACAACACGCGTAAAAAACTATTATCAGAATAACGTTCAAAGAACCAACGAAAAAATATCGTCAACACATTCCAAGACGATCTTCGCTCAAGTCACGCGAAAACCGCAGAGAAATGACAGCGTAATACAACATTGCCGCTGCAGCTTTGTCCTTATATGCAATTCACTGACAATCACACGAACATGCATCACGCATTCAGCAAGACTCGCTTGTTTGGAGGCAAAAACCAGCAGCTATACCTGAGCACATTCATTGTACTACGACAAAACAAGACAATCGTCTCATTCGCTCTAGAACAGATACCTGGTAGCACAAATGACCCTACAAAAATGACCAATACAAAAATATACGGAAGGCACAAAAATCTACTACTCTTACACACAACAAGCACATATGTACCGCTTTATAGCAAACTTGAACATCGGGTTCTATTGCTAATCGATTGGCCCCTAAGCAGTTTCCTTGAACTGGAAAGGTTCCTTAATTTTTTACTAGGAATACATCGGAATGCACATAGCGATACACTCTCATACTGCTCCTCTCTGTTCATCAGAAACAACACAAGTTTGCCTAAGAAACACGCCAATCCGTCAAACGCAATCAATGTATCTTTTTGTTTGTCACACGACGCAGAACTCACACTACGCACACATACATCTGCACTCAATATGCGTGGTAAAACACGCACTACAACGCGCGTACGGCAATATCGGTTTGGATCGCAAGGAACACGCCACATAACCACACGCCCTTGCTTCAATCTGCCGGTGAAAACGCCATGCTAATGCACATGACGTCATGTGTGGATAATCTTTGAACGCAAATTACGGTTTTTATTCGTTTTGGAACGCGAGCTCCTTCATGCTAACTCGTCCATGGATGGAAAGCAAGTACCAGGTTATTTGCGGCAATACGTAGACATCTTTGTTCTCGTGCAGAGGCCATCGGCATGCACACATGCATTTGTAAACCCCCCTCTTACTAAACCTTGAGTAGCTACGACGAGATCCTCTCTCTGCACAGAGGCATGCAGCATGTACTCGCAGCATAGTGCATTTCTTTTCGCGACAAGATTATCCTTTCAGCGGCACTCCAACGCCTCCTTCTCCGAAATCCAGAGCGCAACCGCCTTCTCGAACGGCTGTATACACGTATGCTTTCCTCACTCCTCGCTCCGCCTCCCGAAGTGGATATCCTCGCGACGAAATAGAAGCCCAGCAGGGGAAATTGAAGCATCTCGCCGCGTTTATTACATTCTTCTCCCTGGGGATGCGTGACGCGACAGCCCTCAGTCGGCACCGCTGAACCACCGCATTTCGGTGTGTTCATCTCGCCGGCATGCCCCCCGAAAGCCTTGAGCCCTCTTGATCGGCGAGTGTGTCTTTGCTGCCCGAGTTGAACCTTCAGCAAAATCAAATCGTGCCCATATTGCGAGATTTCATAAAGCCAAGTAAATCAACAACCCGATTCAAACCTCGCCAGAATCAGATGTGGAGTCTGCTGCTGCAGCCCCTCCACGCTAGGTGCGATGCTGGGACATCGCCTCTAGCGACCCCTCGTACGACCACAGCAAACCTCGTTCGGAATACTCCGGCATACGCATATGGAAACCGCCGTCATCGGGACAGTCCTGCCGAAACGCGGCCCAATCCACACCTGCTTGCTGCTGTCGCAATCGTACCACAAAAAATCCCTGACTAACGTCGGTGTGTTCAACCTGAAATATCGATAATTATAGACACGCCTAGGCCAGGCAGGGTGTATTGACCAGAGGTTGTCCAACCTAGGCCAAAGGGGGGTGGGTCAGCACCATTTAGGTGCTAAAAGAGAGAGAAGTTATTGTATTAGCTCCAAAACACAAGAAAATAGGCGGTCTTAAGTTCATCCCCAAGTCCCCATACCAGAATCCAGAAGAGGATAAACAGAAACCCCTGTTGTCTTCAGATCTAAATAACGTTCACACCTCACATCAGATCCTCAGCAGTCAATCACCACCAAGAAGATCAACTGTCGCATCTTACCACCAACTCTACACACTCTCTGGTGCTCCACTCTTCACAAGCTGAGAATGCGAATTATCTCGTAGTCGCTTAGTCGCTTTTTTGCAGTCTTGGGGTTGCCGGGTTGATGCCGTGACTGTGTTAGTGTTAGGGGCAGTTGGTGGCAATACCGGACAGCGTAGATGCGGGTGCCGGGGGGAGGTGGCAGTGTCAGATAGTTCGTCGCGTGCAATCGCGTTTAATAGGGCTGTGAGTTGTAGGTTGGCTAAACATGACGGCTTCGTTGTAGTCATTGGTTTGGTTGCGAAATAAGCGAAGCACCTGCCTTAGAGCGCATTGCGAACCGCAAACGCGCCTCTCAGATACACCCTGAACTTCGCATTTTTCCCGAAGGGACAAACTGCCCAATCGGTGACTGGTAATTTTCTAACTCGGAGCCCTAATCTGTAACGAATTGCAATACACTGTAAGACATTATAACACATTGTAATACCTAGCCGACTAGTAACTTACCGGCGACTTCTTGTTAGTATTGTCGGCGGACTCACAGCCTATGCTTATCCTTTCCATGAACGCGCCATCGTGTGTGTCACCGTGTGCAGATTTGCGCGGACGTGAAAAGCAGCCTCGGCCTGACCCCGAGAATGGACACACGCTTAAGCCTAAGGAAACTGGATACGGATCAAGGTGTGTGAACCCCTCCACACGGTCTTTTGTCGGCCCAGGGCCAGGCCAAGGGGGAGCTAACGAAGTCTGCGTTCGTTGGTTCATGCGCGGAGCACTTGGGACAGTGGTCTTGCGCTTACGTTACGTGGTGTTATGTGTCACCCCTGATACTAACTGTTGATGTTCCCCCGTGATGTGGTCTGGAGTGATGCGCTTCCGAAGTATTTTGCGGACATTCTCTCTTCCAACTTGTGTCGTGTAGATAATCTTGTTGACTCACTTTCTTGACCAAGAGTTCAACACGCGCCTACCGCCGCACCCCTCCACCCCACGCGACCTTACTCGGCCCCACCCGACCCCAATTGACCCCACCCCACCCTACCTCACCCCACCCTACCCCACCCCACCCTACCCCACTCCATCCCACCACTCCTTTCCCCACCCCTACCCCCGCCCACCCCTGTCCATACCCCCGCCCCGTCTTACACCACCCGCTTGTGTTGTCACCGGCGACCCTGCCCTCTTCTTTTCCTTTCTCGCTATTTTTTTTTTGTGCTGCTCGTTTTTGTTTGATGTTGCCAGAAGAAACCAGCGACGCGGCTGGAGCGGGGGAGGTGTTGGGAAGCGCGGACGGGGCGGAGGAAGACGGCTGGCAGGTCAGTCAATACCTCATGTTGCCGCTCTCCCTCTTGCTCTGATTGCTTGTTGTTGTTGTTGTTGTTGTTGTTGTTGCTGTTATTGTTTTGTTGCTGTTGTTGTTGTTGTTGTTGTTGTTGTTGTTTAGTTGTTGTTGTTTTGTTGTTGTTTTTTGTTGTTGTTGTTGTTGTTGTTGTTGTTGCTGTTGCTGTTGTTGCTGTTGCTGTTGTTGCTGTTGCTGTTGTTATTGTTATTTTTTTGTTGCTGTTGTTGACAGTGGTGGTGGCAGATGGCTTCAAATTAACGTCTTGTGTTTTGTGACGCGTGCTCCCTATTCTTCTGTCGTTTTTTGTTTTGCCGGTGGTGTCTAAATGTACGAAATGCAGACGATCCACCTGGAGGAAGTCAGCCAAAATTTGCATGAGGTCATGGGCGACACTCAGGTGAGCTTCTTAACGTGCCATCCACATCGTGGCAGCAGGGGGGTGTATTGGTCGGTTAGAGAGACGAGTGCGATGCGCACATGGAATTTATATACTTTTTTTTTTCGAAGAATGTCCTTGCCCTCGTTGTACACTGACAGCCGCCCCCTACGCTCGATGACCAAGGCCGTTGGACCAAATTTATGTCTCTTTCGGGGCTTTTCACGAGTGATGAACCGATCCGCGGGCCGGGTCAGGAGATTTCTGACCTCGTCACGGATCGAGTAAGAAGGTCTCCAGACTCTCACGGGTCGGGTGGGGATCGGGTCACGAGGTTTTCAAGTATCACCGATCGGGTCAGATCGCGTCGGGTCAGTCTGACCCGACCGGGCCCGCGAGAAGCGACTCCAGCCGTGAAAAGCGTTGTATTGTTCTGCTGGTCTAGCATTGTGAACCTGCCGTAGATGCAGATCGGCTCTGCAAATAACTTCCCGCAGGCTGCCTTTCTGATTTGATTGGTCAAGGCCGATTTTTCGGCCGCAATTTTATGTTTAACGCCGCCAAAACCACGGTGGAGAACCGCGCGTGCGCCCCTACCGACGACCTCGTACCCTTGAAGAGTTGGGGTTAAGGTTGGGGTTAGGTCAGGCATCGGGTTCGTCAGGGCCGGCGTGCAAGATTGAAGTTGACCACAGGTAACCTTCAGGAATATTTTTGCAGGGCCGACGTGCACTTAGCCCGAACTGATATTGTGGTCGAAAGCTGTATCTGTTGTCTTTTGCAAAGCTCGCCGGTCTCTTGGAGTGCTAGAAATGCGGGGAACATAGCTTTGATGTTTACCACGACTGTTTGGATTGCGATGCTTAATGTGAGCTTGGTGTTTGCCGTACTACTGCTGTGATGTTTGATGTTTGCCATCACCTTGGTGCTTTGCCGGGATCCTGGTACTCTGCCGGGGTCCTGGTGCTTTGCTGTGGCCCAACCATTACCATGGTCTGTTTTTTTGCCGCGATGTACGGTCTTGACATTTGCAGTGGTCTGGAGGTTTACCGTAAACTAGAGCGAGGCGGCGCACAGGATTCGCACGAGTACCTACAGACGCGACTTTACCTGATACGCGTGTTCTTGCTTCATTTTTCTTTTTTCTTTTTTTTTTTCTGTATCCTCCGGCACATACGTAACAATATAGCTTGCAGCTTGCAAAGACGAGTATTGGCCCGAAATTCGTCGAACTCACGGCTGACGTCCTTGAAATATTTTTGTATAATATAGCTTGGGCACACCACACTTGTAAAACAATTTGTCACTAATGCGTCAGGTGTGAGGTCGACCGACGGGACGATCGATACTCAGCTCTTCAAACTGCATGACATGACCCATCGGACGCGCGTGTTTTGTTTTTGGTATGTTAAAAGGCCATCTCAACCGTGAGATTTGGTTAAAAAGCCAGCTCAGCCCGAGGGGGTTTCCTCGTGTATTTGCTGTCCGAGCTGCCCGCGTAAGTTGCACAGCTTTTCCCATACAATATAGAGCAACTTGCGCTTCCGGATATGTCAACATCAGCATGGGTGAAGATTCGGGCAGAGTGGGAAGGGCCCCAATAGTGCTGGCATGTGCTGTGAAATCGTGGAAATCGTCGAAAACTCATATTTGCAAGATGGCTGTGGTGCTTTGATCGTGGCTTGTGTTGCAGACGGTGTCCTTACTGGTTGAGACGAAGGACACGTTGGACACGGCCATCACCAGCTTCCCCCGGGACCACATCCTGCTCAGGTGGCGGTTCAACCTCAAGGTCGGGGATATCATCGACGCAAGGCGAGTCTATGCTGGCTTTTTTTCGCGTGCGCAAATTTGGAAACAATAGCAAGCTATTATGAGCCTGATACGCGATTCCATGGGCTAGGTAGGTATCTATCGAATTATAGAGTAAATGCGCATCGGATCGAGAAGTTCGTTAGGTTGCTCTGGGGTTCCGGAGTCCCGTCAGTGATATATAATTATTATAAAAAATGAAAATACACTCCAGCGGTGAGATCGCAGATTTTGTCGAAACTCATCTTTGCAAGCTGTGTGTGATACTCTCGATCGCGCGTGTTACGGGTTGTGTGTCCTCATTGAGGATATAGGTCGGCGATTCCCCTTACAACTACAGTGTAGCTATCAGGGTCAACAGGGTGATGTTAGTCAGTCTGTGCGTGGAAACTATAAAACCCGTTTCTGAGGGGGACAAAATCTGACAGATGTGGAAGGAAATGCACCCGTTTATCAAGTGAATCCTGTAAGTCGAATAACCAGTGAGGGGAGGGCGGAGTTTTGAAGGCCGTGGGGGCCTGGTTTTGATCAAAAGGGAGCGGGGTTGGAGGGGGGGGGACGGGGGGGGGGGGCAGACGGGCGGGCAATTTGTGCGTGGAAGCTATAAATCATTTAAGGGGATAAATCTGACGGTTTTGGGGAAAAAAAAAAAAAATGCACCAGTTTATTATGGAGGGGGGCGGGTTGGGGCGGGGGGGGGGGGCGGGGGGGGCAGCTCAATCTGTGCGTGGAAACTATACATTCTTTTAAGGGGATAAATGTGACGGTTTGGAAAGAATGCATCAATTTATCATGTATATCCTGGGGTAAGTCGTACAATCTGTATATATATCATTAACGTAAAATTGCAACCTCTTTTGTAGCACGGCTCGAACTTACCCGATGTACCTGTACATGGCGAAGACTTTGTGTTGATGATTCGCTGACGGCTCTTTCGCATGATGTTTTATGATGTTTTGGGTGTGTTGTTATGTGGTGGGGACGTAGACTAACTAAACCAGGCGGAGAACTTGTGATCGTTCTCTGACGGCCCTTTCGCATGATGTTATTGTGTGTTTGTTGGGGGGTTTTTTACTGTTGTGGGCACGCAAGCCAACGGAACAAGGCAAAGACGTTGTCTTGGCAGTTCTCACCGACGCTCCTTCCGTTCTGTGTTGGTCTTGTTTTTTGTTTCATGTTTTTTCTGTTGTGGGGATGTAGCTGTACAAGGCGAAAGCTTTGTCTTGGTATCTCACTGGCGTCCCTCATTGTTTGGTTTTAGTTGTTTTTTGTCGCGGGATGTAACTGCAGGAGGGGAAGACCTTGCCTTGGCACTTCACTGACGGTCATTTATTTTCCGCCTCGTTTTTTCTGCTCGTATTTTTTTCTGTCGTGGGAACGGCGTCGGCTATTCAGGGACTCAGACAAGAACTGGTTCGAGTCCAGGGTGACGGAAGTGGATGTGGATGGAGACGCACAGAAAATCAAGGTGAGGTGGAAACGATTGCGAGCGGACTTTTGTTGTTTGTTTTTCGTCCTCCCGTTATCCCGACAACGCCGTTTTGGCAACGGAGTTTGACACGCAAGACGTAGGTCCTTTTTTAGTCGCCTTCAATGCGGCTCACGACGTTTACAGATCTCTCATTGTTGGCCCTCCGTGCGATGGCTTAGCTCGGTTTCGCTAGGCGCCTGATAAGGTCGAACTTCTCCTGTTTTTGGACACATTGTTAACCCAATCCCAAGTCCTGTAGCGATCCTAGTCTAACGTCAAGTGTTTTGTCCCCATGTCGGGACTGCGGTGCTGAAAGGGTTAAGGGTCCCAACAGAACTAACGTTCTCATCTTAGCGGGCCTTCCGTCCGTGCGATGGCTTTGTTCGGTTCGCCGCTACTGCGTATCGTCATTGGTAATCGTCAATCCGAGTCCCGACAACAAATGGGTATGTATGTATCACCCCCTTGCACTGAACGACCAATTCACGAATTGCTCGTTACTTGCCTACTTGCCCCCCTTATACGTTTACTTCGTGTTTGTATGTACACTTGTAGGTTCACTTCATGGGATGGGCCGAAAAATGGGACCAAGTTTTCGTGCGCACCTCCCAGGACTTGCAAAAGCTGCACACCTTCACCACGCACTGGCGGCAGGTAGGATAGTGGGGTTGTAGAGATACTGTTTTTTTTGTTTTTGGTATACTTCGGCGGATGGAAAAAATGGAAGCTTAAGCTCACCACACTTCTTACATGCGGTATGTCAGATGAACGCGGTTAGAGGTGGTGGTTGAGTTTGTGGTGGTGGTGGTGGTGGTGGTGATGGTGGTAGGGGTGGTAGGTGATGGTGGTGATGACGGCAACGGTGGTGGTGGTGCTTGTGGCGGTGTTGGTGGTTGTGGTTGGGGTGGCGGTGGTGGTAGTGGTTGGGGTGGTAGGTTATGGTGGTGATGACGGCAACGGTGGTGGTACTGCTTGCGGTGGTTAGAGCTGTCACGGCGTTGTTACCTGACCGGAGCCCCCCGCCCCCTATTACCGCCTGCTTTGTGTTTTGTCCCGCAAGGACCTGCAAGTGAACTCCAAGGTGGAGATATCGTCCGCTCCCGAGGGGACGAAGAAGTGGTACGACGGTACGGTGGAGGAAGTCAAGTACGAGAACGGAAAACGCCTGCTGAAGGTGACACCCCTCGTCGTTTCCGGGTGTGCCCAACAAGTAGCTTAGGTGCCACGAGGCCCATTTGACTTGCTTGGGTGTAACGGGGCGCGCACAGATTTTGGACGCAACGGGGGACGTCCAGCTTGGGTATTACAAGACCTTGTCGATATGCCGAGGGCTCAGCAGAGAGATCACGGCAAACCATGCTATTGTTGAGGCGGTTGCTATGCTAGGTCGGCTGTACGTTGGAGCTTGGCGCCTGTCGAGGCTTTCAACAGTGGCTTAACTTATGCCCGTACTTCTTGCGTGCTGTGTACATGTAGTTTGTTTTTTTCTGTTTCTTGTACGAGCTGGCGTCGATTTCACCTCCTGATTAAGAGTCATCCCACCATAGGGTTTGCACTTTTTAGGCCAAAGGTTTCCGATCTTCTGGCGTTGTCACGTTGTGACGTTGCGACCGGTTGGCCCCGTCAGGTGAGAATTGATCAACTATTTCTGATACGGTAACGAGTATGCTTTGTGTTAGGACTACGAACCGCGTTGGATTTTGGTTGGATGGCGCGAGCGAATGCCTTCGAAGTCATGTTTGCGGGTGATGATGGATGATGATATTGACAGATATCATCGTGTTAGGAGCTCAGAAACTTCTCAGAATCTGCTGCACCCCTATCATGGCGGGATGACTCCTATGCTGTTCTCCGGAGACGGCCTTACCCGTCTCACAACACGCTCTGGTTTCCAGGTGTCGTCGAACGAGACGGTTTCCCGGTGGGTAGCGGAGGAGAGTGAGGACATCTGCAAGGTTAGCACCCATATCAACAAGACCACCATCAGAGGGACACCAAGGTGAGCGAATACCATACCCCCTATTTCACGGCTGTGGGTACCCCGATTCAAGAGAACCCCCCGTGACTATCCGAAACAGGCGCTCTTAACTACGCATTGCTGTTATCTATTGCGGGCAATAGGTGGCTTTCGATGTAGGCGGGGCTTTTACCTGTTTGGCCGCTCTTAAGTCCAGAATGCTCTCGTCTCGGGCGCTCTTAAATCGGGGTGCCCACTGTTACGAGGTTGGACCGCTGCAGGCTCCCATCCAATATGCTCTTTCGAACGTTACTTTTGATTTTCTGTTATTTATTATTTTTTCGGTTTTTGCCCAGATACGCACGGTTGTTGTGCGCCGAAAACATTGTTTATGAAATGCTGTACGAAGTATGCTGTCACGCAAAAATTTAAACATGATTTGTCACGTGACGTTCTTTGGATAAACTCCCATGGTGTCGAAATATTTCGCGCGCGCAGTGGATGTAAGGCTAGACCAGTCGTGCGAGTGGCTCAGTGCCCCTTTCAAACGACTTGCAAACATATTCTCCGAAGTACTGACGGCGCAGCATAACGAACGATGCAATGGCGGCGGTACAGACGATATCGCGGGACCGGCAAATACGAAAGGTCAGCCCTTGCAACGGAAGAGGGCGGCCACCGTTAATATCGCAAGCTCTAAAAGCGACCAAACCACACCATTAACAGCGCTTTCCCTAAGAGCGGCGAGCGGCGAAAGCGACGAAAGTTCCGCTGCCTTGTTGAGTTGCAACCCCTACACCCCTGCCATCCCTACCTCCACCGTCACGTGCCGACGAGCCCCGAGGGCGCTTGAAATACCCGGATCTCCCAGAAATATTTTGAATTGTTTGAGGACGCACACACAGCGCCCAATGATATCAAAAACATGTTTTGTTGGGTTGGGTTGGGGGACGCACACAGCGCCCAATTATAGCAAAAACGTATTTTGTTGGGTTGGGTTGGGTTGGGTTCCACTGCTTCCCATCGACGCACGCCTTTGACGAGCGCGCACTCGTGTTTTTTTCGGGCGCGAAAAGATATGCTGTTGTACTCGTAGTCGTAGGCCGTCTCGAAAACGTTCGACCTTGAACCAGTTTCGTTTTTTTGCTACACCCGCCGCGGTCGTAGGGGTGCAGCAGCATATTCTAAGAATTTTCTGAGCTCCTAACATGAGCTCAATATCAACATCACCCGAAAACATGACTTGGACGGCGTTCACTCGCGCACTCCGACCAACGCTTCTTTGCGCTAGCCCTAAAAACAACCATTGTATTCATAAATTATCTTAAGAACCGGCAGTTCCTCAGTTGCGAAGCTGGAAAAGGAAAAAAATGGTTGGCCCCAAAAAGTGCAACTCCTGCAGTGGGGCGTCTATGCATCAGTGGTACGGGCGGGGAATTGATGTCCTCTCGCTTTTCCTGTTTTTTTTGCTTTTTTTTTCGGGTAGGGGTCTGTTTTATGTGTCTTTCTTGCTCCTTGGCTGCGTGTACGCTGCCCCCTCTATATTATTGTTTTGCCCCTTCGCTGCTTTTCGATCCGTTTTTTTTTTTTTTTTTTTTGCGTATCTGTTGTTTTGTTGCGCGCCCTTTCTTTTCTTTCAATCCATCTTTTTCGTGTGTCTGTTGTTATCACGCCTCCTTTTTTTTCAGTATTTTTTTGTTTCATGCATCGGTTATTGTCGCGCCCCATTTCTGTTTGTCTCATCCATTTTTTTTGCGTTTTTGTCGCAGTCGGTCCCGCTCTGGCAGCACCGGATCGTACGGGTTCTACCGCGTAAACACGAAAGGGAAGCCGCTGGTCCGAGGAGCCGTTGGCCTCAGCAACCTCGGGAACACCTGCTTCATGAACAGGTAAGAGGTCATGGCTCCCTCAACGACTTGCAGGTCTCGTTATGAGGGCGTCGCGCTGCTTTCGTGTGCTGCGCACGCAACATACATTACCACAAGAAGGTGAGGTGTGTGCTGCCCTCACTTGATAGCGTTCTTTCTATCCAATGGCGTCGGCGCATCCAGTGTTTGTCCCGATTCTTGGTCCTAAGAAGCAAAATATGTGGGATACACATGAAGTGTGGTCAATTGTTCAGGATCGCCAAGCTATGAGTTTCGTTCAACCCCCACCCCTCCCCCTCCCTACTTTCCCCCATCCCCTGTCGCCGCACGCCTCTGTTACGGAAACGGGAAACGGATCCAAACGGGAATCGGATTCAAAACGTGGTCTCGCGTGACAACCAACCCCACTCCATCACAGCATGTTGCAGTGTCTGCTCGCCACTGAGTCACTGTCGACGTACTTCCGTAGCCTGCACTGGAAGCGGGAGATAAACCAGGACAACCCGCTCGGCATGGGGGGCAAGGTTGCAGAAGCGTACGCCGGCCTTAATGACGATGTGAGCCGCTCCGACGAAAAAAACGGGCGTTCTCCGCGCGTACCAACCTTTGACACGTTGTACAGACCACGGATTCCCACTTGAAGACCTAGCTTATTTGTGGAAGATCTGTGGATCTTTTGTGGAAGATCTGTGGATCTTTTGTGGAAGATCTGTATGGTCTAGCTCATGTTACCGCGTAGGAGCCGACCGATCTGCGCGTGATCTAGCAAATGTTCCCAGGGTCGAATCTGCGCTCCTATGTCCAGGTCCTGCACAACATTTCGTAACGGCAGATACGGGAACTACTGTAGATTATATAGATCGTATTGATTTATCTAGATCATGATCTTTGGAGGTGTGCAACCTTCTGCGTATGCACGGTTACGTTGCACGGAGGAAGACACGGTAGGGCTTACCACTCACGCGACATTGTGATGGTTGAGGCTAATTGTTCTGTGTCCGAGACGGAACGGGTTTATCCCTACGTAGGTTGATTGGGTTTGATTGGGCTAGCGTTGGGGTCAGGGACATAGATCCAATTCAAAATGAGCCGCTTCGACCGAAACGGGCGCGACCCGCATCCCCCCTCGTCTCCCGTCCGCGTATACTTTGTTGCGCTGCGCGAAGACATGCCCTGGGAGCCGACATACCCGATATACCCGAGTAGCGTATATAGCGCAAGGGAACACACACCATAGGACGATTTTTCAAGCAAGATTCTCTCGACAACTGGGAGAGTGGAAACGCCGCGCGGCGCGATGTCTACGTAAAAGTCGACAAGATGAAACCGCGTTTTTTGTTGGTGTGTGTCACCCTGGTGTGGGGGAAGATGGTTTGGAATCTATCCCGGGCGTTGTGTTGTCTTGCGTGTTATGCGGTGTGTACGAACTAATACGTTTGCGCGAATAAACACCGTGGGGGCCGATAACCGGTGCTGGGTAATGAGGCGCACGCGGGTTTCAAGGTCTGTGTTTAGTGGTTATGTGGTTTGCGTGCTCGCCCATGCTTCCAACCTGCCACAACAGTGATTTTGTCGGAAGAATGTGCGACCTCTATCGAAGCGCGCATCTTGAGCGGGTTGAGCTCTCCCGTCTCAAGCGCCGGTGTCCTGTTTGGCCTATAAACTCGTCTTCCCGCAGGCGTGGTCGGGGGAGTATTCTGTTGTGGTGCCCAACACCCTGAAGAAGGTCGTGTCCCAGTACGCTCCCATGTTCGCTGGCCACCAGCAGCACGACGCCAGCGAGCTCATGAGCTTCCTTTTGGATGGCATCCACGAAGATCTTAACCGCGTGCACAAAAAGGTGAGCTGTGAAGCAGTAGCTGCGCGGCTGGCGCGGTCGTAATGTGTTGTCCACAAATGGGTGCAACGCTCTCTTGTGAATATGCCAAGTGTCGATCCGTTTATGACGAAGTTTTTAAACTGTCGAGTGTTTTCAGTAGGCCGTGGGATTGAGAGCCAGAGTGTTCGGGACGGAACGGCAAGTTCTGGAAATGCACGGCGCAGGCTGAGTTTGTTTTGCCTTTTTTTGAGGAGGTCGTTTGGTTTTCCGGGATTCGAAACAGTCGGGGATGGGGAAAGGGGAGGGATGGAAGGCGTCACGCGAGACTGCGCGTCTTTCAGCTGGCATGATTTGTTTTTGTCCTGCGTGGTATGGGTGAAACTAAAGCTTAAGCTCACCTCTTGTGTCCATTTAACCTCGTTGCGCTTGTGGAAGGAACGGTACTTCCGTGGTAGCGGCAATTCGACGGTTTATGTCTTCGCTTCGGGATGGGTGTTGTAACGATTTACTCTCCTTTTCCCGACTTTTGTTTTTTTGCTTGTGATATTTTGGTTGACTCTCTTTCGCCCAACTTGATGCACTGGCGTGATGCGAAATACGTTGCAGCCATACTTGGAGACAGTGGATTCGGCTGGTCGTTTGGACGCCATGGTTGCCGAGGAGAGCTGGAGGCGGTACCTGATGCGGAACGACTCTGTTATGGTCGACACGTTCACGGTGGGTCACCCATTTTCATTCTGCCACTAAACAATTATTTTCATAAACGCACCACCAAACTCTTGGAGGGTGAAGGGTTCCACACGGCGGATGGATAATCGATTCCCACTTGATGATCTAGATCGTTCAGGGAAGATCTGTATGATCTGGTTGTTGCAGGATGGGAACCGCGACGATGTGCATGATCTAGCACAAGATTCCTTGGTTAGATCTGTACTCTCCTTGTAAAGATCCTGCGGAGAATCTCACAAAGGAGGCTTGAGGATCGTCTGCAGATGATCTACATCGCGGTCTGACGGGGTTGTGAAGAATTCTAACCGTGTTGAAGATAACCAATGGGGAACGAAAAGGGGAAGGGACAGTAGCTTATGCAAGACCAGTAGGAAAAGCTACACCTGTAGGATATAAATATGGAGGCGGTATCTGATGCAAAACGATCATGCAATTGTCGCCACGGTGCACGGTGAAAGGCACCTCATGAAGTCACTTACATGAATACGAGCGAAATCGAGTTCCTATTTTACACGACAACAAATAGAGACCCCTTACGAGATCGCTGAAGCCAAATTGTGCATCCGCCACCGCCACCGTGAAAAGCAACACGCACACCAGTTGACGACAGTTACAAAAATCCACAGCTCAGACAGATCATGATGTGCAGTAGAATATCTACAGCACATGCCGTTTCTGCCATTGTGAGATGTTGTATTGGATATGTATATATGCTTATTCTTTTTGGGGGGGATTCGGTGAGGAGTTTTTTTCCGTCTCGGCTTCAGTATGCGATTCTCGGAACTGGAATTCTCGGTCAAAAAGCTTGGTTCGAGCGCCGTCTTCGGGGGGCGGCTCAAACGCCCCTTGCCCTGCCGTATCCGTTCCGCACCTGGCCGGGATCGGGTACGTGGGCTGAGCGAGACAAGCGAGAAGTGCGCAAAATTTTGTATATACGCCCGAGCTATTCTTGGATCTTGGCATATGCGGAGCGTGAACGAAAAAATCATATGGGAAAACATATATTTCCAAGTTGGCATCATTTCCAAATTGGCTCCTTATTTCGTCCCCACCACACTTCTTTCATGGCCACACCTCGAAGCGTTTGGCCTATTGTGCACATCGTACGACTGACTGCTGCGTCGTTGCTTTTTGATGTCGGATTTCAAGGTAAATACCTTTGTTCGAGCGTTCGTTGTCTTCGAGGGAGGCCGTTCCCTACCCGACGACATCATTACACCCAGTGTCCGTGCTGATTCTTCATCCTAGAGAGATACAACTTATTATTATCATTATGTGGTCACAGACTCTGAGACAGAGTAAAACCAAACAATCGCAATTAATCAAGGTATTGAGCAAGTGAAATGCTAGCGTAGCGGGTACGAGAACACAACAAAAAGCAGGCCAGACCATAAAAAAAAATAGGAAACCAACACAACGAACGGAGTGGTCGCTTTCAAAAATCGCAGTACGAGAAACAATGTTTTTTCTGTCTTTTTCGTCGCCGCTCCAAGGAGTCGTTCCGTATATATTGGTCCACGATCCACCATCCATCTTTCAGGACCGCATAATAAATATCCCACACTAATTCCATGTATATTTATCCCCACAAACGAAACGTGGATGCACTTTTAAAGGTAGGTGTGATTGTCAAGGTAGTAGTGTTTCGAACGCTTTGTTCGTGGTTGCAACAATTGCGTTGGCTACTGGCTGTTGTTGTTGCTGGTCAATACATCTCGTGTGCGCCAGCATTAAATTGATGACAGTATAAAAAAATATAGGGATCTTCTTGAAAATGTCATCTCGTGTTCGCCCGAATTTAACCGATGATACAGAGTAATGGGAATCTTCTTGACAATGTCTCCTGTGCGCCATAGCAACCGACGATATGACAGTATCATGAAAAATAGGGATATTTTGCACAAATATCTCGTGGTACCTATCACTATGCATACGCACGTCAGACGCAAGTCAAATGGAAGAATGAAAATAATAGAAAAGGCAAGAGAAGAAAGAAAAGGGGTATTATATTCCGATTCAAGATCACCCCCTGTGTCACGCCGAAGCAGGCGCTCATTGCTTTTATCTGTTGTGGGCACTATATTTGGCTGTTAATATGCCGGGACATGACGATTTGACCGCTCTTCTTATGATCCCGAATGGCTTTATCGTGACGCTCTGGACACCCACTGCATAGATCCATCCCGAGGTCGAGCGTTTGGTACGACTTGCGGTTGCGGTCGCATGGCCTTTTTTGCCCTACGCGAGTAGTATGCAAGAAAACCCGCGAAAATATTAGCGAGCTTAGGTTTCTGACCCAATAAGCGAATGGAATCGGATTTTTCAGCGATTTTTTTTACATGTGCCGCATAAGCGACAAAGAGGTGAATGTTCGGGCACAGCAAGTGTTCCATGATATTCGACTATTATGCCAGTGAGTCAAATACGCACTGTTTTGGCCTGATTTCAGGCTTTTTGCCACGGTTGGTTATTTTGCTCGAGTCGTGCCAGTCTTAGTTCCACTCTTATTATGTCGTTTTTCTTTGGACACCCCATTCATTTTTGTTTGAAATTTATTGTGCTTGTAACCGGGGGACCCTGAATCCTGCATACATATGGCTCTAATTCGTCTATTTATATTGCGCTTGGTGCTGGTAACAGATGTTGCTGTTGACAAGTATTTCTCATCCTCATTTTGATTTTGCTTACGCGGCACGCCAACCTGATATACAATCGTTTTTTTGCGCGAGCTATCATGCAAGTAACTCATTGAACTGCGCTCGCATTGCAAATGCTTGCCGTATTCGAGAGGTATGCGAGAAAACCCGACTCGGTCTAAATTATTGTGAGCTTATTGGGTCAAAGCCTATCAGCCAATCACGAAATAGGCCAATGGAGTCGGGGTTGACACGCCGTGCGGGGAGGTATATCGACGCGGGAGATCATCGTTATAATTCCCGCGTTGCTGGGGCTGTAGAGATTTTCGGAGGATTTCTGAACGGGGCATGGGGCCCCCTATCTCCCCCGTGTGCGACGGAACTGCCCCCCATTGGTTGGTGAGAGCCTCTATCATCCTCCTAGGGTGGAGAGCCCCTGTGGGGCTCGAATCAATCAGCGATTCTAGCCAATGGAACTGGGGTGGAACTGGGGTTTCCACACCATGGGGGGCGGTGTCGACCCGAGATAACTCGGTTTTTTCCCCCGGTTTGTCTAATTTTTAGATTTTTGACCCCTGGACCGGGGATGGGACCCTATCGTCCCCGACTAGAGCTGGCTCTACAATATACGAACCCCAGCCAATCAGAGATCGACCGGTCGGTGGCACTGGGGATTTCCACACTGTGCCGGGAGGTATCAATCTTGGTAATATGTCCGTGTTCGTTCCGGGGTTGTCGGAGTTGTATGTGTGTGAATGGATTATGATTCTGGGAATGGACCCTATCGTCCCCAAATGACGGTTACTTTATGTACGATCTCCGGTCAGTGAGCGACCAGCAATCAGACAAAAAGGCCATACCACGCACTGCATGTTTTTGTTTTCGTCTAAAGAAAGGTTGATCGAGCCTAAAATTCTTAGCTACCAAGTTCTTGGTTCAGTGCTATCGCGTACTACTAATATTCCATCGACCAGACGAGTGGTCTACAGCAACAAGTAGCAACATTGTTATAATAGCATTCCAGGAATTGAATGACGAAGGCAGCGACACCGTGTTTCACGCCTAGAATACCATCAGCAAATATCTCCACGATCACTATACACACAGACACAGTTGGTCTGCGAGCCTCGGATCTAGATATTATGGTATCATGCATGTAGTAGCAGAAGCTGGCTCAGTGCGCGCCTGTCAGTTGCTACGTGGAGAACATGCAGCAAACATTTGGCCATCCATCTGCTGGCCCTGGATGCTTGGTTGAGTCGAAACGTCAAGAAACGCACTCGAAACTTCTCTTCGTGGCCAGACTATAGGGTCAGTCTGCATGGGCTCGGATTTATCCGATCGAAGTATATATGATGAAGCTCGTAATCGGATTCACGCAAGAAACGACGAAACGGAAGGAAACGACAGAAGAAGTAAGTAGTCCACTGTTAGTCTTTATCAATCTCTTGGCATTACTTTACGTTCTACACGCGTAGACTATGTGTCGTGTGGTAACGGTTTCTACTCTATCGAATATTGAATCGAACAAGTCGAAGTGCTGCCCTGCCCGGAGCGTGGGTGCCGGCGAATGCCGGCACCCATGCGGAGCCCTTGTACGTATGTAGAGTTCAGATCCAATCCAGAAAAAATGTGCTTGATCATGCAGATCGTACGGCGTCCACCGGGTAGCATGGTATAGACCATACAGATAGCCCTTAAAAATATCTAGCTCATCAAGTAGGGATAGCTCATCTCATCTGACGGTAGAGGGACACGAATTTCTTTCTGAGGCTTCTTCCTCGCTTGAGAATCTCTGTAACAACATTAACCACAACAGCAACGACGACAACAACAACAACAACAACAACAACAACAACAACAACAACAACAACAACAACAACAACAACAACAACAACAACAACAACAACAACAACAACAACAACAACAAACCTCATTTGTTGGAGAAAGTAGAAAGTTCAACCCGATGTATTCTCCCATGGCCAAGACATTCAGCGAGCTGTATTGCACGCCAAGAATGCTTTTTTTTCAGACGATTCTAGGTCAAGCAGCCGCGCCGTTCACGAAATATTTCAGCAACACAGTGTTAATTGCCGCTATCGCTGCACGCATGATGCTGCCGCCCTTTTTTTTTTTGCTGTGTTTGTGTTTACTCCGTTCGGTGTGTGCCTGTCACTATGCGACGTTTTCCCTCCGCTTTTCGCTTGGTGCTGGGTGGCAGGGATTGCTGCGGTCACACGTGACGTGCCCGGAGTGCACACACTCGAGCGTGACCTTCGACCCGTACACCTCCCTGTCCCTCCCTCTGCCGGTGGAGTCTGCGGTCATGGTGAGACAAATACAACAACGCAGCTTGCAAAGATGAGTATTGACCTGAAATTCGTCAAACTCACGGCTGACGTCCTTGAAAATTAGTTTTAAAATTGGTGTAGATACTGAGATACTGCCGTTAGGATCGTTCGTCAGGGCTTTTCACGTTGTTGTTTTGGGTTTTCGGGCTGTTGTCGGTTTCAGATATCGGCATTCTACCCGTTGTGGTCGTTCGCTAGGATTTTCACCGTTGTATGTATTGTACTGTTTTGGGTTTCGGGTTTTTGCCGGTTTTGGCTGTGGGGATCTTGTCGGTTGGAGCCTTGTCCGCCGTACCGTTTTTTTTATTTTTTTGTCGGTTTCATGTTGACTTGTGTGTTTCATTTACATTCGCCGTTGTTGCCGCCGTTCTACATCCAGCACATCCAGTGTCAACGTCGAATTTTAGTCGTGGAGATACAGCGCTGTGGTCGCAAATTTCGAGACAAAGATATACATCGCAAATATCCTATTTTAATAAGAAGATTTGGCTGTGCAATGCCGAACCTACTGGACACGAAAAACGTAACACACACAAGCACACCCGACAAATAGTGTGTGGGTTGATTGGCTAGGCGAGGGGTGTATGGAATGACGTGATGGATGGGTGGAGTGATCGGCTGATGAGGTGATGGTTGAGTTGATTACAGATAGGGTGATCGATAGAATCATGACTTGACAGTAGTATGTATTAATTGATGACTGGCCAAGTGAGTGATGGATTGTATTTCTGATGGAGGTCTTGTTCGGCGCGAAGGTGACGTACGGATTGCTGATTTCTGAGCTGATGGACGGATTGATTGATTCCCGCTTGATTGATAGGTCGATGACTCATGGTGTAGTGACAAAATCTTCTCCCTGTCAGTTGCCGCAACCCACCACGCGCCGCATCGTAGTACGGCACGAAAACGCGCGCGCATGCCCAGCCAACACCACTGTAGCGCACGTGCTAGCGAGACTGCGGGACACGTTTTTTTATATCTCGTAATGGGTATCGGAACACTCGATGCGAAATAACCAGAAGCGCGTTTTTTTTCTTAATATATACTCGGAGTATATATATCCTAATGGGTGTCGGAACAGTCGATGCAAAATTAACAGAAACGCGCTTGTTTTCAGGCGTCGACAGTTGCTGTCCTCCGAGTTTTTTTTGCCGATAAGTGTTTAATGTCCGGTGGGAGCGCTCTGCATCACTACGCTGGTGGGATTACCGGCAACGTACACGAATGTGGTTGGTGAAAGGTAGGGCGGATAGGATGGCGTGTAATCTGGCTGCGTGCGGTGCAGCTTTTCTTGGCGATGCGCTTCTCCGCGCGCTGTGCTTAGACTGCGGTCCCGATGACAAAGAAGCGGCTGCGAGTACGCGATGTAATTTCCTGTCTTAGCCGTGTGCGGTAGGAATGTAGTTGGGCGAATGGGCTCGTGTTTTGCTGCTGCGATTGTTGCGGTGTGTCCCGTGTGGGTGCAGCCAACGGGGGAGGTCAGAAGTCCCAGAAGTCCCAGTTTGCAAAATTGGCGTGCTTCGTGCCCCCCCCCCCCCTCCCCCCCCGCCCCGACCCAACCGCTTGGTGCAAGCGATGTCTGTCTGGTGGGAGAGAACCTGACGTGCTCTATCCCGACATTGTAAGGATGCGAGGCTGTTATCGTCATAAGACTACGGCCATACATGAGCTGAATACCCCCCCCCCCCCCCCCCCTGTGCGTTCCTATCGTGCGATATCGCGGCGCCTCGGTGTTGCAGGTGCATGCGGTTTTCCACCCGCTGCCGTACGGGACAAGACCCATGAGGGTCGCTTTCACGCTTCAGAAGGACAGCACGGTGAGGGCGCTGAAGACCAGCATCTGCGAGAGATTTAACGCGGACAGAGCTAAGGAGGGAGAGCCGAAATCAAAGTGAGGGCATTGGGGAGTTGGGCACGCCAAGGGAGTGTTTTTGTTTTTATGAAATAAGTAGATAGATGCTATGGTTGCGGGGGTAACCATTTTTCACTACTGAGTTTGGGGTTTTTGGCGCGAGTGGCCGTATATCTCACCCCAAACACAAGATTATTTTGTTGCCGCAGCGGAACAAGCAATTCCTGGGCGGTCTTGTCGCTTTTATGTTCGCTGCAGGATAAGGCTCTAAGGCTGACCACCCCACCGTGGCTTCGGTCAGCGTAGCGACAGCTGTGTACGTGAAGTCAACTAACTCCAGTTTTTTGCTACCTATCGCCGGCAATGAAAGCACCACCAGGTCTCCGGCGGGGAATGCACCCGCGCAGTTGTCTGCGGAGATGGAGCAGAACGCGTGGCGAACCTAACGGGTTGATAAGTCGCGACGGATTCCTGACCTTTGCTGTTTGCGGTGCTGTGACGAGTCCTCGTATCGCTTTCATTGTACGTCATGTACTGGTTGGGGTTGGCTCGTGTGTGATTTGTTACACCGGCTCGAGTGGGAACTGTTGAGTTCCGTAGCTGTTGGCCTTTGCTTTCGTGTACCCAGGCCGCTTTACCGCAGGATCTGAGCAATTAGTTGTCAGAACCTACTGGGGTAGGTTTCAGGTTCTCGGTTGGTTGGGCGCCGCTTAGCCCGTCGGAAACACGTTTTATGTGGCTTTGAAGCTCTGCTGTCGCACGATCAACGAAGACTGAACGCCGGTAGGACACCGTGTCTTTGGTCTTGACAGACTGCGGCCATCCACGACAAGGACACACACAGGACTGCGAATCAGGCAGGGGGTAAGATAAGCACAGAGCGTTTATGTAGTACATGGGAAACACGTAATGGGCGCCCAAATGTTGGAGCAGTCTCTGTGTTAGAAGTGAGAACGGTGCTTCGCTTCGAATTAAATGCGTGGTCAATGGCAAAATGATTAAGGCAAGCAACAAATGAGCGCTCCCTTTCCCCCTATGGTCGCACGACTACGGCCATGCATGACCCCCGCCCCCGCCCCCCCGCTCTCGTCCCCGCCTCCTCTGACGATTTTTTTGGTGTCCTGAAGGCGCGGCTTGCTGACAGAAGACTGCCTGGCGGTGTTCGAGGTCTGGTCCTGCAGAGTGTGCAAGGGGCTGGAGGACTCGTGTCCCCTGTCGGAAATGAAGGCCACCGATAGCTTCTCGGTGGCCCAAATGGAATTCCCTTTGACGGAAGGTAACGAGGACGCGGAGGGAAACGCGGGAAAGAGCCACCCTGTACCCGCCGCCGGAGAGGGGTCTTCGCCCGCGAGTGGCGTGGCTTCGACGAAGATTGGCGAAGGTTCGTTGGGCGCTTGAAAACTGATCGTTGGTTTGTTTAGGGGTGCAGCGGTCTGTATCGTTTCGGTCGATACGATAGGTTTAGCTGAAGCCAGTGCCTTTGGTAGTTTCTTGCGTGGACGCCCCCGGTTTTGTTGCTCACATCGTATGAACAATGGAGAACATGTGGTTCATGTTGTCGCGGTAAGTTTGCCTTAGTTGTTGCCCAACAAGCGGGCAGTGTAAAGACGACGTCGTGTACCCAGGTTCTTCCGCCCACCCGTTCGTTTTTTGTGTTTACATTGCCGCTTCGGTTTTTGCACATGGGATTCTAGGCACACGAAACACACCGAAGGCCGTTTTTGAACTGTAAGAGTTATCTTACACTAAAGCCAAGTAGTTTTCTCCCCCAAAAATACATACATGTATATATCGGTAGAAGGAGTTCTAAACAGGCTAAAGTCGTTTTATTCTCCAAACTTATCAAGTGTGTGCACATACGGCTGTGCTGCTCTTTTTTGCTCCAAACGCGTGGACAATTTCTCAGACGTGTGCTTATTTGCCGTCCTCTCCCCTCGCTCGCCTGTGTCAGCAGCAAGCCATGGGAGGGGGCAGTCGTCTTCCCAGGCCACAAGCGAGGCAGAAGCAGAGGGCGCCCGCGGCGGGGACGCCACCTCGAGCGTTCCCGTTGATGGCAGCAAGAGCGGGAGCGGGGGTGCAAACGTCTTGATCGACCTCGTCCTCGCCACGCGTGGGCCCTCCCCTCTCACGGGGGCACCTCGACGCATTTCCTGCAGGTCAGCCGTTTTAATCGGTGACATCCTGCCTCCTCCCCTTTAGTTGCGTCCCACACCTCGGGCAGATTACCGATCCCTGCTTGATGATCGAGATCTTCCAAAGGGGAGATCTGTGTAGTCTAGTTAGTGATACCCAGTGGGAATCTGTATGATCTAGCATACTCGATAGATACAGATCATAACGGCAGGTACGGAATTTACTGTAGATTATCTAGACCATGATCTGTCCGAGGTGTGTTATGTTTTCATCCCCCCCCCCCCGCTGTTGATCGCTGTTCCTCTGTTGGCTTGCCCTTTCCTCCTCGTAAGTTGGGTTTTCACTTCCCCTTTCTCCCCCCTTATTAATCCTGCTTGAATTTATTATGCTGGCCCCCACACCTAGTTAGGTCGCTTGAATTAACGGTACGCCCCTCACAGCATTTATTTTTGCATTTTGGGTATCGTGCGAGGCGTTCCTTGTCTGGGAGTTTTTTGGGGTGTTGGGTATCGTGCGAGGCGTGTCCCGTCTGGGTGGCCGTGCCTGCCTGCCTGTTACTTATCGTCTACAATAGTACCAGGTATTTCCCAGCGGTTTCACCGGTCACAAGCCGTCTCGCAAGTCGAGTCAGGAAGTATCCAACATGTCGGGGGGCGAGTCCGGTCGGGTCAGGAAGTGTTCGGAATCTCACCGGTCGGGTCTGGTCGGGTCGGGTCAGGTCGGGTCGGGTCGGGTCTGGTCGGGTTGGGTCGGGTTGGGTCGGGTTGCCTTGACCCGACGCAACTCACGAGAGACGACCCGGCTCGTGAACAGCCCTGGTATTTTCTTTGCACCTGAACGTTTTATTGTTGCGAAAGCGGCACCGATAAATCGGCGTGCCACAGGGTACCCAGAGTTATGTCCCACGCCAGACAGGGGTTGTGCCTCATGGGTCGATGCCGAGACGCGTAGTTGGTTTTGATGGGCAGTGCGGAGTTCGGCGTGATTCAGGCCTTGGTCGGCGGCCGCGCGGTGACTGAACGGGGTGCGTGGTCCTTGCAAAACCATCGGTACCGGTATGTCGGTACGGTAACAATTTTGTTATCAGTATCAGCGTCAATATCGGAAAACGTCCTGGCAGAGTTCGACAATGGCGATCGCTTTTTTGGGAGTCTTGGCCACCACCGTAACTGCACGCCACTGGTGTTGTTGCTAGAACGAAAGCTAGCTATCCAGCTGTCACATAAATGTTTCTGTCAAATATATATTTTGGTGATATGGCACTAGAGCCATTGTGCCATTGTTATGACATATCAGTCCTCTAGACCACTCAGTCACCGCGACAGTGACTGAGTGGTCCAGTGGATTGTGCTGTAAAACCAACAGATTCGCCCAACAACCATCGCCAAGAGAATAAGCGGACACGGCGCCATGGATCACCGATCTCGCCCGCCTTGTCTGTCTCAACTGGACGGCACTACTTATGTTGCTACAGGGCAAACTGACTTTCAGGCAGTTAATATTTGCTTTGTCATATATTCGTTTAACAGCCAACAACCATCGTCAACAGAACATTCCTAATATCTTTCCGATCACTGCCATTTTTTGGGGGAACGAACTACTTAATATTTGGGTGTGATGCGTTTCGCAATTCTAAAGGGGCTTAACACGGTTTAAGCGAATACTATAGATCCGGCGTAGTGGCTCACCGATTTCCGCCTGCCCGGTTGCTCGTTTTGTTGCCGTCGCGATGGTGGTCCAGGTCTGGGGTGACGAACAACGAGCTGCACCACATCATCCGGAAGCACGTATCTCGCTTCGTACCGTCGCTTAAGGCAGCCGCCCCGATCCCGTCCTCTTCGATGGACGTAGCTTCTTCGAAGCGTTCCCCCGGAAAGGACGGCGCCGGCGCAGGGGCTATGGTGGTGGAGGGCCAGGGGACGCAGGAGGCCGGCATCAGCAGCACGAGGCACGCGCACGCTTTGCATCTTTTTTTAATGGCACATAGGGAAAATATATTAGGATTAGGGTTGTAAGGTTGTGTCGTTTTTTTTGTCCGGGCCACTAGCGGTTTGCGTCGGGGAGTTCTCAGCTCTTGTGAATTTCTTGGTGTGGCGAGAATGATATAGCTTGAGGCGGTAGTGTCAGCAATTTGTGTTGTTGAGCTAGCCGTGGCTCTGAGGTATTGGGGCCCTTGTGGAGTTGTTGTCCATGCTGGGTGGACGCATCGTTGGTCCTGAAAATACCGGGAGTCACGCACACACGAAGGAGATACTTGTTGATGCATCCTTTCTGGTCCACCGATAGGATGGGAGACCTTGGGGAAAAGAGCCTTGCTGTTCAGTTTATGAAGGCACCCATGACCACAAAATGAAGTTCCTTCCCAATTCACTCCGAGAATCCTTATCCCCGCCCCCCCCCCGCCCACCTCCCCTCCTCCCCGCCCCACCTCCCGACGGCTATCTAACCGAAATAGTGACATCGACAGCGACTACGTGCACGTTACCGACACAATGGCGCTTGGCAGTAGCGCGGGAGGGGGAGGGGGGAACCTGTCTCCCTTCGTGCACGTGAAGAAAGCGGCGGTCGTTGTTCCCGATGGAAGTTCCGTGTCTTCGTCTTCTGCGACAGATATGGACATCGTAGCCGACGAGGAAGTGTGGAGTGAGTCCGCCGCCCCACCTCCGTCCGCCGCGAGCGTCAGTGCTGTCGGCGGGCGGGGTGCTACCGGCTCCGGGGTGCGGACAAGGTCGGACACGACTGCCGCGGCGGGGAGTGTCGGTGCGCGCGGGTTGGATGCGCAAGGGCGGCCATGGAGGGAAGTTAAAGGGCATGAGGCCCTCCCGTACAAGGTGCTGGTGACGGACTACGCAGGCACTGCTACGAGGGGCGCGAGGGAAGAGGTGAGGGGGCGACGAGAGATACACGCGGGTATGAGTTAGTTTTTGTGTATCGCGGGCGGCATGTGTCACGCACCCGTATATACTAGCAAAGCGCTTGTGTTTGTGTCGCGGTTTTTTCGGTGGTTTTTCTCGTGTTCGTGCGGTGTCACGATCGCAAGGCGAGGAAAGTAAGAGCTCCCGGGCGGAGTATCGCGAGCAACACACAGTTTAAGGAGTCTCTTCGGAGGGAGAGCTGTCGGGTTTTTGCTAGGGTACCGCCAGTTTCGCGCTCTTGCCGAGGAGCTGTGTAATTGCTTAAAACGACGAGGACCTGTTGTTTTTACCCTTTTAGCACTGCACTAATCAGCCCACAGCAGTGGTTCTGAGCAGGCTGTCCTAAAAAAAAGTGGTCGCAGTTTGAATGGGGTGCACTACCTACCGTACCATGGGCTTGATCGCACTGATGAGACTTGTAAGCGTGCAGTTTCTCTCTACAAACAAAACTATCATGGCATAAAGTTACGTTGCATCTTTCGACCTTTACTTTGTTGGGAGATGATGATGAGGTCGGTGTCCGAACTAAAATGCAAAGTTTGTACGCCGCTGGCGCGGGCGGTGTGACCCTACTCGTACTGCTGCGCGCTCTCACGGAGTACTCGTAGACGGTTGGTATGACCACTCTTGTCTGGGCCAGGCACAGGTTTATACCATGAATAGTATGGACATACACGTACAGATATGGATATATATATATATATTTTTTTTTTTGAAAGTTTGGAAAGAGTAGATACACCGACCGCGGGAGGCGTTGCCACCGTTTCATCCCTCACGAGCCGCGGATAATTGGGTCGAAGATTCTGACGTGTTGTTAAACAAAGGGAAAATAAATGTTACAAGCATCCCCTGACTCCTATGCCGTTCAATTGTCGACTGATTCTACGATAGACCCCCCCAAAACCAGTGATTTTCTTTAACCCCTTTACAACTGGAAACCCGTTTTTGGGGACAAAATTACTTGGATTTGGTATAGGGGGGGGGTTCGGGGGCTCTAAAGGGGTTAACGAACGTTTCATGGCTGCTCGACACAGGGAAGGATGCTATTGAACAAGAAGCATCCATACATTTTCTTGTGTGCAACGGTCTATCGATCGATGGCGTCGGGGAGGGTGTTGTCGAGGGACACACACCGTATTTCAGGAGAATTTACGACCGGTTGCTGGTTTTTGAAACCGGCGATTTCGATGAAGAAATGTAGAACGACTCAGCAGTTACCAAGTGAAGCCAATGTTTTCTTTTCTGGTTCCCGAACGGGTTACGCCACCAACACGTATTTCTCGTTGGGCGTTGGGGGTGGCGAACAGGTGCCGATGAACGACGAAGCGTTCGAGGGGGACAAGGCGGCGGGTTACGCCAGCTCCGCTAGAATCGGGCGTAACGATCCCGTTACGGTCAAGATCCAGTTCCGAAAAGAAGATGGCAGGTGATGTTTCGGTCGGGATGCAGCATGTTTTTTTCCTAGGACAGATATTGTATAGAGTCGAGCGCGGTCGTAGCAATGGTTGCTGACTTGCAAGTGCGTACGAGGCTAGCTTCGCTCTATCTTGCGTCCCATCTGTGAGCAAGGACGTGCAATGTAGATGATAATGGTGTAGATGGGAATGGTTGCTTGACCCAGAAATACAAACCAGACAAGGTTCACTCTGTATTGATTTGTATCCATCAAGGACGCACCAGGTATGGCGGAGGTGGCAAAGGTTGATGACCTACAAATACATACCAGGCAAGATTCAGTGTATTTGCACTCCACCCAGTCCTGAGCAAGAAAGTATTGTTCGTTCGCAGATGGACTTTAAGACATTTCATGCTGCCGAAAAAGGCATGGACACTTCTGCGGGTATTGACGCGAAACGATGCCACATAATATACCCTCCGTTTGTTGACTATGCGTCGACGGCGGATGCTGTACCTTTTTCATCATAATGTGTACGGCAGGAAGCTCTTCTCTTGCCAAGGCACGGGCCATGAGTGCATCATAAATCTGCGATTTGTGTCTACGGTACGCACTTCATGCACAGCTACATTTGCATCCACTGGTAGGATACATAATGTACGTTACTATATAGATGCGCATGCTAGCAGGAGCGTATAACTACTGAAAAACTCGGAAACCCTTGTGTGAGCAGACGAGAGCCCACTGCTGTCTACGTTGAAAGTGCCATCTGCCAGGTCGGTGCCAATTCCGTCGCGTGCGCCAATTTTATGACATTTGCCGAGCATATCAAATCGATCATGGCGTTTGTTGCACTGCCACCCCCCGCGCGCTCGCACGTTTCATTCGGCGACAATAACTTTGCAGACGGGATTGTGAAATCCATAGCCTGATCGACACGGAGGAGATGGAAGCTGTGGACACGCACGAATCATCGACGGAGGCGCAGCAAGAGCACCAGCAGCGTCAAAGCGTGCCGATCGACAGGTGCTTCGATAAGTTCACAGAGTGCGAGCAGCTGGGGAAAAGCGAGCTGTGGTACTGCGCAAAGTGCAAAGCTCATCGACAGGTGCGTCCATTGTGCATTCCCAACGAAATCTGGCCATGCGACGGGAGGAGGGGGAGGCGGACGGGGCGGGGAGGTATTATCATATCATGCATGGCTGTTATCTTTAGGACCATAGTCCTTGCATCAGGGGGAAGAGGAAGGGAAAGAAGGGGGGGGGGGGAGAGAGAGAGAGAGAGAGAGAAAAGCCTCATGAGCGCGCGCAGCAGCGGTGGTTTATATAGATTGACGTGATCGCTGAGTCGTCGAAAGCCTCAGTTGACGCCGTGTGAATGATCCGCTCCGACTGATGCGCTCCTATCATGTCCGCACGAAGCTGGGCGTACAATTTTTTTTCGTCGTTCTTCCTTTCCGCCCGCCTTTGATCGGACGCCCTGTCGTTCTTTTCTCTTCCTATGGGCCCGACGTATCGGCTTGCAGGCGTTTAAGAAGCTGGACGTTTACACCGCGCCAGACGTTCTGATCGTGGTGCTCAAGAGGTTTTTGTTCATGCCGGGCAGCTCTATGGTCTACCGGCAGAAGCTCGACACACACGTCAGCTTCCCCGTCACCGGGCTGGACCTTACCAGGCGTGTATTAGCATAGGATTGTAGTTATGGCGGATTATTGAAAATAAACATTTGCGGGTATCTACCGCATGTCGGCGTTCGGAGTTATGTACGCGCAATTTTGCGCCAATACAAGGGATGAGTCAGTACCATTCCCGGGAGGGGGGCATTAAAGCCACCCCCAAGATTGTGGTACTTCAATGTGCGGCTTTCCGCTAAGATATATAG
Organism: Undaria pinnatifida; assembly: GCA_012845835.1. Taxonomy (NCBI): domain Eukaryota; class Phaeophyceae; order Laminariales; family Alariaceae; genus Undaria; species Undaria pinnatifida. Next base: position 1,576,872 of record JABAKD010000014.1, read on the forward strand.
GCGTTTTTATACCGGGGTTACGGGAACATGAACATTTTAGGCTAACTTTGCCAATCACGCACTGCTGACTTAGTTGCGGGTGTTTTCCCGTATGCTACTGCAGTAGATACCATCTCTGCTATTAACTGCCGCGTGTGGTTCCGATCGCTCAAGTGAAGTGTCGACAACGTCAGCGCTGTGCTGTTGTCTCCTGTCTCCTGGAAGGCAATATGCGCTTTGGCGGATATTTTTTCGAACGTCCGTTTAGCGGGTTTGCAGATTTGTGTCTGGCTTCCCTTCCCGCCTTGGACACTGCGAGCTATTTGCCCGTTTATGTTTTTGAGATTTAAGTTGATTCCAACGGGCAAGCTTAATTTGGGACTTGAGTTTTTTTCTGCTTACACCTGATGAAGCTATTTACCGTTGCTGCTGCTGTAACATCGTTGTCGAAACGTTAGCACCACCAACGGCACACAGCACACGCCTAGAAGCCGGGCGCAAGGGGCTCGACGGGGCTGCCGGTCACGGTTTGGGTCTACTGTAGGGTGTGGCGAGGGTTTGATATTTTTTCATGTCTAGCATGTGCAATTGTCATGCTTTGTTCCTGCTTTTTTACGCCAAAGCTCTATCGTGGATGCACTAGCCGCCATCTCGCGGCAAGGACCACACTTCTATTATGTGTCCTTCGTGTGAAGGGTGTTATGTTTGCTTACCCGTTTCCCCGCTCGCAACCTCCACTGCACCCCTCGTCATCGCCTGCATTGTATTTGGAACACGTTATTGCTTCAGAAACATCCAGAGCGCCGGGGGGCCTATCTTGAAAGGAGCGCCACCGATTTACGACTTGTACGCGGTGTCGGTAAGTGGCGGAAGGGTAGCTCTAAACGTGGTTTTGATGGGCGTTCCATAACATCGTCCGCAGACTTTTCCCCTATGACGCGCGGTACAATTATACGCTGTCACGCCCCTGTTTTTGGTTGACACCCGCGGTTGTAAGGCACGTATCTTGCTCTGCCGCGTCAGCTACTGTTGGGGCAACCCTTGCCATGGGTGGTCTGCAAGCTGGCCCGAGCTGGTGCTTTTGCTCGCGCCTTTCGATCGTCACCCGCGCAAGTGGCCGTGCTAAAGATCGTTCCGGCAGTTGTTTCACCCAGGGCCAAGCACGTCGCCTTCCGGCAACGGGTCGAGTTAATCGGCCACCCCGCTTGTACCATGGCGCCTATTTACATTTTCACTAACGCCTTGATTTTTTGTGTTTATTCGCTCCTACCCCCCTTTTCATCAGGAGCACTCGGGAAGCCTTAGGGCGGGACATTACACTGCTATAGCGCAAAGCCCTGAGGATAAGACATGGTACAGCTTTAACGACTCACACGTCAGCCCCACCAGTGAGTGTTGCGTTTTGCGATTATACATGGGCTGTAGACTGGCTACAGATAGTACATTGGGGTGGCGCGTTGATTAACGGCGATTCAACGCGGGGGCGGTAGCCCTGGGTATGAGTCTGTCTACTTGCAACAAAAGGCCTCCTTGGTTCTAAATTATATACCTGGTACGAATTACAGCGAAGACGGAATTATAAACTGTGGTGAGTTCCTTGAAGGGCACGATAACCTTTTTTATTTTGTGGCTGTGCGAATGAGGGCCTATGGGGCACGAAGATGCGATTCCCCGCACCCCCACATCTACCAGGCATACCCCTGAACTTGGTAGGAGCCCGAGGCCGGCATCATTGTACAACGAGCTAGATGAGTGTTTCGAGATAAACACTTCGAATGATATGGATACTATACAGTAGTAGTAAAGTTCTTGAAGGGCGCGTGAACCGTTTGTTTTCAATCGCTGTGAGAGTGAGGGCCTATGGAGCACGCGAAGAAGTGGCTACTCACAGCTCAACACATAGGACTATACCCCTAAAGTTGCAGGAGCCCGAGGCCAGCATAACTGTACGTCAGGTTAGCTAGGTTAACCCAGGAAAACAGCAACAGAGAGGAACAAAGTGATGTTATGTGGTGACATCACTACTGTCACATTCTTTCGTCGTTTTGATTCGTTTAGTAGGATAGGTGCGGCTTCTCTCTTGCAATCAGCCATAGACACTCACCCAGGGGTGCCACCGCCGCAATGGTTAGCCGTTCATCAACTCGGCGCTTCGGCGGAGAGTAGTTGCTCCGGTAAATCAAACACTCAATTTATGTTGATTACATGACGCAGTTTAGGCAAACACCTGCATGCCTACATGCCAGTAGTAAACCCTCTTTGATATGAAAGGATGCCCCCAGATGCGACTTGCCGACTGTCCGATCGGTATGAATCGGTGGGACGGAAACCACCTCTCATTGCCGTTCCACGAACAGCAGACGTTCCTGAGCCATCTTTAAACGATTTGCCGTGAGAGCTCTCATTTTTTCATATTCACATCCTTCCGCCAGCAACATTAACTGTATTGCTGATCAAACTTTGCCCTTTGCCCGTCATGTTTTCCCTCGCCTTGGCTATTAGAACCGGACCAGAGTCCAAGCAGCATGCCGTACGTGCTATTCTACAAGCGCAGGCAAGGGTCACTGAGGTGGGCGGGCATGGGGCGAACTCATGCCTCCTGACCCTGAAGTCGACTGACAGGGAGAGCGGAGGTTTATTCGGCATGTACATTATTTAACTTTTTCTCTCTCTGTTAAGTTGACTATGATAGTCTTTTTTTGCCACGGTACTTTCGGTTTGAATGCCACACCTGTATCCGACGGGTATCACTAACCGATTTCGTCGGGTGGAGCCGTCCGCAATGGTCGTCGTCCGGGATGTCGCCCTGGGTTGGCTCTACGCTAAAAGCGAGGGTCGAACGCTGAGGGCTCGTTTGCGATGGCGGCAGTGTGTGGCGGTTCTTTGGGTGCTTCGCAGACCTTTCACCACGTATCATACATAGGGTGGAGTTTTGTTACTAGGATATTCGCGGGACACCGTCGTTCTCGGATGGTGCCACACGAGCTGTAGATATTGTGCCATGCAACGCAATTTCTGGGGTTTTTTCCCCCTCTGCTATTGCGTGGTTGCTGGTGCCGAGATTTGTTGTGATATTCTCGATGTCGAGTTGGATTGGATGAGGTTGGTGTTTGGAGCAAACTCGACCTTTTTTCGTTGGGTCCGTATCCAGCGGAGTTTGGTGATAACTTTTTCTGGGAGGCTGGCGATGTTGCTCGGGCTTGTCTCGCTTGACACCGCACGCTCTGGCGTTGGTTGGCGATGCACCAGCGACAGCCCTCGTCGCGAAAGCACTGGGTGGGGTAGGTTTGCGACCGACAGAAGTGGCCTTCGCCACGTCTCACCCTAATAATGGCAGGTCAAAGCGCGATTAAAAGCGCGTTCTCCGTCGTGAGGTGTTTGTGGTCTTGACGGCCATGGCCTGTCGACCAAGGAATAGTGGGGTTTTGTGCTGCTGGTGAAGCGCATGCCCTCTCAGGGCGTCAAGGTTTTGTTGTCGTCGACAGTGGTTGACAGTGGTTGACCCTCGTTGGTCAGTTCGTTTTTTTTATTCCAACGCTGCTTACCAGCGGGTGACCCAGGAATCGAGGGGCCGTGATAAGTTAACGTCAGTACATCATGTTTTTTGCCACAGAATTAGCTGCTGCTTGTTGTGCGACGTATCTGTCTATTTGTTCGAGTTGTGATGTGTTTGGTAGCCGGCGATTAGCAAGGAACGGGTAGTCGGTGTGTAGTCGAAGCCTTCTTGTTTGGTTTTGGCGGGAGCAGCTGTGTTTTTGACTTTCGTTGATTTGGCCTTTGCTCCATATTTGTCGTTCCCCGTAAACGCACACGGCAAAGCTCCGCGGAATCCGTACGAAAAACGTATTTGGTGGAGGGAGCGGCGGCTTCTTACGGCTACAGAGACCCGTCCAGTAGACGAATATCTGTCGCATCAGTTTGCAATTGATAGTAATGTGTCTATATCATACCCGAAGTATCGGCCCGCTCGCGCGTACACGCGGGAAATTGACACGGCAAGGGAAAGTGTAAGCGTGCGGCTCGACACGGAAAACGCTGCTATTGTTTGCACGTGGTGACTAATACCTGTCACTTCTCGGTTGTATTCACGCGTCGGCGCGCGTCCGGAGCATTATAGTCGTGACATGCGTGGGCCCACCTTTTACGCATGCAAATACCGCATACACGTATTGCGGGGTCGATCGTGCAGACCATACACCTGGTACTCATCATGGTACATATCTGCGGCGGAATATGTAGGTCAAAATATGGAGATCTGGCCTGCCCGATGCGCGAAAAGCTTCAATAAGCCGGTGCGCCACAGACAAGTACGGGTCGGTGTGGACGCTCCATTCACGCCGAAAATAATTTACTGGCACATAACTTCCGAATCTATGCCTTACGATCGTGCTGAAACGGCACTACCGATTATGACGCCTCGTGACTGATTGCAACACTCCTTGGTTCTAAGTTGAGCTCTCCAACATGGCCATACTGTGCCAGCACCATCGGATCGGTACTACGTGCACCCACAATGGAGTTTAGTCGAACGCGTAATATGTCATAATGTATACCCTGATTAAAGTGCCACCAGCAATAGGCACGATATGGGAAGCTTCCCCGCAGCCAAGATGGTCACCCTCTCACCACCCCGAACTTGGGAGCCTTACGACAGACTCGTGTTTGACGCCAAAGGCAACCCGTGCGAAACACAAAGAGAGCATTGTCCCGTTCCAGTCGTGGGTTGGTTCACTGAAATACATGGATGGCCAACCAAAACGTTCCCCGCCGTCTTCTGGAACTACTGCTGTACACTGTGAATGAACATAATAGAACATGAAGTGGTGTCTTTACGCGAGGCGTTTCAGCGTCTTGTCGGTATTACGCTGACGCTGCAGCAAACCATTTAATAATATTTCAAGGACGTCAGCCGTGAGTTCGACGGATTTCGGGTCAATGCTCATCTTTGCAAGCTGCTTTGCTCGGCGCAGTTTCGAGGCGACTCACGAATTAAAAACCGCAAATCGCACCAACCATCACCTACCAGGAGGGATTGTTTTTCCCTGCGCCAAGAAATGCTAACGTTTCCTAACTGAATACATTTACGAAGCCCCTCCAGCTCGACTTCACACACAGGATGCCCTGTCATCCGGGCACCGCTTCCAAATAGTTGGGAAAACGTGTTCGACAGCGCCCATTTCATTGTGATCGCTGTTGTTTCATCGCGTTCCATTGGTCGCCGTCGTGAGCGAGAGACCATGTGGTACTCGCGAGCCTGTACAGTAGTAGCTTCATCCGAACTGTTCGGCCTCCCACAGGAACTTCTGTCACGAGCTACGCAATGAGCAGGGGAAATATCACGTTCCAGATGCAAAGGGGCATGATCGAGATAACGTAGACGACTTGAAAACAGGCCGCTGCCACTGCAGGATACTCCCGGTATGCGGGGCCACCGCAACCGTTCTCCCCATCCAGCTGTGGCATGGCAAGCAACCAGAGCATGCTTCGAAGAACTGCAGGCGCAGCGAACCTCTTGTCAACACCGTTGCCAATCAGAGGACCGGCGACGAGGCCTGTCGATGCAAGCAAATGTGCTAATCCGGAGGAACAGCCAAACGCCGCGTGGTACAGAAACATTCGACGAAGTGGTGGATCAACTGACGCCCTCGCGGCACAAAGGAAACGACCACGCGCGGGTCGCAAATTTGATGCTGGCAAAATATGGCAGGTCTGCAGTATACTACGAACGACAAAAAAATAACAGTTTAGACTACTCGGTCAGGAGCCATCTGTAACCCCTTTAGAGCCAGCCCCCAAACCCCTCCCTATACTAAGTACAAGTAATTTTGCCCCCATAAACGGGATTCCAGGGGTAAAGAGGTTAAGCTGTGCAGGGGAAAGACTATCGCGTCGCAGCCGCAACTCGTGCGCGTTTGGTAGATGTGTACCTGATACACCACAACTCAAACAACACGTAGGAAGAAATTTCAAAACCGGTAAAATAGACACATCACAGCGGCGACTAACATAACTCAATCCAAAGATGCACCGGGAATATTCGAAACTCTCGTCCACGTTACCGGTTAGCCTTCAGCCCAGAAATACGGCCCGGTATGCGATTATGTAAAAACGGCACACAAACCACGGCAGGTAGCACTTCGACGAACATGGACTAGAAAAAAACGTTTTGCCTGGTTCCTGATTCATCAGTGCTATGGCCTGTACTGTCTATTTTCCGCGGCAATGACATGTGCCAGCTGTCCTCACCCCTTTGCAGCCATCTGCCAGAGGCAGGCTCTTGTTTTCGCATTGGCGCGCATCGTCGCCCACAGTCGCTTCTGTGGGCACCAGAGTCTGACGCGTGGCAGTGACCGTTCCACCCTGAGCAGTCCGTCGCTGGCCTGGTGGCCAGATGTCAGGGTGAGGGTTAGGGCTAGAGTTAGGGCTGGGGTTGGGTCTGACGGTCAGTCGGCCATGACAAAGCAAGGTTGTGTCACGACATCGCCGCAACGCTTTCATGGATGCGGTGATTGCCATGAAGTACTTGTGTAAAGGCATCGCCGCAACGCTGCATATGGCTGTGGTGATTGCCACGTAGAAATAGAAAGGCTGTGCCACGATATTGCCGCAGCGCTTGCATTGCCGTATTGCTTGCCATGGCAGAATTTCAGGCGTGCATTCACCAAAACAAGGGTTTCAAGGAATCGAGGAGGTGGAACCCACAATGAAAAACTAAATAGAGCATAGGCACCAGTCCATCTTGCATTTGGCGTGTGACCGCCAAGTAATAAAACACCACGTAGGCAGATCGTTACCTCATTTAAGAGAAAAACGAGTGTTGGTGCTGTGTCCTGCGGCATCGTAGGTCTTGTGAACACTACCATATCGTCAACTCACCGGTTGCAGGCAAAGCAGTAACATAGTCTGCACTGCTTTTTGTGGGTGCCCTCGTTCGCAAGGGCAAAGGGTTCTGCAGGCAGCAAGACGCCGGGAGAAGGGGGCGATAAAGTGCTCGCCGTGAGACAGAAAACAGGCCAAATGTTCCACGTTGAAAGCCGCATAGAAACGGCGAAGCGTTTCTCCACAAATCACGGGGGGGAAGAATGCTGGGGGCGCGCGCACCCCCTTGCCGTCACCACCACCATGTTCTCTGGGCACATTTATATATCCCCCGTCACTGTGTAAACCCTGGTTGTTATACACTGGTTGTTTTCGCCAATTACACAAGAACGTACATACATTCAAACCCAGGGTCACAACACTGCGCACGGGCTTACCCATACAATAATTTGGTGCACTCTAAACCTGCTTTTTGGCATGACACTCACCTCAGAACAACTGAATCGGTTGCGTGGGAGCTCGACACCTTTTCGCCCAACCATCTCAACGTCCTCCTTGCCTCCATCAAGAGCAGGTCCTTTGCCACGCTTTTGCAGGGCGACCGCAGTCCTGGACCTCTTCAGCAGGGTTGGACGTGGCCTCAACATCGCTACTCCAATCTGCCATCGCGTTGGCGGCGGCGAGTTTGGAACCATCTCTCCTGACCCCATCTCGTTTCCGTCCCTGTCTTTTAACGCCGTCGCCGTTGACGTCGTCTCTGTTTACCCCCTTTAATTTGAAGCCCTCCATTATGACCTTGTCGGCGACAAATAAGATGCGTCGGCGTGGGAGGAAACATGATAATATGGAATGTCGTGCGGGAAGGTCAGAGTATCTACGATACAGAGCAGACCACGTCAACCCTGCTGTACATTGGAATCCGGACAACTTCACCGCAAAGTGTGTAGTGGCAATCGTAACGTGTTGAAGACTTGGAGTCAAACGATGGTTTCCACGAATAATATTCACCAACAAGACACCAACTACAGAAACAGCAATTACTGGCCCAAGCTGGTTTCTTGTTTGAAAAAGAGTGCGCCACATTTGTTTTCTGTTGCTCATCCCATCAGTTTTCTTCGAACTTTTTACTTCTTGTTCTCCCCCTCTAGGCGTATATCAGATCCGGGGTGCGCGCCTTCATTGTTGATCGGAGAAGACTCCAGCCCTTTCTCCCCTGGTCGACTCGCACCGATTGCGCCAATTCACGCTCCTACGCGCTCTCAGCAGTTGATTCCTTTTGAGTTTAAAGTTTTTCAAATAAAGTCAAAAGTCCGACCCACGTGGGATTTGAACTCCAAAAGCAAATCTGGTAGCATTCGAGGGCAACCACTAGACCACAGGGGCGACCGGCTTTAACTTGAGTGTGGCGGCTCCCGAATTTCATGTTTCCTGTAATTCTCAACCTGTATCTCTTATTGGTACCGTTTCTTGTTATGTCCTGTACTGTACCAGGCGCGGTCGCTTCCCTGGTCGTTCTCGTCTACGAAAAACGGGGAATCTGTCGGAGTTAGCCATATATATATTCTTCCGGTGCCGTCTCGTCATCAATACTACTAGGTAATATCTCGTCATTCGAGAGCGCTAGTCATCTAAACCTGCATTGTGTACTCCATCATCATTCCCATGATTCCATAGCTATAGACTACCAATAGTTTGAACTCCACGAGTGTTACTGCCGACGGGTAATCACATTACCGTATTAATGGTATGTGCATTTCTGAATGTTTTCATCTCCCTATTATTATGCGTATGTACACAAGTGCACAAAGGAATGGGGGCATGCAATACTAGCGCATCTCGACCGCCGCCACTGCCGTGATGCATTTGTTTGTTAGGCCATATGATCATATTGCTGTCTACATTCCTTTGAACATTTCTAACCTTTATTATTCCTGGGCCCTTAGCACGTACCGACAACTATCACCGTAGGGTTCGTTCAAACGATACACGTACAGCATTTCAGTTTTTGATCAAATTTCGGTATTTTTCCGAAGTCAACGGGGGCTGAATTTTAACTTGAGGGTAACAAGGGGGGGCAGCGGCTTCGGAACACCGTCCAGGCCATCACGAACAGGCTGGCCGGCAGCCATACGCGGGGCGGCGTGGTCCCCCTGCGGTGGTTGAAATCGAGAGACCGATTTCTCCCACCACTTCGTTTGCCCCCACTTGTTGGTGGACACCGACCCCGTTGGGGAGAAAGACTTGATGTTGGAACTGTCTGCGTCCTTCTTCGTCGAGGCGGTAAAGAACCTGAAGGCAACTCGGGACTTGGAGATATCCAGACACGAAAATTGCAGGGCCGATGGGCTGCGGACATTCCCGAAGACAAGGCACGTGCGCTGGAACGCTTCCAGCTTCGTGTCATCGGTTTGTGCCGTTGGAAACTCAATCGTTTAGTCGACACGTTTCCCATCGACACAGCAGCGTACGCGAGAAACTACCAAAACCTGAGGCTGTTGGGAGCGGGAAAGGCGACGAAGAAGACCAGGGATGACGGCCGCACCGTCGACCACATCGGCGTCCCCCTCTTTCCTGTCTCCACCGAAAGCCCACCGACTTGGCTTCCCACCGCAAACGTCGCCTTGAAAGAGAGCGCCTGTAGCTTGAGGATCTTGGTGACCTACCACGTTGGCTACGTCAACACGCAGAGACGCCTCGTCGGTGGCCCGGGGTCCGTCTTAGCCTACCATTCGGACTTGGTCTACTCTCACGACGACGATCACCAGCGGGCGGTCACCACCGCCTCGGCACTCAACAAACCCAGGGACGGGTCGACGGCCGACACCGCAGGGCCAACGCTGACCAGGAGGGCGAGCCTGCGAGTGTGGGCGAGCAGGCTCTCGACCATCAGTCTAGGCATCCTATTTTCCAAGAGGACAGCAAGTGCGAGATCCACGGGCCGCAAGGGGCCATCTTGCACCTCGAAGGCGTACTCGCCCGTCGCGAGGCGGTTGCGCACGTGGGAAGTCACGACGCACGACACATGGTGTACCCAGGAAGGCCTAGGGCATACCATTGCGCAGCTCGAAAACGCATCATGATCCACTGCCGCAAGTGCTTGACTACATCGGTGACAACCCCGACATGCTGGAGTGCTGCGCCCACGCAGTTGTCAGGCACGAAGGGGGGCCCCAGGGCGTCTATTGCTAGGGTTTCAACACCGTGTGCTGGCTGGATCGCCAATTTCCGCGCTCCATCATAACCAAAAAGTCAGCAATCATCCCCCTCGCCGTCGACAACTACCACCTCGGGAACATCTCCCTTCCCATCAGACTCACCGCATTCAAGTACGTCGCTATCGACGCGCCTGCCGGCGCCGGTAAAATCCACGTGTTCCGAGACCACCTCAAGAACCACCCCGGCAAACCCTGGGTGGCCATCGTGTTCTGCATGAGCCTCGTCGAATACTACTTAACCTTGCTGAAGGTCTGCCGATTCCAATCTTACACACCCCGCACGAATTCGAATACAAATAGGTATTCATATTCGTTTGCTTCGTGTTTGGTTTGTGTGGCAGCGACGAATACCTTGCTCTCAGAAACACGAGGCAAGCATTCGTCCATGGACGAATACCCTCTGGACGAATGCCCACTCCAAAACATGGGGCGAGTATTCTTCCACGGAAGAACACCATCTCAAAGACATGAGGCAAGTGTTCGTACACGGACAAATATACCCTCAAAAAGCACCCTCAAAAGAATGGGCAAGTATTCTTATTCATACAAACCCCATCTCAAACACATGGGCACGTATTCGTGTGGACGAATACCCATTCAAGAACATGGGGCAAGCAATCATCCGTGGACGAGTGGTACCGTTTCTGAAAGGTAGGGTAGGAGACGCCGAGGAGGCGCTGCGCGCCTGCCAGCGCTACTCCGACGCGTGCTACGATAGAGGTGCAGCACTTTTTTCCTAATACTACCCCTCGATCTGGGAGCTTACGAATTCTCCCAGAAACTGGTTTGAATTTGGAGAAAAATAAAACTGCTACCGGATGAAAAATCCCATGGCGTAGGTACACGACGGGAATAATGCAAAAACAATGTCCTGTTTCCGACGATTTTTTGTTAAGGAGCCCCGTCATTCAGAAAATATACCAGAAGAAAAGTGCTACCTCTTTCGTAGCATGAGTCCTCCCTCTTCGCCGAGGACATCAACAACCCACTCTGCCCAGGCTCTAAGAAGTTCTAGGTGGGCACCCAGCTGAGTCTCTGGAACGCGCTGCGTTTGCGGTCATCCGCATTTTATGTGTTGCTGCGCCCAGGGCAGGTCTCCGTCTATGACGACATGTACGTGAAGGTGGGCATACTATTCGACAGCGACCGGAGCCCCCCTCCTGGCCTACTAGCACTGATTTCCCAGGTTGGATTCGGCCTAAGAGACCTATGAGCTACTCGACATTTGCTATGTATGATCTCAAATTGATGTAAATTTGTATGCACGCGTTTAAGCTTGAAATCGGAGTAGATGTTTCGTCAAAATATCGAATCTAGCACTCGCTCCCGGGACACGACGAGAGCACAGTCGAGGCCACCCCCCGCAGGGTCGGGAAAGGTGAGCAATCTGAGGCACGTGCAGGAAACAGCGCGGCGAAAGCTGGACCTCAGCTCGAGTTATCTCGAGGATGGCTCAAAACCTGGTCTAAATCGGAGCCTTCGGCCGCTCTCGTGCAAGCACCAACATGTTTATACATGTATTTATATTTATTGATATGAACAGATTGCAATTGCGCTTTGCGGCTTGTCCTGTGAGCAGTTTGCTGGTACCGGTGCCATTCGCGCGAATTTCGATGTATTTGGGGGGTAATTTCGGACAATTCGGGGTAAGTTTGGTCGAAAATGTTGCATTAAAAAAAGAATTCACGGCTATCGACGTAGCTCGCCGCGCGGCGGTCACGGCCATCGTTGTTTCAATTGGTCATATTCATTTGTTCGAAAGACATAGTCTAATAAAAATATAAACATCGCAGAGCCCGCCCCATCTTCCTCTCGTTGGTACTAACTCGTACAGCAGAATCGATGGCTGAGTTGCCTCTTTCTTCTCCGAACTCTTCCCGCTATTGTTGATTTGGCATTTTTATCTGTAACTGGTACAATAATAGTTTGCACTACGTCTCTCGCTATATTGCGCCGTTTTCTCTTGCTGGTGGAAAACGAAGGTTGTCCAACTTTCGCCATGATGCGACCATTCGATGTGCGATCGCTATATTCTGGTGCGAATTCGCAACGTACGTATCGCGGATTTTCATATGTCTGGAGTGATCTCGCACCACACATCACCATGTCAGACCCGCTTTATTGGCCCCTCGATGATACAAATCAGTACAAAACATCGCTGACCGCCTTTTGCTGGTAAGAGCTCGTACCTAATATCGCTATGTATGGTTGCGCCCGTTGTCTTGGTTCGAGTTGGTATCAAACATCGTTATGATGTCGTATCGTTGTTGCCATATTTTTGCTGGTTCGAACAAATTCGGCGAATACCAAACATCGCTCATTCAGCGAGTATGCCGCGGTGTTCCTCTTGCCTGCACGAATTCGTGCCGGGTGTCTTGGACATTGCGTTCGTTTAGCTTTCGACGTTCCAGCAGCGTTTTTGTTCTGCCGATTTTGCGCGTGATCTAGCGGCCGTTTTATAACCTCCCCCGCAACACGGAGCCCCTACCATGGCAGGAGTGTATTGTACTACTGTAACGTTTGAATGCAACGGTTGACTACAACCCACGCCCGGGGACGGGGGGAAAAAGTACGCTCGGGCTTGGTAATACTCCGGCTGGCTGTCGTAGGATCGTTGCTTCGGTGCCTTCCCTCCTTTTCTGACACAAATAGTCAGCCGAAGTATGAATATACTATTATTGCTGACATATGAAAATACTCTGCCTGGCTGATTATTTCGTCGGCAATAGTATTCATGGTTTTTGGCTGGCTGCTATTCCGTCAGCCGTCGTCCCAGGTGTGTCACTTCCTTGTACATAAGATGAACGGTTTGCACCTCGTTACCACATGGTACCGTGGGTAGGTAGGTAGGTGTCCTGTACTGTATGGACCAAGGGCCCGACTACTGCCATCATGTAGGCTGTCTCCTTCTCTGCTCGGCTCACTCACGAGCGGTTGGCCGGATTTTGTCCCGGTGTTGTTGCTTGGATGTTCTGGCTGCTTGATTTTTTGCTTGTTGCGTCGCCGGTGGTGTGGTATTATATTTTGTATTTACGTGTCCCCGCGTTGATAACGCAACCCACAAATAAATGCATAGTCTATGAACATGTTTTTTTTTGCGCCGGTTTTCACCTCCATTATCATCGTTATCGTTATCGATATCGACGTTTTTTGGGGGTTCTCGGTACGGTAACGATAATTATCGCTATCGTTATCGACTGTATGTATTCGGCCTCATCGCACCGAACCGTGTGTGGTTTCTATATCCAACACTACTAGTAGTAACGATACATACATGCAACATATTTTTCATTTTTGACGAAATTTCGGTATTTTACCTAAATCAACGAGGGTTTAATCTTAACGAGTACGAGCCTCAGCTGCCTCGCAAAACAATCGTCTACCCGCCACAGGACCGTCACGACCGCAGCAACGCGTGCGGAAGTCAACCGCGTGGTTTTCCTACTGGAGTCGGCCTTTTTACTCGTAGGCAGGTGCCGGTGCCTTGGGGAGTGAAATCCATCACCAGCTCATGGTGCTACAATGCCCAACGTGACAAACGTCTCAGCTGCTGCCGTCCGCAAGCTTGTTCGGTCGGCCGCCTCGGTCACTGTGTCAATTCGACGCCGAGAGCTCAGAAACTACGAAACAATTTTGGGAAAAACCGAAAAATTCGGTAAATATGGAAATAACCTTTGTTTCTACCTCAAATATAGCGTGTGCTGGTGTCAGCAATTATTTTTCACGAGAGCTTGTATTGTATCGCCAAGTGTATTCAGAGCGTGCACTACTGCTTCCTGCGCTACGCGAATCTCAATTTCATCTTGAGAATAGCACGTACGTTGCGAGAAAGCGCAGCACAAGAATACTGAGTGACGTGGCATCTGCGCGCTGGAGTTGAAGAGTTTGGAGTCACACGCGGTACGTATGGAGTGCGGGTAAGACAGTCCGCCACCAGTCCAAAGGCCCATAAAATGAAAAGCCCAGCAGCAGGCGAAGTATGGGTGGGACCCCGGCCGGGTAGGAGGTGTCGTCCAAACAAATGCTTACATGCAAGGATCGGCGGCAGAGCTCAAGAATGCGGCAAGCAGTAACATCGATTCAATCAGGTGGGTTCGAGATTGGAACAGGATTGCTTCGAACATGTTGGGGTTCGACTCATTGGGAGCACGAGCCGAAGCCGCAATACGGCCCAACTGGCAAAAACAGGAAAAAGAAAAAATGCATGCTACTTAGTGTATGTGCGGTGATATAGTGTTCGAGGACTGTTTCCGCGCTGAGTGCTCAGGGTGGTTTATCCCGAGCGAGACCTCTTTGCTTCGAGGGAGGTGACCTCCAGTCCAGTCCTTACATTGGATGACCACAGGCAGGCGGCAGAGCTAAAGAACACAAGAAGGGACGAAAACAAATATCTGGCGTGTTTGTGGGATCCAGGAAGTACTCAACGACCAAACCCTTGACAAGCATAATTAGACGATAGAACAAAAATATAATATGAGCAGGCGGCTCGAAAATCGAAATATATATCCTAGGAGCGTGGACGGAAGAAGGTGCCTGTGTTCGCGGTAGGTGATTGGTACAACAGTCCGGTTTTCGCCGTATTTTATGCTCGCGCTTCCGCACGCGTCCAGAGCGTAATCAAGGCAATAAACCGCACACACTATTTATAACTCTACAACGTTTACTGTATTCACCAGGGACAAGAAGAATTACAAGCAAAACCAGAGCTTAGGGCGCGAGGTGTCAAGGCGCGCGTGCGCAGGCAGAACACGACCGTAAGCTAAGAAAAACGCAGAACCTCCCCGGGTAGTCTGCGTACCACTCTCTGCGGTCTGGTGTTCAAACCAAACACCTACATAAGCCGCCCTATTGAAAAGCAAAAGAACGCCGTCGCTCACGACCTATTTATACCAAGCTTACGGAGCCAGTGGGTCAAACCAAAGAAACATGGTCACGGCAGCAGCGGGCTAAACCAAATGAAACAAAATAATTGTCGTGCCCCGAACACAAATCGCCAAGTTGCGCTTAGGCAAGACCACCAACTTCAATCGGGCAAAAAAAACGCAGAAACGCTCCGGGTAGGTTACTTGCTCGTGCGAGTTGATGCCCAACCTGGCAATCCTCTTGTTGTAAAATAAACGAATGCCATCGCTGCAAAATAAAGCTACATGTACCAAAACTCACGGAGAAAACGGACCACAAAAAATGCAACAAAATTGTCTCCGATACCTACCGCAAGCGCCATTCTAGCTACCAAGTGCCGAAACACCGAGCCGTCGTTCCCCGTCGATGCAACAATCAAGATGTGCTCGGTGTCCACAAAAAAAAATCCGACACCAACGCCCGAAACGCGAATGCCAAAAACACCGCCGGGTGCCTGAACACAATTCTCCAGCCTAAATAATGACTTCTGAGCGCTATGCTATAGCCTATACTATAGCTCAACTATACTAAATCTTATGGTTCAAGCACCAGAGGACACAGCAAATCCACCCACAGAGTGGACGATGAATAGACGCGAACCAACATGTTCTAATTTAACAAAACACACAAGCATAAATCGGGACGATGCGGTACGCCTTCTCCGAAGCCAAGACGGGCCCCAGCAAACCAACCCGGCCGTAAATCGGATCTAAAACGTTCAACTGGACACAACGGCAACTTCTCCGTACCCGGCTGTGGCTCAAGAATTCGCGGTTGCTAGTTTACCTCAAAATAAAACACGACGCGCAACAAAGGCAGTTTGCTGAGTACCGCATTGTGTTGTGGAACTGCCCGCAAACACGCACAGGTTCAACCGGTGGTTTTGCGCTAAGAACTTCAGCAGCACCTGTCGCTTTTGCACTGACACCGTAACGTGGCAGCTCGTCAACTGTTTGCGGTACCCACGAATTGAGCAACGCGAATCGCCCTACGCAGTAGGAGCAGCACGTTCCCTGCGCAAGCCCTGAATTGAACAACGACAATCGCACTTGTAGGCTACACTCGGAGTGGCATGTTCCCTACGCAACCCAACTAGCAGTTCTTGTCACCTATAAAGGTCCTCGAGATATCTACTTTACCCGCAGGAAGCTCTTATATCCCGGCACAACTTCCAAAGAACTGACAATATAGAGGAAATAGTCTTGGTCAGTGAGTCCTCGAGATATCTACTTGACCCGCGAAAGGCTCACTCTTCCTGGCACTATTTCCAAAGCGTTGACAAAGTAAAGGAAAGAGGCCTTGACAGCGCCCGTTGCTATAGCCCATTTTTTATCTGCTGCTCGCCCACGGGAGCGCGGGCAGCACGGCGTGTGCAGATGCGTAGCAGGTAGCCTCGTCGGAACTGAGTAACGTCCTGCCGCGAGTTACGCAACGGGTCGGGGGAAAGCCGTTGCGGGAAGCAGGTGAGGGCCAGAGCTGAGTGAAGACAGCCTGCAAAGATGCCGAGTTTGAGTTTCTACTGCAAATGTGGTAGCCGAAGTTAGTCGCACTGAAAAAATGCCAAAGGCTACTAACAAATGCAGTAGACGAAGTTAGATGGCCTGAAAACATGTCGAAAGCTACTATCAGACGAAGTGGCAGAGTTTAGATGCCTTGAAAACATGCCGAGTCTTTACTACACGTTAACAGTACCGCCAGCGCGCGATGCCCCAACCCACGTTCACTACAGCTGTGCTCACTGAGTGGCAGGCAACACCAGCAAGCGTCCATTGATTACAGGCACAGAAATGATTAACTTGCACTGCGCGCCACTATCTGAGGAGCTTTGGCAAGGCCTATCGATGCGGGTGACCGGGTCATATTGAACCCGTTTAGAGCTGCGCACTCAGTTTGGGGGGTACATTTCTTGGAATTAGTGTGGAATAATGTTTGCGGTGGTTGAAGGGTTAAAAACCCAGCGCCGAAAGCCGCGAATTATTGCCATGTTATCACAAACGTATGCCCGTTCCCGAGCACTAACCTTTGACGCGGGGAAGCGCATGTGGTAGATCACTGTCTTCTAGTAATCACCGTCATAATCTTCGCTGTCATACTGGCCGTCTGCCGCGTGGTAGCCTCCGTACACCCCAAAGAGGGTGTTGTACCTGGTATCGTGGGTGAGGGCGAGCAACGCCGTATCTCTTGTCGGCAATGAGTACAATTTGCTGCGTGTGGTTAACAGTTTTACAAGCGCGAAAAATCCCGTACCATAGATCAAACGGAACGTCCACAAAAACGTGTGTGCAAGTCTGAAGTCAGTGAGCCGAACGAGTCTGCCGCCCCGACCACACGGGTAAAGTTTTCAAACAGCTTTACTGCCGGCATGTCATGAGTTCAAGAAAATAAAAGAGTAATACCAGCGACCGTTAAACGGAAATTGTACGGAATTGAAACAAAATTGGTGGGGTCGGTGCCGGCACGCAAGCCGTGCCGCCGCCCGAAATCAGCAGGAAACATGCAGTATGCGAACAACGTCGCACACTCTTATCACAACAATTCAGGAAAAAACGAACGCATTCGGAGGACACCCGGCATTTTCCAGCGAGGGTTGCGGACGGGTACAAACGTATGAACCCCGAAATTGAAAAGGTGGAGATTAGAACCGCAATATCAGCAACCCACCCCAACACCGCATGTCGAGAAAATGCATCTGGGGCCTATCATACAGTCGCCCCTCGGTCAGCGCGTTACGTATAGCCACATGCGACATATAATGCTTGCGCTTTTATGCCTGTCACCCCAGACGTCAACCCCATCAAAAGCCGGCGACACTGATCCACAAAAGCAGCTTCATGCGACCCAGCGCACAAAAAGAAAAAAGAAAAAAAACGGAGCATCTTGGCAAAAACTAAAAACCCCACTTGGGGACATTAACCTTTGCAGGACCCAGGTATACCGACCAAAAACACGGCGAGTGTGAAGCAGTGTTGAGTATCACCATACTGCTCGCGTGTCGCACAGCTCTTTGCATCGCCCGTAAGACAAGCCCCCTATCCTAGCGGCCCGGACGGCTTGGTGTTGCGTGCGCCGTAATCGTCAGTTACTGTCCGCGTTTTTCCCCCGTGAAATCCAAAAAGGGGTACAGCCGACAGGGGGCACTGCAACGGACAAGTTTCAACCAAGTGAATGGGTACCACTTACTCCTCGATCTTGAGATTCTTGGCGCTGTCCTTCGAGATGTTGCCCGCGACCCTGTGGACGGTCACCGAAAACGATTATTTCAAGGTTAACGAGAACCGCCCGCGGTGATTGCAGGATCAAGCGCCCGTGGTAACGAACGAAATGGTTGGGCAAATATGCGCCGCGCTGGGTGCACCTTAACTATACGGAACTGCACCCACGTTTTCGGAACAAACTACCCCCGAATTACTTGGAAGTAGAGTTGGGTGGTGTTCGCAGAATGCAGCAGAACGGCTAGTGTAGCAAAGTGCGTTATGTTTAGGCCCGGACTGGCATAGTTCAACCCTTTTGTATGTATACTTCGAAGTACATAATACATTGCCAGGCTGGTCGGCATCATCCCAACAAAGCAAATGGGTCCCTGTGCGACAAGCCCCTCACGCCTAAATCAGCGAGTGGGCTTCCGTATAGAACCCTCCTCTTCCGATGTATCTTATTTGTCTCCTGCTTCTTGCGCTAGAGGTGCGTACGCAATATTTTCACCCGCATAGCGAATTGTTTAGAACTCGTTTTCGAACTATCACATTCGCAACTGCAGCAAACGCTTCCAAGGCTGCCTCCATAGTTTTGACATTGGCCCATTTTGTCCGTGCTTGTATGTATAAAAGCGCCTTGCCGGCATAGCCCATGTGCGACGAGTGCAGTTGTCGGGAACACATCGATCCGTCATCGCAGGTACCGGATACAAAAGTGCTTAGGTTTTCAAACAACGAACGCGACCAAAATTTAGCACCCGATGAAACTCACCCGCTGCTGCTGCTGCCAGCTCCAGCCGATGAAGAAGGCGCCGATGTGTTGGCCTGGCGTTTTTGCAGGTCAAGAATGCGGGTCTCGATCGAGTCCTTGAGGACCAGCTTCGTCACCTGCACAAGCAATACATAATCGTGACACGCGTGTGCGGTTAAAAAAGTAAAAAATTGCTGTGGGGTGTGCACGTGGGATACTGCATGCCAAAAACACACGGCTAAGCCTTGGTAACAACCAGGAAAACGATGTTGCCCCCGAGTAAAAGCCGACGCCGCTTATGCCCCTCCTCCTGCCGCTGTTGCGATTGACCCATGGTGCATAACTATTTGCGTTACTGAAACCACAGCATTAGCCCGCCCAATATGACCTTGCCTTTAGGATTCACCAAGAACTTAATCGCTTCCGAAGTGCAAAGTGCATCCCACATTAATTCCATGTTTTTCCCGAACACAACGTAAGTGCAGTTGTAAAGGGGCTAAACGAGGCGATGGTCGGCCTATATGGCAAACCGGATTCCCCCTGCATGAACCCCTCTTAGTGCTGCCGTGCCAACGTCCGACTGCTTTTCACCGCTTCAGGATTGTGGTGCAGGTCACAAAAAAAAACGCACGCGAATCAGCAAGAAAATAAAAGTTATTTTTTCTTTTATTTTTTCGAGAAAGCAGAGTCTCTGCCAGGCATGCATACTCTCTCGGGATTACGAGCAAGCCCATGGCCGAAGCGGGCTTTGGCGGGCATTGGCATTTGAACGGGTGGGAGGAACGAAGGAGACGGGCTTTTTCGTGTTGAACCAACTTCAGCTCGTGGACGCAGGACGGTCACAGAAAAGAGGCTTGAGGGCGAGTAATACACGTTGAAGATCATTCTGGGTAGATACGTAAGGACCGTAAGAAGCTCATATTACAAGTCTCAAAACGTTGCCATGGTTGGCTGCGTCACGTAGAAAAGTCAAAACCCGCTACCCAGAAAGGCCACCAGATTCAAAGACGTCGGCCCTTCCAAAAAAAGATCTTAGCAAGGTTGCCACTACGATTTTTGCTCGGGTGCTAATTGATCATACCCAGCGATCCAAACAATAGGGCCTACGCCCCCCCCCCAACTGAATATGTGAACCGATGGAGGCCAAATTCTCGTGCAAGTTGTACTGTCCTCTAAACCACGAAGCAAACCTGTCCCAGCCTTAAAGTAGTCGACGTACTGGTGCAAAGTTCTTACTTGTGCTTACGTATGTAGTTTGTTTAATACAAACCTGGTTCTTCCCAAGTATCGGTAGGTGCCTCTGTGTACGTATCCCACTGAGAAGTACCTAAGCCCTCACATCGTGGTACACAAACGTGCTGAAGAAGAGAGGGGATGCCTAGTTTCGGCCCAGAAATGTGGTTGGACAAAAACGCATATGCAACTTACCGTGACTGGCCGGGACTGGCCCAGGCGGTACACCCTCCCGATCGCTTGCTTCTCCAGTGCCAGGTTGAGCAACTGCGGGGTCAACAAAAACATGGCAGGACGGGACGGGAAAGTTCAACCCTTTACTGCGGTCGTGGTCTCTCACTATCAATAGCGCGGTGCCTTGTCAGATTACAACGTCCGCAGTAAAGTAGGACCCCGCACTATCTCGGGATAGCGCGGTAGTCTGCGTTCGTGACAAGCCATTTTCACCGCACTTAACTGGGTTCACGCACAAGAGGGTGCTGAACTAACGCCGACCGCGACAAGCGGTGGGAAAAATAAGCCTACACAAAATCCACGTGGTTTGTTCCCAAAACGTGAGTGCAGTCCTAAGGAGGTTAGGCCCTAAATATATCGCATGACAGACGGCAGCGTGCCGCTGCCGGAAGATTTGAGTTGTTCGCGAGACAGCGGCACACGACGCCCGCACATCAGCTCGGCATCTGCCACGAACCACGGAAACCAATGTCATGCACGCAGGCACAACATAACATGTGAACGACTCAGTAGGCGCAGTAGAGTCCCAGACGAGATTTCGCGCATTTGTGTGCTCTCCTCCGCGGCAATTGGCGATTGACAACCACATCATTGTGCCCGCGAAAAAGCGAGAGTCTTGGCAGACTTCGTAAACGAGGGGACATTCGGCAGAATTTGACCGAGACATGAAAACAATCCACGAGAGGCCTGTTTGAAGCAACAGCTGCATCTTGACCCCAACTATATGCCCCCAAGCGCCACAGTTGGCCATAAGAATGCGTGATATCTTCTTCGGCTTTTAACACGTTCGCCACCACTGAACACGCTGTGCCGGTACGCTACAGCGAGGATCAGGTACCCTAAAAAATGTGGTTGACTTCGAGGAGGATGGGGTCGAGCACACGAGGGGCCGTCAGCATGCATGCAAAAGTCGTTGTGGGGCAACGCCAACGACATAGGCATGGCTGTTTGTAGTCTTGCTGCCGGGGCATGACGTACTCTGTAATGCCTACCCTGAAGTGCCTACAGGCCGTATTTTTCCCAACACAAACGCGGATGAGCTTACCGGCTCCAGCAAGAAGACATTGTTCGCTTGCGTGAGATTGATGCCCACGGCTCCCGATCGCACCGAAAGGAGGAACACCGTGGTCGGCGGGTCGTTGGCGAACGCCTTCGCACGGAGGTTGTGCCATGAGGGAAGCGGGGCAGGGAAAACAGCGAGGAGGAAAAGGGATAATTATCCGGTCGTGAGCTGCAGCGTGCCGACACCAGCTCCAGAGGGGGACAAACACGTCCATCGAAACAGTTGTGCAATAAAGATGGCATCGCGAAATCATCGCACAAGCAGTACAGTATGAACGCGACAACGCACTAACTGTGAGACAGGTCGTGCCATCCGCCGCGTTCAGACGCGTGCCATATGGGTAGACTTTAAAGATGGTGCACATCGCGAGAACCTCCGAAGACGCTCGCGTACGTTAATTGACTGCTCATTTCGGGTATACTTCGGACCGTTTCATACAAAAAAGAAACGGATTCCAACCTGCGTTGTCCGTGCTCCCGTCAAATATGTGGCTACTCCACGCCAAGCTCCGGGATCGAAAACGGAGAATTAAAACAACAGCACACGAAGAGAGCTCCTGTCTACACTAGTACCTTGAGAGCATTAGTCCGCTGCGTCCTCGACATGTTGCCGGTTAGCGTGCGGAACTGAAACCCGAGCTTGGGCAGCGAACGCTTGAGCCAATCCAGCGACGAGTTGAACTGCGAGAACACTAGGCTCTTCGACGTGGGGTCCTGCCGAAGAACAGAACGAGGGACCGCGGTGCACCGAACCCTGGCTTAAATGGAGTAGCGTACATCGTCTACGTCGCTTCAACTGAAACCGACTCATGGAGGCGACAGCAGTATCGTGGCAGCGTCTCATCCGCGAGAAAACGTAACGTTGCACTGATTTGGCTAGAAAAAAAGACGAAACCGTATTCACCGAGTCCCGCGGCCCCAGAGGAAAGGACTTTTAAACTCCTTTATATCTCGACCCACGTTTTGGGAAAAAAAACTACTTGGAATAAGTGTGGGATAGTTGGCTTGGAATAAGTGTGGGATAGTTGGCAGGTCTAAATTGAGGGTCGCCAAGAAAATCGAGTCGTCCACCACGTGCAAACGTCATGGGTGATGGACAGCATTTCTAGCATTCACCGTTTATACGCGAGTAATCGTTCCTTTCAAACAGTAATGTACATACGATACAGTAGTTACCTACGATACAGTAGTTACCTACGATACAGTAGTTACCTACGATACAGTAGTTACCTACGATACAGTAGTTACCTACGATACAGTAATTACCTACGAAACAGTAGTTACCTACGATACAGTAGGTACCTACGATACAGTAGTTACCTACGATGCAGTAGGTTACCTACGATACAGTAGTTACCTACGATACAGTAGTTACCTACGATGCAGTAGTTACCTACGATGCAGTAGTTACCTACGATACAGTAGTTACCTACGATACAGTAGTTACCTACGATACAGGAGTTACCTACGATACAGGAGTTACCTATAATTACCGGGAATGGAGCCCGAGGAAGCTTTCTTATCTGAATATGTTTGCCGTAATGGAACACATAAAATATCTCCTTCGAAAAAGCCTTCGCACTATCCGAAACCCCTGCGGATTCCGTACCTTGACGTGAATGGCAGAGAGCTTCGCCACCAATGCCTTGAGCTTCGTCTCCATCACCACGCCAGGTTCCCTTGCATCGGAACCACCACCACCTGACAAGGAATCGCGCGCGGTTCCACGAAAACAGAGGTCAACGCAATCACGACGAGGCAAGAGCATCATCGACATACCCAATACAGCCAGACTGGAGCGTCATCACGGAATCGTGCACGCGAAAACAGGAGTCAACGCACCTACGACGGGCCAAGAGCACCATCAGCAAACATGGGTCGAGGTCCCGCGTTGGTGTTGCGTACCCTTTTTGTGCAGCGCTCCAGTTTAGTGCGGTCAAAACCGCTTGTCACGACCTTGTCCGAGTACCGCACTATTCCGGGACAACTCAGGGTCCCACTTTAGTGTGGGCATTGTCATCTGACAAGGCACGGCACTAATGAGAAGGAACCACTGTACCCGACATGGCAAGGTCTACTGTTCCAATTCCAACTGAAGGCTGACGTCCATTTTTCGGAGTACCGTCCCAGCAACGGAGAAGCTACCCGGGAGTAACCTATACCACTCTGCGCTGAAACCTTAAAATCGTTGGAAATTCACACTGTTGCACAAACGGTGCTTACATTTCCGGGTGTATAGAGTAGTACCGCTGTGAACTGAACGAAACATAAGGACCGTTGGGCTGTTAAGGTGAATACCAAACGGTTTTACATGTTTGTCCAGGGTTGGGCAAAATTTGGGCGAGCATGTTCCTCACCGGATCCCTTTTGCGGCTCTGACTTAGCCCTGTAGCCGCTGCTGCTTGACCCCCGAGCTTCACTGCTGGAGCTCGAGGACTCCACACCCTTCCCAACCAGCACGAGATCATCCAGCCCAACGTTAAACTTCTTGCACTTGGGGCAGGGGCGCTTCGCGTCGCGGCCCTGGGTCAACGCGGAAGTGATGCACGCCTGATGGGGTATGCACAGCGAGAGTTGGCATCGGTAGGTAAGGGTTTTAGAGTGTTGCCCGAAAACGACACCGCCAGTCGGCGTGCCTTTGAAAAAGCCTGGCAGGCGCATGTAGAACTCCACCCCCGATTTGGGGACAAAACCAATTGACCCGCGGACGGGCCCCATGGAATCGACAAAAAATCGTCCGCTTTTTTCGCGAACGAATAGCCATGATTTTCTGGCGGCGGCAGCTCCTCGTCTATGAGTGGGGAGCTCGGCACTGGGGGGTCGGGAAAAAGTAGAGAGACGGGTCATTTCTGCAGTGATAAAAGTTAATCCCAAACCGCATCCACGACTTTTGCGGACGAACTGCTGTACCTAGAGCAAGGATTACCCTAAGGGTTACTCAGATTCTAAGGTAGGGGAGGGGGGGGGGGGGGGTGACCCTGTATTCACTGCCGGATCCGGGCAACCAGCGTGCCAGCGTGAACGCCTCGGCGATTCCCTCAAGAATGCGAGCGAAACGAAAAGTCATATGGCCGCCTATCGCGATAGGAAACAAAAACACAAGAGAGCATGTAAATTATAAATTGATAAGCTGCAGACTCGCGCGAGAAGCCCAGAGCCGGTGAAAAACGAGGCCCTAAAAAAGCCCCTCCCCCCTCCCCCCGTTCTCCACTCCCCGTAAAATACATATATATATAATATTTGGCTTCGGTTGGCACCGACGTTGCAAAACATTACATGTATGTTGGGGTTGACGTTGGTTGGCAACGACGCTGTAAAACAGGCCAATCACTGCGTGAGCTAGACAACCAGGGGACCGTTTTTTTCGTTTGTTTGTTTTTGGCGGTCACCATGATGACAATCGAGTTAGATCATGTTGTGCGGGGTGGAGAACCCTTACTCCGCACAAGGAATGATCGCATCGCGTAGTGTGAATATGGTAGGGCACCCACGAGGCAGCTACATAGTAATACCCACTACTGTCTCTGGAGTGGCCACACCAGAAAACAAATTATAACCCTTTGGCGCTGTCATCCATAAGCAAGAAGGTAGGCACAAGGTGTCGAAGTCCGTTTTAGGAGCGGTTCTTGGAAGGACGCAGTTCACCCTTCATGCGACTCGCCGCACACCTCAAGGCGCTTCGCGCTTGGTGCAAGCAATGTCTGCCTGGTTGGTGAAAACCCGACGTGCTCCGTCCCGGCATAGTCGGGATGCGAGGGTCTATGGTCATACGGCTACGGCCATACAAAAACTGAGTACACCCCACCTCCCTGTACCCCGTCCCTGCACGGTGGGGATTCGAGGGTCTACGGTCTACGGGTAAACAAGAAATGAGTACCCCTGCCCCCCCCCCCCCCCCCCTCCCGCCTCTACCGTAGGAAGCTGCGGTTGTTACATCCGTGATGATGAGGACAAACTACTTGGAATTGGGGCGGGACATGTTTTTCAGTGGTACAAGGGCTACAACCCCTTCATAACCACACGCGCCATTTTCGAGACAAGTACAGTGGGGGTCCCCCAATAAGGCGTTCTGAGCAACGCGGTATCCCGATATATGGCGGTCAAAATCGTTAGGCGCGTCGGGGAAATTGCACTCATAACTCGGAATGAGTAAGACAGCTTCCCCCAAATAAGCAATAGGGCGGTCATATTGCCCTCGCACACAACCGCCTTACAGTGGGACCCCCACTACTGTATTTGGAATTAGGGCAGCAACCACGACTTTGAGGACAAACTACTTGAAGCTAGAGCGATCATATTAGCAGTAATAAAAGGGGCACACTGGGGTGCACGGATTAAGGCGCGTGTCACCGCCCTTATCTCCATAGCGCTCTTATCTCATTTTTTGGGCATAGTGTAGGTTGTACCATAGGATTCACAAAACGTGACAACCTATTTGACCGCTCTTAACCCCTTCATAACCGAAACCCGTTTATGGGGGGAACCTACTTGAAATTGGCGCAAGGAAGCGTTTTGGTGCTCGAAGTAGGCCAACCCTTTAACTAATGCACCCACGTTTTTTTCGAAGTAACACCGTGAATTAGTGTGGGACTTGTTATTCTGCAAAAAAAATGGTCATATCTGGTACACTAATTCCTAGTGGGGCGCCCCAAAAACGTGGGTGCGATTATCAAGGGGTTAACCCAATACCAACGCCTAAAATGCTTTCCTCGTCTAACTCCAAGTGTTTTGTCCCCATGTCGGGAATGCAGTGCTTAAAGGGTTAAGTCCGTTTTATCTGATTACGGAGGCTCTTAACCCAGTTCCAACCCTTAATATTTTCCTACTCTAGCCTCAAATGCTTTGTCTCCAAGTCGAGACTGCGGTGCTAAAGTGCTAAAAGGGTTAAACGGGGTACCCTGCCCCCCTGTAACCTCTTTAGCACTGCACCCACGACCCACGATTGAGGGGACGAAGTACTTGGAGTGAGTATTGCTTCCAATATTTTGAGAACGTGGCACTTGGAACTAGGGCGGGACATTTTGTGCAGTTGGTCACAACGACAAAAAAATCGAGTTCGTAGAGACAATGGCGGCTAAGGGACAGCTCGGAGCGTCTACGAGCACACATACATGTGCTTCTCTCAGTAGAGGGGGTGATGGGCGTTAAAAAAAAACGATGGTTCCTGCGCGATGGCAAAAGAAACGAACGGGCATGCGCCGTAATATAGTGTTGTTCCCTTTCGACAAGGCGCAACTGACGCACCTGGCAGAAGACGTGACCGCAAGGCGTCCTCGCGGGGGATTCCAAAAGCTCGTTGCACATGGGGCAGAACGCGTCGAGACATGAAGCGCTGGAGCCGGATTCCCCTGACTGCCCGATCATGAGCTGCCCACCCGAGCAAGCCTACGCACAGCAAAATCACCGAACGATAGTCAGTTTGATTGTATTTTGAAGGATATAATTTCTCAAAATGGCGTTCACGCATCAAATTTGGGAACAATTTTCTAGGGCGTGACTTCTCAAACGACGTTCACGTCATCACTTCGGCTGCAAATATTTTAGTAATTAACTTCTCGAAACAACGTCCACGATCGTCGAGCTACAGATCGAAGGACCCAAGGTGACCGAGAGTGAGAGCTGGAGGAAACGGTAAGAGAGCCAAAAAACGGCTTGACATTGTTTAACAAGCGCCTGACGAATACGCAAAGAGTATCGCATTAGTGTTACTAGGCCCAGCCTCGACAAAACAGTTGATAGTCTTCACTAAACCCCCATTACATTTGCATTCCGAGAACCTTCTGGGGCGGACGGTGTTGGGCTCAGGGCGTAACGTCAAATATTTTCGAACCATCTTATCGAACCTGGGTCATATTGTAGCGAGTCCTCGTAATAGGACGGAGTGAGAGCCAATTGATTGAGCATCGTCGAACAAAAAGGGCGGGCTTTCGCCTGAGCACGTAATCATGGGCACCACGTCCCTCCGCCCGACAGTACCTTGCTACGCGCGCTCCTCGGCAACCGATGCACACGGCCCAAAAACGCTCCTCGGCAACCGATGGACACGGCCCAAAAACGTTCCCAAAAACCCCGCCATTGAAAACACAAGCAAAGCAATCGGATACAACCACGAAGCTACTCAAAAATCGCGCACAGCTAACTATTGTGGCACCTAGGCCGCCAAGAAGCAGTCGGCGATTCAGTCAACTAAACTCACAGCCTTGTCTAGTATGGGTTAGAAAGGGGACGTGTTGCCACCTAGTCCCCCCCCAAATGTCATACAGCAAAAAGTCTCGTGACAAGGGACTTTGACAGAAAAAAACACCTGCCGGAACTTCGACAGGAGGGTGAGAACCTCCATGGTGTGGGAACCGCTCATGTGTAGGAGGCGGTGCCTTACGGCAATGAAATCGCTCTGCACGCTCTTCTCCAAGTCGTCGTACGCCTGGCGCTCCTTGGGCGGCAACGTGAGCTGTTCAACCTGAACCAGCATTGCGAAGAGCGAAGCGTCAGTCACGCTCGTAAATATGTAAATGAAAAAAAAACACCGGAAAAAATGTTTTTTAGATAGGATAATTCGCTGGAAAAAAACGGGCAATTGGAAACAACCGGTAACTGCTCTCCGCTAGCTAACGTGGTTTTGTGTTGGTGTTCTCGAATCGTCTCGTCGCGTAGTCCGTGGCCACAAGACAGGTTTCTACAAATTGTAGACGTGAAGACTACCTCCGGAAAAAAAAACAAGCAATACAATACACACCGTAGTCTAACGTGTTTCTTATGAACCGCCAACGCTCGAAAGGCACGGTATTTCGCAAGGGTGCCTGTCGGCTTGCACAGCAGTATTCATACTGCATATCCTGACATTTCAATATCCCGGTACTAGATACCGGTATATCCCCTTTCACACATAACTCCACACTCTACCTCTCGTCCGTATCATGCCACAAGCACTAACCACCAGTACCTTGTGGGAGATAGTGGGAAGGCCTAGGATGCTTCTCCCGCCTAGGGACATTCCCTGGGAGTGCCTGAGAAGAACCCTCCTCAGCAGGGCTAGCGTCGCTCCTTGGGTGTCTGTGTTGGGCCTGAACACAGCGGAGCAAAGCCATGACGTTATGGGTAATGGGTTGGAAGACGAAGGGGTGTTACTGACAACTTCTTCCATGCATTAGAGCCCACGGCGAACGTTGCAAAAATAAATGCTGTGCGGTTCTGATTGCGCAGACATGCCGCCCAAGGCAAACGTTAAAAATAATGTTGCGCAGTTTTGATCGTGTATATATGCTCCGGTACACTGGAGAAGTTATTGCTTTATTTAGAAGACGAACTTAGATACCATGTGCAGTGCAGCAGCAGTAGTGTAGGGGTCAAACGATTCATTGATTTCCACCTACGAATGAGAAGAGCTCTTAATGGGTTCATACTAATCAAAGGTATTCACTAACTTGGACTTTCGAGGGAGACGATATGCCGTTGCAGGCTGGTTCATTGCCTGGGACTACGAGATCATACCATTGACCATCATACCACACCGCTTTCCTCGGTTCTCGAACACCCTCCACACCCTTACACCAAACACGAAGCTTGTCACGTTTATATAAAAAACAGATAACTCGTCCGTGAGATCGAGAATTTCATTGAACGATATACTATTAAAGAAAAACAAGACAAGTCGTCCTTGAGGTCGAGAATTCCGTTGAACGACATATTTTCAAGCTGCTTGTGATACATCGCTCAAGCGCGCAAAAAAAGGGGTTATTGACCTCGTGACCAAACGAATTCCTGCTTTACGTTGCTTCGACCAGTAGGAAATCTGCATATACATATATAGGCCGGCGACCCCCTTGAGTTGCATCACATTTGAACCCCAAGATGCGCTGCCAAACCGAAGAACGCTTCACGCCTCACCTTTGGTCTCCGAAATCAGGGGCGTTGAAAGCCCCGCCCAGTCCGATGAACCCCAACTGCCCGTTCACGTCTGAGAACTTGGAGACGTACGGAGTCCTGCGTTGCCAAGATCAAAGACGACAAGCACCGAAAATTGCCATGTTATAATCCAGTTGCTACCGCACACGTTATCCCACACAAATTCCGGGATATGTTTACCCAAAATCGTTATGCGCACAAGTCATACACAAAAGGTCCTACAACAGGTACAAACTGGGAGCATGTCAGCCAACAAAAAGGTAGTACAAAAACTATTCCAAAGCGAGGAATTAATATAGAACGCGCGTTGCCTACGTATCACGCAGCTTGCCAGCTTAGTATCGACCACGCAATCGGTCAAAATTACACCTGCTGAGGCTGTTCTAATGTTTTAAAAATCGGAGCATGTGAGCCAACCAAAAGGCAGCCAGCTCCCCGGACGTGCCCCACGAGTCGCGACATGAAAAACCGTGCCCCCCACAATGGTACTCCTACCATTCAACTCCTCCACCACCGAAAGCTAAACGGGCTTGGTTTGCCCCCACGTGAAGCGATGGCTTATTAAATTGCGCTCCACACAGTTCCCGGTGCCCTACGTATGCGGCATCTATCAAGCGCAGTCCGACGGACAACAAACAAGTAGCTGCGATCATCAGAACAACGTCAACAATCCAACTGAAGGACACGCACATCGCCTCACTACGTACGGCCCTTGACCCCGATGGAACTGCACTCGCGTTTGGGGCACAATTCGCTTGGAATTCGCGTGAAAAAAATTCAGCAGTTTTATAAGGGTTTGAGGAATAAGTTGGCCAACTACTTTGAACGCACCCGGTAATGCACCAGCGGCGGTTAGCGATGAGCTGATTCACGACCTTCGCGGCACCGGTAGTGTTTGCGATCGTGTGGCTCTCGTCCAGAGCCTGCATGGGCAAGACATCAACGGGTAGCATGTGAGAAAGCGAAGTACGCGATAAGGAGGTAAGGCGTAGAATGCGGTAAAGCGGCGAGGCAGCACACGGCATCTGAATGCATCCTGACACAGATAACGGGCGCGACGGCCACATAACAAAAAAACAACGGCTCTAGAAAGCAATGACTTTCACACATCTGGACATATTACGCACACATAAAAACCACCAGCGCTGTGGGTCGGCTGGACTTGAAGGGTAGATATTATTTTGGTGGCGAAGTAAGTCGACCAACTGACCTAGTCCGGATGAGTACAGACCACATCTCGAGCCATAAACGCGCCCATCAGACACAAAGACGGAAAACTCCGTAAATTGTCGCGCGCGGCTAACTGCAGCACCTAGAATAAATACCTAGTCGGCAGCATATTGTCAGCCAACTCAAGGCCTTAAGAAGCACCCATTCAACAATCATCAACACCCAAACGAGACTCGTCACCGAACAAGGGTATAGAGCAAAGAAGCATGGCCAAATTGACCGCGCATGCTCGAGCGCAGGATGGTCATACTCTTAATGCTGCACGTTCCCCTTAGACACTTGACAACATCGCTTCCGTATTGTTTTTACTGTTGCCCGATTCGTCGCGCAAAAAAAAGGAAAAAGGGACAACGGCGCACGCTCACCACTCTCCACCACCGAATGCGGCGGAGGGGAGGAAATCCTTTGTTCCTCGAAGCATCCGCCTTTCGTGTGCGCATGGGAGAAAACAACGGAGGGGGAGGGATGCGACATGCGTAAGCTTAATGTTGGGTTGAGAGGTAAACAAGCACCGGGTGTCGGGTATGGAATAATTATGTGGAATACAATTAGAATACGCTACTTGTATCGTCTCGGATTCGCATTGTTTGGTGACACAGGAGCTTAAAAGTATGAATGCTGAAGGGACTCAGTCCGTGGTGCTTGTCGTTCTCGGCAATGACTATAGGACAAGCCGCGCACCAGCAAAACAAAACGCCTCGTTGAGCATCTATTCCGTTTACCTCAAGAAACGAACCATGATGTCATACATCATAAATGCCACCCACGCCTGTCTCCTACGGCTGATGAGGCATATCAGGTGTCTGGAAGTCAACGACGATTACACTTCACACGATAGACAGGGTACCATACACGTTTGTATGCTACTCGTACAGCTGGAAAACACATGCCCGGCACAAGCAACTACCATCAGCCAAAAGCAAACCCAGAAGCGTAAGCGTAACGATGACGAACAGGGTTAACTGTCTCACCTGCACGACGCCGTACGTGGTGACGACGATATCAAACTTCGCCAGAAAGTTGGGGTCCTTCTTCCTGTTGCCGCCGTGGTAGGGGTATATCGACAGCACCCCCCCGCAGAGCCTCTTCGCCTCCTGCCACGTTCGCCATGACGAGCAAACACGCGTGCCGGCACGCAATAGAGTCAGGCACGTACCTAGATTATATTATACCATGGTACCTGATATTTCACTCCTGCTTCTTGCCTTAGACGTACAATTTGATCCAGTTATGTGTATTTTTCGTTATATTCTTCCTGGGATATTCTTCCACTCCGGAGTTATTGTGGACTTGTCTTGTGGCCACGGACTTTTTTATGGCGACGAGTTCAAGGGAGAACAACAAATAGATATATTGAAATTTAGTCTGTCGAATACATTGCGGAAATCAGGTCCCGAGCACATGATCAAGAGCTATTATACGTAGCTCAGCTGAAAGGCCGATTTATTCACCAACCCATGATTTTTCCAGCAGCCAGTTAACCGTGACAGCTAAAATAGTTGTCTTCAAGAACATTATAAATAGAAGACATTGACAACAGTGAGTGAGGCCGCGTTCCGTTCGTGTCGAAGGCCTTTACTGCTTGATCAAAAGGGGCTTTGAGAATTCAGGGGAGATGGACAAATACCTTCCACCGTGGCAACTATAAATCCTGGATGATTGCTGCTTACTGGTAACTCGAACCGCGACGCAATCGAACACGCAGTTTCTTCAGCATCCCTATGCGGAAGGACAAAGCGGCCTAGTAGGCCTCATCAAAACACAATCGCGATGTGCGTACCTCAACCCACTGTCCGACAAGCGAGAGCTTGCACACCACCAGGGTGCCCTTAGACACCACACTGCCGGGCTCTTCCGTCCTAAAGACAGAGGACTTAGCGCAAGCTAGAGCCGTGGCCTACGCAGAGCAGAGATGAAAGCAAACAAAGCAGCGGTAATATCGCACACGAAACGTTGAGTTAAAATGCAGGATCCCGATGAACAGCGCGCCCGCCTCGGCTGCCGCAGGTAGTGTTCAGGAGAGAAAAACGTTATCAACCCGTTCGGAACAATAGAAGAAAAACAACGAATAAAACTGATTACCGCAGGATCAGCCACACGAAACAGCCGGGATTGCTGGCGTAGGAGATGTATCCGCCCCAGTAGCTGCACAACACGCGTACGGCATGGTGATAATCGTACTTCCGCACGCTCCTCCTAGGAGGTGGATACGATCGCCCTCGTCGTTGTTTTCGTCGCTGCTGCACGTGGGCGCCAAGAGGGTTATAAAGCAACGATCCGTAGCTGGTATGCTGGTTTGCGTGCCAGACACCATAGATCGATCGCTATCGTAATATGGGTGGACTAGACCGTTTATTAAAACCATCTCAGTGGCCTCACAAAGGAAGAGATACGGCAGCGAACGGGTCGGTGTATACGTAGGTATTCCGCTCACTTGGCGGGAAGACGCAATGCGCGAGCACGACAACCTCGACAACGAACCAACGCGCAGTTCTCATCAAGGGGAAGCACTGGCATATGGACTGAGATTCATGTGCAACCTGTCGTGACTTCGTACCAGGTATGCATTACTAGCACAAAGATGCCTTGAAGCTCGCTCCGCTTCGATTTCACTCCGAAACCAAGCGAGCCGGTGCATTTAATAATTCGAATAGCCAGTAGTGACCGAAACTGATCAAAATGCAATCAAACTTTCACTCGGATGCACAGCCCTAGACACCAACCATCGCGCACCTGTGCTCCCGAAATCGTCCCCCATTCATTTTCATCCAGCGGCACTCCCTCCGAAGGGGTCTTGGCTGGGTTAACCAGGTGAAGAGCCAGCGTGGCGGCGGTTTTGCCCAATCCCATCTCGTCGCACAGAATGCCTCCCTGACGACAGAGAGGTAGAATTAACGCAAGTCAACATCAGATGGCGCAGCTTTCGACAAAATTTGGATAGTCTACATTGAAGCAACTGCTCGCTGCAGAGGCAGTGATGTTTACGACAACTTGGCTTGGCCCAGCTTTTGAAAACATGGCTAACACAGGAGACAGTACAGTAACTCCTCATTGCAGAGACAGCAGGGTTTATACACGGCATGGCCCAGTTTTGAGCAAATGGTTGATAGCCCACACTAAAATTACGCCTTATTATAGAAGGAAAACACGCATTTGTAGAACCGAGTCTGTGAGAGAAATCCGCATGTTAAACACTAGTATTTTGGGTTTAGTGTGCTTGGGAGTTTCCGGTTTAAGCGTGCGGGCGGTTTTACCCAACCCCATCTCGTCAAAACAAGATGCCGCCCTCACCACAGAAAGGCCGAAGAACGTAAGTCGACATCAGAATATGCCTGCTGATCGAGGAAAACATCCACTTGCGGACGCGAGCCCGAGGGATGCATTTGGTGACACTTGCACACCAGATTCTGCAGAGCAGGCACTATCAATCCCGGCTTGGGGGTTTCAGAACAACTATTAATAGCATCGACTTTAGTGTGCTCGGGGGGTTGAGGGATAGGGTTGGGAAAATATCCTCATTCTCCCCCCCCCCCCCGAAAAAAGCAGAACAACACACAAACCAGAACAAGAACGCTATGCAAGAGTTCAGTATTGTTGATGCTCTCACACGACCTCGCATAGCCAAATCTGTACGGCTGTGCACTGGATCAGTGTGTACTGGCAATAGTAATCTACTGGCAGTATTAATCTACTGATTGACCCGGCCAGTATATTCGCCAGTGGTTTTCATTTGACGTACGGCCAACAAACACGCCATACTAAAGTACGGAAACTCGCCCAATGTTGGCGAACGAGTTACAGTACTTCTCCGACCCCCCCCCCCCCCGCGCCCCCCTTACTCCCCCCCCTCTCTCTCCCTGTTCTCTTTTTTTATTGGCTTTAGAGTATCATTGTTGTTACAGATATCTGGTATATGATACGGAGTTGCGGTGTGTCATTTAGCTGTTCATCTATATTGCTACTTTGTCTTTTTGTCAGTTTTTTTTCACTATTTCTTTGGTCACTCTTAAGTTTCGGGGGGGAGTCTGCTTTTGTGTTCGCTGGAATTTCTCCGCCACCCCCCCGGCTGTTGCTCCTATGCACGCGTTCCTTCCGTCCGCGTTCTTCATGCTTGGATCTTTCTCTGCGTTGAGTACCTGATACCTGACACCGTCTACATGTACGAGTAGAGTTCCTTTTTTTTATTGTTGTTTTTTGTTTTGTTTTCCTGGGTTTTGCTTGCTGGTGAGAGCCTAATACCCTGCGCCCAAAAGGGCAGCAGCGATGGAGTAACCGTAAATATTAAAGATTACATACGATACCGCGAAAATGTTTTTATTGCACTTGCGCGAACACCAACAACATGAAGAACGTCACGTCATTGCCACACATTGCATGTATTTTTCTTGTATTTTTCTTGATTTTTTTTGTGTAGATGACCGCAATCACCCCCCGCCAATACAGTTTAAGCCCCAATTGTGATGGGGAAATGAAGCCAAAATGCGTATTTTTTTGGGCCTCTGGCGCCGCCGCCAGCGGGGCCACCTCACGAGCCGGCGGGCGGGCGGGCGGGGGGGGGGGGGGGGAGTGGTACTCAGTTTGTGCATGGTCGTAGTCGTACGACTATAGACCCTTGCATCCCTACTATGCCGGGACGGAACACGTCGGCTCTTCACCAACCAGGAAGAAATTAGGTGTTCGGCGAGTCGCATGAAGGGTAAACTGCATCCTTCCAAGAGCCGCCCGTAAGACGAACTTCGGCACCTTGTGCCTACTTTCTTGCTTATGGATCACAGCGCCAATGAGTTACTTTGTTTTCTGCTGTGGCCACTCCTCAGACAGCAATGGGTATTACTATGTAATTGCCTCGTGGGTGCCTTACCATATTGACACTACGTGATGCAATCATTTCCCTCGTGCAGAGTTAAGGTTCTCCACCCCGCACACAATGATCTAACTCGATAACCATCATGGTGACCGCCAAAAACAAACAAGCGAAAAAAACGGTACCCTAGTTGTCTCGCTCACGCAGTGATTGGCCTGTTTTACAGCGTCGTTGCCACCCAACGCCATTCCCAATCTATATACAAGTGCAAGCTTTACACGGTCGGTGCCAACCGAGGCCAACTACTACTTGAATACATACATGTTTTACGGGGGGGTTGGGGAGGGGCTATTGGCCGAGCGTAGCTCGGCCAGTATACTGCTGCAGTCCAGTACATTGATTTTTACCGGAAGTCAGAGTTCGTACGTATGATACCAGTACTGAAGCATGCGTTGTAAGGCTCGCAGCTGAAACTGACTACGACTCGTACCGTACACCGCACGCCACGAAGGAAAACAATGACGGACAAAATCGAAGAGACAAAAAAATAAGGGAAAAAGAAAGGAAGATAATAAAGAGAGAAACAGAAACGAAGCAAGGAAGATATCACGCACGTAATAAGTTACGTAGACTCGACAGCAGGGCAGGTGTAGCAAGGTAAAAGCAACCCACACAGTGCTAGGAACAAACAAACACAAAAGGTATAATATAGCGCTGGAGAGTCACTTCCATGGCATGTATCTTGAAAAATAGAACAAGAAAGTATTATACCAGCTTGGGTAGCGTTATAGGGTCACCTTCATCCCGGATATAAACGGGTTTACGTCCGTGAACTGGTTCAGCACAGGCGAGAACCAGCACTTGCGGAATTCCCTGAAGCGCGGCCCGTTCTGCGGTGCACACAAGAGACCAGGCATCGGCGGGGGGGGGGGGGGGTAAGCATAGGAAGAAAACACGCCTCTCACGCACCATGACAAGTAGTAGTTCTGAGATGAGCAAAAGGTGCCGAGCATCGGGGTACGGAGGGGTTCACGCATTTCAAGCATGACCGTAGTCATATGACTTCAGACCCAAGCATTCCTGCAATGCCGGGAAGGAGCACGCCGGTTTTCACCGACCAGGCAGAAATCGTGCGCGGGGGGGGCCGGGGAGCTGAGCGCCGGAAAAACACGAGCCTCTGGCGTGCACCATGGTAGTATAAACAGCTTGCGTCACCAGGTACGGACAACGCCTATCGTGTCAACAGCACTAGAAGTACGACACACGGCTACCAAGGACGTCAAGAAATACTATCCACACAAATTCCACGCACGTTGTCCCTACAAACAACCACGCACATACGTTACGGTTATTCCAATATATTCTCGGCTAGCCCCCAGTAGGTAGAGGGCCATAACACTAACACATACATATAAGTCCAGCGTAGCTGCTGCATATGTCTAATATTGCCCAACTACCACGTATGTTTTGGGTCTCGCCCAGGTCCTGAATACATACCCCCTACCATAAGTATTAACAGGCAACATAACACGCCCCCTGGATATAATTCCCGACCCAATTTGTTCCGAAGTCAGGTACATTAGGCATAAACAACACAAACGGTGGATTTGGAGATATCTCAACGACATATCCCCTCCATAGACACATCGTACCGCTTGTGCACCTTCCCCGCGGTCGAAAAAATCAGCTGGGAATTTCGTCCGGGAGGTGTTAGCCCCTTTAGAGCTCCGAAACCCCTCCCCATACTACTTCCAAGAAACTTTGTCCCCAAAAGCGGGTTTTCAGTTGAAAAGGCGTTAAGGTGTGTTGTCTTGCGCGTTATACCGTAATCGCCTGCTGGGCGATCAATGCGGTGTTTCTTTCGTGAGCTGTTCCCGCCAGCTTACACACACCGATGGCGCGTCAGGGTGGGCCGGTAGCTCCGCCCACAGATGCCGCTTCGAGCCCCCCTCAAGCATCTCCTGGTCGTACATCCACTGCGTGCCTTGCATCTGGTGTTCATACAGCTGCACCGTCAAGCACTGCAAATGGGTGACAAAACGGAAAGAACAAAAAAAAAAATCGACCGAGAGTGCAGACTTTAGACGACTTCGTACATAGAAGTGACTGCTGCGACATATATCTTGCAAGTACGGCATAAAACCTGAAAAATAATTTCTCACATACAACGATTTTAAGCGCCAAGATGAACCTTCATCCACAAAGAAGTTATCGATTGACGCTGAAGTGTGCCGGAGCGAGAGTTGCTGCGTCTGCGTTTCCCGGGGTGTGACCAAGATTGCAAGAGGATGGCTATTTTGGGCAGGCCGCGAGCGTTCAGCGCCGTCGTCGGAGACAAAATGCCCATGCGAAACGCACCCAACCACACGAGCAGCAAGTGAAAACCAAACCAAGCACGTCGCCGAGGCGCACAGCACTAAACAAGACCATTTTCGACCAACAAATCCCGCACAGCAGCTGCAGTGGAACGATCTATACACGTTTATAATTTCGGCTATGGCCACGCAATCTGGGCACACCCATCAAAACTGACTCACGTCGGGCTGCTCAATGAGGGCCCTGTGCTGCAGGTTTTCCATCTCCCTCAGCAGCTGCGAAGGGGAAAGCGGAACGGGCGCGGTTGATTTACGAGGGTCGAAATCCCGTTTCATCACATGCATTATCAAGCTGGAGCTTGACGCCGGACAGCCCGCATTTTATCTTCAGACAGCGGCGATGGCCTTCTCTACGTACAGTCAGCTTCATTTTCGGGTGCCATGGCACTAATGCGAACGAAATCAAATGTAGGTTGAGGTATTAAACAACAACGACTACACAACACCAGAACATAGGCAACATCTCCAACACCTTATAAAACAACAACAACAGCAGCAACAACAGCAACGACAACAACAGCTCATCGCTAAAAGTATGTAGAATGCACGGAGAAATAAAAAATAGCGAATCTCGCCTTTGCGGGGGTAAACAGCGAGTGGAGTCCGATCAGCTCATTATCCTCCTCCGCAAGCACGCTCTTCATCAGTCCCGACATGCTCACATCGAGGGAGGCGTGCCCACCATATCCCTGCCGTGGATCGACGCAAAAAAAAACAAAAGTGAGGGGGTGGCGGCGGCAATGGCAGCGGGGGCGGGCGGTGGGGCATACTACTTGGTTGTTTGCGCCAGTCATTTGATTAATGACCACGCATTCCTTTCGAGAAGGAGAACCGTTCCCACTCCTTTCAAAATAGAGAGCTCCAACATATGGGTGTTTGTTACGTGCTTTCCATATATTAAATCAAGCTGAATGCTCCTATTTTCCCCTTCCTGATTAGCCGTCTGTGGCCACCATCGACATCCCGGCGTAGATGTTGTTTTCTCGCTACCATCCAGTTGTACCAAAGGTCCCATGTCACTTTCGTCAATGTTCCCATCTCCTCTTAACAATATCCCGTTCAACTTTGTACGCGTCACATGGAGGAGGGGAGAGGGGGGGTACTCATTACCATGTATGGCCGCAGTCGTCAGACCATGGAGCCTCGCACCCCAAGGGGGGGAGGGGAGGGGTTGGTGGAGGAGAAGGACCTGTTGGGGGGGGGGGTTATATAATCTGTTGGTAACAACTGCAAAAAGAAGGCACAAGCAAGTTAGCATTGCAAGTTATCCCTGTGGGGTCTGGGGGAACCCTGGCATATCCACGGGTTTGCGGTTGATGTGTAGGCATGCACGTTCATACTCGAAAGGTGCCATGAAACCGACGTAGAGGCCTGGGAATGAAAATACACACAGCAGCGGAATGGCGCAACGCGCGAAAGAAACTATTCATGGAACGGCTACAGTAGTGTTTGCCTTTCGTTGGTTTAAGTTTCAACATGCGACAACCTACTCCTACGACATCCACGCACACAGCCAACCAAGGGCAGAAAGGCTGCACACTCGCCGTGGTATTATAATATGGGAAAAATACGCAAAGAAGATGCTACGTCGAACTGCGGTACGAGTATACCAACGGGAGGTCGTGTATTCAAATATATTTCATAAAAGGGAAATTATCATATTCTCAAACTCTGAGCCGTTATCTAAATCCAATATTTCCGGGGGACCGCAAATGTCTATAACATAACGCGATCAATGATAGCTTTGGCAACTGCGCTAGCTGATTCGATTGGAATAGGTGCCAGCACAAGTAACGTTTAACTTGTTACGCGAGACACAACAGAGGACTATATAGGATCGCCCCCGGCGGCCGAAAAAGATTTATATTTGCATTCGACGAAGTCCATAGGGTATACAACACTGAAGCGACGCTATGTATCATCATAAACACGACTCACCTTCGCAGACGCGGTGAATTTCTGGCCGACTCTGCCCGGCGACGGCACCGCAGAACCAGCTACCAATGCTCCCCCAGCGGCCGCAACGTTCGAGCAAGAAGACGACTGAAGCACTCCAGGTGATGAGGAAGGGCGGCAGGACGAGCAAGAGGAAGAGGACGAGGAGGAAGGGGGGGAAGAGCCCTCGTTCGGGACGGCCAGGCGGTTCACGATCGTCACGAAGTCCACGGATCTGTTTTTCATGCTCATTCCGCGGTTGAACACCTGAGGACAAGCCGCGAAGCGTTGCATTCGGACACGAGGACACAAGGACGCCAAGGACAAGGGGGGAAGGTGAAACCGTTAGAGATGTGAGTTTGCTGGCCAAAACCACCGAGTAGCTACTACCAGGAAACTGGATACGTATTTCAAATAAGTTTGTCCCCAAAAACGTGGGTGCAAATCCAACAGTGTTGCGTAAGAGGTGCTTAGTGCGCCTGGCTCATTTGGCGTGTTCGGCCCCCAGAAACGGTGCCCGAGACAAGACGCCATGCTTTTCGTTTCGGCAATCACGACAAAAGGATGCTTCGAGACAGGTCCCTGTTTGACACTTCAAGGTCTCTTTGGGTCGTACTACTCAATTTTTAGTGCAGGGGGCGGTCGGTCAAGTGGTCACACCACGGTCTCCCAGCATATTCGACCGAAACCTGTAGGGTGCACACATACATAAGTTGTAGCCAGAAAGTAGCGCAGCAAGACAGTTGCAATTTCCGTCAAATTATGTGCATAAGTATAATATGTGTTGTGTTGTTTCTCATGTACTACTTGCCGGTCCTGGTTTCCTTTTTTTCGGGGAGTACACCGCGGTCGGTCGAAGGCTTAGGCCGACGCGATCTGCATAGGGGTCCGCATCTCTTGGCCTGGTGTAAGCTAGAAACTCGTTTTTCCTCGCAGTGATTCGATACTGGGAGTGCCTCCTCCCAATATATGGCTCTCACTTTGGCCAAGAGAAGCACCTACAACGGTATTTCACCCGGCGCACGGTTCTCACCTTTGCCAAGAGAAGCACCTCCACCGAGATTTCACCGTCGTTGGTGCTGGCATCGTAGGTAGCCTTCAGCTTCGCGTGGATCATTTGGTTCGCGTGCGCCTTCGCAAGACATTTTATGAGCTGCGTTGACAGCAAGAGGGCATGCCGCAGGTCAGATGAACAACCCCGAAAACACACACACACACACACACACACACACACACACACACACACACACACACACACACACACACAAACACACACACACACACACACACACACACATACACACACACACGGCGCGGTAAGCACGTGATCAAGTGGGTAAAGGTTGTTGGACGCGTGATGGTTTGTTCGTTGATGGCTGGTTGCTGGCTGATGGTTGGTTAGCAAACTTGCCACACCGGATTCTCATGCAGCGCGCTGACACTGAAGATGGCGCGCGATGAACACTTGGCGATGGTGTCGATCAATCAGCGATTGAAGAATATACAGATCCTGGACAATGTGTACAGATGAAGTATCTAGATCGTCTAGATCGTCATCTGTCCGATATGTGCAAAGACTTAAACAAAGAAAAAAAAAATGGTGCACCGAAACCCGAATCGAAATTACACCCGGCTCAAGAATCCGAGCGGTTCAAGCCGCGGTGACGACGTCCTTCCCAACCGATATATCAAGGCTGTATCACGGCTACGGCAGGGGGGGGGGGGGGGGGGGGGGTCGCTCTTAGAGCTTATCCCTGTGGCGATCCTGATCAATGGTTGTCTGAAAGTCTAAAAAGTTCTTAAGCTTTTCAGTTTCGGGATACTTGACGACAGCTACCTACGTTTAGAGTCAACCTACAAATTATGTGTTCGGCTGTGCCAACAAAATATTTCAAAGTCTGCTTCTGAGTGAAGTAGGTACAGAGACATCGCGCGAGTGGGCTAAACTCGGCAGTGAACATGAGGGTATAGTACTACAGTAGAACAATACCGTTTATAGTACTATAACTGAAATAGTAAATACCGTAGCCTTGACAACACCAACACCCGAGTAATTTGTTACCGCATGCGCCTTGCCATCCGACCCTGCCAAGAAGATCTGCAAGTACAAGGCAACCACGTCACCCATATTCAACTGCGCTTTAAACGTATCATCGAAATTACCTGGTACCACCACGTCCGAAATGTAAGACCCGATTTGTACGAATATAAATATGGCAATACTCTATATTTATGGGCAGTAGCACTCGATAGGAACGCGGTCATTATGGGCGCGTCAAGCCTTCATCCGGTACTAATATACTAGCTTGGGGTTAGGTAGTGTAGGAGGGCCGTCAGTCAAGGTTCAAAGGGTAACACCGCAGGCAATACTCGTATTATTAATATATGTAATGTAAGAGGGCGGTCAATCAAGAGTGAAGGCGTCAAACCGCGAGAAGAAAGGCCAAACCGCTGAAAGAAAGGATTACAGTCTTCTCGCGATAAGAACGAAGGCGCTTATCGTAGTGGGGAGGGGGGAGAAGGAGAAAGAAACTATCAACAAGTGCGAAGATAGTAGATGGGATGAGCAAAAAACAAAACAAAAAAGTAGAATGATTTCACGCCTGCCGTGCAACTCCTTGGATTGCGGAACGTACACTACCAACTCTCTAAGGAAGGAGCCGTGTGGTCGATGCTGTAATCGTCAACATAAGTCGTCGACGTTCCCTCTGAATTTCCCAAGAGGGATAGTGGCATATTTGCTCACACGGTGGTCGTCCGTCCGCATTGTCAACTCTCCCGGCGATTCGCGGTCGATGATGATCGAGTCTTGCACCGCGAACCAAACCGAGATCGGCAGGGGGTTCTTGGTGATGTAGTGGTCGAAGTAAGACTGTACATGCCGGGGAGGGGGGGGGGGGGGGGAGGGGGGTAGAAGGCACGTAAGGGGCGTCTCAGTCATGAAATGGTCCTACGCCAGGGAAGGCACGCAAGTTGGAATGGTATTGTATGGTATTGTACTGAAGATCCCAGGTACAGCAGTCACCAACAATAATACCAGGTACCTGGTACGTAAAAAGGGTTGAAAGGACACGAAGGGGGTCCAGCGACGTAGTCATCGAAGGAGTCCTGTATATGCGGGGGGGGGATGCACACGATTTGCAACGGCCTGCCCTTAAGACGGGGGGGGGTGCACTCAGTTTGTGCATGGCCGTAGTCGTATGACCATAGACCCTCGCATCCCTACTATGCCGGGACCCGCACGTCGGGTGTTTACCCACCAGGCAGGCATTGCTTGCACCAAGCGCGAAGCGCCGTGAGGTGTGCGGCGAGTCCAATGAAGGGTGAAGTGCATCCTTCCAAGAACCGCTCGTAAGACGGACTTCGGCACCTTGTGCCTACATTCTAGCTCATG
Source organism: Undaria pinnatifida (assembly GCA_012845835.1). NCBI lineage: Eukaryota > Phaeophyceae > Laminariales > Alariaceae > Undaria > Undaria pinnatifida. Next base: position 1,619,904 of record JABAKD010000014.1, read on the forward strand.
GATGACAGCGTCAATGGGTTGAAATTTATTTTCTGGTGTGACCACTCCAGAGACAGCAGTGGGTATTGCAATGCAACTGCCTCGAGGGTGTCGTGCCATATTCACACTACGTGATGCGATCTTCCCCTTGTGCGGAGTTAGGGTTCTCCACCTCGCACAACATGGCCTTACTCGATAACCATCCTGGTGACCGCCAAAAAAAAAACGGTACCCTGGTTGTCTACCTCACGAAGTGATTGGCCTGTTTCACAGCGTCGTTGCCAACCAATGCCAGCTCCAATATACATCTAATGGTTTATTGTGTCGGTGCCAACCGAGGCTAACTTATATATATATTTTAGGGGGGTGGGGGGGGTCTCACTCATGCAATGGTCGAAATAGTCGTGTATATGCGGGGAGTGGGGGGCGGGAGGCCTAGAGAGAAGTTTCAAGTCATGTAATGGTCTCGTGCGCTTGTGCTACGTTACATGCGTCTCTTCTGGAACACAAAACACAACGGTGTTGATATTGATATTGATATGTTGATATTGATACTGCAGTGTCGCGGTACTCAAACGCGAGGCACGTAAACCCAAGCGCATTAACCAGGATACACGCGGTTTCTACCTACATGTACCAGGTATATGGGCACAGTAGTGCAAAGACATCAACAGCACCCTGTCGCGCAAAGACCGATACAATCTTCCACAAAACGGACAGATTAGATACCCATTTCATCCCCTACATCTTTCGGGGCAGGTGAACCCCTGATTTATCAGATCTGCACGGTTCACATCATGCTCGTTGCGTGGAATCAGTGTCAACCGGCTCTTAAGTACATTTTCGCCGGCTCGAATCTCTACGATACAACTCTAACACAACATTTCATAACCGCAAAATACAGCATCTAGAATATCTAGATCGTCATCTGTCTAATGTGTGAGAGCACGCTTGCTTACTGTGTTTTTCGCAAGGTGAGATCTGTGTCACACGGCTCTTGCGAACATGTCTGCCGGCGGCTCGGATCTGCACCATACAGCTCTTCCACCACACCTCATACCGGCAAGCACAGCTTATATTAACAGCATCTGTTAAGCTCCTTTGGGGGCCGTGGATAGCGACCAAAAAAATACGGCGATTGCGATATTCTCAAGCGTCTACAAGCACACCGTGAGCGCGGCGCAGTACAAGTACATAGCATCATGCCGCGCCCGTCTCGTGCGAGCCTTCGCATTGTTGCCGTTCCGACACCCGTTCTATCACCGTCAACCAGCCGTGGCCGATGCCGTAATCGTCAAATTTCTTCATCAATGTATCCATCTGCAATCTCACAGGGCTTGACACACACTATACCTGGATCGTGATCTGTCTGACCATCCAGATTATCCAGATCGTGATCTGACTGTTCTGTGCAAGCTTCACTCACGACTCTGCTTCTCACCTGGCGCCTCTCGAGGGGCATGACACGCCCACAGGTCGTTAGGTTAAAGTCCAGCCCGCTGATGCCGCCAAGCCTAACGCTGCCTGGGACCGTATGGGGCGGCTGGAAGCACCGTCGAAAAACACACAGCACGGCGGGACGACAAAACTGCATTTAAAAAACAAAGTGATAAAGCTGCGTACCAGGGTATGTTCAGTTGACGGGGAACGGGACGGTGAAACGGCAAAATACAATAAACACCGACCTCACAGCAGACGTATTAGGAACAAGTTCAACAATAAAATATCAACTCCATGGTACGGTAGACCAGAGGGGGGGGGGGGGGGGGGGGGGGGGGGGGGTACTCATTTGGTGCTTGACTTAGTTATTCGGCCATTGAGCAAGCATCCCTTTCGAGGCGGAGGATCATTCCTACTCCTAATGGACACGTCCAACATTTGAGAGGGGCGTACTTGCAGGCCCAAGCATGTCAGGATGGTGGGCAGACCAAGATGTTATGAGAGGCCGCAGTTGGTCTCCCTTGATGGGTCGCCCATCTACTACTCTTGAGCTAGCATATTAACCATTCCATTTCCACTTCCCACTATTTCACTACCGCAAAAATGACTCAAAAACGCAAATTCCAACTAGTTTTTTCCGCTAAAAACGTGGGTGTGGTTTTCAAGGGGTAACTCTTTTAGAACCGTAGCACAACAAAACGAACAGATTCCAAGTAGTTTCCCCAAAACTCACGTGCGCATTTCCAAACGGGTTAACCCCTCCACCACTGGAAACCCGTTTTGGGGGTAAAACACTTGGAAATAGTGTAGGGAGGGGTTTGGGGGCTCTTTAAAGGTTAAGGGAAATTAGAGGTTTTGAAGCACACAGCAGGACTGTCTACTACTTATGGTAACAAAATACATGGAGGATTTTCCAGAGGTTGCGCATGAGCAGCCGAAGGTTCAGACTTAGACCAGGTTTTGAGTTGTCTTCGAGATAACTCGAGATGAGGTCCACCTCTCGGCGCGCTGTTTCCTGGGCGTGCCTCACCTTGCTCGTCTCTCCCGACCCTGCCGGGGTCGGCGTCGGTCGTGCTTGCGTCGTCTCTCTGCCGGGGGTGCTCTCTTTGCTTTTTTTTGTCAAAAAAGGTCAAGTTGTCTATTGGTACGTATAGATACAAAACATTCTGCCTCGGTGACCATGTAAAACAAACGTGTGGGAAGATAGTAGGATGCGTCGCTTTTAAGTATGAGGTCGAGGGTTCAAATCCCACCCGAGCCCTTACTTTTGGTATGTGTTCACGTGGAACAACGTATCAACTAGTATGCTCAGAGAGTAGCTCGCGTCCCTTTCGAGTTATGAGTATCGGCACGCAGACTGGGATTTGATTCGCACCGGAGCGCTTCCGATTTTTTCTTTTTGTGCCGTTTTTTTTCCATCTCTTCCTTTTGTTAGGCACCGTGTGTGGTTCACAACAGGGTACCTGGACCTGATATGTTAGTATTATACTGCTGTACGCTGCTGTACGACGTACGAGTATGTGTTTTGTATCTGCCCGTGATGTTTTTTATAACGTAAAACAACGTTGTATGGTTAGAAAGTAGCTCTCTCTACTTTTGAGTTATGAGTACCGGTGTGCAGTCTGGGATTCAATTCCCACAGGAGCGCCTCCGTTTTTGTTTTTGGTGTACCTTTTTTCAATCTCTTCTTTCTGTCAGGCACCGTGTGCCGTTCGTAACAGGGTACCTCGAGCTGATGTGGTAACATCTACTGCTGTTGTACGCTGCTGTACGACGTACGAATATGTGTTTGTATCTGCCCGTGATGTATTTCTGCTGCTGCTGCTTCTCTGTGTTGCTATCCTGCTGTTGCTGTAGCTGCAGTGCTGCTGCTTGCTACTGCTGTTCATCATCGTGTGTGTGCCAGATTACGCAATTTGTTGCTGTGGTTTATTGCACCTGACTAACAAAGTTCTTTGTACTGTACCCCTTGGCAGTACCGTCGCATGTACAACCTCGACTTACCTGTAATCCTACACTTATAACACATATCATGCATCCTCGAAAAATACGGGTATACGCGCAGAGCCAAGGCGGGCGGCCGTCCGCCGCGGCGAAGCCCCTTTGGTGTACACTACCAGCTATATATGATGAAAAATATTTCAAGGACGTCAGCCGTGAGTTCGACGAATTTCGGGTCAATACTCATCTTTGCAAGCTGCGTTGTTGGTACTTGTAATACACTACACGGGTGAGCTTTTTATCTGGTAGGGGTCACGTTTTTTGTCCACTATAATGGTTAGTGTTGGTATTTTACTTCAGGTGAGTATTTTCGATTACATGTGCGGCCCGACAAGACAATAAAAACTCGAAAAAAAACAGTAAAGTAACGTCTTCGACCAAGATCTGTGGCCTAACATAACAACAACAAAAAACTCAGGAAAGCGCAGTAATGTAGCATCTTCGACCAGATTTGTGGCCTGAAATGACCAGAAAACCAAGCAGGAGAGCAATTGACTGCATCTTCGATCAGATTTGTGGTCTGACCTGACAATAAAACCATGTAGGGGCGTAACATAATAGCATCTCCGATCAGACTTGTCGCCTGACACCACAAGAAAACCATGCAGGAGCGCAGTATAACGGAATCTTCGACCGCACTTGTGGCCTAACATCTCAAGATTACCATACAGGAGGGCAGTACAGCAGTGGCGGTCCCCCTATAGTGCAGAAATGTGCCCGCCGTAAATAGCCGCACTACAGCGGCAACCGGACTACTCGGGATACTGCGACCACTAATTGTTCCCATCGGTGCCAAGTAATTTCCCAAGCATTGTAGCGGGCAACCGGCACTATTCGACGACCACTGGAGGGGCCACTATCGCAACAGCACCTTCAACGATACTCGTGGCCAGATATGATACGACAAGAAAACCACGCAGGCGTGAAGAACACAGCAGTGGTGGTCTTGCTATAGCGGCCGGTATGTGGCGGCCGGAAATACCGGCACTACAGCGGCGACCGGCGCTACGTCGCATACTTTTGTTGCACTACAGGTTGCTCCCATATGTGCAAAGCGACTTCACAGCGTTCTAGCGGGCAACCGGCACTACTGAACGGGCACCATAGAGGGACCACTATGTCAGAGCATCTTCGAACAGACTTGCGGCCTGGGGTTAAAGTGACAATAAAACCTTGCAGATGAGAAGTATACCGCATGACACGCAATGCAGCACACCCCCTGTGACGAACGTCAGAGGAGAGATTGTTCAAAACCAAGGAGGGAAACGCAACGCAGCATCAGATAAGACCTACCGCAGCATCAGATATAGATACGTACCGGGGTCACCATCAAGAAACAAAAAAAAAACATCCACGTTTAGGCCATTTTTTATGGTACACCGATCCATGCCACAGATGTCCCTGACATTTGTTTCGCCGCTGAAAGATCGAGACGCCGACATGAGAGTTCCAAACACTACTGTGTATGGCAAAAACGAGTCTAGATGCAGAAGCTAACGAACAATGTTCAATATATTCGTTGTCAACTCGTAGGGGGGTGGGGTTACGACGTTGAAAATCTGAAACACACACAAACGCGCCGAAGCGCCACAACACACTACAGACCATGGCGACCGAGGTGCGCGAGGGTCGAGCGGCAGCTGCTCGGCAAATGGCCCAAGGGGCTGCCGCATCTTCGCGAATTGCTGCTGTTCTGTGTGTGTGCGCGTGCGGGGGCAAAATTGCGGCCTGACCTCGAGACAACATCTGGAGAAGAAATACCTTGGCCCGATCTCAGCCTGAGATCAGGACGAAAAAACGCTTTTCGGTGGATTTCCCGATCTTGGAAACTGTCTGAACCAACATTCGTCTCCATATGCAGTGTACACAGATCTTACACAGGGGAATCTTGTACAGACCAAGATCTATGGCCTACATCGGGGTACAGGCTGGTTCGAGTAAAAAAAAAAAAAAATCTCTCCCCCACGAATACCGCTCGCAATATCGAGTCACAGAGTGAATATTTGGTATCGTAGAAACCCCCATGACCAGTGGAAGAGGCTGACATGGCCAAAAAAAGATAACCGGCCTCGGACGGTCTCCACGAGCGAAACTCGTATCGACCAATAACAGACCTTCAATTTTTTCAATAATGTTCAGGCGTTTATCAGCGCGGGCGAATACAAAATTGCGCCGCATTTTGCACAATCCGGTTGGACGTTCTTCAAGGCATGTCCGCATAAATTTTCGCGCAAAAATCGAAGATCTGACTTGCCTGTGTTCAACATGAAGCAAAATCTGGCAAAAAAACTGGGGCCTACACTAAACCCAAGTCATTTGAAGGAAATAACGTATCTTACTCATTGACGTACAAAAGTCCAAATGTCCACGCCGCGTTTGAGAGATGGACCCTGAATTCTTGCATACGTGTTCTACATACCCATCCCAAGGCCTGACCGGCTGGGGGCGGGGGGGTTCTTTCTTTTTGCCGAAACAAGTTGGGCTAAGGTGGTCCACATTTTCCGACAAATCTTATCTGACGAAAATTAGGCGGAAAAAAAAAAAATGGGTGGGGTTCTTCGCAAGGGCACATAGAAGACTTGTGCAAGATTTCACGGTCTGAATCGAAAAAACGGCGTGGACAATCGCCGAGGAATAATTTTTTTTATAACGTGAACCAGCCTGTACCATAAAAAGTGGCCTCAGGGAAGATGTTGTGAAGATGTTTACATAACCGCATATCTCGGCACTCGCACCCTACCTCGCAGTCGGAAAAAAAATCGAAAAAATGGTTCGAGGGGCTGTGCTATCGTGTGTGTTATACGGTGGTACAGTAGCTATACCGGTAGTGTCTTCGACCAGACCTGTGGCCTGACATGATAAGAAAATATGGCATGAACCGCGGCCTACCTTCCACCTAGAGAGCCAGGGCGCTGGCTGCGGTTGTCCGTCGAAGCGGTCTGCGCCGCTGCTTGCGACCATCACGTCGAACTTATCGGCCCCAGCAACCACCTGCACACCAAAAAAAGCACAAGGGAGGCGGCGCTGAACGTGAAAAAGACAGCGAGGTACTCATACTTGATTCCAGGAAAAAAGAGCGAAAAAGCCGTGTACACCGACAGTCCGGGGGTACCCGGGAGCGGGGGGGGGGTTGTTGCTGTTGTTGTTGTTGTTGTTGTTGTTGTTGTTGTTGCTCTTGTTGTTGTTGTTGTTGTTGACACATCATCGTCCGCGTCAAACCTATCAAAATGAAATTGTAGCACGAGAGGTAGATTTAGCTGTAGCTAGGAACTAGCGCAGCAGGACGTTTGTAACTGTCAACTTTGTGAGTGTTTGGGTGGTCAGCAGGCTCTGCAGGAAAAATTCAAACGGGTCCCTGACTACAAGAATATTTTAACCACGTCTTCTGCGAGTTCGCAACGGGCAACGGGTCCCTAATAGGGTATTTCATGAGTCATGACTCGACCTGCGCGTCCGCGCAGAAGGCTTTCAAAAGGTCGCCGGTCGAGTCCGGTCGGGTCCGGGTGCTCGAAATCTTGCAGGTCGGGTCGGGAGATTTTAAAAGCCTCACGCGTCGAGTTGGGTCACCCTGAACCGACCCCGAACCCCGGCCCGTGAAAAACTCCTGCTACTTTCAGGGGCTTTGAAAATCAGCAACACGCATTCGGTGGTCAAAAACTGCGAAAACCACAAGCAGATTCCACAAAATAAATGCGATTTATGCTAAACTAGAACGAGCGACGACATTGCCTGCACAACGCTCTATGAAGGAAGCGCGCGGTAGTTCAAGCAGTAAGACCCCGCCAATGTTGCTGTGTGCTGTTTTGCTGCTGCTACTCCTACTTTGGCTGTCGCCATCATCCTGACTGCTGCGCGAAAAGCTAACGGCAAACAGTACCGTTCTTCAAGATCTTCCCTCGAGAACAGACATTGAAATTATGACGGGTACCCGCCCCAACGGGTACGCGGGTACTCGGCACAAAAGCCGGCACCATGGTACCCGGTCGTCATCATGGCCTTATGCAGAGGGCCGGAAAGGTCCGGGGTCCAAAACATAGTCGGAAACCGTTTGGGGCGGGTACCCGAATGGTCCTATCTCTTAATACCTACCTCATTGTCACATGGAGAACCGACTCTAATAGGATGGTTTCACGATTCGGCGTTCTTTGGGAGAGGGGGAGAAAAGGAATGGGGAAAGGGGTGTACTCTAGAGACGGGGACGGGGGGTAGCCGATATTCATGCATGGTCGTAGTCGTGTGACCATAAACCCTCGCATCCCTACAGCAGTGCCGGGACGGAGCACATTGGGTTTTCACCGACCAGGCAGGCGTTGCTTGCAACAAGCGCGAAGCGCCGTGAGGCGTTCGGCGAGTAACATGAAGGGTGAGCTGCAGCCTACTAGAAACCACTTGTGAGGCGGACATGCATATGGATGACAGCTTCAATGAGTTTATCAATTTCCGGTTTGGCCACTTCCGGAGACAGCAGTGGGGGTCCTACGTAACTTCCTCGTGGGTGCCGTACCATAAACACTACCAGGTACGTGATGAGATAGTTTATTTTTGCGCGAAGTAACGGTTGTCCACCCCGCACTAATGATCTAACTCGACCGTCAGCTGTATCGACCGCCAAAGAAAAAGAAGGTGCCCTGATGGCCTAGCTCATGTTGTGAGCATGTGAGGGGGGGGGCGGGGGAGGGCGTACTCATTTGTTGCTTGCCTTAGCCGTTTGAGCATTGACCACGCATCCCTTTCGAGACGGAGCACCGTTACTACTCCTAATAGAGACACCTCCAACATTTGGGCGCTCATTGCGATTCTTACATATACTACACGGAAACTGTTTGCTTCTCCTATCCCCGTCCTGTTTCGCCGTCTGCGGCCACCATCTATCTCCTAGGATAGCGACCGTTTTCTCGCTACTATTTCTAGTCTACCAAACTCTTCCATGTCACATACGTCTAATTTCCTCATCTCCTCCAACGCATCCCGTTCCTCCTTGTATATTTCACTCTCCTACTATGTGAATCCTACTCTCTATTGTTGTGTCACACGGGCACATACTTGTAGCCACGTCCTCCTCCTTCCAACTATTGGTATATCTCTTCTTGCCGACAGGTCCAGGTCCTCTACACGAAATCGCTGTTTCAGCTTTTTCGCGTAGTTCATTGGACCGTGCAGATACGTTTTCAATCCAATATCCTCCCTCAACCCCCTCTACATCTCCAAGTGCTTCTCCTCTTTCACCTTATTTCTTAGTGTTTGCCTTTCCCCTTCTCCTATTATATATTTTACTCCTGCCTTGTACCCGCCAAACTTCTCTGTACACAGTACCTCTTCTTGGCCTCCCACTTAATGCTTCCACATATTTCTCGACTACGTTATCTAATTCCAGCTCGCCATTTTGTTACTTTCTCCCATACAGCATTATCAACTGTGGCTGGCAACCTCTTTTCTGGCATATTATTTACTTTATATTGCCATTTCAACTTTCTCACGTCTCTACTTGTTTTTGTGGGTACGTTCCTAGTTCTGCTCTCCACACTGTACTAGTCGTCGTACTCCAGCATCCTATTTATTATCTTTTTGGCTGCTGTCATCTGCACTGTTTCTAGTTGTTTTTCGAACTTCGCGTTCCCTTCTTATACTTCTTTTGCAAACTCTAACTTTGGTGCAATCACATTCATTAAAAATAAATACTGTAGTCCTAGTGTCAAGGTGCGGGTCTGATAGGATCGCATCCATCTTGCCTACTTGTGATCTGCCCTTTCCTATTACTTTTTCTATGTGTGCATCCCAAGAGCAGTTCTTTGAGATCTCTACGCCAAGGTATGTATACTGGTCTACGATCGGCAGTTCACCATGGTACGTATACTGGTCTACGATCGGTAGCCCACCAAGGTGGGTATACTGGTCTACGATCAGTAGGTCATCTTCTCCCCACTTCCGTTTGACCTTTGCCGGATTCACCTTATCTTCGATACATACAACTACCGCGATTTTTTTCACGTTTAATGTCACTCTCCATTCCCTAGTGCAATCTAGTGCTTTATCTGTTTCTGCAACCCTTCGGGTGCTTCTGATATCCCCAAGAAATCATCCATAAACATCAACCCCGACACCGTATGTTCCCCCATCGTGACTCCTTGATTTGCTGCTTCGACTGCTACTATCATGTCATTAATATATACCTTGAATAGACTGGGTGATAGTGCACATCCCTGTGCAACTCCTTGTAAAATATCAACATATTTTTGGATATTTCCCCGTCCAGCATCACAGTATTTCTCGCACATTCCGTCATATTTTTCATAATTCTCCACACCTTTCCTTTAGTCCCAATTTACCACATCTGTTTCCACAACCCATTCCTCCATACTGTGTCATAGGCCTTCAGTACATCTAGGAGAAAAAAGTACGTCGTTAGCCCGGCGTCTTTCGTACCTTCAATTATATTACCTAATGTGTACACATGGTCTACGCAACTACGGTTTGGCCTAAATTCTGCTTGCCCTTCGCTTATTATTTTCTCCTTCTCCAATACTGTGAGGGGGGGGACCGAGGAGGGGGGGGAGGGGGGCGTACTCATATGTTGGTTGCGATAGTCCTCTGACCGTTGACCACGCATCCTTTTCGAGACGGGGTTGGATAACACGATGCAAAGAACCGCTCTTTTGTGGGAGAGAGAAACGGAGGATGGGAGGGGGGGGGTGTACTCCTTTCATCCATGGCCATGCGGGGAGGGGCGTACTCACTGGCTGCTTGCCTTAGCCATCTCACCATCGACACGCAATCCTTTCGAGACGAAGCACCATTCAGACTCCTAATAGACACGCTTCCAACATTTGGGGAATCAGGGCATGACCGACTGAAGAAGGGAGATAGGACGGGCATACTCACCTTGTAGACGTAGGGCATCCATCTCTTTATGTCTCGCTCTATGTGAACATTCCGGAGTTCAGGGTGCAGTTGATACGTGTGGCTGCTGGCGGGGTGACGCTTCTCGGCCAAACGCTTCACTGTAGACAGCACCGCGCTGTAAACAAAGACAACTCGGCGGGCGGTACGTGCGACGATATGGCTCAATAGTCGATGGCGTGCACAGGCAACAGGTGAGGAAGCACAAACACTTTGTCAAACACGCACATATCATACAGATGACGATGCATATAGCCGCACACGTGTTCGACAAGACCTTTCTCGGCCAAACGCTTCACCTACGTATGATGCCGCGCTGTGAAAAAACAACAGAAGTCAGCGGGCAACAAGCAGCAGAGCAGTAATCTCGATGTCGCTCAAGTCCACAAAAAAACAGATACGTGTCCTAAACATGCTGAACCTTCGATTTGGTGTTAACTCCACATAAAAAGGGTTCGTGTCGAAAACATGCTATATTCCGATTCATCAGGATTGCGAGGGATTCTGCCGATGATACTTGCGGTCGACGACCCTCTGTCACGTTGTCGCTCGCCCCAGAGACACTGGCGCGCTGCGACATAGAGTATTGGGCGCGCGATACGAGCACTTAGGCGGTTCAATAGTCGCTGGCGCGCACTGACAACCAGAGATGTCGGATTACCGCCAAAATAGCTTGTGCTTACGCGAATTACCGCAAAAAGAAGCAGAATTTGGGCTGCTTGCGGGTAATTACTAAAGTCCAAACGTGGCAATGTGACAGCCAGCGGAACTGCCTGCGGAAGGAAACGCAGGGATTCCCTAGAGAGAAACGCGTGGCTTTAGTGAACAGGGGACAGGGGGTATTGCGAAACTACAGCTGCCTAGACCAATTTCTCGCCGCTAAAGTGACCTCGCCGCAATGCCGTAATGCGGTAATCCAGCATAGTAGCTGATAACAGACGTAAACGTAAAGCTACGTATGACACCACATACGGGTACCAGGTAACCGGTCACACGTAATGTAACCCTCTGAGGAATTTCCAACATGATGTTGCAACATACGAAGGATGACATCATCTCGGGATTTCTGCAAGGATGTAAACAAAGCATTTCGATAAGTTGTCCCGTACATGGTTTACATATAAGATATGTATATATACATATATATATATATCCCTCCACTGTCTGTGTGGGGTTTCAGAAAGAGGAATGTACTATTTGCAAGTACGCGTCAATTTTTGTTTCGTTCATTCCTGACTCCTGGTTATCGGCTTCTTCGCATTGGGTGATCGTACGGACCCTTCCTTTCATGTCAATTTTAGGCTTTACCCCTTCCGTCGCGCCAATAACAATCCAAAACTTCGAGGTAGTTTTTGTGTCCCCACCAGACATCTGGTGATGCATCTATCGCAGAAGATCGGTTGAAAATACTTTTCGTAGCTAGTCGGCAGCCGTCGTTGATACTTTTCATAAAAATAGAACGCTCACGTGTCCTGGACGTGAACCACCTCCGCATTCGTCAGCCCCTTCAGATAAACCACGGGCACTTTCCCACCAAGGTAGTCCATTTCCTGCTCGCGAAACTTGAAAATTTTGTGCACCAGCTGGCAAAGCTCTTTGCAGTTGCAGTCGTTCGGCAGATGAGCCGTAGGGCTAGGCTTGGCGGCTAGAGTAGCCGCCGAGGCACTCGAGGAAGAGGAACAGCATTTCCGGGCACCGCTACCGCCGCCACCGCTACCACCGCCGCCGCCACCGGTACCGCTACCGCTACCGCTACCGCCACCACTACCAGCAGACGCTCCTACACGGGACCTCGAAGAAGGAGGAGAAGGAGATACGACTGCAGGCCTCGAAGGAGGATGTGAAAAGGGCCCGCCACCCGTCTGGAATACACCGATACGCATCAATTTGGTGCCCGGACAACAACAAGGACGAAAGGGTGGGTTGGTGAGTCATTCTGGAATGCAAGAACGAGCCAAAAAAAAAAACTAAAAAAAAACAAGCACACAGTCGAAGCGGAAGCAGATCGTCAAAATGAAAACAGAGACACGGAAACTCGTACACAAATCGATAACCTGACAGGGTACCGCTGCAGATGCGTTTGCGAGGAAACGCGAAAAGGGCTGCAGACAGCAGTGGTTACTCCGATACAAGACCACCCCGACACAAGTCGAAGCACGCGCTGTTAACTACACATTGCTACTACTGGTATCTGTGGTGGACAGTATACGGCTGTTGTATGACCAGACATTCCGATTTGACCACGTTAGAGCCCCAAAATCCGTCCCTGTACTAATTCCAAGTAATGTGTCCCCAAAAACGAGTTTCCCGAAAGTGCTTATCTTGGGCCCTCTTAACCGGTGACAACGGAAGGCCGAAAGTTTGAAATTCCCGAAGATCCCAGTCGAACTTTGCCTGAATGGTCGCCTATGGACCCAATTTGGTGAAAAAAAAAAATCAAATTTTCCAGAACCGCGTCCTCTTCCAACCTTTCCGACTCGGGTTGGTTAGCGTTCCGGGAAAAAACGACTTCTCGCGGCGATCTTGGCCAATATCGGCCTGAGAATTTCTCAAGCAGATCTTGGATCAGACGCGGCGCAATTTCGTGTTCTCCGCACACTTCGTTCGACGAAATCAACGACAGCGTCGTGAACTCTTAACGTGGCGAGCTAAGGCTCCGACCCCCCCTTGGTGTACAGCGCTCACTCCACGGCCGTTGATTTGTGGCGGGCGCCGATCAGGATTCTGTTAAAAACACATACTGGTGGCTGGTGTGTAGAAAACTGAGACAAAAACTCTCTATCGTCTCCCAACGGGCGAAAAACATTTTTTGAGAGGATGCGACGGAAGACCACAGGACAACACAAGCAACTTCTCACGCCCTAGGGCATGGATCGAGATGAAGTCTTCAGCGCTGTCACCTACACTCATGTGGCCTTGTCCAGAACAAAGAGGAGTGACCATAGGTTGTCTCTATCTCGAGATCGAAGGTCAATCGTGTTTGGCGGGCAGTGTTGATCAATGCGTGATGGAAAATAGACAAATTGACCTGTTGGACCGCATGACCCAAAAAATTACCAGAAACAATATTTATATCGTTTTTCCCCCATAGCGACGTTACCCGGAATCTTGCAGCAAATAACCCCCAAAAAAAAATTGCATTTTTTTTTTCTGCCAAACTATCGGCTTTCCATTGTCATCGGTCTTAGAGCCCCAAAATATCTCCCTCCACAAAGTTCAAGTAAGTTGTCCAAAAAAAAAAATACAACTGTAAAGGCGTCAAACCGATTTACCCACTACTGCATAGAGCACAATCAAAGATGAGGCAGGTCGTCAAGACAAGACATAATAAACCTAAATCAGAAGTCAGCGTACACATTACTTTTTATCGAAACCCGTTGACAGGTACATATGGATTCCAAGTAGTGTTTTCGCAAAATTGGGTTTCTAGTCGTGAAGGTGTGGATACCAGTCCCTATTCCCTAGATTGTACCGCCTCCTCATCACTATAATCCTTCAAGATCATCCTGGCTCCTCGAGGCAGACCCAGAGGTGTTTTCTCATCGTTGACCCTCGAGCGTGCCGTTACGCACATAACCCACCTCGGTGTGTCTCCACACCTCCATCAGAGAAAGAAAACCTGCGAAGGGACTACCGTCCGACAAAGGGGTGAATCAAAAAATTTCAGCACCTGGAGTAACGTACGCGAAACTACGGCAAAACCGTGGATGAATCAGCTAAAGCTCCTCACCCCTTTGTACAGACCAGACACGGGAACGACCCTTCCACGCTTTAACGCAGCTTTGGCCCGGTGGCGGAGGTTCTTCCACATAAGCTTCAGTGGGCCGGAGTCCAACGCGTGGCAGTGGTCCTCCTTCCACTTCATGCAGCCTGTCGCCGGTCTGGTGGCCAGGGGGGGGTTGATTGGGGCCGGGGTAGGGGTCGGGGATAAGTTAGGGTTCAGGGTTGGAGTCAGGGTTGGGGATGGGGTTGGCGAGTTGGTGGTGGTGTATATTATGCTCAACTGACCTGGGTTAGACTGTTGCAGTAGCACAGTAGCAGCGGCAGCAAGCAAAGGTTGGGGTTGGGGTTGGGGCTTGGGGGGGTGTGGCGGTAGTGTCACATGCTCAGTTGATCTGGGTAAGACACTTGCAATAGCAATACACGATGGGGTCGGGGGCTTCCATAGGGTTTTGGTTGGTTTCAGGGTTGGGGTTAAGGTTAGGGATGGGGTTGGGGGAGTTGGAGGTCGTGTATGTACTCAATTGACCGGGTTTAGACAATCAGTACAGCAGTAGTAGCGGCATCAAGCATAGGTTGGGGGGGGGGGGGCTTGGGAGGGTTGGCGATAGTACACATGCTCAATTGGTCTGGGTCAGACAGTTCCAGTAGCAATACACGTGGTAGTGGCAGCAAACAGGAGTGATACATAGAAACATGAGCTGGTGTATGGGCAGTACCCGTGTAGTGTGTGCTGGGGTTGCGGGTGTTAGGGTTGGGCCAAGTGGGGACGGGGGTGAGAAGAAGGCAGATTTGGGCGATGGCATCGCCGCAACGCGTGCATGGTTGCAACGACCACGATGTCACGGATGATCATCATCTGCACATGTTCGCGGGGTGGGATCTGTATGACCTGCGTTACCTGCACATGCAGCCTTTCGCCGGCCAGGTGGCCCAGTGGATAGGGTGTGAAATGTCGGTACAAGGCACAATTAAACGCGGTGCAGCATAAGCCAAATGCGGTGCAACCTGAGCCAAATGCGGTGCAACATGAGCCAATAAGCTTCCACACATGAGACAATCTGATCAAAAACGTCAAGCAGTCTGCAACCGGCCTGGTGGCCAGTTGGTGCCGGGGGTGGCGTGTGAACTGTCGATATGATCCGCGTTACACAACTAAATGCCGTGCAACCTGAGCCAAAAACCTTCAACAAATATAGAGACCATGTTAAAGCGTACAGTCGTCCTCAGTCCTCAGTCTGCCGTCGACCTGGTGGCCAGGTGGTCCCGGGGATGGGGGGTGACCTATGAGCACGCTACAGTACACGTTACACAAATAAATGCGGTACAACCTACGCCAATAAACTTCAACGCATACGATCATATGGTTCAAGCGAATTATCTGACATGAAAAGGGTCGAGGTTCGCACAACATAGCTTCGAGATAGCGTTGCAATCCAATTGCAACTAAGATATTGGCAATTCATGTCGGCCCCACTTAAACGCCTCATGATACCACGGAAACCCATCGAACTGTTGTGGTGAAACTGGAAAACCACTTGGACTTAGTAAGGAAACTATATTACTTGGTTAAAGTATTGGGAAGTCACGCGTTTCAGTACGAACTATGTGGATCTTTCAATAGGGATAATAACATTCAAATGGGCTAATCAGAGGCAAGGGATACATAGATGCAGTAAAACGGGCCTACACGACAACCCGAGTGAGCGTAGAAAGGAGCCCGAGCTACGGTAAGCGTGGACCAAAGAGATGATATACCAGGAGAATGTGGGAACTTGTACAGCAGTAGGCCAATGAACAGCACTGTTCTAGTAGATACCCTTGGGGAATAGAGCTGATTCTGAGAGATGTTGCCAGCAGGCATGAGAGGCTAGTATAGCATGTCTAAAAGCTAGACTGCTCGCACAGGACTGTTTTGTAGGCAGGGCGAAACAGCCGTTGAGACCGATGACAATGGAAAGCCGATAGGTTGGCCAAAAGGTTTCCAAAATTTTTTTTGGGTTAGGAGCCGTCCAAACGAGGAAAAACAAAACGAAAAACAAAACGAAAAAGAGAAAAACCTTTCGTTGTTTATAAAAAGAACATGTTCATTCCAAACGGCACAAAAAAAAATATCTAAAAAACTAAAAATTGCTGATCTTCCACGCTAAAACTCGCGGTGCAACTTGACAGAATACTAAAACCGCCACAGCATGCCGATTCGCGGCGAATGCACCCAACGACGCAGCTGAACACACTCAACTCCCACACCCGAGTCACCCCTGAGAGTACGCGGCTCGTGGTCGAACCCGCTCCCCCGGGAGTGCTCCAGAAGTTGTGATTTGTTCATGGTTGTTTGTCGGAAGCCGTTGGATTACCGGGTGGCACCCTCATCGAAAAATGTATCGCCACAGCCACGTCTTGACCCTCTGATTTCTTGCATAGCCACCCCTTGGCCATACCCTACCCATACATGCTGGCCTCGACGGCGGACAAGCACCGTGGCAGCCCCACGTGCTACCCCGCCCACTGTGTGCATGCGAACCGGTCGCCCTATGTTCCTGTTCGCGCTGTATATCCCATATTTCGCTATTTTTCATCCCATTTTCGTTTTCTTGAATGGTTTTGGGATGAATAAAACGAAAGAGCAGAACGGGTTTATCGGGATCTATACTGCTAGTTTCTGCTATCTGACCAATGAAACTCGGCTATTCTTTAACTCCGCTCTTCATTTTTTTGTTCGTTTTTTTTTGCTCGTTTGGACGGGCCCTTACTATTTGCTGCAAGATTCCGGGTAACGTCGCTATGGGGGAAAAACGATATAAATATTGTTTCTGGTAATTTTTTGGGTCATGCGGTCCAACAGGTCAATTTGTCTATTTTCCATCACGCATTGATCAACACTGCCCGCCAAACACGATTGACCTTCGATCTCGAGATAGAGACAACCTATGGTCACTCTCCTTCGTTCCGGACAAGGTCACATGAGTGTAGGTGACAGCGCTGAAGACTTCATCTCGATCCATGCTCTAGGGCGTGAGAGGTTGCTTGTGTTGTCCTGTGGTCTTCCGTCGCATCCTCTCAAAAAATGTTTTTCGCCCGTTGGGAGACGATAGAGAGTTTTTGTGTCAGTTTTCTACACACCGGCCGCAAAATGTGTTTTCAACAGAAGCCTGATCGGCGCCCGCCACAAATCACTGGCCGTAGAGTGAGCGCTGTACACCAAGGGGGGGTCGGAGCCCTTAACGAGCTCGCCACGTTCAGAGTTCACGACGCTGTCGTTGATTTCGTCGAACGAAGTGTGTGGAGAACACGAAAATACGCCGCGTCTAATCCAAGATCTGCTCGAGAAATTCTCAAGCAGATCTTGGCCAACATCTGCTTGAGAATTTCTCAAGCACATGTTGGCCAAAATCGCCGCGAAGAATGGATTTTCCCCGGAATTTTGGAAAGTCTCAAAAAACAAATCTACAAAATTGGGCCCATAGGCGACCTTTCAGGCAAAGTTTGGCTGGGATCTTTGGAAACTTCAAACTTTTGGCCTTCCATTGTCGCCGGTCTGAGCACCCCATCCCTTAGGAAGAGTATCATCGGAGCAATTGAGTTCGCCGTGCAGCAGGGTCACCACCCCCCCTGTGTCAGTGCACCTCGTCTCCTTATCTCATCCGACCAGAAGAAGTAACAATAAAGACGATAATACAGCTTTGTGCCTTGAATTGCGAGCTACTGCAAGAGAAAGAAGGATATGTTAATTTGGATGACGGTAATTGCATCACAGATTTACGGAATGGAGAGGATCAGGCCCAGCAATAACCACTTCCACCACAATGTGCCCAACTTCTTAACGTACTCAAGGGTGTCCATGGAGGAAGGCAAGTTGGCGTGATGGCATCCTTGCAGCCCTTGTACCGCTGTAACGCTTACGACTGTATGCAGGACCTGCATGAGCCGCACATGTTCGCGGAGTGGAATCTGAATAATCCATTATCTGCAAATGCCGTCTGTCGCATACTAAGTGCTCAGAAGGTCATGAGAAGTGACGTATTTGTGTATGTGTGTATGACGGCATCGCTGAAATGCTTGCATGGCTATATACAACGACCGCGATTTCCACGGCTACCAACAAAGCTGTTGTATTGCCGCATTACGACATTACGTTGCCGCACTACGGCATTACGGCGAGGTCACTTTAGCGAAAAGAAAACGGTCTGGGCTGCCGAAATTACGTAACACCCTCTGTCCCCTATTCACTCAAGCCACATATTTATACAGGGAATTCGCAAATTTCGTCCGCGGGCAGCTCCGCTGGCAGTCACGTTGCCACATTCGGCTTTCAGCAATTACCCCCAAGCAGGTCAAATTCTACTTTGTGCGGTATTTCGCATCAGCACGGCTACCTTGGCGGAAATCCGACATATCTGGCTACAAAGATGCAATAATCTGGCTGCAAAGATGCATGATCTGCATGAGGCCGGTGACAATGGAAGGCCACAAGTTTAAAATTCCCGAAGATCCCGGCCAAAATTTGCCTGGACGGTCGCCTATGGGCCCAATTTAGGAGAATTATTCTGGTACTTTCCATTTTTCCGGAAAAAAACGATTTCTCGCGGCGATCTTGGCCAACATCTGCTTGTCTCAAGCAGATCTTGGATTAGACGCGGCGTGATTTCGTTTTCGCCACAAACTTCGTTCGACGAAACCAACGACAGCGTCGTGAACTCTGAACGTGACGAGCTCGTTAGGGGCTCCGACCCCCCCTTGGTGTACAGTGCCAACACTAGGGCCGGTGATTAGTGGCGGGCGCCGATCAGGCGTCTGTTAAAAACGCATTTGGCGGCTGGTGTGTAGAAAATTGAGACAGAAACTCTCTATCGTCTCCCAACGGGCAAAAAACAGAACTATGAGAGGATTTGTCGGAAGACCACATGACAACACAAGCAACCTCTCACGCCCTAGGGCATGAAATGAGATGAACTCTTCAGCGCTGTCACCTACACCCATGTGGCCTTGCCCGGAACGAAGAGAAAGACCGTGGGTTTTCTCTATCTCGAGATCGAAGGTCAATCGTGTTTGGTGAACAATGTAGATCAAGGCTTGACGAAGAATTGACAAATTGACCATATAGGGTCGCATGACCAAAAAATAAGAGCCAGAAGAAATATATTTAAATCGTTCTTTCCCATAGCGACGTTACCCGGAAACTTCAGCACATAACCCCGGAAAAAAGTTTGGAAACTTTTTGGCCAAACCATCGGCTTTCCGTTGACATCGGTCTGAGCTGCATATGTTTCGCGGGGCGGGATCTGTATGATCTGTTTGATTTGCAGATGTTTGTCACGTAGTTACCAGGGGGGACCTGCGTGACGCAGCTCTTATGCACGACATATCCATGGCGGCTAAATAGTATCTAGATGTGAACGACTACTGCAAGATGTCACGGCAGCAACTGCCTACAGAGTGCGGGCGTGCGGGTGAAACGCGCGCGCAATTCCGGCACCCGCCATCCGCTTGGCGCCAACCAGCCATAACGGGAAAATTGACGCTGCTTCTCGTCCGACCAAGACGTGTTTGCATCCATGTGGTGCTCTGCTACACGCAAAGTAGTCTCCGAAAATACTTTGACAGGACAAAAGGCCTACATACGCTCTCACGGAACGCATACCGAGATTCTGGAAAAACCGGCAACATAGCGCGAAAAATATTCCACACAAATCCCAAGTATTGAGTCCTAAAAACATATGCGCGTAGACCCAAAAGGTTTTATTTAACTAACTCACCGATTGCAGACGTAGCAAAAGCACAGCGTGCACCGGTTCGCGTGGCTGCCGCTGGCGTGTTTCGTACAGTCGAAGGGGTGCTGCAACAACGGAGATGCACACAAAAAGGGGGACGAGGAGGCGTGGTAGGGTTCTTGTGACGAGGACAAAAACACGTGCAGTCCAAAACAAGGTTTTTAAAACGTGGACCTCCTTCACGAGACCGAGAAAAAAAAACATCGGAAATAACCTCGCGTGTGGATGCACGGGTGTGAAAGAGTGCCCTCTCCCCTTACCCCCTTACCTTCCCTTGTGGGCACATGCACGCTCCCGAAATTCACAAGAGGTCCCAGCGGTTGTAGGCTGCCATCGGCTAGCTCGAATCGCCCAAATAGGAAAATCAAGGCTACAAGACGAGACAAAGATAAGGTTTACATACAGATGATACCATTGATTAACTGCCCTTCTACCTTTGCGGGGCACACGCACCTCGCAACAGCTGAACCAAGTCCAAAAACCAAGGGCACAACTGAGGTAAGGCAAGGCTTACCTAGACTAGACTACCATTACTGCACTGCCCGTCTATCATTGCGTGCCGGGACAAGAGGTACGTAACCTAGAGAACCATTTGCCCAACCAAGCACCTGAATCTCCTCTCCTATCCTCTCATAATGTGTAGCCCCTGTTGTCTGGCTCCGTCTTTGATCGCTGCACGCTTCGACATAGTATGTGGCGTGCCTGGTTTCATCTAATGCTTGTTGCAATTTACTGACTGCACCGCAGGTCTACTGCTGCGCGGCAAACGCACCTCGGTACAGCTGAATCGATTGTGGGGGAGGTCGACGCCCTTCTTCCCCATCATCTCAACATCCTCTTCGCTGGGTCCTTTGCCGCGCTTTGCGGGGCGGCTGAAAGTATCCACCTCTTCCTTAGGCTTGGACGTCACCTGCACATCGTCGCTCCTGTCTGCTACGAAGTTGGCGGCAGAGCGTTTGACGCCCTCGTGCTTGACCTTGCAGTAAAAAAACACAAAGTGAGCGCGAACAATTGGGGGGCATGCATCAGGCATGAAAATATTTAAGCGGGAGGCGCGGTAGAGTACCCTCATTTTAACCTTAACCTTGGCAGCGACAAACATATAGCGCCCGTACGTAGGAAAGATGAGTTGACATGAAGTAAAAGTGTGAGATGCGGTAGAGCGGCGCGTTGTGCACAGTTTTAACCCTGTCCTCGACACAAACAAAGCGCCAAAGTACGATAGGGAAAAACATGAACATATGAAAGCGAGCGATGCAGTAGAGAATAGAGCACCACACACACAGAGGTTTGCTCCCCTTTTCCACGACGAAGACAAAGCGCCGGCGTACATCGGCGGAAAAATAGGTATCTGGCATGAAAACATGAAAGCGTGAGATGCGGTAGAGCGCCGCGTCGGGCACCTTCGTTTTTGACCCCGTCGCCCACAAACATAATGCGCCCGCGTAGAGGGGAAACGTGAAAATATGGAAGTGTAAGAGATCACCTCATCAATACACAGCACGCTACATCAGTGACTCGGATACCTAAATAAACGGCAGACTCGTGACACAAATATGTCATCTTGTTGATAGTTTCGATGATTGGGAGGCGTTTGGGGTTAACATCTGGTTTAACCCATTTCAACATTTCAACTAGTGAAATATCCTCCTCTAATTTCAAGTGTTTTGTCCCCATGTTGGGAGTGCGGTGCTAAAGGGGTTAAGGTCGCGGCGGGACCCCTGAGGAATATTTTGTCAAGTAGACGCGAGTAGGCGTTTCGCAAAAGAAACAAATGAGTTGGAAGTGAGGCGTTTTACAAGAACGATCCAATATTTTCGGAGGGTTCCACGCTACGGTTTGATTCTGCGGATTCTGCGGAGCTGAATCCAACCTTTGAGGATTTTGGGCGTCTGATGATAAAAACCGAACCAAGCCGAACCGAACCGAAGCCAACCGAACCGAACCGAACCGAACCGAACCGAACCAAACCGCACCGAACCAAACCAAACCAAACCAAACCAAACCAAACCAAACCAAACCAAACCAAACCAAACCAAACCAAACCAAACCAAACCGAACCGAACCAAACCAAACCAAACCAAACCAAACCAAACCAAACCAAACCAAACCAAACCGAACCGAACCGAACCGAACCGAACCGAACCGAACCGAACCGAACCGAACCGAACCGAACCGAACCGAACCGAACCGAACCGAACCGAACCGAACCGAACCGAACCGAACCGAACCGAACCGAACCGAACCGAACCGAACCGAACCGAACCGAACCGAACCGAACCGAACCGAACCGAACCGAACCGAACCGAACCGAACCGAACCGAACCGAACCGAACCGAACCGAACCGAACCGAACCGAACCGAACCGAACCGAACCGAACCGAACCGAACCGAACCGAACCGAACCGAACCGAACCGAACCGAACCGAACCGAACCGAACCGAACCGAACCGAACCGAACCGAACCGAACCGTACGAATGTCGAGGCGACCGTCCCAAGCCGAGCCGAGCCGTACAACACAACCGCACTCGCGTTCGCGCTCGCACTCGATCGCAGCAGAACCAGGTATATGTTGTGTTCTGCAGGCTGCTCGCCCTAATGTACCCGTAAAAGAGGTTTGGCTAGGAGCATCCGTCCAAAACGGGCAAACGTTAGCTCCACGAACAGTATTAGAAGACACTTGTACGGCGGCGCGGCTAGGTACAGCAGTACCGAAGGGCCAACGGTCACGATGTGCAGAACTGTGCAGAAATCACGACGAATGCGATATTTTTTGTCTGTTCTGCTGTCTATAGTCAGTACTACGCTCTGCTGGGTGGCTCGTACTTGTAGATGCTGCTGCACCCACGACCCAGGCAAGAGGCAAGCAATATTATATTATTACACACATCAGCCACATCACGATCTACTGGTAGATAATTTATTTAATCATAGACGTCTTTATCGTTTTCTTTATCCTAAGCGGGCTCGGTTGGTACATCCCTAGTCTCTCAGACCTCCCAATTAAACACCGCCCCCTTCCATTACTTGCGGAACGGTCCGGCTTCTCTTTGGTTTCTACTTCAACCTTACTTTTTTCATTTCTTCAATTTTGGTGTTTTTTGCAGTTGTTTCTTGATTGTTCCCCCTTCCATTACTTGCGGAACGGTCCAGCTTCTCTTTGGTTTCTTCTTTAACCTTGCTCTTTTCATTTCTTCAATTTTGGTGTTTTTTCAGTTGTTTCTTGATTGTTTCCAAGTTTCAACCATTCAATCGTTCGTACTTGCCAGTTAATAATTTTTACAGAAACTTTGTTTCTTTCGAATTTCGCTCCTGACAACTCGATTTCGGATTATTTTGGTTTTTTCGTTTGTCGAAGTTGTTTGTTTGCAGTGGTTTCTTGATTTTTCAACTTGTTTTTTCTGCCAAATCGATTTTGTACTTTCCCCCCCATTTTTCGTACTTTTTTTTTCCTTCTTGTGCAAGATAAAATACGAAGTATAGTCTACATATATATCATCATACACAACAAGAGGTCCCAGCTGAACTCAGCTTGGCTCATCAGCTCATCTCAACACAGCAGCGCAGCGCTAGTTCAGCAGTGCAGCGCCGCGCGGTGCCTTGCCCTGCCGTGTTGTGCCGCACTGCGTACTTTGCTGCAATTACTCCATGTACCATCGTGGTACATGCCAGGTATAATTTCAAGTATCACATCAGTCAAAGGTACACCAGGGTTGTACGTACTACATTGCTGGATCACAACAAATGCGCCGCCAGCTCAGCTCAGCTCAGCTACAGCTCAGCAGCGCAGCGCAGTGCCGTGCGGTACCGTGCCTTGCCCTGCGGTGCGGTGCCGTGCTGTGCTTTCTTTCGTACAGTGCCAGGTATCATGCGAAGTACCAGGTATCAGGTACTAGGTACCGGGTGCCGGTATGTAAGTGTGTACTCGTCTTTTTGCTTTCTCCATTGGTTGTCTTCTCTCGGTCCACTTCATGTTTATTGTTCGCAAGCTGCACCCGTAACAGGTGTACTGCCGATCAGAACGTGACATCGCCAGCAACCACACAGCCCAGCACAGCGCAATCAGCTCCGCACAAGAGGCTCTTGGTATTATCAAATCGCAACGTAGTTGCACCAAATCATCAACCCATCGGCCTCTTCTTTCTGCTCCCTTCACGGTTGTGTTCTTCCTTGAGCGAGTGAAGCGGGCGGCGTCAGCCGCCCGCGGAGCGGAGAGCGAAGCCCTTGAATATCCTATATCTGTCGTTGTGATACATATATTGTGAAGGATCTGCGTGATATAGACCCAACCCAGGAAACATGAGCAATATCGTGCAGATCACCCCGCTCTCGCCTGGCAACATGATCTGTAGGCCACGCAGATCATGTACGCCGTAGACGAGGCAGTTAGCCATTTGCTTGCCCTATGAACCTTCGTGATCTTATCTGACGAACGTGAGTAGTCTTGAAGGAAATTGACAAGACACCTCGAGCCTCGAGCTGTGATCCGGAATTTCGTCAAAAGCAAAAAAAATAACAAAGGGCCCAAAACAACGAAGAGCAGGGAAAATCGTGATTCGTTCTTTATTATATTTCATGAAAGATAGACGAAAGATTCAACTCATCGTTTCTTATCGAGGAACGGCGTGGTGCGTTTTATAATTAAGAAAACGCAAAAGGGTCAACGAACACCCGTGGGCAACGACCGACGCGAGCGATGGCTCGCGTCCTGCCCGGAGCGCCGCGGTTAGCGGCAGATCGTTTTCGCCGGCAGTGGCTAGGAGGCTAAGGCTCTAGGCGTCTCTTGGATGGGCTGGCGCCGCCCCGCCGCCCCACACGGTCAGCAGCGACGGGGATATAGCTGTCGAACTTCTGAGCGAAGTCGCGATGTGGTAGTTGGTCGTGTAACTTTCGAGGTGCAGGGCGACGAAAAACTGTTTGCGGCGGTCTCGATTGTTTTCGAAGCGTCGCAGGGGGTCTAGGTTGTGCTAAGGGCCTTCGGAAGCCGCGCTGCGGCTGCTCCGGTGGTCCTACTTCGCGCAATGGTGGCTTCTCGCCTCTTAACCAGCCGATGACATGACACCGATTCGCGTGGCCGGCTTCGGCTACATAAAACATGACATGCCTAGGTGCACAAACTCCCAAAATTGAATTTTTTACTCTACAGTCAAACCCCGCTTAAAGACGCATATCGGTACTTTTTTTCAAGGCGTCTTTAACGCGGGGAATCGTCTTTAAGATTCCGGGGACGATAACGCACCATCCCCGGGGCCGATGGAGGCATAACATACATCAAAAGACGCGCCGTTGCAGCAGGTATACTATAACGAAACGAGAATCCACAAATCTGACCGTCACAACGTTGCCGTGGTTGAAAGTGGAATGTACTTAAAAACCAAGTTTATACAGTAGTTGCCGCACCCCACCGCCCGAAATAAAATGCTCCGAGAAGTGGGTTCAATGTTGCAGGATGAAGGTTATTATGACTGCAGTGAACTCTCTCTCTCGGTTGGTGTCGACTGTGTTTTTCTTATTATCTTCTCGTCCTCATGTTGGAAACCTCGCCGATATATCATTCACCACCTCTGTTCCAACTTTGACATGTCAAATCCTACCTGATAAGGACACAGATGGACATCAACTCAGAAAAACGGTGAAGATAAACAACGCTAGACAACAACAAGAGAACCGTACATCACAAACAGGCCCATTGCTATATGCCCTCCACAAAAAAAAAAAACTACCGCCCCCACATGTCGCCAAGAGTGGCCTGCACCTCGCCCCCCTGCTTCGCTCTTCGGTTGACTTGAGTTTCATGAGTGAACGAATGCACAGTCCTCGAAAGAAGGTACAGGGTTTCGCTGTACTCGCCGTTCTTCCCTTTCGCGTTGAAAAAGGAGCGGCACTCCTCGAGGCGAGAGCGGGCGTCGGCCTCTGTAAGCGACGTTGTCATGCACGACTCTGGCCTACCGTCGCCTTCCTCTTCGCTGGACGCATCGTCATCGTCACTGAGGGTCACGTTGGCAAGGTGCTCGTCTACAGCCTGCAGTTCCATTGCGATTTCTTCCTCCAACACCTCTGGGTCGTCCTCTACACTAAGCCACGTCTTCACTGCCTCACGCACTTCAGCCTCCGTGAGGCCAGGTATACTATAACGAAACGAGATTCCATCTTGCATGTTGGTTCACCACACGCTTTCGTGTGGGAGGCAGACGGACCGTCAGCAGACGAAAGGAATCTATCCATGTCCACGCAGCAGCAGCAGCAGCAGCAGCAGCAGCAGCAGACCGCTCTCTGGCAGTCTACAGGTGTGCTGCACCATTTTTTGGGGGGCCCCGCAGCGTAAACAATACACCCCCCCTTAAACTTGTACATCTGCGGGGCACCCTGGTTCAGATTTGTTTTTCGTCTTTATAGCGGGGAGTTGACTTAAGAAGTGCGTCTTTAAGCGGGGTTTGACTGTACAACCAATTCGTGCTATATCTCAAGATCTCGATACAGAAGATCATAATAAGGTCACAAGATCCGAAGATCACTAGTAGATAGATCGGATCGCAAGATCGCAGGAGGATCTCAACGTGCAGAAATCGTTTTGCACGAGCATTTAAATTTTGTTGTTGTTGTTACGATTTTCGACTAAATCTCGACCAAATCAGTATTTTTTTTACTTTGATGGATGTGATTGTTCGGAAAAATTCTGAGAATGCCTCCTTGGTGATTCATGTTTTGAACAATCAGATGCGAACTACTTTCAATTCGAAAAAAGAAAAACGCATTTCGATTTGGCATGTTCCTCCATATTTCGGGCCCAAAGTGTGATTGATAGCTACTGTATATTGATGTACAGTAGCGGCTACGATTCAAGGAAAAATGTTCAAGAGAAAGTACCGATTTAAGAGAGCCAAACTGGCATGTCACGACCAAAATCGATTTAAGAGAGAATTGGTCTTATTTCGGAGATTTTCTCTTAAATCGGGCTTTTCTGGAAGAGTCGCGCAGCCATCACACACATCAACAGGCGAACACGCACACCCACACAGCTGCAGGTGTGTGGATTTTGGCCTGTGTGCGGGTGGGTGAGTCGCTGGGTGAAAGGTGGCCCGGTGGCCCCATGCGCTCTTGTTGCCCTTCTAGAAGAGGTGCGAGAATAGAGCACAGGAAAATAACACGTGAACAAATGCTAGAGATTCTTATCCACGTGTTGTCACACGAAATGTGACTTCTTTCCCAGCACGGATACCAAGAGCGTACCACGTGCTTGAGGTGGGTCCATGTTGCTCGGCAACCAACAGACTGAACAGCAGTGAATTGAGCTAGCTCAGGATGCGCACGCGGACTGCGTTGTGTGACATGAATAATACGCTCTCTATTACACTGTGTAGCAGTTAGTTGGGACGAGAGCTCGTTCATCTTCCACGGCCGCCCGTATTGGCTACGATATAAGATAATATTCTCTTATATCGAAATACGGTTTAAGAGAATATTATCTTGTATCGTAGCCAATACGGTGTAACAGAAGTCCCGATTTAAGATAAAAATGCCGGGTTGGAACCTCCTTTCTTAAACCGTAGCCGCTACTGTAGTACTTAGTGATAGGTTAGTAGTACTTTTGGGTTTCATTAGCACCCTAATGATTCTATTGCGTGTGCTGCCCACAACAATAGTGGTAGTCGGGATGATTTGAAAAGAAAAAGTAAAGCTTAAATAGGCCATTTCTTACACGGTCGGATTCCGCCTGTCGAAAACGGCAATTGTCGACTGGACTTTTTTGCGACTGGATTCTTCTGGTCCTTCTCATCGTCAGTCGAGTCGATTTTATAGTTTTTGTGCTCTTTCTAGAGGTGATTGGTGTGAGGGGGTACCGCTGAATGGCAGGCGAAAATCGGTTGGCAGCTCTGTGCTTTGCGAGTTCTTCGCGAACAACGCGTGGTTCGCGCGCGACGAATCTTCGTCCAAGCGGGTTGGTGGCGTAGGGCTTAGCCAAAAGCCGCCAAAGCTACGTTCGTGGCGTTGCACTCAGCCGAGAGCCGCCAAAGCTACAGCAGGCGTAGCCGTTGTTGGCAAAGTGGCATCGATAACGCGCGCTACTGCTGTCGTGTGGTACACGCTGCTGGCGAGCGGAGCTAGGAGTGCGCCACGCTGACTTGTGGCGAGAAGCAACAGCAGTGATAGCCAAGGCAGCGTCGGCGCTGTTGTATGAAACTGCTGTGCGGTACTTGGTGTGGGTGTGTGTTGTGGTGGGATGAGCGATGCGATGGGTTAAAAAACAGGTGTAAACATTTTTGTGGTAAGAAGTTCATAGTTCGGTGGTTGATTGTCGGAAGGGGTCCGACATACGGAATAACATTAGGATCGGCAGTTCAGGGTCGGCAGAACAAAACAAGGAACGTGCTTAGTTCCTGTCGACAATCTTGGTACGTACGCAGATTTTTATGAGGAGTGGCGCGAGATTCGTTTTGCGTACGTGGCGGCTGAATAAGAAGGAGAGGAGATTCGGAAATCAGATAGAAGCGGACCGTTTGTGTGAGAAGAGCCTGATCTTGAGCTGACGAATATTGATTTTGATATATTGTGTGAGAAGAGCCTGATCTTGAGCTGACGAATATTGATTTTGATTGCAAGAGGCAGAAAGAAATATCGTTAAGAAAAGGTTCATGGTGTTTTAGAGGTTCAGTCGAATTGATAACGGTGAGTAAGAGTTCTGGTTTGTATGAACATGAGCTGAAACGGTATTATAAGGATACTTGGACGTACAAAGGCGAGCGGACCAAGTACTGGAATAGCTAAGAGCGCAATGATTGGTTTACGTTTGAGAAGGATGACAAGTTGTGGGTTTTTGGGGGCCGAGACTGTCGTTAGAAGTTTGGTCCGAGGGCCTGAAGATCGGAATTCGAGATACGTGATTGGTCAGAATTAATAGTGAAAAAGAGAGTATCATTTAGCAGCTTGTTATACGAGAGTTTTGAGCTGATTCCCCCCCCCTCCGGGATCAGAGCGTCTGAAACACCGGGTCTAGCAGCACCATCGTCGGCAGCGATCGAGATAGAAGTCCGTCGGCATCGATCGAGGTAGAAGCAGCGAGGTCGAGGAATCTAGGGTTGACTCAAGCGGCAAACAGCAGAAGAGTGAGGGCTGTCGAGAGAGGAGATAAGGCAAGGCAGTGTTGTTGTGTGTTTGCGTGGGTTAGGTGGATTTCAGAAGGGTTGAGACTTCGGAACTTTGGATAATACAAGAAATTGACAAGCACATTGTGAGGCAGACCGACATCGGAAAATATAAGCGGATCCTACTATCATCATCGTGACTGCAAGCGTCGAACCTGTACCGGAAAGCAAAGAAGTTTGTCTAACCAAACGACTAGCGAGAGGCTGTGTTGTGCTTCGTTAGAGGGCAAAGGTATCCCTCGGGAGCTAGATCACCCTAAAGTAAAGGTGATCACTGGGCCATAATCCAAAAGTTGATTCGTCCAGAGCTAAACAAAGAGAGCTATTGATCTGCCATTGTTTTGACAACAAGAGTAGATCCTGTTGGGTGTGCGCAGAAATAGCGGCGACTTTTCTGTTTAGCACATCAGCTGAGCCTTTTTACCCGTGGTTCCACTGTTTTGGTTAGTATAACATTGGCGTCGTCCTAGGCAAGCGTCTTCTGTTGCGATGGCGATGTCTGCCGCTGATGCGGCTCGCGCTGCTGCGCGTGATCTCGCTCACGAGAAAAATGAAAAATCCGAAAAATCTGCTGCCTCGCGTGTCGTCACGCGTTCCATGTCCACCCCCGACGTCGTCTCTACCGATCCCCCCCTCACACCTCCCTCTACCGCGCTAGACCCACCTCTCCAGACCTCTCACTCCGACGCGGCAAACCCCGCGTCGGTTTTATCACCGGTTGTGTCCTCCCCCTCCGCCACCTCCTCTAGACCGTCCCTCCAATGCTCCCGCGAGCAGGAGGACGTGTTGGGATCTTTGGTTGACACTCTGTCGCCGACCACCATGGCCAAACTGCTGTCCGCTTTTGCAATAGCACCTACTTCCCCGGCCCAACCTACCCCGAGACAGCCCTCCAAACCGTCACCACCTACTCAGACCACAGACTCAGTAGCTGCAGACCGCCAGATGGCAGTGGATCTCGCAGCCATCGACGCGGCAGTCGCCCGCGTCGATGACCGCGCCAAAATCCTATCCCCTGCCTCTCGAGCTGCCGCTCGCGCCAATCTCCTATGTGCCGAAGAGGCTGCCACCACGCACGACACTCAAGCACGCAGTGACGATTTCCGCGCTCTCAAACGCGCCAAAGACTTACAACGCCAGGTAGCTGCCATAAGGCTTAAACAAGCGCAGGCTGCTGAGGCCCAGCGGCTGTTAGACCTAGAACTAGCGCAAGCCACTGCGGCATGCGAGTCGGCGTCCGATGATGCCGACCGCATCGCCCAAGCTGGCGCCGTGCGGCGGGCCGCACACTTGGACGAGGTGCGGCTGCGCCGCGATGTCGTTGCGCGCATGCCGGCGGTTTCTTCCGACTTCGTCCCTTCCGGCAAGGACGGCGGTGCCGTCGGGGCCGCTCCCCGTCGCGGTGCTGCCGCCGACGGGGGCGGGTCGGCCACCGTGGGTGCGGCGGACCACTCTCGTCGAGGGGACCCCCCCCTTCCCCCCGGTGTCCCCGCTTCGTTTGCCCAGTATCCGGTGTCGTATTATCCGGATATGGCGCATTTGTTTCGCCGACCGGGAGCGTGCGAGGGTGCCGTAGAACCACCGCGTCCCGTCGTTTCGCCTCGCCCACCCAGCCCCGCCGACTCGCCTACCCCACCCCTCGATGCTGTTGAGCGCAGCTTCGCCGCCATGCGTGTCGAGCCAGCGGCACAGCACGATGGGCCAGCCCCGGGTACCTACGGCGCCACCGCCTACACCACCGTACGCCACTCCACCGGTTTCACGCCTCACCATCATCACTACGAGCACCCCTCCTCCGTGCCGACGGCCGCCTCGCCGCCACCGCGGGGTTATGCGCGCGCTTCGGCCGCGCCTGCGGGGTCAGCGGCATACCAGCCGCCGCCACACCCGCGGCCGTTTGTCTCCGGGGGCACATCTCCGCGACGGCAGCCGTCTGCGACGCCGCCGCCCCCTCCGCGACATAAATTTCACCATCAGCAGCACCTCCAACACCTTCCGCCGCAACATCACCAGCAGCACCCTCCACCGCCGCAGCTTCAACACCAGCCTCGCCTTTACCAACCACATCTGCCGGGGCGACCGGGGCATTACAGCTCGGCAGCGCAACCACCGACGATGCCGCCGGCGCCGGTACATCAGCAACACCACCATCGACACGGCCACTACATCTCCGGCGCTCCACCTCCGCCACCGCCGCCACCACCGGTACAACATCATCAGCCCGGCTTCTACGGCTCTGGGGCGCCGCCGCCGCCGACGGTCGGCGCCGACGGTTCCGGCGCACCCCACGACCCGGGGGCGCAGTTTCCCCCCCTGCCAACTGTGTCGAGCGCTGCTGCCGCCCAGGTACAGTTTGCTTTGTTGAGGTTCGATTTAAAATTTGTCGCTCCTCTTCCAACTATACCCCTAGCCGACACACATAGTTTGGTCCAATTTGTCGTACTTATCAACGGTCTAAGACAGTCTGTTGAGTCTATCCGGGAACAAGTCGGCGATACCGATGTACGCTGGCACACTAAATGGACAGCTCCGTTACAGCGATTAGTTATGGCATCTCTACGTAAGGATGTTGAGGATAGGAGTAGGATCGAAAATTTTATTTCTAATTGCTTCCTCGACGTCAACTCTAAGTTGGCGTCAGGCATGTCGGGGCCCGACGCTTTCGAGTATTTGATCGCCGAGTTCGCCCAACAGTTCTCTGCCATTGACCCATCGCAAGTGCCTGTCATGCTAGCACAATTTCATGTAGAGGAAGGCACTCCTTTTAAAGAATGGCTTATTGCCATCAAACTTGTTGTTGTAGGCTCTATGAACATGGGTGCTTTCAGTCCTGGTCTGGCTGTTGTTTTGGGCAATCTTAAAGCTTGCCTCTCTAGCCAATATCCTACCATCTTGTTATTTTTTGGCTTAGCTTTAGACCGGTCGTACAACTCTCTCGGAGAAGTCTGGGCAATTTTCGATACAGCCAAGGATAACATGACTGGCGCCAAACGAGCCACTCATGTTTCCGTGTCGCCGCCTGTACCTTCCTTTCAAAAATACAGCCGACACAGCAAACCACGCGTCATGTCAGTCTCCACCAACCGCTACTTGCCCATCATGGACAATGCGCACGAGGTGGAGTTTGACGACGAATCCGAGTGGACCCGCATCTACTCCGTAGCTCAACATCCGACGCGTTCAAAAACCCCGCGTCTTTTTAAGCACGATTTTGAATCCGCCGAATCTCGTGAAGGTCGCATGCGTGTTGGCAGCGCATGCATTAACTGCGCCGGTGACGACCACTTCCTCCGTGATTGCACCCGCGAATACATCAACCACTATGGCCTTTTCTCTGACGAGTTTGGTGCAGGTACGCCCGCAGAAGTCCGCGATCGTTGGGTGTACACGCGCGGCAGAATTAAAAATAAATTCCTTCAATCCCGCGCTAAACATAATAAGGGTAATCCAACCCCGTAGGAGGCCAGCGACGCAGGGCGCCGACCTGCGCCGATGGCACCTTCGGTAGTATTATCTTGCGATAATACAGATGACTGTGCGACGGCGGGTCCGTCCCCCGCCGTTCCTTGTTTGCCTGCCGATTCCTATAGCGTAGATTACACCGATCGTGAATTATCGTGTTGCCCCCCTCAATCGGGACAGCACTTAAGTGACACGACCTCGTGCGACGGAAAAATTCAGACGTCCACGCCTGCCACGCTAAAAACGTCTGTAACTAGAGTGTCACGTTCCGTTGTACAGCAGGAAGCCGGCGAAAATAGATTTCATGACCTGGCTTCGCCACCAGCTTCACGAGTTTGTGCGAATCAGTCGCATCTTACTCCCCAGTTATCTGAAGAAATATATTCAGTAGGAGACATGGAAAATCTCCGGTCGTTTGATCACACGACCCACTCAGGCGCTTTAGGCAGTGCGAATACTTGTAGTAAACGAGGTTCGCCCATTGCGTCTCCCCGTTTCCAGGGTAGGAAACCTGGTACCCGTGGCAAGGTATCTCGTTTTGGTGAGCTACAGCTAGGTGTTGGTTATGGCAGCATATCAAGATACTGTAGTGTTGCACCCGCAGTTCCCACCGTGTTACCGACGATTGCAGAAGAGGCGATCCCGATTTCACCCACTTTTTCAGCGCCGGCTGACCCCGCCCCATCGCCGGTGCCACCTGTGCTGTCGCT
Source organism: Undaria pinnatifida (assembly GCA_012845835.1). NCBI lineage: Eukaryota > Phaeophyceae > Laminariales > Alariaceae > Undaria > Undaria pinnatifida. The sequence continues at coordinate 1,653,028 of JABAKD010000014.1, forward strand.
CCAGCAACGCACGCACATCCATTCTATCGATAGTGGTAGCTCCGTCCCGCCTCTATCGATCGTTTCAGAAAATAAGATGTATCTACCCGTCTGGCAGGTGTCGCATCTAGAACATGACGACCCCTCTGACACTAAAATAGTTGTGCCTGATTTTTTGTCTGAATTTCAACATTTTCGGGGAGGGGAGATCAAAGTCAAACCTTCTCGCCAAACAACCCATGTCCGAGTACACGCCGGGGCTCACGCTAGACGCACATACCCCGGCATCGCTCTTATTGACACGGGTTCCCCACAGTCTTTTGTTTCTTGTTCATTTTTTGAAAACATGATTTCAGCGGGTGCCGCCTCCCTGTCTGGTGTGCAATACGTATCTGAACGCAAATGGTCAGGATTTAATGGTACCCCTTTGAGCACCGGCAAAATCATCCGGTTAAATGTGCAGTGTTTTGCTTCGTTTTGGGTTCCCACCGTCCAACTAGCTGTCAACGCCTATATCGTACCAGATGGCGCCATGGCGCATAATATTCTTTTAGGCACAGATAGTTGGGCACGCTTTCCAGTACGTGAGTATGTGGACGTAGGAGAAAATGAAACTATTTTAACCTTGCGTACCACGCAACATGAAAACCGTTGTGCTGACACTGTGTCATCTGCCGCGCAGCGTATGACGGCTTACACAGAATGCGTTTTCCAAACAGGACAGGAACACAGATTAATTTTCGGTCATGACACCCCAGTTAGTTACAGTCGTGATCATAGATATTGGATAGCAGTAAACATTGTTACATCGACCAGAGGTTGTCAAGTTTCCACTGGTTTGTACTATGCTAGGCTCCGCGAAGAGTGGAGCCCGTCTGAAATTGTGGTTGATGCAAGTGGATGTCAACTACCGCTAACCCCCCTTGTAGATAGTAGTTTAGTACCTGGTGACACGTTGAGTACCAGTGTTGTCTCTTTGGTAAAAATTAATTGGGACGATGTTTCCGTGAAACCTGAGCCGCAGCCCAAAACCGCCGGTTTCTCGTCGCCCGACCCCGGTAACATCTCTTGCGTCCAGTCGCAAGTAAAAGATACCCCGTCCCGAAAATCACCACCCCCGTCCATGACAGTCAACATGTCTGAGGACCAACAATCCGCGTTCCTCAAATTATGGGACAAAATTCCGCCCCATTTGCATGATATTAATTTCGGCATTAACCACGCCGAGTGGGGTGCTGTAGAAATAGCTCAACTAGCTGATGTTTTATTGCAATACGAACATAGGTTCTCCCGCGACAAAACCGATCTGGGCCACTGCACGGCACTTCCTTTCCGCATCGAGTTGAAGCCAGGCACGCGCCCGATCAAACAACGGCCGTACCGACGTAATCCGGCCATCAACGCAAAAGTTCAGATAGAAATTGATAAGCTGTTAGCTGCAGGTGTTCTGCGCAAATCGAACTCTAACTGGGCTTCGCCCCTTGTGGTGGTTATGAAAAAAGACGGTAACATCCGTTTGACTTGTAACTATCAGCGATTAAATGACGCGACGATAATTCCCGTATTACCGCTGCCGTCTATCGACGAACTGCTCGACTCGTTGGGTGGTTCCACCGTATTTTCTGTTTTAGATTTAGCTAGTGGATTTTTCCAGGCCGCGATAGAGCCTGATAGTATTCCTTTAACAGCGGTATGCACACAAACTGGTTTGTATGAGTGGTTACGTATGCCTATGGGTACCAGCGGTAGCCCTGGGTGTTTCCAGCGCCTAATGACTCAAGTATGTGAAGGTTTGCAACGCGTACAGTTATACCTCGACGACATTGTGGTGCATTCCAAATCTGCTTCGCACCACGTCACCGATTTACGTGGATTTTTCGCTAGATTGACCGAGTATAATTTGAAGTTAGCACCGAAAAAGGCGCACATCGGCGCCCCTGAAGTTCAATTCCTTGGTCATTTAGTAACGCCTTTCGGTGTAAGCCCGGACCCGAAAAAAATCGACGCGATGTTGAAAATGCCTATGCCTTCCACAAAAGGAGAGCTGCGTTCATTGTTGGGTAGTGTTTCATACTTGCGGAAATTTTTGCCTGGGTTGTCCACGTCGATTAAGGATCTGCATGCTTTGTTGTGTAAAGATGTACGCTTCGAGTTTACCGATCACCATGCTGCGATCACGAAGAAAGTTTTACAACAATTAGTCAGCTCTGAGGTGTTGGCGTTTCCGGACTATGACGCCGCTATCGACGGCACCCGGAAGTTTCAGTTGGTTACCGATGCATCGAAAGAAGGTTTTGGTGCGGTGCTCGAGCAAAAACAAGTAGATGGAAAAACTCGGCCTTTAGTTTATATTAGTCGTACCACCCTCCCTAACGAAAAAAACTGGGACACTTCCGATTTAGAGTGCGGTGCTTTAGTTTGGGCTATTAAGAAATTACGCGTTTTTCTGTACGGAATTCCGTTTGAAGCGTATACCGATCACCAGCCATTATTGTCATTTATTACTATGGGTGAAAAGAAACCTCGCGTTCACCGTATGTGTAACATTCTTAAAGCGTACCAGTTTTCGTTAGGTTATCGACCGGGTAAACACAATCAAGTAGCAGATGCGTTATCGCGCCTACCGTTGCCTGCCACAGCGGATGATTTTGGTAAATGTCGACTCATCGAGCCGGGAGATGTTGAGGTTTATTTTATAGGTGCGAGCGGTGTTCACAACGCACGGTTTCTGAGCGACAAATCAGCGAGCGACAACCCCGAAGTCCAAGTTGCTAACATCGTGCCGTTTCCGTCTAATTGTCCTTTAGTGTCGTCGTGCCAACCGACGACAGACGATGTAGCCGAACGATTATGGTTCACCGTGCAAAATGAGTTGCCCCGCGTTCCCGAATATAGTGCGATGTCACACACCGCCAGCTCGGAAATAGTTGATTGTGCCCGTGTTGAGCGCGATGTACTGAGCGGTCAGTTAGAGCCGGGAGTGGTTTTATACGGTTCTCCGTTAGTTGCGAGTACCAACGTGCGAGCAAACCTTGTTGCCGCTACCGATGAGTGCCGCCTGGCACCCATTAACCCTCCCGCCCCTATGCATACCGCCAGCGATGTTTCCGACCCCTCGGTTACGCCCGCAGCCGACGCCGACGCGAACGGCTCCTCATCCGTTGCAGCCGACCCACTAGCTGCAGCGCATCGTTTTGGTGAGACTTTGTGCCAACGCCGCGACGTTGAGTGGGCTTCCGCTCAGCAAGAAGATCCCCTTGCCCGCGCCTCAATCCGGTATGTGCAACATGAGACTGACGGGTCGACAGAGACGTTTTCGATGTCCGAACTAGAACATAGTAAATTTGATATCCAACAGGTTAAACGAATAGCTAGTCAAGGTGCCCTGTTAGAGCTGTCTACCGGCGCCGTCCTGCTTGTAAAACGCGAAACAACACCGCCCGCCCGCCGCCCCGCGCGAGTTAGTGGTAAGTTCGAGCGTTTATTAGGTGATGAAAATACACGCGTCTATGTTCCGTTTTTGTTACGCCCTTGGGCATTAGATTCCGTACACAAAGAAGGCTTCCATCTAGGTGAAAACGTCACGTTGGCATCGGCCGAACGATATTATTGGTGGATCGGCATGTCCGCGAGTGTGAAATGGTGGATCCGTCATTGTATTGTTTGTCAAGCCGCGAAATCTTCCCGCCGAGCGCCGCGTTGGCCGTTGATTTCACTCCCGCTTCCATCTTCGCCCGGGGAGATGGTATCGTTCGATATATTAGGGCCTCTGCCAAAAACAAAGAACGGCAATAAGTATATCCTTTTAATTGTAGACCTATTTAGTCGTCATGCAGAACCATACGCCCTATCAGCAGAAGAAAAGACAGCTAAAGGTTGTGCTAATAAACTAGCAAACGAGTATGTTACGAGATGGGGATGCCCGAAGTTATTGCTTTCCGATAGAGGAGCGGAGTTTACGGCACAGGTAGCAAAACAGGTGTATGAAATTTTAGGTTCAAAGAAACGACTTACCAGCTCTTTCCATCCACATACAAACGGTTGTGTCGAAAGGTTGAATCATACAGTATGCCAAATGTTATCGCATGTCGTAAGCTCGAGACAAAATGATTGGGATGAATATTTACTACAAGTGGTTTATGCGCACAACAACCATATCAGCAGAGCCACGGGACTTGCACCCAACGAAGTACACATCGGTAGATACCCTCGATTACCTATGACTTTGTTGTCTTCACAAAAGCAAATAAGAGGAGTACAGAGTTTAAAGCAAGATGAGCTAGATTACTTACAACTAATGAGAAATAAACAACGCGAAGCGTTTGAATTGGTGCGAGAAAGCGATCGCATGACCAAGGAAAAACATCGCCAGAATAACGCGAAAATTGACGATATAATGCACAAACGCCCCGTGTATGAGGTTGGTCAATGGGTGTGGGTGTACGACGAACAACATACTTTAGCAACCGCAACTGGTCAGAGAGCGTTAGATAAAGAAGCCATAGAACAACGCATAAAAGCGAAATTAGCGAATAAGTGGACAGGGCCGTACAAGATATTAGGAGTAGGACCATGTAGAGTAGGCCAACGATTCGTAGGACCCAAGTTGTTATACTTAGACATGCCTTTCCAGAATATGGCAAACCCACGAGTATCTGTGCTTCGTTGTAAACGCTGCTTCCACCCTCACGAGAAAGGAAATAAACCTCGTTTCCTGCCCTGGCAATTGAGTTCATACGTTTTGAACAAATTTTCGGAGTTAGCACCGCCTTTCTACCTAACAACTGACGACGTAGACATTGAGCTGGACTCACAACGTGCCAAACCGTTAAAAATAAAAGCTCATCGTTTAAACCGAGGACCGGGAGGAACTCTTAACGTTCAGTTCGAAACCGTATGGAGAGGACACGAAACCTCGACCTGGGAGCACGAATCAAGTATGGCACAGTATGACGGAGACATAGTGAGAAAGTATTGGTGTAGCGATGAGATCAACCAAGTGGGAGCTGACAATCGGCGTTACCGAACTTACCAACGCCTTGCCGCCCTCCGTGCTGACGCCCGCTCTCATGGCTCTGTATTTTGCCCCAAAGGTTATGGATTAGCTGAAAACATCAGGAACGGGCCAAAGTTGCTGACGGAAGACATGAAGGATTCCCATATATAATTCAAAATGGCCACAGAAGGATGGCAACTGGGAATAATTCAGGACGTCGACACAGGCAGCAACGTCCGGCTGCCTTACACCGTCAACTTTTTGGATTTAGAACAACGATTCAATGTAGCATTATGGGAAGGGAATTACACGGTAGATCTGAAAGCCCCGCCTTCGTCGTGGTGTTTCCAAATGTTTGGTAGGACGAAGAGCGTAAAGCGGAGGATGGTATAGTCGGGGAGAGGATAATGGGTAGCGTACTCACCTACGGTTGACAGGATGTTTACCTAACTGTATGGGTTACATCCTGGGAGGGCCGAAGATTCAAGTATGGATGTTTGGAAACGATTTAACAGCATCATTAGTTTTTGTTGGAGATATCGTTTCAGGAAAGGGATAGTTTGATTGTTTTAGGACGACTGAGTCAGCATTGACAAGAGTTTATCGAGCAATCGTCCGGGGAGAGTGAAGCCTGAAAACAGTACATCAACGCGCCCCCATTTTCACGTTGAAGCTATTGGGCTGGGATAGTTACATTGTTTGGGATTGATACAGAACCTTTCCCCCCCTTTTCCTGATTGCACCAAAGTAAGGTCCTGGAGGAAAATGGGTTTGAGTGTTTGAGTTTCATTAAAAGTTACCTGGTGAGAAATTCGGTTGTATCGAAGCCTAGAGGAGTTGCCGGGTTGCTACCCCACGCTACTTTGAGGGGCATGGGCGAGTAAGGCAGCGCTCGTGTAACACCTGGTTGGTTCTCGGTCACCGCGCACAGCACAAGATTAGTTGATTAACTAAGAGATCATTAAAATGGTAGAAGGACTCCATTGTATTTTTTTTGGTTGATTGGGACGACTTCTTACTTTTCCGGAATATGCTTTTGAGTTAGTGAAACCACAGATTCCCTACTAAAAAGCAGGATGGGCCAATGTGGTAAGAAGTTCATAGTTCGGTGGTTGATTGTCGGAAGGGGTCCGACATACGGAATAACATTAGGATCGGCAGTTCAGGGTCGGCAGAACAAAACAAGGAACGTGCTTAGTTCCTGTCGACAATCTTGGTACGTACGCAGATTTTTATGAGGAGTGGCGCGAGATTCGTTTTGCGTACGTGGCGGCTGAATAAGAAGGAGAGGAGATTCGGAAATCAGATAGAAGCGGACCGTTTGTGTGAGAAGAGCCTGATCTTGAGCTGACGAATATTGATTTTGATATATTGTGTGAGAAGAGCCTGATCTTGAGCTGACGAATATTGATTTTGATTGCAAGAGGCAGAAAGAAATATCGTTAAGAAAAGGTTCATGGTGTTTTAGAGGTTCAGTCGAATTGATAACGGTGAGTAAGAGTTCTGGTTTGTATGAACATGAGCTGAAACGGTATTATAAGGATACTTGGACGTACAAAGGCGAGCGGACCAAGTACTGGAATAGCTAAGAGCGCAATGATTGGTTTACGTTTGAGAAGGATGACAAGTTGTGGGTTTTTGGGGGCCGAGACTGTCGTTAGAAGTTTGGTCCGAGGGCCTGAAGATCGGAATTCGAGATACGTGATTGGTCAGAATTAATAGTGAAAAAGAGAGTATCATTTAGCAGCTTGTTATACGAGAGTTTTGAGCTGATTCCCCCCCCCTCCGGGATCAGAGCGTCTGAAACACCGGGTCTAGCAGCACCATCGTCGGCAGCGATCGAGATAGAAGTCCGTCGGCATCGATCGAGGTAGAAGCAGCGAGGTCGAGGAATCTAGGGTTGACTCAAGCGGCAAACAGCAGAAGAGTGAGGGCTGTCGAGAGAGGAGATAAGGCAAGGCAGTGTTGTTGTGTGTTTGCGTGGGTTAGGTGGATTTCAGAAGGGTTGAGACTTCGGAACTTTGGATAATACAAGAAATTGACAAGCACATTGTGAGGCAGACCGACATCGGAAAATATAAGCGGATCCTACTATCATCATCGTGACTGCAAGCGTCGAACCTGTACCGGAAAGCAAAGAAGTTTGTCTAACCAAACGACTAGCGAGAGGCTGTGTTGTGCTTCGTTAGAGGGCAAAGGTATCCCTCGGGAGCTAGATCACCCTAAAGTAAAGGTGATCACTGGGCCATAATCCAAAAGTTGATTCGTCCAGAGCTAAACAAAGAGAGCTATTGATCTGCCATTGTTTTGACAACAAGAGTAGATCCTGTTGGGTGTGCGCAGAAATAGCGGCGACTTTTCTGTTTAGCACATCAGCTGAGCCTTTTTACCCGTGGTTCCACTGTTTTGGTTAGTATAACATTTTTCGACCGAGCTTTCGACAGGCAGATCCACATGTCCGGTCGAAACAGTCAAGTTTTTCGACTGGATCCCCCAGTCGGAGAACTCAGTCAAAAAAGTTGAGTCGAAAAAGCCCTTTTCGGACTGTGTAAGAAAGCCCGATTTGGGCTTCAGTCGAAAAAGGCCGTTTTCGACTGACAAATCCAACTGTGTAAGAAATGGCCTTAAGCTCACCACACTTACCTCCGCAAATTTTCATGCATATCGTGTGCTAATTTAACTCCTCCATTGTAGTCACAAAATTAGGTGTATCACGCAGCTTGCATGAGTATCGACCATCAATTTATCGAACTCAAGCCATTGTTTACGGTACCCCGATCCAGGTCACAGATGTTCCTGACATTCGTTGCGCCGCCTAAAGATCAAGATGCCGGTACAACATTTCCAGAAAGTGTGTATGGTAAAAACGTAAAAAACGAGTCTAGATGCAGAAGCTAACAGCAATGTTCAATATATTCGTTGGCATTTTTCAGAGGGGTGGTTGTACGATTTCGAGAAGCCGAAACACACACAAACGCGCCGCAGCGCCACAACACGGTGCAGACCATGGCGATCGATGTGCGCGAAGATCAAGCGGCAGCTGCTCGGCAAATGGCCCAGGGGGCTGCCGCATCTTCGCGAGTCTCTGCTGTTCTGTGCGTGCGTGCGCGGGGGCAAATTTGCGGCCAAACCCTCGAGGCAACATCTGGAGAAGAAATACCTTGCCCCCATCCCAGCCTGAGATCGGGACGAAACACCCTTTGTCGATGGATTTTCTGATCTTGGAAATTGTCGGAACCAACATTCGTCTCCACATGAAATGTACACAGATCTTACTGCAGGCGAATCTTGTATAGATCAAGATCTATCGTTTATGTCGGGATACCATAAACAGTGGCCTCACAGCTGACGTTTCAAATTAAAAACAAAAATGCAAGCTACTACAGCCGTTGTACGTGTGGTTCGTATATACTTGGACCTTGCTACGAATATACATCGGGGTGTACATGGTCGCATCATAGACATATTGCACAAATCGTTGACTATCCTGTGCCCCTGCGTGATAGCCCTAGCAAGCACAAGACTATTACAGCGATTCGTACTTGACGGCTGCTTCGCCTACTTCGGTTCGGGTGTGAGATGCCGTTCCAAAACTTCAAAACTCGGAGCAGTTTCTTGCCTTGAAACTAAACTTCGGCCATATTACGGGTTTTGGGCACCAAAACGCAAGCAAGCGAAGAGCCCCAGAACGCCCCACGATCTTGAGGAAGGGCGCAACCGCACCTCGCGCCCCTTCAATGAGTGGTCGTTGAAGGAGGGCATCATCGTTCCGTGCACCCGCATGTCGTTGAGAATATGATGGTCCGGTGGAAGGCATGCAATGCAAGATGCGAGTGCTACTGTTTGCAGTGTATCATCGACAACTCCATCCTCTAGATACAACGTGCAAGCTCTGTGCCAGTGTGTATGAACGAAAGCGAAAGCAACATTTTTGAAAATATCTAGACTACTAGAGCGAATTTGCGGATTTTAAAACGAAAGATAACTTACGCTCCTCCCGAAGGCGCAAGACACGCGCAGCGAAACTTTCTTGCGCGAGAGGCGTAGCCGACAAGACCATGCACAGACTGAGACGGCGTTATATGAAAGGTTTCGGTGGCTTTATGCCTGTGCGGTCTGTTGTAATTCCCTGAAGCTGGCTCTGTACTACTCCTGTGGCACTGGCACCAGCTCGCAGAATCATGCGTTGATCATTTTCGTCCTATCATGCATCATGATTACATACCTTGTCATCTGATGAAGCGCCCGGACTGGAGCTGTACACGAAGTTACCCGCGCGGGAAGGGGTTGAAGTCGCTGCTAGGGAGGAGGAAGGCTCTGCCTCGGACGTGAGATCGATGACGGCATCGTCGAGGTCCACAGTAGCTGCCGTCGGTGCCGGGGCTGCGGACTTCCGCCACCAACGAACAGGACTTGACATAGTAGTATTTGAACCAGGATACAGACCGCTGCGAAAAAAGTCGATATCTGCACGATTCTTCGCTTTCAAGAACTTGCGTGTCCACACCACGTAGCCTCGCGCTGCTGAGGGCGCTCTCGCTCTTCCCGGGGTCGAGGTGGTGTTGTGTCAGCAAGTTCCCAGTGGCTGAAGTAGGAGGAAGAAGAGCAACGCTCGGTCTCGTCATTTTTTTTAAATCGTGAATCGTGAAGCGAGATGCGAATTCGTAAAACGTAAGCAAGGCATCCAGGTCTTGTGGAACTCCTAAATTGAAAAGTTGACGATATTATAGAAAGCACCGCAGCAGCGCGAGGGGCGAGAGCGGTGTGGTTTTACTTTGGGCTTAGAGGTTAACCATGAACCTTGACCTTTTAGGTGAGCTGTTAGAGATAACCCTGATATTTGTATAGCGTCGACGACCCCACCGTTGCCCAGTCGGTTGTGATGCACCGATATGGTCTACATTCGATTTTGTCACAAATTGGCCTTGGGCCATGGTACAGGCCACTTTGGACGGAAAATTAAGTACCGTTTAAATATTCATTTGATTACCAAACGATTATTATATTTCAGGCTAAAGTGGTACAGGTGTACAGCGGCAGATCCTTGACGCACCAGGAACACGTTGTGGTTGACTGGATCTATTCGGCCACCGCTGCCGTACACGAAAGCACTCGTGCCATTCCTCCATTTTGTACAGTGCACTTGCAATCGCAGCATACGCTGCCTGGACTGCCTTTCACATCCACAGAGCCTTCCGATCACCAGCAAAAGTCGCTGCCGTGTAAGTAATGATGCTGTAGTCTATCATACAATACCACGTACCTCACATGACTACCGTAAATTTTCCTCGCTCGTGCATCATTTGCTGTACTCGTGTGCCAGATCCGTTCGCGAAAACTGTGCCGGATCACGTTGATTCTCTCCTGAGCTATGGGGTAGAAGATGCAACGGTATGCTCCTTCGACAAGCGAGGGACTTACCTTGCGGTGGGCTACGCAACTGGAGTAGTTGTTATCTGGGACTTCGTCACCAGGCAAGCCCTAGCCACACCTGGGTGTGGTCGTACACTGCTGTTATAGTTCCAGGCTATCTGTCGCCAACACGAGGATGCAGTTCTAACGAAAGACCTGGTACACAGCAGTAGCAGTGAGTATCGACGAGGTGGCTCCCGTCTTGCCCCTTTTGACGACGCGCGTTCTGTGTCGAGAAAAGCTTTGCCACTTACCAGGCAATCAACACTACGGTTGATGTGTGCTGGTATGTACGAGATGCGTAATACTGCTGCGTGGTGCTGTTTGCTGCAGTACAGCAACACCTTCATTTGGGTAGGGGTGGGATCAGTGTAATTGGTGTGTACCCACAGGCAGTTTCGAGAGGCCAGGTCTACTACTGCTGTCTTCGCCAGTTTGCCCGTGCCCAACCACCTGCAGCACAGCATTCTTAGTCAGACTGTCTGACTTCACCTGGAAATAAATTACCAGGGTACTTGTATTCCGCCATTCCCTGTGCGCCGTACGTTTCGACGATGGGGGGGGGGTGCTACTTGCTGCAGGTGCTATTACTGGATCTGCAGCGGTAGGAAATATGAAGGGCACCTAAATGCCAGGGCTGTGAGTTGGCTGGTGTTCCCGCCTAGTTATGCGTTGGCTGACCAACTATTAATAGCTGGCTTTAATCGACTATTAATAGTTGGCTGACGCAACGCCAGCACACTAGTCGTCTAACTAGCCAGCCAATTAGTCAACTAAAGTCAGGCGGGCGAAGCGAGCCAAAAAAGCCCCCTCCTGCCTGGGAGGGGGCGCTGGAGGCGCCCTCAGAGGCCCCGCCCGACGTGTCCCCGGAAGATCCCGCTGAAAACGCCGTCGGTGGCAAAGCAGACGCGATTTGGGATGTTTTTGCACATCAAAAAGCAGACGATAAATCGGCCAAGTTTAGCTCTGGGTTTGACCACGAAACAGGTACATCTCAGTTTATCAGACTTTACAGGGATGCACCAGAAACGCGGGCATGCCTTCCCCGTTTGGGGGTCTCTCGCTGGTGTTGCATTGTGTCTTAACGATAATTACTCGGTGCTGCACGCAGTAGCACCCCGGTAAAAGAACGCCCAAAAATAACATAGAAGGTAGACTGGGATCTCTTCTGCGACAGGAGCATAGAAAATAAGCCAGTGCCTTCTTTGCGAACACCATGAAGAAATCCCACACCCAGTGCTGGGATTTGGGGGGCTTGGCAAGCCGACGTTTCTTCTCTCTGCGGTAGCATACCGCGTTCTCGTCGCGCGCGCTCGCGGAAGAGCTCTCGGAACGGCCAGCTGCTCGACGAACGCTCCAACACTGCCTTGGTCTGCTGACAGCGCTGCCGGCACTTTCGGCCCTGCCACCGGCGCAGTCGATGGCCATGGTTGATGCGCCAGGAGTTGTAGAAGACCTCTGTGCTCTCGGCGTGGTAGTACTACTTGGAGACGCCGGGAAATGCCTACCCCGTACCAAACACGCAATCCTTCAAGCAAGGAAACCCAAATTCCAAAAACAGTCTCATAGTTGGCACCGCCGCAACTAACACTATGATTTGGCGACTTTTAAGTCAGTCAATTCACAGCCCTACAAAATGCAGTACGGACGAATAGTGTTCCCCCTTCCCTCAAGATATTCCCGGTAGACTGTTGCAGTACGCACGTAACTATTTTCAGGGAATCACCACACCTACTATTAGTCGTGGTCTTGATAAGCTGGGTCACGGCCTGGGATCTTGTGGTGCTCTTGTTGCCTACGCGCTCCCATCGGTGTGGTGGTGTGATGTTGCTCTTGGCTGCTGTACGTCTGCAACTGCAACACTAGACTATGCTGCTTGCAACAACCTTGCAACTTCGCAACGTGCGTAGCCGAGGGACTCCAAAGTCTGAACTGGCGTCGAACGACACAGGCATGTTGTTTCTGGTGTCAGAATTGTGCAATTGTCCCTCGTGCTTCGTATGTTACCCATGCAAATTTCTACTGATAAATGTTATCCCTCTCAGAGATGCACCCGGGTTTTCGACGGGAGATTGCTTGGAAATTGTATGGATAAGGTCAGCAGTTTTTAAAGGGCTTGTGCTGCAAGCATTTAACAGCGTAGGTTATATTTCTCCTCGCACGCGTGATGGCCTTGTCTAACGGAGCCCTCGTTGCTATCCCGCCCCAGATTGTGACTTATTTTCGACGTGCTTTTGCCCCCCTATCGTGACGGATTTTTCCCGTGGGTCAGGGGCATCGGCCGAGTAATCGAAGCCCACGCACGAGCGATCACGGCGCTCAGCTGGGCCCGGGGAGGCAGAAGGCTTCTGTCCGCGTCTCATGACCACCGGCTTCACTTCTGGGCCCTGGAGCCAGCCAGACCCGAGCTGATTCGGGTTATCTGCCTCGATTCGCCCATCATGTCTGCCCTGGTGAGAAAATGTCTGAAATAATGTTATGCAATACAAGGGCTACGCGTGGGTGCCGGCAGGTAGTGAAAAGTGGTACGTCTACACTACGCCTGTAGTGTGTCAAGTATTGTCAAGAGTCCAACACAGTCTAATAAATGTTGACCACTTTCTATGACGTTTCTTATGCGAATCAGATTCCGATCTTCGGGTGATTTTGATCAAAATTTCGAGAAAAACAATATACCTGTGGTAATAATATTGATATTAATAGTATGATACCATACCAACCGGTAGATTTAGACCTGGCACTGGACGGTGTACATGAAACCCGAGCCCATGCCGACTGACTCTGGAGTCTCACCACGAAAAGAGGTGTGGAGTGCGCTTAATTTAACGTTCCGACTCAATGAAACATCCGGGGCCAACACGCTGACTGCCTACTGTCTACGCATGTTTCCTACGTAGCCACCGAGAGACGCACACTGAGCCAGCCTCTCAGAGAAAGACGTACTGATGTAACTGCCTTTATTCTTAGACTCCTCGTCGATTGCGGTTATACCCCTGCTGTTTGCTGCTGTATCTAGATGTTTCGCGCGTCCTCTTGTACATGCATACAGCGCTTCCAGCACAGCAGATGCGCGTATGTTGGTGTCGGGCAGCAGACATGGCAAGGCCAGCGGTTTTACTCCCAAACTATGGTTGACATCCACAGAGGTCACCATCTTAACATCGTGCCGGCGATGTGCGACACGACGATCTGCATGTCATAATGTTAATGTTCCGTACGCGCGCGTCCGAGCTGCTGTTCGCGACGAGGTAGATTGCCATAGAAGGCGAGCGGCTCGCTGACACCAAACAGCTCATGAAGGGCACGTCTGACACCAAACAGCTTTTCGATGTCGACTTCCCTTGGTAGAAAGGTATTGGAACGCCCGTTAGACATACGCGGCGATTCCTAGCGAAGAATCTTTGTAGAAGTTAATCCTCCAACTTGGACATTGGTGACCTTGCCGCTAACAATGTCCTGGACCTGGTAGACGTGCACGCTTGAAGCATCGATCACCCGTCGCGGTCCCGTCCACGTGGGCATCATTTTCGACGTTTTCCCAGGTGGCCGCACTCGCGCCATCACAATGTAATCGCCTACCGCGAATTCCGGCTTCGCTCCTTTGCTCTCGCGCCGCCTACTGGCAGCCCGAATGACTTGCACGCGGTGTCCCATCTTTTTATGCATGGCTTCCATAGCAACGGCCAGACCTCCGATCATGGCTCTGACACCGTCTTTGGTGCGAGGGATCGCATCCTCGACTGCGTGTTGGTCGCGGACTAGAGACACAATCAAGGGTTGTCGGCTCACGACCTAACCAAGTCTTATGCGGCAAGCATCCCAACCGTGCGCGGTATGAAGAGGTCAAGGCCCGCTGTACCATGGGCACAAAATGCTCCCGGTCGGTTACGGCGCTGCGATGTTCAACCAACAAGGCTATCAACACGCGCAGAACTTTCTTGATAACGTTCTCGACCTTGCCGTTGGTCCAGGGTGAATTTGTTGCAGCAAAACGGTGGTCCACGCCCGAAAGTGTCGTAAGCGTGGCTAGTGTTAATAGGTGGTTCTTAAAATGGGCGTGGCTGTATCACTCACAAGAAAGGACGGGACGCCTAGGGTAGTACACCAACGCTGCAATCGCAACGCCGCGTTTTCATCATTAGCAGCGGAAGGGAGCTATAGTTCAACGAAAAGCTATAATTCAACGAAAACGTGGTGTCCTCTTTCACTGCCGTGATATATTCGTGTCGTCGTCTAGCGGAGGGGTTTGCTCTCGGCCCGGGTTCCCCCGGCCCGTACAACGTGTTCACCATCGCTCTGGCGATCGCCTGCTGTACTCCCTGTATCGGCTTGCGTTTGCGCAAGCTGGTGAATTTTTAAAATTCCGCTTCTGATGAATATATGGTATAAATGCAAGCAGGAATTGACCTCGGTCCCGTGCGTTGTCACTCCGACAGGACGCGGGAGTTTTCCCCTTCCACGAGAATCCACGCAGTTGGGGCAGACATTGCTAACCCTAACCCACGTCCTTTTCCATTCGCGTCCAGCAACATGCAGGACGCAGCTTGGCCATGATGACGTCCTTATTGCGATGCCCGGCCTCCCCACAGTGCGCGCAGACCAGTAGGCGCAATTGGAGATGTTTGGCACCCTCCGGAATCCACAACGCTCGTGTGATGGACACTGTATAGACCCCGCTGTCTGCTCGGCTGACCAGGCTCCCGTCGTCCAACTCGAAAGAGCTTGGAAAACCGGAGCCATGTCCCCCTGTGTGGTAGGATACGCTGAACTCCCTGAAAAGCGTCGACGGATGGTGGGGAATTTGCGTTGCGGTCTGTCTCACCGTCCATATTGGGTGCCTCAGGAAGCGGCGCTCGCACAACCAGCGAGCGGGTAGACACGGGAGCACTGATCCAACGCGAAAGAAGGTCCCCCACTTGCCGTCAATATGCCCGATCGAGTATTTTAATTTCCAAGGTATGTAGCCCAGTTCATGCAAACGTTGGCTGGTTACCTCGCTTAGGTTTGACACAGTTCATGCAAGCGTTGGCTGGTTACCTTGCTTAGGTTTGACACAGTTCATGCAAACGTTGGCTGGTTACCTTGCTTAGGTTTGACACAGCTGTTTGCAGGTTCAAGATATATATCGGGTTCCTATGGTCGGTGCAGATAACCGGTCCCGAGCAGAGCAACCACTCTAGCCTCCGGACTGTTCCCACGACGGCGAAAGCCTCCTTAACCGGGGTAGCCCAGCGTAACTTGGAGTTCGTAAATGACCTACTCACGAAAGCAAGCGGGGCGTGTTGCATTCCGGGCGATGGACGCCAAACCACAGATTGGCGCCCGGATCTCGCGTGACTATGGCTCCCAGTGAAGGTCGGAGGTATCCGTAAATACCATTACCGTATACCCTGCACATGGTTGCGCCAGAGTGACGCATGCCACCCACAAGATGTGTTACCCGCGCCCACGCCTGCTGACAGTCGATGGTCCACTCAGCCGACGTAATCTTGTTTGCGGCGGCATCGCGCTTGGTACATTTACTGACGTTCTGAAGCAAAGTTGCCATCGAGCCCCGGAGAGGGGCTTCCGTTTAGCCAGTCCGGGTGAGTGCGTGTGCATCCAACTCACCGCCACTAGAAGATGCCTGCTGTTCGGGGTGAACTGCAACATTTTCTAGCGGCGGTGAGCTGCATGCACACGCCTTTACCCTGGACTGGCTAAACAAAAGCCCCTCTCCGGGGCTTGATTGAAATTTTGCTTCAGACTGTCACAAGACGTACCAAGCGCGTTGCCACCGCAAGAAAGATTACGTCCGTGGAGTGGACCACTGACTATCAGCGTGGGCGCGGGTAAAACACCTTCTGGGGGAATGCGTCACTCTGTCGCAACCTTGTGCGATATATGCTGTTGTGGTATATATCTATGGATGCCTTTCGACCTTCGCTGGGGGGGCATGTTCACGCAAGTTCCGGACGCAGATCTGTGGTCTGGCGTCCATCTTTCGCTGCAAACGTCATTCGGACGCGCCGGTTATTGCATGGGGCGCAGATGAGGGTATTTCCTCCAACGTTGTGGCTCGAGGTGTCCCTTTCGGGAACACTGCGTATTTGCAATGATTCTCTACCTGGCGACCGCGCTGATCGTCCAGTCGCCCGCGCTCATCGCGGACAGGCGCTGACTGGTATATTGCCCCGAGATGCGGGTGTTTGGTTTACCCCCTGACGCGGGTATAGGTTCCGACGATCGCGCCCGTCCCCACCGGCGCGACCTCTTCCACCACGACCACGCCCGTAACCGTCATTTATCGCTGCGTCAACGACTCGCTGTATTTCCGGCCATGTGGTAGCTAGATGGAGTACATGATGACTGAAGGTCGTTGGACTTTGTATTGCGGTGTCTTCCGTGATGAACTCATTTTTCACCCTTTCGCGAAACTGACGCGGTCGAAGGGCGTCAATGAACGCCTTGCTGAAAGACTTGCCCGCAGCAGACCTCCAGTTGTCCCCACTCGCTTCCTTTGTCCTCGAAAAATGTTCAGCAGTTTGCGTCCGTGATTGCATTCTGACTTGTGTCCCACGCGAACATGGTGTGGTTATGGACCTCAAGTGCTTTATTTGGAGTTTTGACATTTGCAGCTGGAACCTGCAGGGGGTGGCCTATGGCCATACTGCGTTGACGCTGCTGCGAGGCCGTACTAAAGAGCGAAGGCGGTCCAAAAGGTCGGCATCGCTTGTGGACGGAACGCGGGTGATGGGAAGTTCACCAGGATGGCAAAAATGGATGCGAGCGTATTTTCGTGCATACATGCTCGCATCGCTATACCCTCGTCGACAGCGGTGGTATTTCTTGAACGCTCCCCCCGCAGACGTATGAATTCACCGCAGGCCGCCGGTGCGGACGCCGTCAAACGCGAGCGGGGGGGGGTTGGGTTCTATGCCGCGCAGGGCTTGTAGCATGGAGCCGCGCATGGCTTGCAAAGCATAGCCGCCTTTTTCGTCTGCTTCTTGCTGTTGATTATTGCGTCCGGAGCCGATACGACCGGCTAATTCCGGCTGTTTGTCGAGTTGAAACCAACACCCAAGGTCACCGCAGGCTGTACGTCCACCTGGCTGGCCACGTCCCGACTTCCTTGATCGGCGCGATCCTCATGCCCGCGGTACACCCATATGTCTGCGTGCGCTTCGTCAGCCGCGTGGCACGTGCACAGCTGCGAATCGACGCTGCGGCTTTTCACGTCTCCGACCCTGAGGCCGCCACGATCATGTTTCCTTCTTGGTGCATCCGTCATGGCACCTCCTCAAAGCATAGACGATGCGGCAGGACTGCAGGAGTTTATGCCTCCTCGAAGCGTAAATGATGCGGCGGGATTAGGACTTTGTATCTTCTTACTGCTCCGAATATTATACGTGTGCGTTTTTTTTTCTTCTTTTTTTTTTTTTTTTAGAGCGACCGGGAACTTCCGAGTCGGTCTGCCAAGCTTGGTGGTAGGTCAGCACTTAGATTACTATTTTTTATTCACGAGATCCTCCTGGCCGCGTTCCTTTCCTGGCTGGGTAGCGGGACTGGATCGTCCAGGCCAACTCTGGCTTCTTCACGC
Organism: Undaria pinnatifida; assembly: GCA_012845835.1. Classification (NCBI taxonomy): domain Eukaryota; class Phaeophyceae; order Laminariales; family Alariaceae; genus Undaria; species Undaria pinnatifida. Next base: position 1,670,994 of record JABAKD010000014.1, read on the forward strand.
GTCGGGAGATTTCCTCCAGGCCACGGCACTTATCTCGCAATGAGTCACAGACTTCTTGAATTCGACCGTATTATGGTAACCCGCGACTCTTCTAGAAAAAGACACGCACCTACACCTACACCCCTGCACTTAGCAGGAGCCTGGGGCCGACATCGTCTTGCCCACGGCTTGGTAAATGGACGCAGCTCGATTACGCACAAACAGACAGAGACAGCGTGCATTATTGTTGCGTGCATGATCAGTGCAGCTCCTTTGGTCTCTACGGTTACATGTTACGGTTCGAGTAAGAACTTTCCTTCCAGCGTATCAGTTGAAACCCCCCCGTGGATATGCCTGTATGGATCACACTTCTTGCCAATCCATGGTTTATCGTCTGTCATACGTGGTACACATATTTTATATGTATCTACAAGGGCTCCGATTGCCGGCACCCATGCTTCGGATTGTCTAAGATATCACATGATTTGGTATCATGCGTTGATATCTGTTTGCACAAAGTGTACAGTATGCCAAACATGTGTCCGTGCTTTGCATGCCAAATGTTGCAGTAGGGTTATAGTGAATACAATGCCATTTAACTGCTAAACTGAATATCGCAAACGAGTCCGTGAAAAGAGCCCACAATGGTCCCACCCCAATCGCTTATGTTGTCGGGCATTGCACATAAATATGTTGTGTAATTTCTTGTGATATTCACATGTACGTATCATAGTTCGCAGGCGGACCTGAAACGTTTTTTGTCGGCGGATCTCCACCGCCTCTGACCGCCTTTCCCCGCGGTTTCTTCCCCGGGGCGTGCCCCGTCCTCACCTGAAACGCCCAGCATCGACAGATCCGCGCGCTCATCGCCGTAGCGCCTGCGCGACGCCTTGGCGTTGTTATCTCCGAAGGAATCTTCAAAGAAAGTGTGCTCTGTCAGTGTTTTGGGTCATGGTCTCCCGACAGAGTGATGTCTCCGCGTGTTTCTTTCCGGACCATCCTCTCCGACCTCTGACGCATGGGGAGGGTCGGCTACTTGGCTGGCGTCGCCATTGTGTGGGCTTGCGCGGACGGCTATGGGCTCGGATCTGCAACATAGCTGGAAAGCCCGGTAGCACATGCCACCCAGGCCTTGTTGAAAACTTAGGGTTAGGGTATATGTTGGTCGTGGTCGTGGTCCTTCTGGAGTCCGGAGCGTTAGAACTGTTTTTTTTTTGTTATTCGGATCGAGAGAGTTGTGGATCTGTTTTCTGCTCGGGGTATGGAAACGCTAGGAACCGCTGTGTGCTCAGGCCGTGTGTCTCTGTTTTTTCTTCTTCCCACGCAAGGTTTGATTAAGCCTTAACTACTTCCAAGACTGTCCCACACTAATTCCAACTAGTTTGTCTCCAGAAACATGTGCTCTTCACGGATCATGACCCGACTCGCGGGTCAGGTAAGCAAGGTTTTCAAAACCTCACGGGTCGAGTCGGATCGGGTCAAGAGGTGTTCGAAATCTCACAGGCTGGGTCGGGCCGGGTCAGGAGTTTTTCACATCTATCTCACGGTTGGGGTCGGATCAGGTGACCCGACCCGACCCGAACCGATCCACGAAAAAACGCTATAACCCCCTTTTAGCACCGCACTCCCGACATGGGAACGAAACTCTTGGATTTATACTAGAATAATTTTTATGGGTTGGAAATGGGTTGATACGCACCTGGTACGTGTGTTGAAGGATAAGTCCTGCGTTCACTTGAGTGGCTGGTGGCTCCGTACGCAGTGTCTTTGCGTTTCCGTCCGATGTGTCGAGGGTGAGCATGCTGCTGGAGCCAGTCGACCTCGAGAACCCCCCGTGGCGTGCGCTTTTACCCTTTAAAGCCTCAAAATTCTTCCCCATATTAATTTCAAGTTGTGCCCAAAAGCGGGTTTCCAGTTGTAGAGGCATTAACGTCGCCTATGGTACTGAGTTTTGACGGCACTGGCCTTGCTGTGTGCCGTTATCCGTCGCACCTCGCGCAGATGTTGCCCGGAAGCCACCCGACTGCGTTGGCGCAGACTGCCGACGGTGTGGCTCACCTCATCGACATCAAGGAGGTGCGTGTTTGGCGGTGGGTAGGGGTGGGTAGGTTTTACGAAGGAACATGATACATGGACCCTAACATGTTCGTTCTTGACCGATTGTGGTTTTTGTTGGACTTGAAAAACATATTTAAAAGCCCTTTGGTACAATGAAGGGAGGAATCTTAGTGTCGACGAATCCGTACCTGCACAGGCACGTACGAATGTTGCGATCGAACCGTAGCTGGGCTCTTCTGGCGAAAGCGGAAGACTTGAGGTTTCCAACGATTCTACTTGTGGACGAAAGTATTATTAACCCCTTTAGAGCCCCAAAACCCCTGCCTATGCTAATTCCAAGTGATTTGTACCCCAAACGGGTTTCCAGTTGTGAAGGCGTTAATAGGTGGGGCTAGATGAATGGGGGTGATCGGCACTCCGCTCCCGCCCCTACGCTACCCCGGCGCGATGCCTCTCCTGCTCCAGCGTGATGCCTGGACATACTCAAGCATCCAAGATAGGCCTCGACCCCCTTGTGTCGTGGGCTACGAGAGGAGCAAAAACTCTTTTGTCCGAAATATTGTTTTTGTTCTGATGGGGTTCCCTTGCTGAGGAACTACCCAATATGATGAGATTTTTTTTTCCAAGTTTAGGATTTCAACTTTTGTTGTTGTACTTGGAAGTACACGTGCTACTATTAAACTATTAAATGACTACTAATGCTAATACTAGTAGTACTACTAGTACTACTAATATAACGGTAGCGGTGTACCTTGTTTTGGCATGGGGCTCCTTCCTCACGTAACCCCTTTAAAGCCCCAAAATCTCTCCCTTTACTAACTTCAAGTAAATTTGTAAAAAAAAGGGTTTCCAGTGGTGAAGGCGTGAAGGAGCTCTGTACCTCACCCCAAAAACTGGTTTTGAGTAAACTGAAAGTGTAAAACCGATAAACGTTAACAGTCCCATGGCCTGGGTCTACAAAATGCACAAAATTGCGAAAAACAATAATGACGTTCGTACGAAGATTTCGGGCTGAGGAGCCCCGCCATTTCAGATAAATAAATAGGCCAACAACTGCTACCTCCGTCGTACGAAGCACGTGCATGCTGTCCGGTGTTCCCATGTAGATCATGGGATCGTTCACCCGGTTGCGTTTTTTTTTTGTGTGTATTCTGAAAATCAGTGTTGCCTTAAAAGGCATACAGAAGGCGTGCTACGATAGAGGTTAACCACATTTTTCTGAGGTCCCTCACTTTTGGAGGTCAAGACCTTAACACCTTTCTTAACCCAAGAACTGATTTTAGGAGAAAAATAAAACGGCCACCGGATGAAAACCCCCCATGACCTAGGTACGTACACAACAAGAATCATGCAAAATAAATTTCCTATAAATTTCCGACGATTTTTTTTTTTTTTTTTCTCACACTTCTACTTTCCAGCTTCTGCGCAAGCCGTAGTCACAGGTGTCGTCCCTTGCCCCCACCGTTTGTTGCCTTCAGTTTTTATCGCGCATAGCGTTCAGCAATCCCACTGCTCGTCGATCTTTCATCGAGTGTTGCTAACTCGCACTCTCGCGCTTTCCTCAGGTCAATTTGTGCACAAGAAAAAGTCCCAACGACTTTATACGAGTATGCACTCGGCGGGGGTCGAACTCGCGAAACTGACCTATACCAGGCTCGAGGATAACCTGATACGCCACCGGGGCGACCGGCTAAAGAGCCCCGTCATTCAGAAAACGAAATGCCTGGTAGCCAAAAAACGGTATACCTCTATCGTAGCATGCATCGTAGAGCTCTTTAAGCGAGGAGCCTCGGGAAAAACATATGCACCCCTAACGCCGTACCATGCCTCTTGAATGCCTGGTCTGGATGTATTAAGTATCATTCATCAGATAGGAGTAACCATGTTTTGAGTGTACCAGATGTATATATATATATATGTTGTGAACATTCGCGTGCCGGTTGCCATCGCCGTTGCATTGACGCGTTCGCTTGAAACGGTTTCGCCGCGCTCTTGAAACCGCCCTCGTGACGTTTTTTTTCCCTAAATAACGTCCCCCTCACTCCCGTACCCTGGACGTGGCCATACCAAAAAACAAAACAAATTCATTCGAAGCTGTCATCCGATATGCAAGGAAGTACTCACAAGGTGCGGGAGTCCGCCCCACCAGTGGTTCTTAGTAGAATGCAGCTCTCACCCTGCATGCGACTCGTCGGAGCCACACTTCACGGCGCTTCGCGCTTAGCGCACGCAATGTCTGCCTGGTCGGTGAAAACTTGGCATGCTCCGTCCCTGCATTGTAGGAATGCGAGGAAAAATGGTTTTCCAAGACTACGGCTATGCATGAAATGAGTACACCCCTCCCCCCCCTTCCACACCCGACCCCAACTTGATGTTGCCGCGCTTTTGGAACCGCCGTCCTGGAGATTTGTCCCCTAAAGATTTTATCCCGCCTGCCCGGTCGATGAACCCCCCCCTGCGCTGCTGCTGTTGCTGCTGCTTCGGTTGGCGTCGGCTGGCAACGGCGCTCTTATACACCCCTCTCACTACGTGAGCTAGACAACCAGAGTACCGTCTTTTTCCTCCTCTTTTTTATGTCTTAGCGGTAACCTAGGGATGGTGGTCGAGTTACTGCTGTAGATCATGTTGTGCGGTGGACAACCTTACCTCCGCGCAAAGGGATGATATCACGTAGTGTGTGCTGATGTATGGTAAGGCCCCCATGAGACGGTCACATAGTGTTCGGATTCTGTCTCGGGAAGTGCCCACCCCAGAAACAGAAAACGTTTCATTCAAAGCTTACGATCCATGCGCAAGAAAGTCCGCACAGGACGCCGAAGTCCGCCTCACATGTGCTTCTTAGCAGGATGCAGCTCACCCTTCATGCGACTCGCCGAGCACCTCACGGCGCTTGGCGCTTGGTGCGTGCGACGTCTGCCTGGTCGGTGAAAACCCGACGTGCTCCATCCCGACATTGTGCGGACACAAGGGCCTACGGTCCTGAGGACTGCGACCATGCATGATATGATTTTTTCCCCCCGCCCCCCGCCCGCATTCCGCCCCAACCTGACCCAAACGATCGCCAACCCGTTGGCAGAGCTCGACGAAGCCCCTGCTGTCCACCGAACAGGCGTTTTGTTCATCCTCGGCCACCCCGCTTGGAAACCCCAGCCCGTCAAAGAAGTCCAAGCCCCCTTCTTCCCAGGGCGAGGTGCGGATCGTGTGTAGGTATATGAGCCGGTCTCCCCGGTGGCGTATCAGGTTATCCTCGAGCCTGGTATAGGTCAGTTTCGTGAGTTCGAGCCCCGCCGAGTGCATACTCGTATAAATTCGTTGGGACTTTTTCTTGTGCACAAATTGACTTGCGGAAAGCGCGAGAGCGTGAGTTAGCAACACTCGATGAAAAATCGACGAGCAGTGGGATTGCTGAACCCTATGCGCGATAAAAATTGAAGGCAAGAACCGGGGGGGAGAAGGGACGACACCTGTGACCACGGCTTGTCCAGAAGCTGGAGAATAGTAAGTGTGCGAGAAAAGAAAAGAAAAAAAAAACAAATGTGCTGCGCGAAGCTGTTATGAGTAACGTTTTGAGTTTGGCCGACTGTACTATAAGTAATTCGCCGACTAGTAGTTGGTTGGCTACCTTATATTATAGACAACATTGCACTTACTAGTACTAGCAGAAATTTGCGTGCGGTAATTTTTGGAGTTCTGTGTGATTTGTGTCTGACTGTGGCTCTTCGTTCGTTTTTTGTGGTGAAACTATTACTGCTGTAGGATGTTTTGCGGTGTGTTATACCAAGTTTGGGTGGGGAAAATGTATTAAGAATAGTGTTGAAACCGTCGAACGTCACAATCCAAGGCCAACCCAACCTACGAAAAACCAGCGAAAAAATTGTTTTTATGATAGCATAAAAACGTTTTCTTGCCTTTTTTTTCTAACCTAATATTCTCGTGGGTTGGTTCGCCTTGGGATATTATGGAGGAGGTATAGCATCAGCCGTGGACTCATAGCTAACTAAAGGAGGGTTTGTCTTCGGATCGCCTGCAATTAAAACGCCATGGCATGTTGGTCGTTTGGGTAGGGTTTATGCGACATCCATCGGTTTCAATGCTGGTATTATATGTTTTCCAACCGAAACATAATTTTGAAGTCGCAAACGCCCTAACATGTGATTGAGTTGGCTTGCTTGGGCACCCAACTATTAGCTAGCCGTAAGGTCCAGCCAACTCGCGGCCCTAGTTGTGAGTGATGTGTGGACGATTTTATTGATCAATCGGTGCCGAGGGCAAAGAACGCGCGGTACGGCTGCTCGAATAGACCAGAGCTGGCAATACACTTTCACACGTGGGGCAGATCACCCATGTCCAGTTGACTACTGATGATTTAGACGTTTCAGCAAGTATCTGTATGGTCTAGCTCACGTTACCATGTTACCGGGTGGGAGCCGTACGATCTGCATGATCTACAGTACTCACTGCCGATGTTCCCAGGGTTGGTTCTGTACTCTCCACACGACGCATCCTACGGTAAAGGTGCGCCTTTTTTTTTTGTTCTGAGCTTCATTAATCGCTTCAGGAGCTCCATACCTTGGCCAAAAGCTTATTTTGGGTAAAAACTGAAATTGCAACCCCCTGGCCAAAACAATGGCCTACAGTAGGTATAAAATAGTTCATTTTGCAAAACATGGCTGAAATTACGACTGTTTTGGGTTAAGAATCGCGACCAATTCAGAAAAACAAAATGTTAGCCAAAAGGTGCAACGTTCATCGTACTACTAGTAGCACGCGCCGGACACAGATCCCGCGCAGCACCTCCTAACGGCAGATACAGGATCTACTGTAGATTTATATGATCTGCAGTAAATGGTCTGTATGATCTGTATGATCTGTATGATCTGTATGATCTGTATGGTCTAGATCGTGTTCTGCCCAAGGCGTGCAAAGTTTGCCTCGACGCCATTGTAGCCCTAATGGGTGTGTTATCCCTTTCGAGAGCTGCGAAAAATACCCTACACTATTTCCGAGTAGTGTGTCCCCACAATCATGGGTGCAGGCAGTGCTGAAGGTTTTGAGACCGAGAGAGGTCTTTTCGCGCCCAGGATGCCAACCTTATGCATACCATCACCACTACTACTGCTACTACCACTATACTACTATTAATGCTACCTTTATTAGTACTACTGCTACTACTTCAACTACTACTACTGCTACCGCTACGATCGTCTTTGACCCCCGACCCCACCCCACCCCACCCGATCTTGTTTTTCGTTTGGCATGGTTTGGTGCAGTCTGCTACCGCCGCGGCAAGCCAGCCATCGAGCCTGCCGGCTGTGTTGTGCGTCGCGCTCGATCGCAGGACACCCAGCGTATGCCTCGGCACTTCCAACGGAAGAGTTGTGGCGGTGAGTCGAGGACGGCGTTTGTGAAAGGGGGCGCGTTCTACGATGTAGGGGTAAAGTGGGTACCCCGACTGGCGAGGGGTATGGTACGGTTCGGACCGAAAGTACCTCTCTTTACCGGGTAGTATAGTGGTGTTGCTGTTGTTGTTGTTGTTGTTGTTGTCGTTGTTGTTGTTGTTGTCGTTGTTGTTGTGGTTGTTGAGGTTGCTGTTGCTGCTGCTGTTGTTGTTGTTGTGGTAACTATTGCACAGGACCATAGTAATCAGAACCAACCTTATACACAAAAACCTTTACGTTCCCCTGTTTGGACTGTTAACGATCAGGTTTGGTCATGAACACTCCATATATTCCCCAAGAAAATGGCGTTACGCTCTCGACTTTTTTCTACTCGTAATGCTAGTCCACACGAATTCCAAGACACTACATATTTGTCATAGTTTCGTTCCCAGCCGATTTGTTTGCCCTCTTACTAGTAATTTTCTCTTATCTTACCCCTTCTTACCCCGGGGGCACACTCTGTACCACATTTTGCCATTAGGTTTACCATGTATGTTTCACGGACGGGACTCCTCCGCCGAACGACCTCGCAATGCCGTTGGAGCGCCATCCTTCGTGTTTTTCCATCTTGCAGTGCCGTTACATACCTAGCGCATGGCATCGCTCGTCGGGTTTCTCCGAGAAACAAGTTGGGTCGGGTACAGAGCTCCCTAAGTGGGAGCCTCAGGAACTCCGTGTGCACCCGTTACAGCAGCATGCGTCATGGGCGAGTGGGGAGGTCTTACCCCGCTGTCTGTCTTCGCGCATTTGTGCATCATGCAACTGCTTCGCACGTGGGACAGATGACCCATGATCTATCCCCAGTTGATGATCTAGACCTTTCAAGGAAGATCTGTGTGACCTGTATGAACTAACTCATGTTGCCGGGTGGGAACCGTATGATCCGCACGATCTAGCAAAATGCTTCTTGGGTTGGACCTGTACTCTCTATAGTTACCGATCCCGCACAACATCTTCGGCAGATGCAGGATCTACTGTAGATGATATAGATTATATAGATGACATAGATTATCTCGATGATCTAGATCGTGATTTGCCCGAGGTTTGAACTTTTTTCTGCCTGCAACGGTCCCATGTTGCTGCTCGACCCCACCAACCCATCAAGTTGCGACCAACTGACCAGAAAGACTCGACGCACCATGCCCGTCATGTAACCGCCTCCCCTTCCCACAGGTGCGTCCAAGGGACGGCGAGGTGATGAGCACAATGTCCGTCGTCGGCTGCTCGAAGGTAGGCGGGGTGTGCGGCCGTTATTAGGCCGTTTTGTTGCATGTTTATACCGCGTTGCATGCCTCTCTGTTTCCTTGCTTTTTGCCGCTTTGTGTAGTTTGTTTTGTTTGTCGTTTGCTTCAGTTAATTTTGGTTGCTGTTTTATGTATTTTTACTCTTTTGTCGGCTTCTTTGATGTGTTTTGTTTTTATCATCGGGCATGAGGCTGGTTGGGCTGAGGCGGCATCTTTCTCTCTTCGCCTCGTTTTGTGTATGACATGCCCAGTGTGCTACCATTTGGAACATCGTTTACTCCCCTCATTGGCGGATTTTGATTGATTAGAGGTAAGGTAGAGTCACACCGACCGTCACCGCATGAACGAGGCAAGGCTCGAGGGAGGGAGGGGGAGCGTAAAGGGAAAGTGGATGAGAAGACGATATACAATACCCACTCCAGCGTTTTCTGACATGCGGCCGTAGAGGAAGTAATGTTCGATTAGTCGGTGGCGCGCAAGGTTCGCATCCGGCGCTGCTTATCATTGGTTATTTGTATGCGTTTCGGCACGGAGACGTTTTCTAACCGTCGAGCTGCTGGAGGCGGGGGGGGCGCTTCTGAGTGCTATATACGCTGGATTGCGCACAGGCACGGGCATGGGGTATATTCTTACACTACTGCATCAGAATCGGCCATAAGAATCTACGTATGGCTTTAGTGTCTTGGGCGCCTTAGGTATCGGCTGTACGACGTCCCCCTTGTACTAGAGTGCAGCACGGAGCTTCTGACAGCTTGACCTCCTCTCATACTCTTATCAATCAGCGCATACCGTATTCCACGCAGGATTACATACCCCATGGGGGGGGGGGTAGTCATTTGCTGCTTGCCTTAGTCATTTGACCGTTGACCACGCATTCCTTTCGAGACGGAGTACCGTTCCTGTTCCTAATAAAGACACCTCCAACATTTGGGCCCTCATTACGCTTTTTGGGGTGAATTTGTGAGCCTGTTTTTTTTTTGTTGCTTCAAATGCGTCAGCGGTGCGTTCGATCAAATTGAGGGTCGATACTTATCTTTTGCAAGCTGCGTGATACTCGGGTCGCGCGTTTTTACCCTTTGAAGAGATATGAATCCCCTAGGCTTTGTCAAAGGAAGATTTCGGTCCTTAATCATTCTGCGCGCTGATACTGTATAACTCGTATGGGGAGGAGCAAAAGCTGAAACGAATATACCCACCTGGTATTTGTTTCAATGAAACTACCACGTAAGCCGCAACCCGTCCGTAAAGAGAGTGTTAAGCTCTTCTCTAGTGGTCAGTGTCAATAACAATGCACCAAATACCATGCAACAACAAATCATTACCAACAGCAGTGATGGTGACCAACGGTACGTACACCATCCCGAAGTAGTCGGTCAAACAAGGAGGCCACACACAACGAAAGCGGTCGCTTCGGGAATATCTCGCGGAGACCTGGCGCGTGCTACGATAGAGGTATACCTTTTTTTGGCGAAAATGGTTTCTGAATGACGGGTCTCCTTAACCCCTTTAGAGCCCCCAAATCCCTCCCTATACTAAATTCAAGTGAATTTGTCCCCAAAAAGGGGTTCCAGTAGTGAACGCGTTAACCCCAAAACATCGGAAATACTGTAGGTAATTTTTTATTTGCACGATTTCTCATTCTATACCTTAGCCATGGGATTGTTCGTCCGGTATCATATTAATAGCAGTTTTGTTTTTGTCCAAATCAGTTTTTGGGAGAGGTCTTGAGCTCTGAAATTGAGGGGTAGTATTGAGAAAAAGTGTTGTGAGCCTCTATCGTAGCACGCGTCTTCTGCCCAAAGACGCCTCGGACGCATTTTCGACGGCAGAGACTTACCCATTTTTTTTTTCTTGCGTGCATCTTACTTGAGAAGCTCCCGTTCTTAGCCCAAAAACTGTTTCGGATAAGAAATAAAAAGGACTGCCCGATGAAAAATCCCAATGGCCCGGGTATGGGTGTACAGCGAAAATACTGAAAAACGATCATTAATTTTAACTGCGACGATTTTGGGCTAAGGAGCCCTATCATTCAGAAAACGTTTCAGACAAAAAGTGCTTGTACCTCTCGTAGTGCGGAAGGCGTTTTTCTTTTCCATGTTTTGTTTTTTAATCATCGCTTTTACTCTCCAGCTCAACTCGCAAGAGGTTTTGTGTTTTTCCCTCTGCGAGCTTCTGGACAAGCCGTGATTACTGGTGTCTTCCTCCGAGCCATCCCACGCTAAGGTAGGGGTGCAGCATCATCAGATCAGTCCCTGAGTTCCTCACACGAGGAGCTCCACATGTCACCCCCGAAAAATCATTTGGAAGGCGTTCGTTTGCACAACCCTACCAAGCTTGTATGCCTCAGTAGTCCTAAAACAATATGTGCTCGTGAAATTACTTCACTAACTGGTTATAGTTACTCACTTGAGGTAGCTCAATCGGCCAGGGACTTTTTTGGCGCAAGAAAGGCAACCCCCGCCGTGAGATGAGTCCTCTCTTCCCCATTCCTCCGGTGCTTTCCTGCGATTTTATCGCGCGTAGGGTGCTCAGTATTATCACCTTGCAGCTCTTTGGGCTCGTCGATTTTCATCGAATTTTGTTACTGTGTTGATACTTGCGTACTGTAGCTACCACGGGTGGCTACGAAACGACCGTGGTATCATGGGCGGGAAGCAGGAAGCACACGGGAAGCGTTCGGCGAACGCTTGGCTTCTGCCCTGCCCCCCTCCATGTTGATACGGTTTATTTTTTCGATGAGGTGTTTTTTTTGGACGCGAGAAACGCTGTCGCCATGTACCTGTTAAAATGTGTTATTTTATTGGGGGACGTGGTAATCGGGACCAAGTATGGCTTGTGAAAACAGGGTAGTATGTTGTAAAAATGAAATACACTCCAGCTGTGAGATCGAAGATTTTGTCGAAACTGAGCTTTGCAAGCTGTGTGTGATACTCCGATCGCGCGTATTGCTGGGTGTGTGTCCTCATTAAAGATATACGTCGGCGACTCTCCTTGGAACTACAGTGTAGCTTGTACCAGGGTCAACAGGGTGATGTTAGTCAGTCTGTGCGCGGAAACTATAAAACCTGTTTTTGAGGGGGACAAAATCTGACAGGTTATATATGTTTGTGTATATCGTGTGTTTTGACTACTGCGGTGCTCCGTCATTATGTGGTGAAATAAGAAACATGCACATTTACCTTTTTACTGCTGCAGGCATTGCCCCTACACTAACTGAAAGCGGTTTGTCCCCGAAAACGTGAGTAAATTTTTCACACTCGTCGACGCGCAGATCATCAATTCTCACTTGATGATCTAGATCTTTCAGCGGAACATCTGTATGGTCTACCTCGAATTGCCAGATGGGGAGGCGTACAATCTGTACCCTGGTATGATCTAAGTACATGTTTCCTGGGTTGGACATGCATTTTCCTTTACAGATCCCGCACAACATATCATAACGGCAGCCATAGCATCTACTTGTAAATGGTCTAGATCGTGATCTGTCGGAGGTTCAAAAAGTTTGAAACCTACGGTTTATAGGAGACTGACCAGTTGGAATTGGTATAGGATGTTTTTGCAGAAATACAAGGGTCGGGATATCGTAAAAAAGTAGATTCCTTGTTTAATCTTCCCCCCCCCCACCCCCTCTCGCTCAACGTGATCGGTGTTTCGGCGGAAATAGGTGAAACAACTAGACTTCAGTCGGGATGGAAAATGGATGCTGGCGAACGGGGGCGAGCGCGTAATACGAATGCTGGAGAGGGGCGCCATCACCGGCAGGTAGGCATCGGCATACGCGGGCACCGTGTGCGCTCCGGCGCGTGCGCTGGCCGCCGCCTTCTCATTGTCCAACGAACCAGCGCACGGCGGCATTTTTCGCGTGCGCGGTGGATTTCGCCCGAGAACGTGTGTGGGACCATTGAGATCCCTTGCCGGGCACCCTTGGTCAAGGGCAACTTGACGGCAACCTCCCTCGCGTGCGCGGCGGGTTGTAGCCGAGGGCGTGTGTGGGAACGTGAGATCCCTGGCAAGGTACTCTTGGTCAAAGGGTAAGTTGGTAGGAAGCTGAAGACCCCATGCCCACCCGGGGAAAATAGCCCGGAAAATACCTGGTACTGTTCGGCGGGTTGCTCCATGTCTGTCCTGACGGAACGGAACGCTTCGTCTGTTCCACCGTTGTATCGTCGATAAAGGAGGACGCGTGTTACGATAGAGGCGCGCCCTATTTTCCTTTGGCTCGGCATTGGAGGAGGTCCACATACCGAACCCCCAAAATGGACTGCAAATATACAACCCGGCGAAGTGCAACCCGATTAATATTCCTATGGTCTAGGTATGCATATGCCTGGTACAGTGGGTACCCCCATTCAACAGAGCCCAGGATGAGAATACTCGGGACTTGAAGAGCGGTCAAATCGGCATCTCCCGCCTATACTAAAAGGGTTGTATTTCCCACTACAGATAAGAGCAATGTGTAGGTAAGAGCGCTTGTTTCGGCTTTTTTCACGGGGCGCTCTTGAATCGGGGCACCCATTGTACACCGAGTTATAGTGTAGAAATACATCGACATAGGGCAATTCCTGAATTGACTTGCCCCGTCGCCCAGAATAATGTAGCACACGTCGGAGCCCGTACGGGGTTTCCAACGGAACGTTATCGTTGCTGTAGTTGGCGTGTTAATATTTCGCGCGATCGATGTGTATGCGAAGCGTTCCCGCTAACTTGTACTACCCCCCGTCCGCTCCTGGGCAGGTCTGTGCGAGACTTCCAGGACGTGGTGAACAGGACGCGGTGGCAGTGCTGTCGTTTCACGGGGGACTCTGAGGTACGGCATCCTTTTGTTGTGTTTAGCGTTGGCGTGGGTTATTTTGTTGGGGGGGTTTCGTGTTGTTTATGGTGGGTTTGTTGGTGTGTTGATGTTGGTGTGTTGTTTGTGGTGGTGGTCGTCGTGATGGTGGTTTGCATGCCCGCGACGTAGTAGCTGCTGTTGCTGCTGCCGTCTGCTCCCGCCCACGCTCACGAGATGGCCTCTTGCCCATAGAGTGCAGACAGCTGTCCACAACGCCACAACAGTGTGTGGTGGACGTTTATTTTGTATCTACAGACGTTCCTGGCTCAAGACACACCAACATCAAACCGGTGCTGGGTCCGGCAAGCAAAGCCTCGCGGCAGCTCTTGTGGAGGCGCCTCAAAAGCTCGTGTTTGACGAGCGATCACGTCAGAGTTGCAGCCGTTTCCCTACGCCCTTTTGGCCGGCAGAGCTCGGCAGCGGCTCTTTTCGAGGCACCTCAACGGCTCATGTTTGACAGGCGATCGCTCCGCATTTAACGATCGTCCTATGATAGTGCCCCGCATGGTTGTCTGGCTGCGCGATTTACGACCATCTCCCTCCCCCCATCTATCGCTGCCTGCTGCACAATCAACTCTTCCGCTTCTTGCTGTTGCCCTATGAGCAGTACATCGCTGGGGGGAGCCGGGCCGAGGCAACGTGCAGCATTTACATCTGGACCGTCGAAGGTCACCTTGTGACAAGGCTAGAGGGACCGCAGGTGAGATATATACCCTGTCGCCGCTGACGACGACCCGTGCGTGCCCACCAGCACGAATCAACAGTTTCGTCCACACGAAAATGGGGCTGATCCTTTCAGAGCTGGACTCACTGTTTTGGGGACAGACTACTTGGAGTTCGTATAGGAGGCGTTCTACGATAGGGGCATTGGTAGCACTCTTGTTTTTTTTTTCTGGATGACTGGGTTGCTTAACCCACGATCGTCGGAGTATCAGTACTCTTTTCCAATACCAGGTATTTTTTTTTTGTGCACCCTAGGCCATGGGATTGGTTCGTCGGGTTTCACTTTCTTTTTTTTCTCAAGATTAGTTTTTTGCGTGGGATACATACGGAACTCTTCAAGTGAAAAGCCTCGGAAACAAATACTATTAAACACTTGCTATTAATTGGTGTGTTTACACCTTCACCGTGGCCTTTTTTTTCAGTAGCAAAAGGCTTAAACGCGTGATACGTGTGTGTTTTTGGTTGTTGTTTGTTTCTCGGTTTTCCATAACGAGCTCTGTCCGCTCCCTGCGCTTGTATCCAATGCTCGCCCTGGAATCACTCAACCTACCTCAATCCCCCCCCCCCCCCGCGTATGTTTTTTTCGCTTGACGCGGTGCAGATGGGTCTCCTGAGTCTCGCGCGTCACCCGGTACGGCCGTTCCTGGCAGCTGCCTTGACGAACGGGAAGGTAAAACAAATCACACCTCACACAGATCACGATCTGATCATCTATAGCTCATCTAGATCATCCACAGATCCTGTAGCTGCCGTTGTTAGATTCGATCCAGGATCTGTACATATAGAGTATAACTCCAACCCAAAAAATGTGTTAGATCGTACAGATCGCACGGCTCCCACCCGGCAAGATGAGCTGGGCCATACAGATATTTCCTGAAATATCTAGATCATCAAGTGGGCATAGATTATCTGTCAGAAGTATGAAACATTTGTTGAAGTTAAAACAAGTGTGCACAGCAGTGTTTCCTACCCACGGCGCAGATGTGTATATAAAATGCTGTTGAAATCGCCTGCCGGTACAAAAACGGTGATTTGCGACATTTTCAAGCGTCTACGAGTAGCGTGCGCGAGTAGTACGAGCAGGATTATGCCGCATCCGTCCTCTATGACCCCATGCATTGTTGTACCTCTGACTCCAATTTTATCGTCCCCCAGCCAGCTATCCTAGAAGATAGATGGTGGCCACAGACGGCGAAACAGGAAGGGTATAGGATAAGCAAACGGTTTTATGTAATGTATGGAAAAAGCGTAATGAGCGCCCAAATGTTGGAGGTGTCCCTACTAGGAGTAGGAACGGTGCTCCGTCTCGAAAGGGATGCGTGGTCAATGCTCAAATGACTAAGGCAAGCAACAAATGAGTACGCCCCCCCCCAATCAGCAGTGCCCTATGCTGTAATCATCAATTTCATCGTGGATTTCCCCCCTAAATCCCCCAAGATGTTAATCAAGGATGTCAGGAGACGGCACTTTGACCGCCTTGACAGGCGGCATTTTTCCAATGATTTACCTTGACTGACGTCAAACAACTAGGTTTTAGTGTGTCTTCGTGTGGATCGATCGGTTTGACACCCTTGACCGCTGGACGTTTTCCCTCGACTGGCCGTCTCCTGACGTCTTTGGTGTTTGTGGCTGCCCTTGGTTCCTGCACGTTTGCGTATGCTGTTTCGGTCCCACAGCAGTGTAGTTGTGCATGATGGTGTCAAGATCGCCGGGATTCTAGGGTTGTGTGTTGAATGTGGTGCTTGATTTGGATTCAACGGTTAAGTCTTATTCCTGTCCGTCCGCGCCTATTCGTTTTATTCGGCTACAGGTGCAGCTGTGGGGGCAGACCCACACGGCAAACTGGACTGCGTTTGCGGCAGACTTCCAGGTGGGAATTTGCAACCCCACACCCTTTCCGCCAGGCTTTCATATTTTGTTCGGGCCGGCTGGCGTTGGGGCTAGCGCGCCTCCGATGTATCCGTGTGTTCCTTCCTTCGTGGCGTATGTCTATGTCGTCTTCCTCAACGGTGGTTATCAAGAAATATAAATGGCTTGATATTTTGTTCGGGCCGGCTGGCGTTGGGGCTAGCGCGCCTCCGATGTATCCGTGTGTTCCTTCCTTCGTGGCGTATGTCTATGTCGTCTTCCTCAACGGTGGTTATCAAGAAATATAAATGGCTTGAGTTTGTATGAATTCGTCTAGTTATTTTACCCCCAGAACACTAGCACATGGTACCAGGTAGGGGATCAAAATGAAGGCACGTACCGGGAGGGGGAAGGGAAGACGCCTGTGACCACGACTTGTGGCTTGTCCAGAAGGTCGCTGAGGGTAACCTCCCACGAGTTGAGCTGGGGAGTTCAGAGTGGCGATAACGAAAAAGGCTATTCCAGGTACTATACCACGTTTCCGAGTGGCAAACGAAGGGCTAGTAGCTCCCTGCCAAGGCTAGTAGTTCCCCGCCAAGGACTAGTAGTTCCCCGCCTTCTGGTCTCGGCTTAGGAGCCAGCGGGTCGTAGACTAAAAAGTGACGATAAAAAAGGCTATACTAGATACTATACTACGTTGCCGAATGGCAAACGAAATGCTAGTGGTTCCCCCGCGTTCTGGCTTCTGCCTAGGAGCCAGCGGGTTGTATTCAGATAGCCGGTCGCCCCGGTGGCGTATCAGGTTAACCTCGAGCCTGGTATAGGTCAGTTTCGTGAGTTCAAGCCCCGCCGAGTGCATACTCGTATAAATTCGTTGGGACTTTTTCTTGTGCACAAATTGACTTGCGGAAAGCGCGAGAGCGTGAGTTAGCAACACTCGATGAAAAATCGACGAGCAGTGGGAGTGCTGAACCCTATGCGCGATAAAAATTGAAGGCAAGAACCGGGGGGGGAAAGGGACGACACCTGTGACCACGGCTTGTACAGAAGCTGGAAAGTAGAAGTGTGCGAAAAAAAAAAAAGAAAAAAAAAAATTCAGTGTTGTGAGGAAAACTACCCTCGACCAAGATATGATGACGTTTTTGTTGCGGGCGAATCGAAAATATCGCCTCAAATAGTTTACTTGGCGTCGACCGTTGATGTTATACGAAGTACATTTTTAATGAAAACGAGAGGCCGATACCTTTTTTGTTAACCGATGTTACCAGGTATACCTTTTTCAGGAAAACGAGAAGCCGATGCCTTTTTTAAAACTGATATTATACCTTTTTCAGGAGAACGACAGGCCGATACCTTTGTTTTAGCTGATATTACACCTTTTTCAGGAAGACGAGATGCAGATGTCTTTTGTTAGCTGATGTTATACATTTTCAGGAAAACCGAGAGGCCGATGCCTTTTGTTTTTACTGATAGTATACCTTTTTTCATGAAAACGAGAGGTCGATGCCTTTTTTTTGACTGATATTACATCTTTTTTTCAGGAACACGATAGGTCGATGCCATTTTTTAGCTGATGTTATACATTTTCAGGTAAACGAGAGGCCGATGCCTTTTTTTAGCTGATGCTATACGTTTTTCAAGAAAACTAGAGACCTATGCCTTTTTTGAAACTCCGTACATCTTTCACGGGGCCATAAGCCCCGTTCGTAGCACGCGCGACCGTAGGTAGTATCACACGCACCTTGCGAAACGATCCAGGCATGAGTTTCGACGGATTTCTCGATTCTGACAGCAGAAGTGTCTTTTTTAGTCTCTGTAAAAGCTACGTATGATACGAGCACGGCGTGAATCGCTCGTAGTTTGGTCACTTGCTGCAACGTTTCTCCAGCGAGCGTTTATCACCCGTCACAGATACTATCACGCTTGGGCGAACCTTGGCCTCCGTTGGTATCAACTCCCACTTCTCTTCGAAGGTGTCTGATGACAACGTTGGGTGTGTCGAACGAAAAACAAAATCGAAACAAATGCCGTGGCTGGCGCTCGCTGATGCTGTGCCGTGCTAAGCTTTAGCGCGGAACACGTCTTCAAATTTGCCCGTGAACGGTGCTGCTTTTTGTAGTGGCGGGCCATTATGAGGCATCTTTGTTTCTCTTGATGCAATGGACAGTTCCGCTTCATTTGTCAGATACACTGGGTACCCGGTTTAAGAGCGCCCAGAATAAGAGCGTTCGGCACTTCAGAGCGGTCAAATCGGCATATCCCGCCTTTTCTAAAAGCTATATATTTCCCACCACAGATAAGAGCAATATGTAGTTGATAGTGCTTGTTTCGGCTCGTCACGGCGCGCTCTTAAATCGGGATAGAGTGGTGTACCCATTTTACGATAATCCGGTTTAAGACCATATCAGAGATAAGACCAGAAAATCGGCATGTCACGAACAAAAAAACAGGTAAGACCAAATTGCCCCTTATCCCCTAACCCGGTCTTGAGTCGGGAAAATAACGCCTGTGCACGTTATACAAGGCTCCTAGCTTGACCCAAGACAGCCCCGAAGCAATCGCGTGCATGACGTTTTCCTCCGATTTAAGACCGTTTTCGGTCTAATCCCGGATACAGGCCATAACGGTCTTCAAGAGGGATAAGACCAAAGTAGATGTAAGACCAGGTTTATTGGTTTGTCACGGAGTGGTCTGTCTTCAAATGGGTACACCACTGTACCCACTGTATTGCTCGTTAACATGTTATCTATTCTCCACATCATATGGACATCGTTAGTGTATCCCTCTCATCTGGCACGTTTCGCGGTGGCGACACACACCTCCTCCATCGGTCTTGCTCTCCGCCCCCAGGAGTTGGAAGAAAACGTGGAGTACGTGGAGAGAGAGGACGAGTTCGACGTGGTGGTTGACTCGCGGGACCCTGACGGGCGAATGCGCAAGGCCGAGAAGGAAGAGGAAGAAACCATCGTATCCATCGAGGCCATCGACACGGTGGGTTTCGCGCCCGGTCTGTCCCTCGCGATGTGCGGTCGAGGCTAGAGGGTTGCTAGGGCGCCATCGCGGGTTCGGACGGACCTCGTTTTTTTTTTCCTCCTCTTGGGGCAAGTAAAATGCATGTTTAAGAGGGATAACCGTTTCCGTTGAAGCTGACCGCCGGCATTTTGTGTGCGACTTGTCTCTCGTGCTACTGTAGTAGTAGGTCCTGCCTTGATAGCTTTGAGATGCTGCACGCGCGCGCTGCTGTTGTTGCTGGAGGAAGTAGAGGTTCGAGGCTCGACGATTGCTGGATGGAAAGCGACCGGCCAGAACACCTGTCAGTATATGATGTACCTGGTGTGTTTAATTTAGAGGCGTCAGCGTGAAATCGACGTCCACCGTGCTCTCTGCTGACGGACCCATGAGAGCTTTCGCCCAACTTCTGCGTGGTTCAGGACCCAGGGCTACTGTTGGGACGGAGACTCGCTTGTGTTCAAAGAGCAATCTATCAGCATGTTGAGTTTTTCTGGAGTGTTGGCTCAAGTATCATACTGAAGTACCGCTCTGTCCGGAGATGTAAGGGCCGTTTAATATTGATATTCATATCAAATTGGCACTTAATTTCGAGACAGCCTGGTACCAGGGATGTAGTTAGGATGCTAGAGTAGGGCCGTTTCTGATGGTAGCATCGGACGCTGCAACGAGGTAGTCCTGGTGGTATGGTAACGCCCAGGGAGTAAAAAGCGTGTTGTTGATGTTGTTGTTTTGTTGTGGTTGTGGTTGCTGCTGTTATTACTGTTGCTGTTGCTGTTGTTGTGGCTGTTGCTGTTGTGGTTGCCGTTGTCGTCGGTGTTGTTGGTTGCCGTTGTCGTCGGTGTTGTCGGTGCTATCATTGCTGCCGTTGTCGCGTACCTGGTGTAATGTTGGGCTGGTTTTCTGGATGGTGGGCGTTTTGATGGTGATATCGTGCACGGTCAGTTACCTGTGTGTTGGCAAGACGAACGTAGATGCAAGCATCCCGCGCTGTCAAAGTATCGCAGGGTTTCGCTACCAGTCATGTTGTATTAAACTCCCCGAAAATGTGCGTTAGGAAAGCAACTAAGGCAACGGAACCCGTTTGCCCCGACACAACGGCCGCCCCGCCGCAGGTAAAACATTCTGTAAGATTTTGAACGATAGAATGGGAACAATGTTGGAGAAGGGCTAGCAGGATTTAGGCCAAACCGTAGTTGCGTAGACCATGTGTACACATTTGGTAAGATAATTCACGGTAGGAAAGACGCCGGGCTAACGACGACACTGTTTCTTCCTGGGTGTACAGAGGGCCTATGCCACAGTATGGAAGAATGGGTTGTGGAAAAATATGTGGGAAATTGGGATCGGGGGAAGGATGTGGAGAACGATGAAAATGATGACGGAATGTGCGAGAAGTGCTGTGATGCTGGACGGGGAAATATCCAAACATGTTGATATATTACAAGGAGTTGCACGGGGATGTGCGCTATCACCCAATCTATTCAAGCTATATAATGACATGATAGTAGCAGTCGAAGCAGCAAAGCAAGGAGTCACGGGGGGGGGAGATACGGTGTCGGGGTTGATGTTTGCGGATTATTTCGTGGGGATATCAGAAACACCCGGAGGATTGCAGAAACAGATGGAGAAAGCACTAGAGTACACTACGAAATGGAGAGTGACAGCGAACGTGAAAAAGTGCGCAGTACGTAGTTATATGTAACGAAGATAAGGTAAATCGGGTGAATTCCAAATGGAAGTGGGGAGAAGATGAACTACCGATCGTAGACCAGTATACGTACCTTGGCGTAGAGATCTCAAATAATTGGTCTTGGGATGTACACATAGCGAAAGTAATAGGAAAGAGTGAATCACAAGTAGGCAAGATGGATGCGATACTAACAGACCCGCACCTTGACACTAAGACTAAAATATGTATTCTGATGGATGTGATTGTACCAAAGTTAGAGTATGCAGGAGAAGTATGGGAAGGGAGCGCGAAGGTCGTAAATCAAATGGAAGCAATGCAGATGACAACAGCTAAAAAGATACTAGTACGACGAGTAACACAGTAATAAGAGCAGAACTAGGAATGTACCCACTTGAAACAAATAGAGACGTGAAGAAGTTGAAATGGCAACATAAAGTACATAATATGCCAGAAAAGAGGTTGCCAGCCATAGTTGATCGGACTGTATGAGAGAAAATACCAAAAGGTCGAGCTGGAATAAGATGGGGTAACGTAGTCGAGAAAATATGGAAGGATCTAGGGGGCGACTAAGAAGAGGTACTGTCTACCAGAGAAGTTTAGCGAAGAGTAAAATAAAGAATAGAAGAAGGGAAAGGCTAGCGCTAAGAAATAAGGTGAAAGAGAAGCACTATGAGATATACGGGGGGTTGAGGGAAGATGTTGGAATGAAAACGTACCTGCACGGCCCAATGAACCACTCGAAACGTGCAGGGGACCTGGACCTACCAGAAAGAAGAAAGAGATACACCATTAAACGGGAGGAGGAGGACGTGGCTACAAATATGTGCCCGTGTGGCACAACAGTAGAGAGTAGGACTCACATAGTAGGAGAATGTGAAATTACAAGGAGGAACGAGATGCGTTAGAGGAGATGAGGAAGTTGGACGTGTGTGCCATGGAAGAGTTTGGTAGACTAGAGAGTAGCGAGAAAACACTCGCTATCCTAGGAGATGGGTGGTGGCCGCAGACGGCGAAACAAGACGGGGATAGGATAAGCAAACAGTTTCCATGTAATATATAGAAGACGCGTAATGAGAGCCTAAATGTTGGAGGTGTCTCTATTAGGAGTAGGAATTGTGCTCCGTCTCGAAAGGGATGCGTGGTCAATGGTCAAATGACTTAAGCAACAAGCAACACATGAGTACGCCCCCCCTTAACATGCCCCCCTAACATGCCCCCCCGCAGTCCAAACACATTTAGTCGTTCAGTGCTGCCATCCATATACAAAAGAGTACGGACAAGATGCCGAAGTCCGCCTCACAAGTGGTTCTCAGTAGGATGCAGCTCGCCCTTCATGCCGCTCGCCGTACAATGCACATCGATTCGCGCTTGGTGCAAGAAATATGGTGAAAACCCGACGTCTTCCGTCCTGGCGTTATGCAGGATGCGAGGGTCTATCATGTTGTCTGACAGAACTACGGCCGTGGATGACAGCGATTGCTTTTCCCCCCCCCGGCCGCGGCCGCAGGTGGATGCCTGGAGCACGGACTCCGAGGGAGAAGAAAGCGGGAAGCTGTTCTACCTCTCAACCGAACCAGGTGCCGCGGCGAGAGAAGGGTGGTATGACCTCGAAGTGCAAACCTCAAAAAGGGGCCACTCTTGGGGGCCAGAACAAGACCGACCGGAGGCCCAGAGGGCGGAGTGGACGAGCTCGAGGATTACGGCTGCAGCGTCTGCAGAGGATGAAACAGGAAATGAGGGTGTTGGTGGTGGGGGTAGGAAGGATAGGGGCGGGGGTGGGCGTGCTGGGGGGGGTGCGCCCAAGAAAAGAAAGTCTGGTGTCCAAAGCAAGGCCAGCCGGATCGCCAGCAAGAATGACCTGCATAGAGCGAGGGTAGGGAATCAATCGAGAGGAGTAGGCGATATTGGGGGAGGGGGGGGGGGAGGTGGTGGTGGCGGTGGTGGTGGTGATGGTGGTGCAGGTGATGCACTTTCGGTCACGGCAGCAGCTGCTGCTGACGATGGCGGGCACCAGAAGAATCTCTCGGCGGTTTCGTCGTCGGGGCAGCATGGTGATGCTGCTGGAGGTGATGCCCATATGCGACATCCGACACTACCCGCCACAGTTGTTGGGGTGGGGGAAGAACCATGAAAATAGTGTAGCAGATGTTGGGGTGGAGAGAGGGCCGTGGAAGTAGTAGTGATTGGCCGGAGGGTGGGGGGTCATGTTTTGCTTGCCTTGGTCGTTTGACCATTGACCACGCATCCCTCTCGAGACGGAGTACCGTTCTTACTGCTAACAGAGACATCTCCCACATTTGGACTCTTAACACGTTTCTTCCATGAACTACGTTTTTATAAATGCGAAAATCTTATCCCCTTCCTGTTTGCCCGTCTGTGACCATTATCTAGCTCCTAGCATAGCGATTGTTTTGTCGCTACTATCTAGACTATCTCGTGGAGGGAGGGGGGGGGGGGGGGGGGGGAGGTACCGAAAAGATCGCGCACACAGCGGCTTCACTGTATGCAGCTGTTCTGGAAGAGGGGGCGCATCGTGGCTCGAAGCGTTGAACAAGCGGTAACTCGCGGTGGTAGGGAGAGAGATGGGATCGGCCAATCGGAGGTCACCAAGAACGAGCGGGTGGTCACCGACATATTTTAAGGGGCTTGAATTTCGAAGTTCGCATACCTCGGACAGATCGCGATCTAGATCATTTAGATCCTATATCTGTCGTCATGGTGAGCCGCCTTTACCGCAAGTCTGGATTATTATATAGGATAAAGTATGGAAATCGGGGAAATTCGTTTTGACCCACGTGCGGTTCCAGATATTATGAGACGGAAAATTTCAACAACTGCCCAAAACACTTCTTTACACCCTATCTAACCCTAACTCCAACCCTACCCATAAAACATTGTCGGGAAAAAATCCGCCAACTTTTTCTGTTATTGAAAAATTGGTCGACCACATTAAACCTTTATATCTCAAAGTATTCCCCGGTTCCCATACTCTTTCCTAGATAATAATCTGGACGTCTCGTAAAGGCTACTGGTCATGGTTGTGATGTGACACATGCTATGCATACGATAGGGGTGCTACGAGTAACAGTTTTCATCCGAAACGGTTCTGCTCTGACGGGGTCCTCCGCCATTGATAACGACCCGACCACCCAAACCCGTTGGAACGCCGTTTTGTATTTTGCAATCTCCTTACAGTAGTTGTATTACCCACGCGACGGGGCTGTCCATCGGGTTGCACCTTACTTTGTGCTTGACAGTGCTACTGTTCGTTGTATACCTAAGCCATGGTCTCTTGTGCACGGGGAAGGTTGCGCACGTCCGACATATCACGATCTAGATCGTTTAGATTATTTAGATCATGCATTTGTCGTCATGTTTACGTTGTGACACGCGCTACCTGGTATGTGATACCTGGTATGCTGCTGTAGCTGTAGCACTCTTCATCCGAGGTGTTTCTGTATGACTGGGGACTGGAGTATTAACCCTTTTAGCATTGCACTCCCGATATCGCGACAAGACACTTGTAGTCAGAAAAGGATAATTTCAGGCGTTGATAATGAGTTAACAACAACTACACCCGAAACCGCTGGAATAACGTTTTGTTTTGCAGCGTTCTTGGTGATATAGCGGTGAAGTAGGCCATGGGATTTTGTCCATCAAGTCACAAATGCTTTGTTGCTAGGAGGAGTCCGTTTTTTTGTTGAGGAATATACCTAGCTCAATGCCTTTTTAGAGCCTCGCGACCCCTCCCGAGACATATACTAATTCCAAACAAATTGTCCCTAAAAACGGGTTTCCATTTATAAAGGCGTTAATTGAGGAGCCTCAGAAAATATGTGCACCCCTACCGCAAGCGTGCGTCTCATCGTGGCTGGGGAACGGGGGGGTCACTTTCGAGGGTGTCGTTTTTCAGGGGCCCAGGGCCCGTCACGAGAATAGGTGCCCTGTTTCATTGTGCTGTCCATTTTTGTCGCGAAGTTCACAGGCGCCGAGATGGTTTTTATGCTTCGCAAAAAAAATGATGGAGACTCCTCCCGCCTTGAGGGAGGCACAGAGCCGAACCTGACACATACTACTAAGTAGAGGTGTGCACATTTTTGTTCTGAGGCCCCTCACTTGTGCTCCGTACCCCACCCAGAGCACTGACCTAGGAAAAAATGGAAGTAAGTGCAACCCGATGGGAACAATCCCGTGGCGTACGTACTTTTTTTTCTTGTAATTATGCCAAACTTTACAAGAATCGACGTTCGGACGATTTTGTGTCACGGAGGCTCGAGCCCCGACGGTTAGAGAACATGTAGCTAAAAAGTGCTACCCCCATCGTGGCTTGCGTCACCTCAGGTAGTGAAAATGGGATACTTCCGCTACCGTAGCCTTAGCAGTACTCTTGTCATTCTTATGGCCCACCATATGATACTGGTTGAACGCATGTTCTCGGTGTTTGGCCCTCTAGAAACATCTCATTCCGACCAAGGCACAGAATTTGAAAATGAATTTAGTCCGTGGACCAAGCGGTAACCGGCGGTGGGAGGGAGGGGATTATGTGATCGGCCTATCGAAGGTTTCCCAAGAACGAGCGGGTGTATTGTTAGGAGGAGGTGCAAGTGGCAAGCAGTTCGCCGTAGACTGGTCGCGGATTCTGGGGGACTTGAACTTGGAAAGTTGCACACATCGGACAGGTCACGATCTAAATAATCTAGAACCTATACTTGTATCACGATCTAGATCATCTAGATCCTATATCACGATCTACGGTTGTTCTAGATCATCTTGATCCTATATTACGATCTACGTAATATAGATAGATGCTGTATCTGCCGTCATATTATGTTTATGCAGGATCTGTGTAGCACATATCCAACTCAGGAAACTTGTGCTATTAATAGTTCACTCAGATCGCGGCTCTCACCCGGCAACATGATTATAGGCCACGCAGATCATATAGATCAGTGATCTGTCTGCTCTGCAGGGCATATCCTATCATCAGGAATAGGGATCTGATCTGATCTGTCCGGTGTGTGGATGATTGCTATCCACAATCATTTCCCCTCGCGCTCTAATCGCCGTCACCAAGAGATCAAGGGTCAACTGGTGTACCAGTACCTGTTAAGTGGCGCTGACGTGCTGAACCCGTGGTTTCGACAGCAGAACAAAAAATCAACAAAAGGACCCTCATGCATATGTGTATTACTTTTATTTGATGAAAAAACTGATAACCTCTTCTTTTTAAGCCGCTCTCGCGGCTTCTGGTTCGCGGTCGCTTTAATCTGCGATGCTGCACCGCTTTGTCTATAAAACACGCGTCGCAGCACGCGCCTGTCGAGTGCTCGCACTCGCAAGAAGAGCATTCATTGCGCCCCATTTTCGCTCTGTCCGTGCCTGACGAATTGCCCCAAGACACGAGTAAACTTGCTTTGATATTCTTCACCCGCCGAACGTCCCTCGCCCGGTGGGCAGCCGCTGTTGGGTCTCATTTTTTTTTCGTTCATGGCTGCGGAGGGGTCTAACACGGCTCTCTAATAGTAAGGAGGCGGCAAGACTATAACTATAATAAGCGACATCAAGTGCGCGCCGCCGGCATGGGGGGGCTCTAGAAAATCTAACAAATCTATGCACCGCGAGGAAAGCCAGAAAACGCCACCAGCATCTCTACCGGGTACTGGTGCCGTCAGCGTTGCAGCAAACCAACTCTGCAGCATTTATTAGTGGAAACCACGCCCAGACAGGAACGTGGAAATCGCGCGAGACTGCTCTGGCCAAGGAATGCGGTCAAAGAGCACCCTCTCCCCCCCCCCTCGCGAACAATCCATTGCAGCCACGAAAACATTTAATTGCAGCTGAACTAAAAAGGCCATCTGATAATGGGAACCGAAAGTCATTGCTGCAGGCTCAGATATATGCCCCTCTACATTCAGCCGTGGCTACCAAAACGTTGCTGGCCTCGTTAAATCAAAATCCCTATTATAACTTTCTGCTAGTCTGCTAGTCTTCAAGGCAGAAAAACAGATAAAAGTGTCAGCATCGAAAGTCTCCGATTCAGACCCACAGCCGAAAAAATCGGACATCAAGCATCCTTCAAGACATTTTACTCAGCTTCTCTGCCAATATTTTGCCACAAAAATCGGATACCACTCAGCATCAAGAAGCCCCCGATTCAAAACCACAGCCGCAAAATAAGACAACCAACTAGCATCGAGAAGCCATCAACTTGGATCCACAGCCGTCAAAAAACGGAAATCACTTCATTCTCAAGCCCCAAGAATACAGAATCACATCCGTCGAAACAGGCGAGATCGGGTTTCCATGCCGAGCAGGCAGAGCTGAACTCCGCCGGGAGAAAAAATAGAAGAGCCCGATTTCTCTTCCTGCTGTAACGTGAGGTGACGCTTAAAGAGCCTTGGGTAGGTTGCTGATGTTTCCGACAGGCCTGCGAAAAAAAAAAAAGAGACGCGAAGTAGAACGCATGGAGGGGAGGGGAGGGGAGGGGTGGAGGTTAAGAGATGCAACATAGACGTTACACACATGGGGGGGAGGGCATCGAATTGCGAGGGTTCTCGTTAGTATGCCTAAGGAGTTAGTACCAGGTATAAAACGTCACGAAACACTAAAACCGCCGCCTACAAGGTGCCCGGGCGCTATTGCGGTGCGGCCAGAAAATCACCGGCTCAATTCTAGCTTCGTTTTCCTCCACGCTTGCCAAATAGTGCCATCAGACATAATAAAATTAATGCCTTTACAGCTGGAAACCCGTTTTGGGGAGAAAATTACTTTGAATTAGTATAGGGAAGGGTTTGAGGGCTCTACAGGGGTTAAAACGGCACAACCCAAGATTGTGTTTAGCGTGGGCGCTCGTCGCTGTCTCACACATGTTTCGCGAGAAAACATCTGTCTAAAGTGACCAACACAAAGCAAATAAGAAAGTGACGAATGCGAAGCAAGAAGTAATAAAAGGTATATAACGAACGTGACTTTGCAGGGGCCGTCATGACACCAAGCAAGAATGGCCGAGGCCGCCCCCGTGTTAGATGTGCCTATATCGAAACCGTTCACGAACGGGGCGTTTTCTTTCCTTGAGTAAAAATCGGGCTATTAAGGAGACTCAAATATTTCCAAAAATTACAAATTACGAAATATCTGGGGGAAAACACACACACCCGTAACGGTTCCGCAGGAGCGCATGGCGTACGTGCGCAAAATTCAGAACTCCCAAAACGGCGTAAACTTTGGACGCTTAAAAAACGTTTGGACGTCTAGTGTGAACCAATCCGCACACATTTAAAAGTGACCAGCACAAAGAGACCAGCACAAAGCAAACAAGAAACAGACTAAAGGCGGAGCAACGAGGAGCAAAAAGCAACAACTACGAACGTGGCCGCCATTCGCCAACCAGTACGCCCACGACCAACACCAACACCTGCACCCACACCAACACCAACACCAACACCACGACTAATAACAACACCAACACCATCACCGCCCCCCGCACCACTAAAGCCGCAGGCGGCTAGCAGCGTGAGTGAGGTGCGGGCGATATCTTCCGAAGAGAGGGAAAAAAGACAAGAGGACCAACACACATGCATATGTTACACCCGAACAAGTTGCGACGCTCAGCGTTTCGTGACTCACTTGGGCTTGGGAGCCGGCTTCGGCGCGGCCTAACATCCAGGATTGAGCGGAGCGGGTGGGGGACAGAGAAAGAAAAAGGCGCAGAACAAAATCAAACAGCGCGTGCATGGGGTAGCGTAAGGCATTATAATATTATAATACACGCGCATACAAACAGCAAAAGCGGAGAGAAAAAAACAACAATAAAAAAAAAGCACGGTAATCGGGACAATATCGTGGCGGTTTCGGATTTTTTACAGATCGACCCGGCACCCTTTTTCACCGTGCAACGGTGCACGGTGCGTTTCGTCGAGCTCTATCCGGACAGGTCTCCTGGTGGTATGTGTGCTTTTCAACGGGGTGTGCTTCCACTGCAGTATATCGGAGCATGTCTTGTGCCGACAGGCTAGAATGCGGCGATGTGAGAACGGTAACAATTGACAACAACAACTACAACAGCAGCAGCAACAGCAACAGCAACAGCAACGGCACCAGCACCAGCACCAGCACCAGCACCAGCACCAGCACCAGCACCAGCACCAGCACCAGCAACAAACAACAACAACAACAACAACAACAACAACAACAACAACAACATCCTAAACGCCTGTTTGTGCAACTCTTCACCTTCTTGGGGGCGGGGCGAGGGGCCGCCTTGGCCTTGGGTGCCTTGGGGCCGGCTGCTGGCCTGCCGCCACCGCTAACCGCTGTCGGCCGTCCAGACGACTTTGAGGGCGACGACTTTGAGGGCGACGACTTCTTCACGGCCGCAACGGGACCCGACACGGCGATCTCTACAGGGGCGGCGGCGACCTACCAAGGGGAGGGGACGGGAGGGGGGGTGGAGACGGGGGGAGGGGGGGTGAATGGGGGGGGAGGGGGGCAAGGTGAGTTGGGGTGGTAGAGATTGCGCGGTGGTTCAAGCGATGAATAGATACTGTAGGTGAAATAACGGCTGCGATTGTGGTGGTGGCAGAGAGGGGGGGGGGGGGAGGCGACTTGGCGGCCATCTTTACAGGGACGGTTGCGACCTGCCAACGCAAGTTAGGCAGGTGGGTCGAGGGGATTGTCCGGTGCAGAGACGATGCAAGGGTCGTGGCAGGGGGTGGGAGAGGGGGCTGGAAGAGGTGGGGGGGGTAAGGGGGATAGGGAGGGGGAACCTAGTTGGTGGCGGTATCTGGAGGGGCGGCGATAACCTGCCAAGGGAGGCACAGGTGGAGGTTGAGCGACGGGCATGTGAAACAGCGGCCGTGGTGGTGGTGGTGGTGGTGGTGGGTAAGTGGGGATTGCGATGATCGAAGGGGGGCGTGGGCGGAGTGAGCGGTGGCGCACACACCGTAACATGGAGAGGAGCACCCCATTTGTTGACGCGGTGACCCGCCTACTTCGAGGCAAAGAGGAGGGTTCCCTAATGTACCGGTATGTGCCAGCCCAATATACTGGCACTATTCAGGGCACCGGCACTATTGGGGATTGGGTTAACTTGGAGAGTTACTATAGGGAGTTCGGGCCAAGCTGTTTTACCGGCACTATATAGGTCAGTAGCACCATTCAACCGGCACTATTGAGAACCCGGCACCAGAGATGTCGGTAGACGGCCTAGTTTTGTCCTGTCAAGGCCTCGTTAGACGCAACATACTGGTTGTACAGTAGTATGAAGCAGTCCTTGACGGCCGTCTGTCATAGGTGACGAGCGCCGTCAACCGACATAGTCACCCCGCACTGTGCTTGCACGCCCCCGCATGCACGCATTCACCCACGCACGCACGCACCTGGGCGCTCGGTGCCGGCGAGATCGAAGCCAACAGGTTAACCAGCTTCCCGCTCCTGTCGAAGTCAAGAACGAAGCATGCAACACGCGACACGCACACGCAAAAACGTGTTAGCATCGCGCTCCAGTTTCGGGGACAAAACCAATGAGCTTAGACGTAACGATACGTTTTTGGGGGTTGGTAAGAACTTTCAATAAAATAACTCACTTGAGTGCGGAAAGCGCGAGTCCACCACCGCCGAGGACGGCGGGGAGCACGAACAGGAGGGGCACGGCCAAAAACGTCTCCAGGGCGACGCCGGTCAGGGACTCGTCAGGGAGGAGGTAAACCAACCCTGCGCCTGTATCGCAGGGTGGTTTCATCGGCGGGGATTCAGGGTCGGCGGCGGAGTTACTTACCTTAACATCATTATTAGTTGTCGTGGCACGGCACAGGGCACCAAATGATAACACAGAAATACCGACCCAGGCCGAGTTACTTATTTGGGGGAAAATGCGTTCTACACCTAACTTCCGTATAACAGCTCTCGGGTTTCTTATGTTTCTGTAATTATCGGCGTGGCGCCGCTCTATTTTACCTGTTTCTTAGTATAAGTTTCATGTACTGCACGTAGAGTACAGCAAATTTACATGGAACAAGACACGCAAACGTTGCGGTTTCTTATTCGGAAAAGGATGCGTTCTAAGCTAGCTTCAGTATCACCGTGGAGAGTCGTCGGGAAGAAGGAACACCACCCCCGCGCCCGTGTAACACGGCAGTTTCGTCCCCGGGGGGTAACGTGCCGCGAAAGGTCGGCAAAAAATGTGCAAGGGCGGCGAGTATTAGTAATCATGACACATACACCTTGCAATTATCATGGTATATACACTAGTTATCGTTCTATTAATATCATGGTGTTGGCTTAACCATGCCGGTCACAAGAGTCGTAGAGGAGGAGGAACACCAACCCTGCGCCCGTGCAACAGAGATGCGCGATACGGCGAAAGCAAGTGGCGAACGTCAGCCGTTCGCCACAAAAATAACCAAACTTTGCGAACGGCATTCGCGAACGGCAACCTAAAAAAATCGAAAGGGTACCGAAAAATAGTATTAATACCGATTTCCAGTGCATGTGGAGGTGTTTCCCACCAGGAAAAACTATAAAAATCCGCCAACGGCAACGTGCCTTGAGAACGCCGTGTGGAGTTGTTGAACGTGTCTAACGCGAAACACGCATCCCTGCCGTGCAATAGGGCGTTATCGGCAGCGGTAGTTGGGAGCCGCAAAGGTCTGTACAGAGCGGCGGCGGCGGCGGGCACTAATCGTCGTGGTATTGCCTTCGTTGTACCCGGCGCTGGCTATGGTGGCAATATACCGGTACGGCAGCAGTCTACCGCTGTAGCTTGGAGTCACTAATGCGAATGCTCACCAGCGGCGAAAGAAGCCGCAGCGCCCACGAACAAGGCCTCTCCCGGGACGGTGAGGGCGGTAGCGAGGAGAGGAAGGGCGGCGGGGGCGGCCTTAAGAGCGACGGGCGCAACCTTCAGCAGGTCGGGGCCGAAGCCTTTGGCGAGACCGATCAAGTCGTTCTCGTCCACTGCGGTAAAACACAAGCGCAAGCAGCATAACGAAACAAAGGTGCAAAAATGACAAAACAAAAAGTGCAAAAAGGGTACCAAAAGGCGGAAGTACAAGGGTCAAGGGGTCTGTCTCATCGGAGGTCACGAGGTCGGGGATGAAGCCCTCGGCGAGACCCGTTAAGTCGACTTCGTCGATTGCGGTGTCACACAAGCGCAGACGGCACCACATATACACTGCGCACAAATACGCAACAATGGGTACAGGCCTGCCAAGACTGGAACACAAGCGCAATCAAAATAACGAAACAAAGGTGCAAAAACGGCAAAACAAAAAGTGCGAAAAAGGAACAGCGGCACTAACCCGAGCATCAGACCTGCGCTGGACATCTGCTGAATTGCGACATATACCGAAAGTGTACCGAAAATAGGAGTGCATTGTGATGTACTGGGCACCATGGTAGAGGCCAAGATGACATGATTTTCTGCCCTCCTTCGATGCATCTCTATTAATATAGTAGAAAACGTGCGACCGGTCTTTCACGGACAGCTTTCAAAGTTGAGTATCGGCCTTCCGGAAGAAGTCACAGCTCACGCCGTGTCCATATTTCTTACAACAAAAAAAAAACAAAACGGTGCAAAAATATAACAAACATAAAGCGATACAGTTAGACAAAAAGTCGTGAAGGTGTCTTGTCTCGTCGGAGGTGGGGACGTCGTCGGCGTTGAAGCCCTTGGTGAGACAGACCACTGAGAGTCCATCCTCGTTGACTGCCGTGTCATACAAGCGCAAGAAGCACACCCGCACAAAAAAATGGACAAAAAAGGGGACGAACACACACAACTACAGTAGCAAAAGAGTTAAGGGATCTTGTGCGCCAGCTAGTGTTGGGCTGCGAAAGCAACTGAGTTAAATCGACACACGACGCGTATAAAAATACGTGGAAATGTGGTGAGCTATAGCTTTATTTTCCCCATCCGCCGGAGGATAAAAAAAAAAAAAAAAAAAAAAGTTGAGGGATCTGTTTCATCATGTTGCCAGCGATGGTGTGGTCTGTTCCTTATACAGCACTACATCCATAATATTTGAGGACCTGCTACTTCAACAACGTGCGCGACAAAATTTGAAGCCGTTAAAAGGTCAAGCCACGCGAGACATGAGTACCATTTCCCCCCCTTCCTCTGCCAGACATCGCCTCCCTCCTATTCTTGCTCAACAAGTGCGTACGATGCAGTCCTGTATAATCACGGAAGGGGTGTTGGGTGGTGCCTTTTGCTCACCAAGAGGGAGAAGCTTCTCGACGTCCTTAAGAGTCAAACCCGCAGCCTCCAGCTTGGAGAGAAGTCCCAGCTTAGATGCCTGCGTAAGGAGATGCCGTTTGGCGATACAGCCGACCGAAAGAGATGAAGAAGAAAAAAAAAAAAAAAACACGAACAAAGCGAAACAAGAAAAACATGAAAAAATTAGGCGAAACGGCAACACGCGGGCGGCACGCGAGAGAGCCTCTAAGCCGAACCCAGCGGCCCCAAACACATGTGGGCAGTTACACCCCCCGGTGACAACATGCTAATCAACCGATGCCAAACAGTCGAGGCGTATGGCACGAGGGAACTGAGCGTCGACAATCGCGCTTTGTTGCTGTTATATATCTCAAAATTGCGGTAGTGGCCCCTCTGTAGCGCCGGTATGCGCTAGCCGGAAAGGCCGCACCATCGGGGCAACCGGTACTACACCGCTCAGTGCCACTGGTTGTTCCCGTCTGTGCCAACCGAATTCACACGCACTTAGCGGTAAACCGGCACCACTCAACCGCCTCTATAGAGGGGCCACTACATGTACAAAAATTGCCGAAATCTAGTCCGTGTTCACGAAAAGGCACAGCAGGGAGTCTATATAACAAAAACAGACAACACTAGGTCGACGGTGACAGCAAAACATACCAGATACTAAGCGTTAGTATTTACTTTTACCATAGCTGCCCGGTTTACCGCTCAGGACGCTCAAAGGAGCGTCAACTTCCTGCATGATTTTTAACAAACCTCCCCCCCTCCCCCCCCCCCCCCCCCTCCCCATCCCCATCCCCACCCCCCCCCGGCTCTAACCCTCTCCCTTATCCCCCCCTCCCTCCGTCTACACCCCCCCCCGGCTCCCCTCCCGCCCTCACCATCCCCTCCCTCCCGCCCCCCTCCTTCCCTCCCCCACCTCCCCCCACCGGCGGTAAAACATCATAACTAAAATAGGGTTGGCGTTGGTCGGCAACGACGCTGTGAAACCTGCCAATCACTGCGTGAGCTAGACAACCAGGGTACCGCTTTTTTTTTGCTTTTTGGCGGTCACCATGATGGTAGCCAAGTTAGAGCATATTGTGGGGGGGTGGAGAACCCTACCTCCGCACAAGGGGAATGGTCGCATCACGTAGTGTCAATATGGCAAGGCGACCGCGAGGCAGTTGATAGTATTACCCATTGCTGGCTTTGGAGTGGCCACACCAGAAAACAAAGTAACTAATTGACGCTGTCATCCGTAAGCAAGAAAGTAGGGACAAGGTGCCGTCCGTCTTATGAGCGGTTCTTGGAAGGATGCAGTTCACCCTTCATGCGACTCGCCGAACAACTAATGGCGGTTCGCGCTTGGTGCAAGCAATGTCTGCCTGGTTGATGAAAACCCGACGTGCTCCGTCCCGGTATAGTACGGATGCGAGATTTCTATGGTCATACGATTCCGGTCATGCATGCACAGACTGAGTACATCCGCCCCCCCCCCCCCCCCCCCCCGGCCTCCGGCGTGGCCTCACCGTGGACAGGAGCTTGAGCTGCTCTGTCTGCTTGAGCAGGTCGGGGACCGTTACTTCCGAGGCCATGCGGACGCTGCTCGGGCTCGCGCGGCGCATTAACGCGGGCCGCATCGACGACCCTGGAAAGAGAGAGGGAGAAAAAACATAATGGCAGTTAGCGACGGTATGCGGTAAATCGGGGACACTCTGGGTACATCTCCTAGCTCTCGCTACGTAGGAACTCGTAAGCGTGGATTCTTGAAACTACCGTCAGCCCCAACTCTGCTGGTACATGTTGCTTCGCTGCTGTAAACTGGTGCTCCTGTTCTTAAAGAAATCTTAGAAACACGTGAGCTGTGAGGTTTCTGTTTTTTTACGGGAGATTATAGGAATCAGGAGCAAATATGGTTAGCAAAACAGTGGAATATATAGGTGCTTGAGTGTACCGTGGGTCCTGATTACTATGGTCCTCCGTAATACTGTAGTAGAAACATGTGTTGTGTTAATGTTCGTATTCACTCTTCGTTTTCGGTGGTCCCAGGTTGTCGGGCGGGACATGCGGGAGATTTCGTAGAACTGTGAGTCGCGAGATTTCACGACTAACAACTAGTCGGTAAGTGTTGGCTGGCGAAGCCAGCTGATGGCCAGCCGACTTGCCGACCTACGTCAGGCGAGCGAAGCGAGTCAAAGTAGCCCCCCTCGGCCGGTAGGGGGGGGGGGGGGGGGGGGGTCGCCTACAAAGGAAAAAAAGCACCCCTCATTAAACAACCCTTCCTATCAAGTATGGAAACCAAGTTGGATACCGTCGGTACCTTCGGGAAACGACTAACTACTACTTCGAAGTATTAAATAGTCCGACCAATAACCAGTTGGTGACCGAAGTCATGGCGACTCACTGCTCTGGAGATTCAGGTATGCGATGGTCAAAAGGAATCCTGTTTTAGGTGCCAATAGCAAATTAGATCCAACGATAGTTAGAAGCGGTGCGCGTGGCCATCAGGGGATATTCTGGACACATCCCCGGGTTTCCCACCCAAACCAAACTAGGACGAACACCGGGTATAACACCAATACACACAAATGCACAGTTGAGTATCGACCACTCCATCGGTCGACCTCACAGCTGGCGTGTAGTAGACTAAAACTATAAACTTGTGTGGGCTGGTCGGGGTTACTTTCTCGATTGCTTGCGCGGTGGCTAACTGTCGTTTATAAGCTTTCAACAGTTTTATTTCAATTTATACCTGGTGTATAGCTCATATAGCAGGATCGCCTGTGTTCCCCCTGTTCAACTTGCGACACACCCAGGACTTCAAGTCAACCGCCTTCCGAAGGGGAAGCTTTCATACCTCAAATAGATCAGGATCTAGATCCTATAGATCATCTAGATAATCTGCAGTGCACCCCTTATCTGCCGTTTAAGAGATGCTGTGTTGCATCTGTATCTATATAATACACATCTAATCCAGGACGCACATGCTAGATCATGCAGATCACACGGCAACCCACCGGGTAACATATGCTAGACCATTTTCCCAGAAAGATCTAGGGATCGGTGACACAGTCCGAGGTGTGGAATATAAGATAAAACACATCAATTGATGATTGGGAAACATCCTCTTGGGGGCCCAAGAATACTGCGACCGAAACAAGAATACTGCGACCGAAACAGTGGAAAGGTGCTGCCGCCGAATCAACTGTCTACTTCAGGCTCGCGGCAGTACGAGGTGAGCATTGAGCTAGGTCCGTGTCGCGCAGCTCCTTGCATAGCAACGCGGACACCAAGGCTATCACGGGCTAAAAAGTGTTTGGGCCGATGTTGTGAACGTCGTTCATTGTCAACAGTACCGGGGGGGGGGAGGGAGAGAGGAAAGACACCTGTGACCACGGCTTGTCCAGAAGGTCGCCTACGGCAAAAACCTCGTAGAACTAGTTGCGCTGGAAAACCTCCTAGGACTTGAACTGGGAAAGTAAAAGCGAACATGAAAAGAAAAAAAAAAAACTAGAAGTTCGAGAAGGGTGCCAAGCATCAATTAATGGAGAAAAGAAGCTACACGGGTGTGTGATGTTGGCTAACTGGTCATCCACTCGTTCGCCCTTGATACTTTCACACCTCGGACATATCATATAAATCATGAAGACCATCTACATCATGTAGATCATGTAGATCATATAGATCATATAGATCACATAGATCATCTACGGTAGATCCTGTAGCTGTCGTTATGAGATGTGCAGGATCTATGTATGGAGCGTACAGATCCAACCCAGGAAACATGTGCTAGGTCATGCAGGTCGTGCGGCTTCCACCCGGCGATACGCGCTAGACCATACAGATCATACAGATCTTCCTGAAAGACCTAGATCCTAAAGTGAACATCGATGACTTGTCGGATGTGTGAACTTTTACAACTGCGCTCACGTTTTCGGGGATAAAAACACTTGGAATTAGGGTCATCCGTCATTCGTGTCAGAGCAAGCTTCTGTCCAAAAATCCACATATCGATCCCCCCCCATAAAAACAGCTTGATTTCCAAGCGAACGCCAAAAATAACGACGCGCGCTACGACAGAGTCGTACCACTTTTTTTGTGAGATCCCTCAATATGGGAGCTTAGAGAAGACCTCTCCCAAAAACTGATTTGGAGAGAAGTAAAACTGCTATTACGGGGGACCATAATAAATAGGACCAAATATTGTTAGTCAAAATAGGGAAATATATTGTTTTTTGTGTGTACCGTAGGTCCTATTTACTATGGTCCCCCGTAATAGTAGCGGACGAAAAATCCCATGGCCTAGGTACAAGACGAGAGTCATGAAAAAAAATTTACCAATTTTCGACGATTTTGGGTAAGGAGCCCCGCCCGCCCGGTCATCCAGAAACTACTTCTTCAGACCAAAAGTACTGCAACGACCTCTATCGTAGCACGCGTCTAACGGAAACTAGGGAAAACTTGAGCTTTCCATGTTCTTTGCAGCGCCTCCGTACGACCGTTCGATGCAAAATTTTCCTGAATATTTCCAAGATTTGGAAGTTTTTTTTGGGGGGGAAGGCTTTTCGGTAAGAGTGAGCCTTGCTACTAGTGACACCTGCTGCGGTAGACGTGCGCCCTTTTTTTTAGTCAAGGGTCCTCGCGTGAGGAGCTACAGTAGCTCTACACCCCACCCACAAAAACTAATTTCGAGCCAAAAAAGGAAAGTGAAACCCAATGATGAAAAAAACACGGCTTAGGTATACAATGAAAAAAAAAGTTGCTAACAGAGAATGACATTCCGATCAAATTGAGTAAAAACCCGATGAAAAAAATCGTGGCCTAGATACAAAAAAAAACAATGTTGCTATGATACAGTCAGTAACAAAGAATACCGTTCCGACGAAATTGTGTTTTTTAAGGAGCCCCGTCAGTCAGAAAATTGTTTGGCCAAAAAGTGGTATACCATACCTGATATACCATATACCTCTGCCGGTCGCCCCGGTGGCGTATCAGGTTATCCTCGAGCCTGGTATAGGTCAGTTTCGTGAGGTCGAATCTCCCCAAGTGCATACTCGTGTAAATTCGTGGGGACTTTTTCTTGTGGACAAATTGACTTGCGGAAAACGCGAGAGCGTGACTAAGCAACGCTCGATGAAAGATGGACGAGCAGTGGGATTGCTGAACCCTATGCGCG
This sequence comes from Undaria pinnatifida, assembly GCA_012845835.1. Classification (NCBI taxonomy): domain Eukaryota; class Phaeophyceae; order Laminariales; family Alariaceae; genus Undaria; species Undaria pinnatifida. The sequence continues at coordinate 1,709,192 of JABAKD010000014.1, forward strand.
ATAAAAATTGAAGGCAAGAACCGGGGGGAAGGAGGGTTGGCACCTGTGACCACGGCTTGTTCAGATGCTGGAAAGTAGAAGTGTGAAAAAAATAAATGAATAAATAAATATCATAGTGTGGGATCGTTTTTCCGGTATAATATTCAAGCCCGTTATTTCTTCGAAATGTCTTTTTTTGTTCAAAACCGACGACTTAAGCACCCCTGACAATGCATACCAGGGGTACGTACATACGATACGGTGGGGGGGGGGGGGTCCAATCGACAGATGGACGTTTCGGGTCGGAATGCAAGGGGAAACGATCATCACTCTCGAGGCTTCAGGCGTGTCACGTGCATAGCCCTGCGCGTACAGCAGAGCACAGGAGCGGAAGCACTTCCTTGCCGATTGACAGGCCTACAGCAGAAGCTAGAAGCTGGTCTACTGCTGCGGCTAGTGTGGGATCGTTTATCCCGCAGCCGAACGACGCTTTCCTCGCCGATTGACAGACCTACAGCAGAAGCTAGAGGCTGGTCTACTGCTACGGTTAGTGTGGGGTCGTTTTTCCTGTACAGTACATCAGTCAAAGGGATATAACCGTTTTAATACCTCTCAAGGCGCGTGCTGCGAAACAAAGGTACAACCTTTGTTTCTGAGGCCCCTCGCTTGAGGAGCTACAACAGTATCATACCTCAGTATCATACCTCAGTATCGTACCTCAGCATCATACCTCAGTATCATGCCTCAGAATCATACCCATAGAATCATACCATGGAATCATACCTCAGAATCTCACAAATAACCTATAACCTGAAAAAAAGGACAGTAATACGATTAGCAACACCAATTCCATGGCCGGGGAATACAGCCGAAAATATATATTTTGAAACGCAAACGGAACAACAACGTCAATGACATTGGGTACGAGTAGAGTATACTACTTCCTCAGTCAAGGAGCTCCGTGAGTCAGAAACATTTCGGTAAACAAGTGATTACCCTACACAAGTATATCGTCGTAGCACGCGTCTGCAACAAAGGTAGACGAAACCGGCACCCTACCACTACCTAGTAACACATCAATTAATGAGAGGTTACTATGAATAGTACATCAAAGTGTTGAGATAGTTATTGGTATGTTAATTGGTTATACATTATAGGTGACATAACACAACGTCATCTTATACTAGGTTTTGACTTGCGACGCTTACTACGACGGGCGATCGGTTTACTAGCACGCAGCTTGCAAAAATGCGTATCGACCCTTTTTTTTCTTCTTTTTTTTTGTTGCGCACGTTTACTTTCCAGCTTCTGGACAAGCCGTGGACACAGGTGTCATCCCTTCTCCTCTCCGGCTCTTGCCTTCAATTTTTGTCGCGCATAGGGTCCGGCAATCCCACTGCTCGTCGATTGTTCATCGAGTGTTGCTAACTCACGCTCTCGCGCTTTCCGCAAGTCAACTTGTCCACAAGAAAAAGTCCCAACGAATCTATACGAGTATGCCCTCGGCGGGGCTCGAACTCACGAAACTGACCTACTATACCAGGCTCGAGGGTAACCTGATACGCCGCCGGGGCGACCGGTACATAGAATCGTCTAACTCACAGCTGACGTCGTTACAAGAATTTCAAAAAATATCCCCACTCGATTCTAAGAAGTCTGGCTCCAATAGGGGTTTTTAACTGGGGCTGCGGGGGACGCACTTGTACAAAGAACAAATTCCCCTTCGGGATGGGGTCGACTTGGTATCCCCGGGGCGTTGCACGTCGAAAAGGGGGAACATAGGCATTCCAATGATATGTAACGGTATGCAAAGCATACAGCACAGGAGCAAGAGCATTACCGCTCTAGCACCACAGCAGCAAAAACATTACTATTGTGATGCTACAGCAGCAGTAGTAGTAGTAGTAGTAGTAGTAGTAGTAGTAGTAGTAGAAGTAGTAGTAGTAGTAGTAGTAGTAGTAGTAGTAGTAGTAGTAGTAGTAGTAGTAGTAGTAGTAGTAGTAGTAGTAGTAGTAGTAGTAGTAGTAGTAGTAGTAGTAGTAGTAGTAGTAGTAGTAGTAGTAGTAGTAGTAGTAGTAGTAGTAGTAGTAGTAGTAGTAGTAGTAGTAGTAGTAGTAGTAGTAGTAGTAGTAGTAGTAGTAGTAGAAGTAGAAGTAGAAGTAGAAGTAGTAGTAGTAGTAGTAGTAGTAGTAGTAGTAGTAGTAGTAGTAGTAGTGGTAGTGGTAGTAGTAGTAGTAGTAGTAGTAGTAGTAGTAGTGGTAGTGGTAGTAGTAGTAGTAGTAGTAGTAGTAGTAGTAGTAGTAGTAGTAATGCTTTTGCTGCTGCGCTGTACGCTTTGTATGGCTGGTATGAGGTTCACGTCACACAACCACACAGCAGGGTCTCAAATCACCTCAGCCTTAAGCAGGCGGACCTTCGGGCCGAGCCGGGCGGTCGGCATATCGTATAGCTCAGGACCGAACCGCTTGTAGCATGCCCTCTATGAGTCGGGCCCGTCGCTTGATCTCAATCATGAGGTCAGCATCTTCGAGCATAACCCCGTCGTGGTACAGAAACTGAATCGTCTGTTCAAAGCGCGGAGACACAACCGACCACGGCAGCTCGTATCATGTATTCTCGACTTTTTTTTCCTCTGGAGCCCCAAAGGGGTGATCTTATTAGGACATCGGTGAGACGGCATTTTCACGATTAACCGCCAATGATCGGTAGGTAACGCTAGGCAATTAAATTATTTAGCGGGCAAGTCGGGTGGCGAATCCAGCTGGTGGTCAGCCGACTTGCCGACTTAAGTCATGCGAGCGAAGCACACCAAACTTGCTCCCCCGGATGAGGGGGCCCCTCTCTAGAAAGAAAAAACGCGGATAGTCGGCAACTCCAGAAAAACACGTATAATCAGTGCGACTAGTGTAATACCGGTACCTAAAGCTGTGAGTCGACACACGTGCTTCACCAACGCCATATGCTCATCGAAACGAGGCAACGCCAAACGATTGCTCGAACGGCTGAAAATCTATGATACCACTGCCATTGTACCATTGCCTCGGCATTCATCGCCTCCTCGTTGCCTGGTAACCTCCCCAAAATAGCATTTCTCCTGCGAAAAAACCTGACATCTGGTATACAAACCCTTCGAAATACCACCTGGTGTAACGTCAGCATTGGACAGGAGATTCACAATAGACGGCGAGACACCGATCGCAATCGTACGTTTACTTCGTACGTATCAGGAACATATCATACCATGTACGCACACTGACTTTACCAGGCAGGTGCCACGTTCTACGGAGGAAGTCATGAATACATGTTCCTCGTTCTGGATCAACGTACTGCTGGTACGTACAGGTTACAGCACAGCACAGGCAGTACCAGGTGCAGCAAGAAACCTAAATACTGACCCAGTCTAGATTTTTCATCTAGGAAAGGGTGTGTTTTAAAGCAGTAGCTTCAGCCTGCAGGGTCCCTGAGTTCTTATTTTCCTGTAAATCTCAGCCTGGCTGGCTGTCTTAGTGCTCGATTTGATAGCACCTACTCGCAAGTGTTACATTAATCGTGCAAGCTTTCCTTTCGGGATGTGGTTCCTTTGAAATCCCGGGGGTGTCGCAAGCGTCTGGACAAGCTTTTGGTCACGCACGGGTGTCTTCCATTCTACCCCCCGGTAGTTTCCTTCGTCTATATCGCGCATACGCTTCAGCATTCCCTCTTTTCAGCTTTTTATGCTCGTCGATTTCAATCGAATTTCGCCAACTCGCGCTCTCGCATTTTCGGCCTGTCAAATTGTACCTGGTAAGAAAGAATCCCTCACGGGGTTCTACCCAGCTACGAGCTCGACCTCAATAATTACGCGGCCTATTAATACTATTAATATTGAAGCACCGGGACGCCGGTAAGCCTTACCTGGTACAGACAGTAGTACCTGGTATTATTAGTCTCTAATAAGGTATCCATCCTGTACGTAATGCTGCTGGTTGCTGGTTGCTGGTTGGATTTCTTAGCCTGGGGGGAGAGTGCATTCCACAGGTAACCAATTCGTGAAAGCTGCTGACTGCTGGCCGGACTTCTTATTTGGGAGAGAGTGCATTCCGCACTAACTTCAGTACAATTCTCTCCAACTTCGTGTTTTCCTGTACATCTCGGCTCGGCCTTCTTAGCGCTCGTTTTCTTATTTTCTCAAGAGCTATTATTCTTCGTTCTTGGCAACGTACTCGTTTTCTTCGGTATAACCGATAAGGTACATGGCGTACTGCATGACTGCTGCTGCTGCTGCTGTGCTGCTGTCCCTGGTACCTGGTATGTCGATGTTACATACCAGTAGAGTACGTACACGTCATGAACTCGGAGCGCCGGAAAACATGCTGACGACGCAAGATTTTTTTTTTACTTTCACACCAGAGGTCACCCATTCCGGCAATATTTTGCTCCCAAAACAAACCATAACCTCGAATCACGTGCCCACAGCGAGGGAGACAAGCCGCGACATCAAGCAACGGTTCCACTTAAGCAGCACCGTTGTTGGGGCTGCTGGCTGCTGCTGCGGGTTGTGGCTTAGCTGCCGTCGAGAGCTGCTTCTCTGTGGGGTGGATAGCGCATGCTTCTCTGCAGCCCAGGGTGTCCCAAAATGGTAGTGGTTCATGTTGGCATATATGTTACGCTAACAGCGCCCAGATGGGGAGCTAGCAACAGCAAAGCAACCGTCTATCCAAGCACCCACTCCCTGCATCTCGGCTGGAAGCCTTCGCGAGCCAGCTGGTGAGAGCTCTCGGTATGCCTTGTCGCAGAGCTCCAATATGGAAGTACGTTCGTCCCTCTCTCATCGCAACGCTTGTGTTCGGTGAAAAATCGAGTCTTCGAAGAGGATCGACCCACTCCGCGACTCACCTACGAATGCCTCCGCTCCACCGGCGCAAGCCCCCACGGCACATACAAAAGCGGTAGTCCTCATGGCTGTGGAAGGGTTTTAGGTACAGAGGACGTTGTACAGCAGCAGCAGCTCGCGACAGCAACAGTAGTAGTACGAAGATGCCACATCAATTCGAACCGGGGATGTCATGTTCTGTTTTCCGGTTGAAGAAAGCCTCTTTATCTGAAAATATCTGTACAAGGGGAATAAATGTAAAAATGAGATTGAGAACCGACCGTTTCAAGTTTCAAGCAGTTTCATGAGTCAACTTTTACTTTTTTCTTTTCTTGTACACTCAAAAAAAGTACCTGGTATGCGGCTAAAGCGGCAAAGCAACAAAGAAGCATGGTGGTTGTGTTGTCGTCGATCCTCGTTCTTCGGTACAACAACTGCTATTGTAGTAAACAGTAATGAGGCGTACATTTTATGGTTGCTGAAAACCGAGGTGATCGAGACTCCACTCTACTGCAGCACGACGTGGAGTCCGAACAAGCCTGACTATGACAGGCTACGACGGGTTCACCACTACTACTACTCCATGCTCCTCCGATGCCTCGGATGGCGGAAACGGAAGCGTGACGACCACACCCTATCGTACGCCGACGCGCTTACCAAGACAGCTTTCGAGAGCATAGAGGCGATAGTGCGCAAACGGAGGATATTGTTTGCGGGATTCGTGACACGTATGGGGAAGGAGCGTCCACCACAGAGGGTGATGTTTGGGGAGCTTGTGTTGGGGAAAGGGCGCCCTGCTACTCAGGGAGGCAAGAGAAAAATACTGGATGGTGCGCCTGAAGAAGGAGGATATGTCGGTCTTTGAAACGAAGTTCGAAGGGTGGCGAAAGAATGCACAGAAGGCCGGCAGATGGTTTCGACGGGTAGGGGAGAGAGCAGAGTCATTCATGCGGAAATGGCAATAGAGGCGGAGAGATGCAAAGCTGCAGAGCGACACGCAAAGGCCGCGGCAGCGGCATCCACCGTCGGCATCTCTAAGCGGCCGGGGGGAGGGGGGCGGGAGGGCGGGGGAGGGGGGGGGGAGGGGGGAGGGGGGAAGGGGGGGCACTCTGCCCAAAGAGACTGGAGTCTGGGTCTGGCCATCATCGTCCTGAAACTTGTGGGTCTTTCAATGGCCGCCACAGGTTGTCGTAATGGCGATCTGACTTCTTCGCCTTGTTGGGTTCTGCCCCCAGTGCCATTGATGCACTTGATACCCTCTATGAGCCCAATGCCGTGTTTAGTCAGTTCCTAGGGTCTGCTAGTAGTATATTGTGTTTTTTTTGTTCTTTCCTTTCCTTGCTTTTCCTTGTCTGTTATTTTCTTTTATTTTCTTTCCCTTTCCCGTTTGGCTCTCTTTTATTATATTTTATTATGTTTTCTTTTTTTTCCTATTGACTTGAGTCTGACGTGTTCGTATGCGTAGTGATAGGTACCACATGTACTATTTTTTTTCAACATATTTACGTGGTAGTCTTTTCTGGGTTGCAAGCGGCGTAGTCGGGCTTTTTCAGGCGCGAGTAGTAGTGAAAGGTATGACATATGTACCATGGTCCAGTAGTCTGAACCTGGCACGTCGTAGGCTGACTCCCGATTTCATTTTTATTTTTTCCGGCGGAGGCGTTAGTTGCGTCAGCTACGAATTATGCGTGCACCAGGTTAACTTTTGAAACCTACAAACATCATCCCACACTAATGTCAAGTTCATTGGCCCCAAAATGGTCGGTGCAGGTGTAGAAGAAGGATTTGCAGCATGTATGTGTTCTGAGTTCACATAAGCCGTAAACCGGTGGCATCCATCCATCCATCCATCTATCCATCCATCCATCCATCCATCCATCCATCCATCCATCCATAAAGAGGCACCGCCGTTGTAAACCCGCTGATACACCCCCTCCTTCCTGTGACGCCACAAACGAAAAAAATAAAAAAATCGCCCCCTCACATTTTTTAGATGTTCTTGCACATCCGTTCGTTCATGTTTTTTAAGGCGAAGCAACCCGGCCGGGCCCGTTACACGCACGCAGTACACACGCTAAATTGATTTTATGAAAGTTATCGTGCCAAACAATCTAATAATGTATACGCACAGCGACCACCACGCGTCGCGCGAGCTCCCGATTGCAACCCTGACATACAGCACGCTACCCCAAGATGCTACTAGCGGTAGTATGGGACGCCAGAAACTAGAAATAGAAGCTAGGACCTAGAATGTAGAAGTTCCCTGGTCGGCGCTAGAATCTGTAAGCTTTGAGCTAGAATCTAAACGCTACCAGTAACTGGTAGAAGCTGGAATCCATGAGCTATTAATTCGAGCTATATAGAATCTGGAAGAAAAGATCTAGGGCTTTCGTAGAAGCTACCTGGTACCTGTTAGGAGCTACATAGAACCTACAGTAGCATGTCCACCATTTACCATTAAAAAAAAAAAAGTAAACAACGCTGGATCCAAGCATTATCTGGTGGATAAAGCCGTAGGCGGGTTAGCAGTCCGCGGGTCTAAGGCCACTCGTTCGGGTACAGCTCGCATTTCGGTGCTGGCAGGGGGGTTGGGTTGCATCTCGTCAAATGGTGTTATCGTGATTGCATGCCCCTGCTCGGTTGTACACGACGCCTACTAGTACATGCCTATCCCGTCCTACCCTACCCTTATACCTAGCACCCAGTACACAAACCCTAGAAAAGGGTGTGTTCAGGAGGGTGTTTTAGTATTAATAGTAGTAGAGTATATACTCTGGAGGTACCCGGGTATGGCGAGTGCATAAACCCTGGAAGGGTGTGCTTAGTAGGGCATTTGGTAGGGTATATACTCTGGGGGTACCCAGGTACCGGTATGTCCTATCGGCCTATCCTCACATCAAGTACCTGAACCTGCAAAGGTATGGGTAGTAGGGTGGATACTCTGAGGCACCTGGGTACGTCCTATCGGCCTATCCTCATACTTCGTATCAAGTACTTGAACATGCAACGGTATTCTTGCTAGGGTATGTGCTCTGCGGGTACTCGGGTATGTCCTGTCGGCCTATACTCATACTTCGAACCCAATACGTACCGGGAAGCGCTGCAAGGGTGTGTAGAAGGGTATATACCCTGAGGGTATCCGGGTACAAGTCCTTTCGGCACCTAGTATCTAAACCCGCAACGGTGCCTTTAATAGGGTGCACACTCTGGGGGTACCCGGGTATGTCCTATCTGTCTATCCTCATACCAGGTACTTAGTACCTAATCCTGCGACGGTGCTCATAGTAGGGGGTATACTCTGCCGGCACCCGAGTACACGCCCGAGTATGACCAAACAAGCAGGTTTGGAACAGGTTTGGACCGGGGCACCCCATAGTACATTTCCTACAAAATACACCTTTGATAAACCGCGTTATGAAGGAAAACAAAAACAAGCAACAAACCGATTTAATTGGTTTACACTCGGCCGTGGAAATCTAAAGCCTCCCTACAACCGCAACGCATTACGAGTATACGATAGGTATCCGTTCATGCCTTCAGTATACACCGCTGTCTACTTACTTCACCGCTAGCGTATTCGCGCATCAAATAAACACACACATGTCTACTAACAGCCGCTTGCTTCATACGGGCATCGAATCAAAGCACACATGTCTACTCAGTCGCCTGCCATAATATGTAAGCGCGGAAAAACGAAACGCATTGAGAAAGGCCCAAAGTCACTAGCATCAGTAGACCTAAACCTGGGTCATCACGTCCGTCATAACCCATACTTCGAAGTATGTACCTACTCAACCCTACAAAGTACTCGTACACGTTCGTTTGCGATGCCCCCCCTTCCCTTTCGCCAGTCAGCGTTAGAACCGACCGACTCTCCCACCTCGCCCAATCCGAACAACGCGCCGACTCTCGCACGGAGCTTCACAAAGCCGCCGACGCATCCCAACCCACCCCTTGCCACCCACCCCGTAACAAAAATACCCCCAACAAGCAACGACACCAAGAACCACCCCCCTGCTCCCCCAACAACCCCCAACCCCAACCCCAACACCTGCCAGGAGCACACAACGTGAAGAGAATACGACACCACACTCACTCGCCACCATGTCGAATCGAAAAAAAAAATAGTCCTTCCCCAACCCCAGCCCCAACCTCAACGTTACCCCGTACCCCGCTGCACATGCCTTCCTCCCGCTTCGATTACAACGCCTAGCTTGTCATCGAACATACATCGCCTCGCTACCGGCACGCCACCACGTCCTCTTCCACCCCCCCCTCCCCCCCCCTAGCGTAACAGCAATCACCGTTAGGCGACCGCTACGCCTACGCCCACCGTACAACGCACAAGACAACACACCCGCTCGGACGAGTTTCAAAGTTTTCATTTTTTTTGACAACGTGGAGAGTGCCCAACAAAACGCCGAGCGACGCGCCTATGGAACGATATCGACGAGATCTTCCCAATGCTTCGCCATCTTCGCTGAGTGTGCCTCATTGGTTTTACGGGAAATTGGCTCCGAAACTCATTCCAGGGGGTGGTTTGTTATCCAGCGTGATATACGGTACACGGCCTCTTCCACCTAGCGTGTTATCGATCAGCATTACGCCAGCGCTACACCACCACCGCCTCTTCCACCGTTCTCTCCCCTAGTGCGTACCGTAGTGGTGCCCCTATAGCGCCAGCATGTGTCAGCGGGAAACACCGGTACAATAGCAGAAACTGGCACTACTCTGCATACTCCCACTACTGGTTGTTCCCATCTGTGCCAAACGATTTTGACATGCACTACGGAGGGCAACCGGCCCTAATTCACCGGCACTACAGAGAGACACTAACGTAATCGATCATCGTTAAGCCACCGCTACGCCGCCACCGCCTCTTCCACCGCTCTCCCCCTTAGCGCGTACCGCAGTGGTCCCCCTATAGTGCCCGTATGTACCAGCGGGAAATACGGGCATTTTTGGCACATACCGGCACTGTAGCAGCAACCGGCATTACTCTGCATAATGCCATTACGATTGGCTCTTCCCATCCGTGCCAAAGGATTTAACAGGCAATATAGCGGGCAACCGGCACTAATCAACCGGCGCTATAAAGGGATCACTACTGTAATCGACGATCAGTAGCCCAGAGCTACGCCGACACGGCCTCCGCCACCGTCCTCCCCCCGTGCCGCTGCGCGTGCCTTCCGCCCTTCCTCGTACTTCTGCCACCACCACCATCCGACCTTTTCCCGGAACCTTGCATCCCCGTCGTCGCCTTTCCCCCCCTCCCACCATCCCCGTCCTCCCCAGACCGGGGCATCAAAACCCGGCCACTACCGCCACCACCACCGCTACCGGCTCTCCCAGTGCCCCCTCCCCCCTCCCTCAACTCTTTCTCATCGTGTCTGTGGAGCTCCTTTCTATCGCGAGCATCCCCTCCCCCCCCAGCCTCCTTTCGTCTCAAGGATGACGAGGCCTGCGCCGGTGTCACAGAACATGCACCCGCGGCGGCGCTTACTATAGATAGGTGGTCCGTGTTCCCTTTCCGATCGGCTCCCTCTTGGCGCGTTTGCCAGCCGTTCGCACCGAGCCGGTTTTCCTGTCCCCCTTCGCTCGCCCCCCGCCCGCCCTCTTGCTCGCTCCCGTTTTTAGCCGGCATGGTCCCTGTGTCCAGACCCTTAGCCTCCTCCCCGCCCCCATTCCCATCCCCCCCCTCTCCCTCTTCCCCCTCCTCCTCCTCCTCCTCCTCCTCCCTCTCCTGCCCCTCCTCCTGCTTCTCCTCCTCCTCCTCATCATCATCGCTAATATCTGGCACTTCCATCCCGTTACCCTCCTCGCCATCGTGGACCCCCCCTTCCTCTTCAACAACGCCTCCGGAACCCCGTACGACTCCTGCCTTTACCGCGTCGCTATCTTCCGCCCCGCGAAGCAACGCCCACGAGTTCACAACGTCAAACTCCCCCTCCCCCCCTCCTACCCGTCCCCCATCCACCACCGCCTCCCCATTTCCTTCCTCTAGTGTTACAGACGGTGTCGAGCAGCTGATATTAAGGAAGGACGACGACGGTGACGACAACAACCCCCCCCCCTCTCCATCTCCCGCTTCTGCCACCCGCACCTTGGGGGCTGAAGATCCCGGGGATGCCAACTCCTCCTCCCCTCCCTCCCCCTCCCCTCCCGTTTTTTCTCCAAATCCTGCTATCCCCGAGGCGAGCGCATGCTTCTGCACTCGGGGTTGAGCTTGCACTTCGACATCACCCTCGTGTTTTACTTCGAAGGCACGCTGTGACTCTGTTTCCATCCCATCCCCCCCCTCCGTTGTCGCCTCCGCCGCCGCTGCTGCCGCTGCTGCTACCGCCGCTTCCACTCCCGCGTCCGTGGACAAGTTAGCTGCAGTCTCGCACGCCCCCCACAGCGCCTCGTTTTTCTTTTGACGCTCGGCCTCCTCTTGCAGCATTTCCTGTTCCACGTGAGACGCCCACGTGTGTGTTGTCAATCGAGTTATGCCTGTTTATTTTTTTGCGTTGCTACATGATCTGCAAGATCTAGATATACTGTCTTCCGGTTGGGATCTGTATGACTTTTGCGCCATATATCATAACGGCAAACGTAAAATCTAGACGATCTAGATCGTGATCACTTCATAGATTATCTGCATCGTGAAAGGAGGTACTGCTGTAGATAATATAGATCTTGAAAGGATATAAATGACCTCGATTGTGACCGGTACGGTATGTGCGTCCTTGCCTGTAACCGGAGCTGGGTTAGCCTTTCCCTCTCTGCCGCCATCTTCTTCCGCTCCTCGTCCTTACTGCTTTGCTTTGTCTGTTACGGACGGCCACGGACGAATGTACGATGTGCGACGTGTGGGGAGTGAGGCGACGTGGCAGGGCCTCGGTCGGAAACAAACCAAGTGAACGGAGAAAAAAAACATCGAACGTCACATGCATGTCATATTCGATCATACAACGATGCCAGCTGTAAGCTCGAAAGGTTAAAGAGTCGAAAACCATCTTCGCAAGCTGCGTGATCGCTTTGCGCGTATGCATAGGGGTCGGGGAAAAAAATTGCCTGCAAAAATTATGTCTCAGTTGGGCGTTGGTGGCCACCACCTTCTAAACTCGGTGATTGTTGTATACGTACCTAGGAATCCAAACCAAATAAATCACCTAGCAAAAACGATGTCTCGTTGGGACGTCTCGGGCCTTCATATTTGCAAGCTGCGTGGTTACTGTGTACGTACATCGGGAATGAACCAAAAATAAATCATCCAGCAAAAAGAATTGTGCCTCAGTGTGATGTCGCCAACCTCCATTTTCGCAAGCTGCATGATTATTTATGTGTATGCGTACATAGGGATCAATACAAAAAAAAGGCCGCAAAATGATGCCCCATGTTTCCTGTGGGTGTCGCTGACCTTCCGGGCCAAGCGAATGTTCTCCAGGGCAGCGTGCGCCGTTTGAATCTCGATAACTTTTGCAGCCTCCTCCTGGGAGACAACCGTGAACAGGGTAGAGGGGGGGGGCAGAGGGGGTGAGGAGGGGGTGGGTGAGGGGGTGAGGGGTGGGACGGACGGGGTGAGGAGGGGGGGGTGAGAGGGAGGGGGCGTGTGGGGGGGGGGAAGGGGGAACGGGGAGGGAGAGATACAGAAGACAAAGAGAGTTCCGGAAGAGGACCGTTACTTGGACGGCTTCATTCCACGCGGGCCGTCGAACACCATCATACATACTCAGATACTTCGACAACAACAACAACAACCACACAACAATAGAAAAAAAAACAGTACCGCAACAACAGGTACACCAATAACAACGCACGGCAAAACAACGACGCACTCGCACGCATCACCGCTCCCTCCCCTCCCGAAACAAAGAACGGACACCATGAACACACCGCGAAACGGCTCAGAAACGCATCCTCGTCAGGTAGCCTCACCCCCCCCCCGCACCCACCAGCCCCCACCAAGCCATACACACCTCTTCGAGCACTCGAAGGTCCGCCAAGTATTGCTGCCGCAGCCAGTCCTCCTCCGCTGCGAGCGCTTGCAGCTGGGAGGCGATGCTGTGAGGGCTAGCGCTGGCGCAGCCATCGCGAGAAGCACCTTTGCCGGTGGTGGGGGCGCTGGAGGCACCAGCCTGGTAGGAAAGACGCCGAGCATTACATACATCGGGCAGATGAGATCGACAATTCTTCATCTAGACCAAACGCTACATCTGTCGCACACAGCTCGCTTGGATATCCATAGATCAATCGATGCGAGTCGACGAGGGAAGAAACCGCTGAACTCTTCTCGCGATAAAAAATGAAGGCGCGTACCGTAGTGGGGAGGGGAGAGAAGAGCCTGCTTAGAGACTCCAAATTTGAGTTACGACTAGGGAGGAAGGGGGAGAAAGTGAAAGCGCGGAGACAATACACCGGATGAGCAAAAAAAAAAAAAGTGTGATGCAACGTCGGACAGATCTTATCAGATCAGATCTTGTCCCCATTTGATCACCCAGATCTTCATACCATCAAATAGCCTTTTCTTGATCTAGAACAAACGCTACACAACAAGATAAACACACACCCTCACTGGTTTTCGAGATGAAGTCGCCTGCAGGACAGATAATTAGAAAAAGCGGCTTAATCCTGAGTGCCTGAATTCAAAAGCTGAAAGAAGACAACTCCACTTCGAAACTGTCTTAACACATAGCGACCACAAAAACAACAAGGGCGACGTTATCCAGAGCCCAGCACGAGCGCGCAGAAATACGAGCACGACCATGCTACTCGCGTGTCGCCTAGCTCCTTACTTCGCAGTGCGGCCACACCCTATATCCTCCCAGCCGCTCGGGTTGCTTCGTGTGGCCGATGCTGCAACCCATAATCGTCAGTATTTTCCACATTTCTTCAACCCCCCCAGAACCTCAAAACTCCTCCCTATACTAGTATCAAGTGGTTTGTCCCCAAAACACGTTTCCAGTTGTACGGCCAATTCTCATAATAAACCGAACTTGAAAACCCAACATGGAAGTGTCAGCGCCTTAGCAAGCGTGTTTGACCCGGGGAACGGGGGAACCAAGCCCTCTTTTTACCAAAAGTCCAACTAGCCTTTCGCGAGACACACCCAACGGCGTTTACCGTTTCTTCAGGATATCAGCTTCTTCTTTGTATATTATAAAACATAAAAATACACCGCAGCTGTGAGATCGAAGATGAAACTCATGTTTGCAAGCTGTGTGTGATACTTCGATCGCGCGTATCACTGGGTGTGTGTCCTCAATAAGAATATAGGTCGGCGACTCCCCTTGGAACTACAGTGTAGCTTGTACCAGGGTCAACAGCAACAGGGTGATGTTAACCAATCTGCGCGCGGAAACTATAAAACCCGTTTTTGAGGGGGGCACAATCTGACAGCTGTGGACGGGAATGCATCACTTTATCAAGTATATCCTGTGAGTCGCATAATCGGTGAGGGGAGGACGGAGCTTTTAAGGGCGTCGGGGCCGGGGGCGGGGGGGCGGGGAGTTTGAAAAGGAAGGGGGAGCGGGGTGGGGGCAACTCAATCTGTGCGCGGAACCTATATGCCCCTTAAGGGGACAAATCTGACGGTTGTGGAAGGAATGCATCAGTTTATCATGTATATCCTGTAAGTCGCACAACCGGTGAGGGGAGGGCGGAGTTTTCCAAGGGGGCGCGGGGGGGGGATTCCAACCGCTTTAGGTCGCATATATGTATACCTGGTAGGAAATTACTATACGTGTGGTGCTAGGCCTACGCGAGGGTGCGGGTGGCGGGGAAGGAGGGGGCGGGGGGGGGGGGATTATAATAATTGAATTGGAGCTACGGCATGGATGGCTAGAAAGATAATGAGGTAATATCATATGCCTGGTAGTGTTTATTGTTGTGGCAGATTTTGATTTTAGATCGGGCGGCGGGGGAGGGGGGGCGGGGGCGGGGGGGGGGGTTGTGTGCGGTGTGTGTGTGTCGGGGGGGGGGGGGGAGGGGGGGGGGGTGTGGTGGTGGTGGTGGTGATGGCGGGGAACGGAGGTGGATGATAGCAAAATGTTCTACTTGCGTGTGACGTGCAGATGGCCAACATTTCAAAGATAAACTATGCATATCGCACAACGAGTTTTGGATATAATATATCGCAGTTTCATCCGAAAAAATGGCCTATTTTTCCGAAAAAAAATAGCGTCCGAAAGTGATTTGGAGGAAACTGCGGTGCATCGAAAAAAATCAAACTCCATTCCTGAAGAAACGGCAAACGTCGTTGAAAGCGCCTCGAAAAAAGACCACTCGGACCTTGAGAAACCCGGCCCGATTCACTGCTGTTCCCCGGGGTTAAACACGTCTGCGAAGGCGTTAAAAACCTCCATTCTCGGTTTTCAGAATATGCGTGAATGTAAGAGTTGGCCTGGAGGGATTTAGTTCCAAACGAGTCACATAAATACAAAAATCATGACAAAAGCGTGTGTTTTCCTTACCGCGCCTGGTGCTGAGTCGTGGTCCCCTCCTTTCGCCGACGCCCGATAGTCCCGCGATTTTCGCCGCTTCGATCGGACCTTTCCTTCGATCCCGCCGCTTCTCGCCCCATCGATCTTCTCGGCGTACAGCACAACACAAAGTCGCGTCGCGAAGTTACGAACAGGCAAAAAACAATGGGTACGGTTTTATATTTGCAAACGCCGGGTCTACTACACACAGAAAAAAGTCGCGCCGGCAAATTACGCACATAACCGGTACAGCAGTGAGGAGCAAAAATAGGTCGAATGACGGCAGTTCACCCGTCCTCACTATTGCGAAAATGGTTTTACACTATTTCCAAGTAGTTTGTCCCAAAACCGTGTTGCGATTCTGGAAAGGTTTTTAAGGGGTGAGATGGGCAGCAATTTTTCGAGAAAAAAGTCGCGACGGGACGCTTGCTAAATAACACCTTAGCTTTCTAAACTGCAAGCCCGCCTCGGGGGACAAAACACTTGTAATCAGTGATGGATACATTTTTGCAGTAGCAAAAGGTCAACTACTATTATACCTACCCTCAGGTAGGCTTTAGTGCGGAACACGTCGGCCGACCGTGAACTCATCATCTATCGGTCGACGGACAGCGGACCAACTTGATCGTGAAGCCATCATCTACCGACGGACGGGCAGCCAACTGCCAACCGAATCGCAGCATCGAACACGAACCAAAACCCTCTCGTCGTCTAGGGCCACATCCAGTTCTCCATCAACAGCCTAAATATTTTGGCATAATTGGGCATTCTTAAGAGCGAAAAAGTAGCATACCTGGTGCTTCACATTGTCTTCAAACTCAACGAGCACAAATGGGGAAAAATATGGTAAACTAGTTTCATTGCACCTCAACCAGAACAACGCACACAATTAACGGAAAACGTGGCAGAATGGATGGAACCTAATCGTCGTCACCTTTACGAGAGCGCCCGCCGAGCCAGAGCTCGGGGCGGAAAGCCGCCCCGCGGCCGATCCTAAGCCCGGCCCGGAGAGCTGTCCCGATGCCGCTCCGGTTACCTCCGCACCACCGGAATCGGCAGAGGATACCGTCTTCGGCTGCGAGTCCTTGGGGGACTTTGCGGCTTGGGGAGCCTTACGTTTATGCTGCAGAACAAGCGCGGGTTGGGTGGAGGGGGACAGAAGGGGATCAGGCTGGGACGGGTGAAATAACCGAAGGCTGGTTGGCCTCGTGATATAGCTCCTGTTACAAGGGTCAAACCACGGAAAGTACTACCTGGTACCAGGTATACATGAACTAGGTACTTTTGTCTACAGTTTTTTTTTCAATCTTTTTCTTGTTCGATGTCTTAAAAAGAACGACTCAACCCAACCCAACCCCAACCTCAACGCTAACCTACGACCACCACATACCACGAACAGAGCGCATTTTTTTGCTGCGGACACACCTCAATAATTGTAATATTAGCCTTTCTCACCTGCCGTCCGCTGTCCGGTATCCAGTCCTGAAGAGTGTGTCCAGCCAGAATACAAGTCTGCGGTGGGGGCGGCGGAAGAAGCATGGACGACAAAAGCAGGGCAGAGGCAGGGGCAGCGGTGTGTGGCCGAGCGGGGGCGGTGACGGCAGCAAGGGCAACGGGGAGTGCCGGAGCGGGGGCGGTGGCGGTGGCGGCGACATAGTAGGAGCGGTAGTGGCGGCGACAGAGTAGCAGGTGCGGCAGGGGTGGTGGAGGTAGTGTTGACGATCGAGGCAGGGCAGAGACAGGGGAACTGGGGGGTGGTAGTTGACGCGACTGCGTGCTTATGAAGTCGAAAAACGAAAATTACTGGCTATGCACGTTGTACGTGGTTCATGCCACTATGGACGAAAAAGGGTCGTTTGAGTATTCACCTGAGTGCCCCAACGGTACTTAGTAGCTGCTAGGAAGGCGGGGAATAGGCAGGGTCGATTGCGCGAGCATGATGCCGAAGTACAAAAGGTCGAACAACGAAGCTCACTGGATGCGTACATTGTACTTGATCCTGCGTGATCTATGCTGCTGTAGCTGCTGCTCATACAACTCATACACCGTATATTTCACAAAAGCCATCGCTGTGGACGGCGGTTTAGAGCCGAGAAAGAATTTTACACAAATTCCAAGGAGTTTATCCCCCGAACTAAGGGCGCAGTTCCAAACTATAGAGGAGTTAGACCTCGGCGGACCATTCAAGGCTTCAAACGCACGCGCAGGCCGACCATACAACTTGGCATCTCCATAGACACAAGACGCATATGATGTACAGCAGGCGTAAACTCATTAGCGAGACCTCGCGGTGCGCTCGGGCCGGCGGTGGAGGCGGCGTACTCATTTGCCGCCTGCCTTAGTCATTTGATTATTGACCACGCATCTCTTTCGAAGCGGGGCACCGTTCTTCCTACAAGTAGACATACCTCCAATACTATTAAAACGATTTCAAACGCGTCAGCTGCGAGTTCGTGGAACATATACCAGGTACCTGGTAAAACGGTTTGCGTGCCTTGTCTTCTCCCTGTATCGCAGTGTGAGGCCACCAATTGTTTCCTCCGACAACTTGGGGGGGGGGGCGGGGAAGCACCTTACCTTGAGGTGTGTACAATTCTCGCACGGCCGCTGAAATACCATTCCCCTGGCGAACTCCACGCTCTCTTCGCCGCTTTCGCGATCCACTAGCTTGAAGATTGTCATCGCCTAAGAGATGGATGTTGAGATTGAGATCGAGAGACAGATTGAGAATTGCATAGAGAGTGGTTTTGAAATTGAGATCGAGATTGAGAAGCAGAACGGATTACGTTTGAGAAAGAGAGATAACTTGTTATAGTGATTCGAGGTTGAGATTGAGATCGAAGGTTAAGCTGAGCTTGACCTTGAGAAAGCGGGAGAGGGAGAGAGATCCATATGCATGGCACTTCAGTGGGGTAAAAACTACGCATACTTTAATTCAGAGTCGGAACATTATGGCAGAACGGTGCCAGGCACCAGCATCGCATAAGGGTTCACTGCTTGTAGGACGACCCCCATAAGCGGAACAGATAGCAGACCGACATCTGGGCGCTGCCCAGTCGATACCAGAAAGGCAACGCAAAACAGGGCACGGGGCGAGGCACGGCACAGCACGGCACGGTGGGCGAGTCAGCCCCCCCCCTCGTATTTCTACAAAACGTCGCCCCCGCCCCAATTTCACGCACCCCTGCCACTCCACTGACCTGGTCGGGCTTAACGCACTGCCGATGCCTCGACGCGAGGTTAGCCTTCTTGACGGAGCATAGCCTCGCGTTGTGTTTCCGCACGATGCAGGACTGGACTCCATTCTGGCTCGGCCACGACACGCGCGGGGTCGAATCACACGTGCGAGGAGCGGGTAGGATATATCATGGTTTAGCTGCTAGTATCGTTGTCGCTACTAACTGGGGCAGCAGGATGCCTGTAGGTATTCGTCGTCAATTTTGTGCGCGTTGGTATTAATATAATGTTGATACTATTAATCTATTAATAGCACATCTTGGTCAGCGGTGGTAGAATCGCTGTCGTAGAACCCGGATTCGGCTATAGTTTCAGCCAGCTAGAGGGAGGGATATATGTTTTTGGATGCGGTCAAATTTAGAAAGTCGCTTTTCTCGTAAAAAAACGGTGTATTACGCAGCTTGCAAAGATGAGTATCGACCCTAAATCCATCGAACTCACAGCTGACGTTGTTAGAACAACTTAAAAAAATACCTACGTGGTGCCTGGTACTTCGCACATGTGCATGGCGGTGTTGGACAATGGGACAGCAGTAGCCGTCCATGCCCGCTGCGGGGGCGGCGGTGGCGGTGGCGGTGGCGGTGGCAGCATAGACCCGTCAAAATCTGTCGCTGCAGCTCTTACAGCCCTCGGGACCGGCACCTACCCTTAACTCTACCCCTAATCCCAACCCTAACCCGAAACACAAGGCCTGAAAACCGGGGATGGTGCCAAAATATCCCCGAAGTCGATATTTAAATATCGCCTACTCGTAAAGCATTATCCGTGATCGTGATTGTCGCTTTCCACCGCGGCACACGGCCAAAGGGCAGGGTAATCAAGGCAAACGGCGAGTCCCGCAGGAGAAAGGGAACTACTCGCGACACACCATCCGATCTCGACAACAGCAAACACTTGATCGCGTATCATACACATGCCAAAATCCAAGATTGAAAACCGGGGGTGGCTCCAAAATGTCCCCGTTGTCGCAAATAAAAAATATCGCCTTCAGGCGAGTCCCGACGGCGGACAGGGGACTACTCGCACAATAGCACACGAGTGCGACAACAGCACAACTGCGGTTGATCATGCATACATAAGCCGAAACAGGGTCCAGGGCGGGTGCAACGGAAAAACAAATACTGGTGTAACCAGTCTTATGATGGCGTCTTGGGTACTGGGCTTTGTACCTTAACCGGTGCGGGGGATGCTGCATGTTGCCGCAGTGGGTCCATGGGAACATTCGATACCCCCCAGCTTGCTCGTTCACCCAAAAGTTCAAAAAGTTGCTCTGCCGCGCGACCCGGCGAGAGGGGCAAGTCGTAGGCCGTCTGTATGCACAGATTATTTTATAAGCAGAGCAGTCTACTCGCAGAGTATAAGGCAGTATGATAGCTACGAGTACATCCTTCTGTACACGCGCTACGCGTACCGTTATCGTTCATTATGATATCGAAGCCCAGTGTCATATGCTCTATCGCCCATCGCCCCGCCTCCGTCCCACCACCCCCAGTCGCCCCCGTCAAGTACCGCTTATACCGTCGGTCGTGGCTAAGATTACGAAAAGGGAACGGGCGTCTGCTGTGATGTTTTCGCTCGTGTGCCCGGCGAGACGGGCAGACCGTCTGCATGTATTGTCTGTTATGTGTACGCACACAGCGTAGAGTTTTGAATTCTGAGTACTGGTAAGCCTTCGTGCCCTACTGCCGTAGTAGCTTCTGTGTGCGTTCTTCACATAAATAGGCTGCCTTTCCACCACCTACATGCCTTCCACCATCTACATCTCCACAACTGCTATCGACGGTTTGTACCTTCGATGCCCAGTGCCGCATGGCACTTTCGCTTTGCCTCCCTCCCACCACCCCTCCCGCCCCTGCTATTAAGTCCCACAATTCACACCGGTCGTGGCTACGAGGGTGGCATCTTGATGTGCTGTGCTGCCTATGGACGTGTGCCTGCTTGCTTGTTTTCACGACTGCAAGGCACCGCTGCACTGGCAGCAGCAGGTAAAAGACACCAGCAGCATGATACTCTTGTGATGTTACACGTAATTGTAGACTGGGTGGTGCTACTGGGTATATACTGATGACGCACGGAGAGAGTAGTTGCCGCAAAAATATCGGATGCTCCTAAGAAGGCAAAGCAGGCATCAGGGCAACGGCTGCGCTATGCTATCACAAGGCAAGCAAGCTCGTCAAGAGGAACAGCAGGTAGATGCTGTACGGGTCCGGTAGTAGCAAGGTACGTACAAACGCAAGATTCAGCAGGCGGGCATCTAGGGAGAGCATACCTTGGAGTTCTTGCAAAAGTTGCAAGGGGAAACTACCAGGCAGTTCCCGTCGGCGTCCATATTTCCCCCACGATTGATAGGGCAGGCAGCACGAACGTTGCATCTCCGATCTCTCGGCCCTCGCCCTCTACAAGGAGTTCAAATGATATTTGGCTTTTTCTTACAGGGACATCGGGTAGGTGGGTTTTCTGAGAGGGGGCCGGGTGCCGTTTTTTTCTCCACACGACGATGCTTACGCCAATAACTGCAGTTGCAGTGCTCGTGGCCACAGCTGTTGAGGTTGGGGGGCTGGTCGACACCCGCGCCTTTATCACGCTTACCTCGAGCCGACCGACCGCTGCGCCAGATCGAAGACCCCGTGTCGAACACCAATATCGTCGACGAAGAAACTCGTCGACGTCGCTGCTACCTCCACGCGCCGTACAGCAGTACGGAGATAGTCGAGATGAAGATGATCAGCAAATATTTTGGGACGCTGTGGTTGAGGTAAGTCGTATGACCGTGCCAAAAGTCTCTGCCCAGTGCAGCTGCTACTGTGCTGTGCGGTTCTGCTCATTGATATGGGGTTTGGTTTCGAGACCCAACCCCCCAGGGGTGCAACATGATGCCTTGGGTCTTGAGCGATGCTCGCCGAACGGAGGTCTACAGCAGCAGTAGGAAAAAGAGTATGGCATCGCCGTGCCAAAAGTCTACCCAAAACTGGTGCAGCTGCTGCTATGGCGTGCTGTGGTTTGCCCAGCACAGCTGCTATGGTGCCTTCAACCCTCCGGGGGTACAGCATGAGGGCTTTCGCGATACTATATTTGTACCACCAAAAAGCAGTGAATCTCCCACGACTCGATATGGATCAGCTGTCCGTCTTCGCGGTGAAGGGGGGGCATGCCATGCGGCTATATTTTGCGAAAACACCGCGAGCGAAGCACGAGTAGAGCTCGCCGACCGCCGACCAAATGGTGGCCACAGCGGTCTGGGGTCAGCTGCCGATTACAATCGCGATTGATCTGGCACCCTTCAGACTTAAGTGCTTGGGACCTACCATGAATCAATGCGAAAGGGTACCTATTCGAGGAATGGAGCTCCTCAGCAGTCCAAAACCAAGGTTGAACTTTAGAAACGCCGGCAGCACCTCGTATGCCGTACAAGTACATACGTGAAAATACATGCTACCGGTACAGCAGGATCATCAATCACACTTGTACAAACTCAATGGTGTTTCTCGGACCCGAAACGCTCATGACCTCGTTCGTTTTCACTAGAACTGCCACCCACAGCAGGGCATCTTGTTGCAGCATGTCCCCGAGACTGCTGCCTCTTTTCGATGAGGGGCGAAAAAAAGCAGAAAAAGAGGGCGCGATGCCGCCGGTCAAACGGGCGCCTACTACTGTTACCTCCATCAATTCACAGCCGTACAGTCAATATACGCCCCAAGCTCCCCCCCCGCCAGCTTCTTTCAATCACAATAACACGAAAAGTGATTGCGTCTCTGTTTGACTCGGCGGCGCGGTGGTGGAATTATCAGGCTCCGGTATCATACAATGTCAAAGGTAAAAAGATTGATCAATGCAGCTGCATGGTGTGCAAAAACGGTAAGCGTTGTCAGGAAAGGGGAGGAGAGGTTCAGGTACCGTACTGTTACCACGGACTTGATTATGCGAGTTAATGTGATAACAACAACTTGGTTGGGCATATATTCTAAAAATATAGATACACTCCAGGATTTTGTCGAAACTCATCGTACTTGCAAGCTGTGTGTGATACTCCGATCGCGCGTATTACGGGGTGTGTGTCCTCATAAGGATGTAGGTCGGCGACTCCCCTTGGAACTACAGTGTAGCTTGTACCAGGGTCAACAGGGTGATGTTAATCAGTCTGTGCGTGGAAACTATAAAACCGGTTTTTGAGGGGGACAGCTGTAGAAGGAAATGCATCAGTTTATCAAGTACATCCTGTAAGTCGCATAACCGGTGAGGGGAGGGCAGAGTTTTTAAGGGCGTGGGGGGCTGGGTTTGAACAAGAGGGAGCGGGGGAAGGAGGGGCAACTCAATCTGTCCGCGGAAACTTTGATTATTTTAAGGGGACAAACCCGACGGCTGTGGAAGGAATGCATCTGTTCATCATGTATATCCTGTAAGTCGTACAACCAGTGAGGAGAGGGCGGAGTGTTCGAAGGGGCGGGGGAGCGGGGTGGGGGGGGGGGTAGCTGTATATATATTATAAAAATTAAAATACACTCCAGCTGTGAGATCGAAGATTTCGTCGAAACTCATCTTTGCAAGCTGTGTGTGATACTCCGATCGCGCGCATTACGAGTTGTGTGTCCTCATTAAGGATATAGGTCGGCGACTCCCCTTACAGCTACAGTGTAGCTATCAGGGTCAACAGGATGATTTTAGTCAGTCTGTGCGCGGAAACTATAAAACCCGTTTCTGAGGGGGACAAAATCTGACAGCTGTGAAGGCAAAGGGGGGGCCTGGTTTTGATCAAAAGCGAGCGGGTTTGGAGGGGGGCGGGGGGGGGGGGGGGGGGGGGGAAAGGGCAATTTGTGCATGTAAGCTATAAATCCTTTCGAGGGGATAAATCTGACGGTTTTGGCACCAATATATTTTTGGGGGCGGGGGGGGGGGCAGCTCGATATGTGCCCGGAAACTATACATTATTTCGAGGGGATAAATGTGACTTTTGTTTTTGTTTGTTTTTTTTTTTTTTTTTTTATATATCACAAACCACGAACCACCAAATCATGACGTACCAGGTACGTATTGCGAAATCGCAGGTTATCACGAGCGAGATACAGCAGCAATACGTGCCGGTAGGCAACCGAGGTGCGGACCTGTGCGCGTCTGGGACCGCCACCTCAATCAATGAACAGCCGTAAGCTCAGTCCAAACTACCCCTCCCGCCGGCTTCTTGCGTTCACGAATACATCTCAAATCGTTTTCGACCAAATCGCTACGTACGTAATGGCAGGTTATCGCGAGCGAGTTAGACAAACAAGGGGCGGACCTGTCGCGCGTCTGGGGCTTCGTTGCGCACAACAGAGCCGGCAAGGCACCGCCGGCGGGACCTCCGTCGTACAGAGCTACTGGCCTTTATTTTCCCGGGTTGGATGCACGGCCTTGGTGGGATAGGTGAACCAACCATCGTGCTTTCCACTTCATGGATCTGTTCGCACGTCTTATGCTGTCTACTGCTCGTTGTACTTGGCAAGTGAGAGTCGTGGAAAATATTTAAAAATAAGGGAGGGGCCGCAGATCCCACGAATCGTGTCTGCATCTGAGGCATACAACTTGTGTATGATTTAAGCCAGAGCCAGACCCCCAGCTCGGAGGGTGGTTTCATGAATTTTTAGTTGTAGCAAGTACGCGAGCGATGTGTTTGAAAGCTGAGTGAAACGTCGTCCGCGATCCCCCTCTTCACCACTGTGGTGCATGCCTTTGTCTACACCAGGTATACACCGCCATCCAACACTCCATGTTCGAGCATCTACATATTTATAAGTCTGCTGTACACGCCACGTAGCTATTCCCAATCACGAACGCTACAACAGCCGTGCGCTCCGGTGTAGGTTCAACCCGAGCGAAACAGCACTGCTTTCGCCACGTTTCAAGTGCCACGTTTTTGTCTTGAGGTGGATTTTTTTCTCTGATTTTTCAATCTACTGTCTGTGTCATGTCTGTGCAAACCCTGATCGGTCATGCCACTGACCATCGATAAAACACATCACCGGGTACCTTTTTCTGACTTATTAGTATTATGACATATGACACCACGTTTTATTGGGTTGTCGGTTCTCACACATAGGTCAACATTTGAATGGCTCCAAGACCTCGAGGATGCAGCCCCTGACATAACGCGGGAGATGGAAGCCCTAGCGCGAGCGGGGGGCGGAGGGCGTTACAAGGGAGGCACCGGAGAGATGAGTACGGTGTATGATGCCACGCAGGGGTGGGGCACGATGAGACTACGGTACATGGGCAGGTGTGTGTGTCGGTATGAAACAGACTCTCAGAGAGTGTGGAAACTTGGTTTGCATTGCTTGATTACCAGCAGCAGCTAATAGCCGACTGCTAGTAGTAGCCCCAAACGAACACTGGCCGTGTCGCTATGGTTTAGTTACTCTCGACATTACAATCACAGCCGTGCAGCAGGCGCAGAAGGAGTATTACTCGTGTTATGATTGTTGTATTTGCTACGCCCATCCTTATATCTACCGTGAGTGTACTGCTTGAAGTGCAACAGTCTTGGATCGGATGCAGCAGTACTGCAACCCGTCCTGTTTCACCAATAACGCGGCTCGCTGGCCTTGGCAGACGCGGAAAGTACTCGACTGAACGCTACTACGTATAGCGCCTTTGTCAAAATGCCTCCTCGAACGAGTTGTCCGCTTGATACAAGTCATAATACGTCACCACCTCGAAGTTTTATCTTTGTACTGCTGCTAATAATATCTCATGTATGAACATTTTCTTTCGCCTTGCGCTCAAATTCAGGTACGATCAGCCAGGCGTAAACTACGCCCTTCTACCGGCTACTCTATCGGCTTTGCGCCGACTCCCTCTAGCACCGGAAACCGCCGCGTTTCAGCGACAGCTCCCAGGGACTGGTCTGCCGCTGCACGTCGATCCAAGCAACTGGGTGCTTGGGTGTCACGTAGGAGTGGTTGTGCCTACCCCAACCGGTGTGGCGACGGTTCGTCCGCCAGGCGATGTAGCTGGAGAAGGTTTCCGAGAGAAGGGCGTTAAAGGTCGAAATAGCCGTAGTGGGACCGGATTTGGGGGAAACGGGGGTGATGGTGGTAATGCACGGCAAGCCGGCGGGACTATAAAAAAATCCTCGAAGGCAAATCGACGTAGTAAAAGAAAGGTAACTTCAACTATGGTTAGTTCAGAGGTTGTAGACGACGGGCCAGGGGGTACGGTGCTGCCTCGAAATATTGTGAAGGGTTTTACGGCTACGGCGACGCAGGATGAGCATAAAATCGATAATCGCCATCCAGCTATTAATAGGGTCATCGTTGAAGGACAAGGTGGTGGTAATGGTGGTGGTGATGGTGGTTGTGGAGAGCGGGCCTGGATGGAGGTGGCAGGGGAAAAGCGTCACTGGGAGACAGGGCGGGCATTCGTGTTCGATCCTTCGTTTTTGCATCGCACGCACAACCCCACCTCGGGAGAGAGGGTCATCCTGAACGTGGATATTTGGCACCCAGGGCTCACGGAGGTTGAGCGATCCGCGATTCGGAGAGTGTGTGAGCTTGTCGAGCAATGGAACGCACGATCTGGGTTGTTTGAGGGTTGAATTATGTCTTGAGCTTTGTCGCACCAGATTGACTTTCGTACAGGGTGTTCGCTTCGCCCCCGGGCGCCAGAGAAAAAAGCATTCAAGATTCGATACATGTGTTTTGTATAGACGCACGATACGCGCCTGAATGGTCATAAAAGGCAAAGGGCGGTACAAGGGGTACGGTCGTTCGTCACAGGCACATACATTCAACGTGTTAGATGAGAACTACAACGGTATTGTTGAGAGAGGTATAAAAAAAAAACATTGTCGTATGTATTGCAGTGGTTTATACCAGGTATCTCTCATGTATCACGAACATCACAAAATCAAGTGTGGGCATGCGCTTGTGTGTACGCCACGTCAAAAGCAGGTGACAGACGCCGCCTCGTGTCCCTCGAAACGTACAAAGCATGATGAATTGGAGCTTTTTCTCTTTTTGCCATTTTCAGGCAACGGATGCGAGTAAACCTTTATCTCCGCACGGCCGCGACAACTGGAAGGGGAGTACGATGGTGACCCGTGATTCTTCGTCTCGTACGATCCGAGCATGTTATAATTGCTAGACTCCGTCCGAGACATTCCACCACTCATCACCATCTGATCACCGTCGATCAAGCTTCAATGTCGTAATAAATATCGTATGATACGACTTGTACGAATCGCCACAAAACAAACCACCGAGTTTTTACGTATCATGTGTGCGGTATTGCACGGATCACATACATACACATACAATTGTACATCAATCATCGGCGAAACCCTCCCTCTCTTGAAGGGGACTGCTGTGTCTGATATATGTCAGGTGTTAGAGACTGTGTGAGCCGCCGACGTGATGCAATCATCTACCCCCGCCGTGGTGTATGTAGCTGCGCCCGAATACCACTGCTGTACCTTACAATCTACGCGCATTGTTTCTTTTTGGTGAACAATTGGTCGGTTGTACTCTGTACTTTCTTGAAGTTGTTTTATAAACGTGCGATCTGGGAAGAAAAAAAAACCGCTGACAGTCAGCCACATACACACGATAAAACGTGCGGGTGCATGAAGACAATCGAGAGTGTACTGCTGCTATAATAATACCTGGTAGATCAGTGCGGCTTCTGCTTGTTGTTGTACGAGAAGTAGTCGCAGCAGTAAATTCACCGGCAGGTATCATAGGTTTAACTCTGAGCAGGTCTCATAGAGCCGTCGACGACGGCAAGCATTCATTCGTTGCATCATGACAGACACGTTCCTTCGTTGTATGCACGATGCAGCTGGCGGGCCAGCGCTTTTATGTTGGCACAAAGTTGTTTTTTTGTTTTGTTTCGTTTGGCGGAAATCACAACACAGACCTAGAGAGAAGAGGCCCGGCCAAGAGCGGATCACTGTTGTAAGTAAACGGTGGTGGGTCAAAACTTCACTGAGCGCAAGCACTCTAGTGCGCTGCAGCAGTAATGCTTGTGCTGAAGACGTATGCCCAGCTCTAGAGTCGGGACAACAGGTCCCATCGTCGAAACACCCTCACGAGTCCACGACCAGCTGTTCTTTTCTTCGGCTGTTCACGACGTATCTTCAGAATCTCGTTGGGTGTCAGTTTCTTGCCCTGCACAACAGCCAGCGAAGTTTGATCCCTGCTTGTACAGCGCACAACTAGCCTACACGAATCGGCTTAGGCATGCTATGCTCACGGTATCGATTGTTATCTTAGATCGAGCCCGAGATCACATTGCCTAACTTGCTGCCGCTGTCGGCGGGGCGTTTGCACGGCTCCGACCAGCCCACCCGAAGTTTTCGCGCCAACCTGCCCGAGCCTATTATCAAAACGCCTTTCAGTAAAGGGGGGGGGGTACGGGGACATGTACTAAAAAAATTGCTTTTTTACTGAACTCGCTTCCCGCCGACAGCGGAATCGATCATCATCAGCTCCCGACCGAGCCTGCACGGCGCCTTGAAGAAGAACGCTTTCTCGTACGGCTTTTATCCTCTCTTTGGGCCTTGCTTCTCTCCGCGGGAAACATGGATCAGGATGGCTTGTTCCTCATGCTCAAGATGTGCAACGGCTGCAGCCACAACAAGGTGGGGTGATTTGATCGACAAAAGCATGGCAGTTTTGAAGTAGGACTCTCGGACAGACACACCGGATCGGTTCGGCTCATGCCCGCTCTCACGAGAATGGTCGGCGGGGGGCTCATTGTGCTCGCCCTCGACCAACTCCTCGCCACTGAGACGTAGGAAGCTGGTACTGGAGCAGAGTCACGCTCTTGCGCCGGGCTGGCCTCCCTCGCGGAGTCCCCACGAGGGTACGGCGGTGTCTGTATAGACCACTGGGCAGCAGTATTTTTCGGGCACTCGTACAGGAGCCCGACTACTCCGTACCAGGTAGAAAGCTCTCGGCCGCGCGGTGTAGTTCGAGAGATCAAAAGTAATCCATGACAGCAGCAGTAGCAGCTGTCGGGCGTGCAGGTATGAGATTGACTTGAGGCACCCTCTCTCGTGGGTTGGTGGAGGGCGACGACGTGTTTGTGTTTGTGTGTTTTGTACAACCGAAGGTGCCTGTTTGGTATGTTCTCGCGTTCCGCCGACCGTGCGATGAACTACAGCAGTACAAAAGTATCAGTAAAATCGGTCGGAAAAAACATGGCGATCTGTCGAGATTGATTGACCTATCTCATGCGTAGCCCCGGCATGCGCTCTGCACCACCAGGCCCATACCCAAGGGGGCCCTCCTCGTCATCCTCCTCCTCCTTCTCCTCCTCCTCCCTCAGCGGACGGCGATGTACCCCCAGAGCTGACCTCGCCCACGCTATGGACTTTGCATTTGTTGAGGCCATGTTTCTTCGAAACATCTCGAGCCTCACAAAAATTAAAAAATCGGACGAGCGTACATCAAACGCCGGTCATGACGACAAGCACAAAAGCCAGTTTCGCTTATTTCTTCCTCGGATACGGACCTCTTGTTTGACCTGTTCTCTCCACCGGACTGCCCGCTGCTGCTGTGTTGATGTTAGCTCGCGGCCTCGTCCATCCTTTACGTCTCTGCAGCCTCATGGCATGGACCGTATGGCCCCTCCCTGTCTTGTGTCGGTGCCAGTGTTGTCCGCCGAGGCCTATAGCGGCATACACGTTCTGGCTGTACGTGCTGCTGTACATTGCTTGTGTGTGGCCTGCGGCTGACATTTTTTTGCTTTTTTCGTCGACTTCCGCACAAAAAAGATCAAAATATTCCTCCGCTGGGGGTGATGGTGATGTTCCGGGCAAAATCGTAAAATCGTCCGCCTCTCGTATGGTATGATGTGTGCATACCGCTCGTATTCGTGTTGTACCCGGCACCTTCTTGGTACTGGTACGTGCCTGGTATGTTTTTTTACTATTAGTAAGTTGTTTTGTATGCGTAAGCAGCTTTAGACTACCATCATCATCGTCTACCGGCACATTTTTTGGAATGCACACCCAACCCCAAAGCTACGCAAGCCCGACCTCTCTTTTATGTTTTGACTTGCAGCACGTCTCCCTACGGAGTTTCTAACGTGTGGCATTTTTGTACTTGGTGCTGGGACAGGAGCGGTATGAGTACGCCTGCAGTAGGCGTGGTCGGTGGGCGCGCCGCTCTGCGTACACGTCTTTTTTCAGGCCTGCCCCCCGTCCGTTTGCGGGCTGTCCGGAGTACGCCGCTGTGCCGCGTGGTGTTGGACAGGAACAACTATAGGATCGGTGGGAAGCTGCAGAAATTCGCTGCAGACAGAATTTTGCTGCAGACAGAAATTTGCTGCAGACATGATTTTGCTGCAGACTTGTTCCCCCCACCCTCTTCGTCGGCTAGGAGCATGTCCCCCGGATGGCCCATGAGGGACGGGGTTAGGAACGCCCTTGGGCAAGGGCAGGAGGTAGGGTGTACTCTTTTCATGCACGGCCGTAGTCGTATCAGCGTACATAGTCCCTCGCATCCCTGCAATGCCGGGACGGAGCACGTCGGGTTTTCGCCGACCAGGCAGATATCACCTGCGCTAAGCGCGAAGCGCTGTGAGGTGTTCGGCGAGTCGCACGATGGGTGAGCTGCATCCTACTAAGAACCGCTTTGGGGCGGACTTGCACATGGATGACAGCTTCGACGAGTTAATTTAATATCCGGTATGGCCATGTTCTAGAGACAGCTCAACGGGAGTACTATGTAACCGCCTCGTGGGTGCCTTACCATAACCACCACCTGGTACCTGATACGAGCATTCCCCTTGTGCGAAGTAGAACTTCTCCACCCCGCACAAATGATCTAACTCGACCGCCAGCTGTGATCGACCTCAAAAAAAAAAAACGGTACCCTGGTGGTCTAACAAATAGCTCATATAGTGAGCGTCATCTTTTTATAGTGTCGTTGCTAACCGACGCCAACCTAACGGGGGGCGTATGGTACTCACTTCATGCATAGCCGTAGTCTTCTGACCATTGACCTTGGCATCCCTACAATCCGAGACGGGCCGCGGCGGGGGGGGGGGTAGTCATCATATCGTGGAGCTATACGCAGCCACTTGGGGGCGGAGCACGTGGGGTTGTCTGCAACATGTGTAAGCAGGGCGGCGCGCCCGCCGGCCCCCATACTCCTACATACCGTGTACCGTTTTTGTCCCAATACTTGCTGCCAACGCTTGGACCTCCGGCTGCAAAGCATGGTCGCTAATAAACCGTGCAATTTCCTCCGTTTCCTCGAATGTTTGCTTTCTCTTTTCAGTTTTCGTTTTTTTTTTTTGTACGAATTCTATCATACAACGAGTTATGTACCGGTACTGTCGCTGTTGTTACGTAGTTCTGGCGTCGTTTTCGACAAGTTAGGCATGTCAGGATAGTTTGGGGGTTTGGGATTCAAGTTTTTTCTCTTGTCGCGGCGAGTCTTTACACGTGTGATATCGTATCCTATTTTTATCTAAGTCTACCTGGTACGACTTCGTACTGGTAACTTCTTGCAGTATTAATAGTACCCGGTATAATACAAGCTGACGTATTTGGTACCTGGTATGTAGAAAGAATATCGGTGACGTAAGCTAAAAAGTAGTCGCGCGACGAAGAGGGCGAAGAGGGGCCTGTTCTGGCTAGAAGGGGCAGGTGCTGTATTTTTGTTTTTTAATTAAGCCGTGAAGTTACGAATACCAGGTATCGACTTGCAGCAGTAGTGTTTGTTTCCTGTACAACACAAGTACGACGTGACTGATACACTACTATACCGTGTACGCTGGTGATGGCAATGGCAATGGTCCGAGAGCTGTGCCGGCTTGATATTTCACGCTGAACCAAGGTGTACGGAACCTGCTAAACGAGAAGGACTTGAATGCGTGCAGTCCTTCATATGTGTACGTGTCTCCGACAAGTATCAACCCGCGCTGCTTCTGCCGTAGATCAGTACCCTGTTTTTTTTTTTTTTTCACTTTTCGCTTACGACTTTGCTCGTCCCATCTTAGAAATAAAATACACAACGAGTACTTCCGTGCAGCTGTCCGAGACAAGTGAGATCGAAGATTTCGTCGAAACTCATCTATAGTGTTCGCACTTTTTTTTTTTTCTGTCTCCCTACGCGAAACTCAGATCCAGGGTCACTGCAGTATAAGGAGGCTCTTTTCCTCCCTCCCCACTACGGTACTTGCCCTCATTTGTATCGCGAACAGACTTCAGCCCTTTCTTGCCTCGTCGACTCGCGTCGAGTATACGTGCTCTGTGTTCGATAAACAAAGCCATATCGTACAAAGTGGGTGAATGCCATATATTTACGTTGTATTTTTAATATATTCCAAAATGAGTTCCGAGTGAGGCCATATCTTGTGAGAGGAGTTTGCAATCCGAAAACGAACCTTTTCGGCGGGAAAACCGGGGAGAAGCTTTTTCCAAAACCGAAACTGGTACTGTTTCAGGCCGATTTTTTCGGATTCGTTTTCGGGACGGCTTCCGCACGGAAACAAGGGTCAATTTTCGGTTATATCGATGTCAGAAAAGGCGGCCGGATTTGCATCGTGACGTGTTTCCACGCGTGCTGGGAGGCAAAAAACGTTGATAGGCCGAAAACAGCTGTACGCAATTTGCACAACAAGCGGCAGGTGTTGTGCTGTGCCCCGCTACCCACCCGCGCACGCCTCAGGCATTACGACCAGCCGATAGGCTCGGATAGTGATGGTGATCATTCAAGTAAGGCACTCGTTGTGCGAAGTACTTTTGCCGCCCTTTATCGAAATGCCGCCCTTATCGTATAGGTAGTTGTGCTCAAGAGTTACAATCGTGGCAACCGGTTTCAGCCGCCCTATATCGCGTGGCCGCCTTATTCTAACCGCCTTATATGGGCACACCCCACTGCTCTTGTGATCACACCACGGATGACAACGCACACCGTGTGATGAAATCTGTCCTCGTCTTCGTCGAGATTATCTATGCGCTTAGCGAATACAGCCAACGCAACTGCGAGAGAGGCAAGGCTCTCGTGATACCGGATAGCACACAAGATAGCACACTCCGCGCACTCCCGAGGACCAAGTTCCATGATGATCTTCTGTACGGCAAGGAGGTTGCAACGGCCGACCGACGTGTCTGTAATACGTTCGGGGCGTGCTACGATGGAGATGTATAGCAGTTTTGGGCTAGCCTATTTACTGAATGACGGAGCTCCTTACCCCAAAATGGTCCGAATTTCAGTTGTTGTTTTTTTCGCGATATTCTTTCTTGTATACTTGAGACCATGGCGTTTGTTCGTTTTTGGGTGTCACTTTAGTTTTTCTTAAAGTCAGTTTTTGCGTACTTTTAGCGATACAGAGCTCCTCAAGTTACGAGAAGCCTCAGAACTGAAACTAAAAGGTGCACCTCTGCCGTACTAATATTAATGCTATTAATAATACATATTTCGACTAATAGTAGCGTGTGTCGTGCCCCCCTTGTTATAGAGAAATCCCGCCTCTAAAGTCAGGACGAGGGAAAGTGCGACGTGTACGTACGCTTCGCGCAGAGAGTCGTGTGTCTTATGTCGACATCGTTGATCAGCGTCTACGAGCTATGAGAGGTACCAAAGGGCGTACCGCCATACTGTACACGACATATGACAAGAAGCAGCGTAAGACCAAAAGGACTGATACAGTACACGGCACCTAATAAGCAGCTTAAGAAAGGACTCATGCTACAGTGCAAGACACCTGGTACGAAATAGGTTGGGATGAACAAAACTGACTGATACGGTTATTCTGCTTGGGCTGAGATGCTCCGATGCGACAAACTCCACGACCATCGTCCACCCACCCCAGGGAGGATGCGACAAATACCAAGAGCTGTTCACGGGCCGAGTCACTCTCGCGGGGCGGGTTGGGGTTGGAATCCTCCTGGTCAGACTCGTTCCCCCCCGTGGGGTTTCGACCACCTCCTCACCCGACCCGATCCGACCCGACCCGACCTGCGGTATGACCCGTGAAACCCCTTGAAAAGCATCTCGCAGCACTTTCGCATACCTCATGTCTTCTTACCGCTGTTTTTTTTTTTTTTGTGAGAATCGTCCAACAATAATCTGCCGTTCGTCATAACGAGCGGCCGAAAGGCCAGCCTCGATCAAGCGGACCAACGTGTGCTGCAGGATTTTGTTTTCAGGGCCGTTCGTTGGTTGGGAGGAATCGGTACGAAAGAGATGTACGCCGCTGGTGAAGGCGTTTCACCCGATGCGTACCAACGTGTATATGTCATACTACAGTAGGTACGATCAATGCAGCCGGCCAGGTATACAAACAATCCAGTTTGTATACTTGAGCGGGGCTATCACCGCAGACAGAGACCTTAGCATTGAAATACCGCGGCGTCTTCAGAGGGCCTGGGCGTGCTTCTAGCGGTACAAGATGGAAATCTATGATCGCCCGGGTGTGCGTTTACGGTTGAAGGTGCGGTTGCTGAAAGCTGAGGTGGTCGAGACACTGCTGTACGGCGGTTGCATGACGTGGAGCCCGAAGAAGCCTGACTATGACAGGCTACGACGGGTTCACCGCTCCATGCTCCTCCGATGCCTTGGATGGCGGAAACGGACGCGCGACGACCACACCCTATCGTACGCCGACGCGCTTGCCCAGACAGATTCCGAGAGCGTTGAGGCGATAGTGCGCAAACGGAGGATTTTGTTTGCGGGATTCGTGGCACGTATGGGGGAGGAGCGTCTGCCACAGAGGGTGATGTTTGGGGAGTTTGTTGGGGGTAAGGGCTACTCAGGGGGGCAAGAGAAAGACTGGATGGATCATCTGAAGGAGGATATGTCGGTCTTTGGAATGAAATTCGAAGGATGGCGAAAGGCTGCTCAGAAGGCTGGCAGATGGTTTCGAAGAGTAAAGGAGGGAGCCGAGTTGTTCATGCGGAAAGGCATGAAACGGAGAGACGCAAAGCTGCAGAGCGATGCGCAAATGCTACGGCAGCGCCACCCACCGTTGGCATCTCTAAGCGGCCGGGGGGAGGGGGAAGGGGGAGGGGCGGGGAGGGGGGAGGGAGGAGGGGGGAAAGGGAGGAAGGGGGGAGGGGGGAAAGAGGGAGCGTCATGCCCAAGAGACCTGAAGTCTGGGTTTGGCCATCATCGTATTGAAAGTTGTGGGCCTTCTAATGGCCGTCACAAGATAGCATATGACCGCCCTGACTTCTTCGCCATGTTGCGTTCTCTCCCAGGTGCCATTGATGATGGACGTGATACCCTCTGCTAGCCCAATGCCACCCTTAGCCAGTTCCTAGGGTCTGCTAGTATGACATCTTTTTTTCTTTTCTTTTTCTTTTTTCTTTTTGCTCTTCTTCTTTTTTCCTTGCCTTGCTTCCTCTTCTTGTCTTGTCTTTCCTTGCTTTCCTTGTCTGTTTCTTCTCTTTTCTTGTCTTTTTCGTTTTTGTTTCGTTTTTCTTCTCTTTTCTTTCCTTTCCTTCATCTTTTTTTCTTTTCTTTGTTTCTTTTCTCTAATTGACTTACGCCTGTCGTGCGTATGCGTAATGATAGATACTACGTGTAATATATACGTGGTAGTCTTCCTTGGGTGGCAATCGGAATTGTTGGTTTCTCCAGGCGTGAGTAATGAGACGTATGCACCGGCATGGACCTGGCACATCGTAGACTGACTCCCGATTTCACTTTTATATGTTTCTGGTGGAGGCATGAATTGCGTCAGCTGTGGTATATGCGTGTACCACCTTGGGTTGTTTGTGTTTTTCCCTGTGGTATTCCTCAGCTCCAGAGTGACTGGAGCCTGTCCTGTGACCACG
This sequence comes from Undaria pinnatifida, assembly GCA_012845835.1. Classification (NCBI taxonomy): domain Eukaryota; class Phaeophyceae; order Laminariales; family Alariaceae; genus Undaria; species Undaria pinnatifida. The sequence goes on from JABAKD010000014.1 coordinate 1,744,485, forward strand.
GACTCGATTATGCGAGTTAATGTGAGAACAACCACAACAACAGGTACGAGGTATCTGCTATCAATGATGAGTATCGAACACTATTGGTCGAGTTCGATACAGTAACGATCAGCGCAAAAAAAATCGACACGATTTCAGTAGTACAGCAGTATATGTGATGCGCCGTATAATCGGTTCAGTATTAATATAGAAGGCAGGGGCGCCAACGGGGTAGAGGGCAACCCGCTTTCGACGCGATGAAAAAAACCAAAAGTTCGATATTCCAATATGTAACAATAATCGGATGTTTCGATATGTCGAAGCATTCGATACGATATCCAGCACTATCATAGAGTTGTACGAATACATTTACCATCGGATAAAGTGTGCAAGGTGGGTTCTAGCCACACACAGTAGTGACGGAGAAATGGAACATCAAGGCTACCATCTGTTCCCAAGATAACACGTCAATGTACGGCAACCTTATTTTGTTGTTTCGACTTTTGAGTGTCACCTCGTTGTTCCTTCCCCCTCTCTTCACCTGTTTTTCCCCGTGTCCTGGTTCGGTGCCTGCAGGGAAGCTGGAAGAAATGCATGTCTCGGAGGCACAATCCGAGGATGTCCACCGTGCGAAAGGAAGAACTCACGTTCGGCCACAGGCAGTGCGTTAAGCCGGACCAGGTAAATTTGCTGTCACTTTTTCTCTCCCAATATTCCGATATACCCCCGATATTCCGATGTGCGTCTAGTGTTTTTTAAGATGCGCTGTTGTTTGGTTTGGTGTTCTCCGGCTGCCGAGGTTTTCTCGCACTTGCGACTGCGGAGCAAGCAAGGGGGGCATGGGTATATTACGATGCATGCCCGGATCCCGGCCGAGCTCCGTGGCGGTGCTCTGAGCGTTTAGCGTCGCTGAGATGGCTCTTTTTGTAAAGGGGTTGTTTTCCGCCTCGCTGAGGCGATCGGTTGCACGGAAAACCCCACATTGATTTTGTTATTTTTAAAAAATCAGGGTAGTCCTCGGTACCGTTTTTTTTTACGGTACCAGATCGGACGGTATTGCGAAATGACGGTACTTTTCAAACGGTTGACGGTATTTCGATTTCTCACGGTACCACTTTTGGCGGTACACGGTATCGCCGAATTTGACGGTACTTTTTCGGCGGTATCGAAAAGTGACGGTATTTTCTAGACGGTAGACGGTTTTTCGATATTTGACGGTACTTTTTTGGCGGTACTGCAAAACGACGGTACCGGTCCCGGTACTGCCAAATTTGACGGTACTTTTTTGAGGGTACTGAAATATGACGGTTCCGCCACTGAGAAATACAGAATTACGAATGACGAAATACTTGACAGTACCTGCCGGGCGGCGATCAAGCATGCCGGCACCACCCCGCTGATGTTCCTGCATACCTATATAGAACGGACGAATAGAGGCTAGACTAATCGTCGAACCGTCAAGCTGACAAACTCACCAGCCTCACGCGAAACAACATTTAGACATTTAGCACCAAAATAAGACAATAAAACAATACTACTACTGTAAACAATAAAACAATAAAACCTAAAACATGAAAACATTCAATGAAAACCATCACCCTACAATCTTTGACGGTTCTGAATATGACGGTTTTTCTAAACGGGAAACGGTACTTCGCTTATTTGACGGTACTTTTATGGCGGTGCTGCAAAATGACGGCACTTTTTAAACGGTTGACGGTTTTTCGATTTTTGACGGTACCGCCTTCGGCGGTACACGGTTTGCCCAAATATGACGGTATTCCGCCGAGTACCGGGATCGACGTACAGCACGGGAAGATTACCTCGGGAATTTTCCCGAGGACTACCCTGTAAAAAATGGCCCGTTCCGTATTTCATTATTCGATCCGCTCTCACGCCTCCGTGCGACATCATCAGTCCACCATCAGTCCAATATCAGGTATCAGGTATGTGTTACCCTCTGTGCTAACTGTTTCGACGTAGTAGTATTAATACTACAATCAGCCAGCAGCAAAGCAACGGCAGCAAAGGCACATCGCTTGAACATCGTACGTGTCTGTTGCACCTAGCCCTGTGGCTTCTGTTGTACACCTCGCACTAAACATGTAGCACACCTCGGCTGATACAAGGCCTCCCTCCGCCTGTTTACCGGGTAGCTGCTATGTCTCGCGTTGTTGTGCTCCCTGCACCGTATGTAGGAAGTAGTCGCACGGGGCAAGACCCACAGAGCAAGGCTCATACTGCCGCCTGCCTTGTTTCGCCGAGCCGCGCAGGACCCATAGAAACCCATATGGTTATTGTCGTGAAAGTGGAAATTTTACCAGATTGTGTCTCTTCTCGCTCCGCTGCTGCTGTTCTACTGCATCACCCATGGCCCTCCAGGGTCAGTACTGCTTGTGACAGCCGCGGTACAACAGCAACCGTGCTGTGATCTCTCTCCTTTGTCTTAGTCACAGACGATGCCTTGGTGTGTATGTTTTTGGTGCTGTGCGCTTTACCTGTACCACGTCATGCACGCGTGGAGTGTGTGTTGTCACAAAATCAGTATACAGCAGCACAGCGGCAGCAGCACAGCGACGGTAACGCAGTACGCCGACAGCCGTGTTTCAAGCTCTTGCAATTTTGCCAGTCATCGCGGTGTATGTGTGTGTGGTTGGTGCCCAGTAAGATACCAAAACACGACAACATTGTCACGTCCAACGCAACGATCAATCACAAATAGTCGAACCTCGAAGTATACCAGGTACTATACGAAGCACGCAGCAGCAGCAAAAGCAATAGCTCTTACACGTTGTTGGAATGCCTATGGTCACCCTTTTCGACTTGCAACGCCTCCGGGATATGAAGTAAACCCCGTCCCGAAGGGGTACCTTGTTCCTGGTATATGTGTAGTCCTATTGAAAAGTTCAGTACGATATCCAGCACATGCGACGTTATGATATTGTATCGACGAGTAATATCGTCCGGCCACAGGCAGTGCGTTAAGCCCGGCCGGGTGATTGCTCCCGCTTTTTTGTTCGTTGTATTGCACGCCTCAACTTACCTCTGTATTTGAATGGTTGAATGGGTTGGTCAGAGCTTCGTTCTCTTTCTCTTTATCTTCCACTCTTTTTGCTGTTAATATGGACAAATAAGGACTAAGAAAATTTCTGTTTCTCTTCCAAGAAACGGGAATAGTAAAAGCATGGCCCAGCGCGCTGATCTTTGACCTCCCCTCTCCCCCGCCGGGACAGGCCATCACAATCTACTAGCTGAGGAGCAACGAAACAAACAAACAACCCGTACCTCAGGATGGAAGGGACCGTACCTCAGGATGGAAGGGAGATAATAGTAACAGCACCAACGAGAAAAGTCATGGCCCACGTGTTGCTGACCTTTCACCCCCCTCCCCCCGCCAGGACGGACCATCACAATCTACAAGCTACGGCAATCAGCGAACGAAAACCCGCTTACGGATTGAAGAAATATATTAGTAAGGACAATAACAAGAAAACCATGAACCACCTTGACCTGCCCCCTACCCCCCACCCGAACAGGCCATCACAATCTATAAACTCCGGGACCACGAGACGAACGAGGAATTTCTCGAGTTCGACGAGCAAATCATTTTCCAGACAGCGTGCCCGTCCTGCCTAAACATCAAGTCTTGCCTCAAGTCCGGGCATAAGCTAGTCGACTGGCGCCCGACGTTCGCGGGAGGCAGGGTGGCGGGTACCCCGATATCGCCCCCCACGTCCCCCCAAAGCGTAACGCCTTCGTCGAAGGGTGGTGGGGAGGGGGGGGGATCTGGTAAGAAGGGTAAGAAGGGTGGTAAGGGTACGGCGGCGGGGGGGGCGAAAAGAAAGAGGAGGTCGTCGGCTGGGGCGGGCGCGGGCGCGGCTGCTGCTGATGATGATGATGAAGGTGGTGATGGAGATGGCGATGGTGCTGGTGCTGCTGCTGGCCGGAAGGGTTCTTCTCTTGAGGGGGGGCGGCGGGCTGGGTCGGAGGGCACCCTACATGTGAGACCGACTTGGTTTGTCCGCCACGACTTGTTTTATTCCGTTCACAGACTCGTATGATGCGAATCGTCCAGCCCAAGCACCCAGCATCTTTTTCCCCTATCTTGCGTTGCTGGCCTTTTTACGACTTGCCCGCATCCGAGCGCGGTTTGGCCACGCCTCCTTGTTTTGTTTCGTTCGCAGTCTCGAGAGATTTGTTCTACCAATTATTTAAGGCCTATATTTGTTCTCTACGTGCACGCCCGCCGCGGCGGCAGCTTGTAGTGCTTACCTTCTCGCAGCGCCTTGTATTTTGGCTCCGCCAACGTTTCCATATTTGTTTTGTTTTGCTTTGCTTTGCTTTATTTTGTTGTTTTTTTTTCCAAGGTTTCGTTTCGTTTCGGTTTGTTTCACATGTCTTGTTTTTCGTCTGGAAACTCCCTTGTAGTTCCCTTGCCACCTCGCTGCGCCTTTTATGTTGTCTCAGCCACTGTTTACCTTTTAGTTGTTTTGATTGTTCTGTTTCGTTTTGATTTGTTTTGTTTCGTTTTTTGCTCTTTTCGTCTCGGCAGGCGAAGGCTGCACCGAAGTCCTCCCACAAGCGCAAGTCTCCGGGGTCGTCGGCGTCTGACCTGGCGAGAAATCTCAAAATATCCGCGCCACGCTCCGTAGCTGATCCCGAGGTTGGTTGGAGCTCTTCCCTCTCTTTGCCCCTTGGTCGTCGCCGCTGCCGCTGCTGATACAAAACGCTTGGAATTCCTTTCAAAAGTTTTTTGTTTCTTCGTTTCCACTCGTTGTTTTGGGGCAAAACGCTTGGAATTAGCAGTACTGCCTTAATGACCACTGCACAGAGTTTTGAATGGTTTTATTTTTTAGCCCTTGAAACAAGTGCACACATATTTTAGGGCAACAGTCGTAAAATCGAGACAAAACCTACAGATCCAATTGTGGAACAGGTGTGGGTCCAGGATTTTGGATTAGTAATATCTTGAAGCAAGAGTCGCTCTCCGAAGCGTGTGCCCTTTTACGTATTCACAGCGAGGAAAATATCAGCCGACACTAACTATGCGGAGACTACTGATAAAAGAAGATGTGCTCATCTAGGCGCGAGCCGGGACATCTCATTTTTGCAGTATTCTTAGGAACATATCATTTTATCAGTATTCTGTATAGTTTGTATCGGCTGATGTTTTCCTCGCTGTGAAAACGTTGCACACCGAGTCGAACATGTCGCTTTATCAATCGTCCCAGTATATTATAAAAAATGAAAAATACACTTGAGCTGTGAGATCGACCAAAAATGGTTTTTTGATCAAAGCTCAGCTTTGCAAGCTGCGTGTGATTCTTCGATCGCGCGTATTTCGGGGTGTGTATACCCTCGTGAAGGACACAGGTCGATGACTCCCCTGCTAACGCCAGGGTCAACAGGACTAAGACTGCAAGCTGCGTGTGATTCTTCGATCGCGCGTATTTCGGGGTGTGTATACCCTCGTGAAGGATACAGGTCGATGACTCCCCTGCTAACGCCAGGGTCAACAGGACTAAGACGTTCAGCCTTGTCCTGCGCACGGAAACTGTATAACCGGCGTGAGGGGGACAAAACCAGACATCTGTAGAATGCAGTATGCATGAAATAACAAGTGTTATAGTGTGAGTTAGCTTTTGTCCCAGTATATAGGTTGTATCGGCTGATGATGTCCTCGCTTTGGATACGTTAAAAAGGGCGATGCTAGAAGGATTGCAACAGGAAGTGCTGTACGACGCAGGACAGTTGTAGCCCTTGTAGACGTGCGCCCATTTTTCAGGTGCAAAACGCTTGGAATTGCTACCTACCGTACTGCTGTAGACTATGGAGTTGAAAATGTATCCTCCGGTTATGACTTGACACCCCCCCTCCTCCCCCCCCCCCATCCACAGAGTTCGAAGCCGGCGACCCCTGCAGCGAAGCCGACGGCTAGGCGCAGCAGGGGCAACAGCGCTTCTGGCGGTGCGACGAAAAGAAACCGCAGAAACAACGGCGACGCGGCTGGCGCTACGCCGAAGATGGAGGCGAGTTGGGTCGCGCTGGGCGGGGCGGGGCGTGTGGGGTCCAAATTGGGTTCGGTCTGGTTATGTTGGATGGGGTCGAGTTGTGTTGGATGGGGTCGAGTTGCATCGGGTCGGGTCGGGTCGGGTCGAGCTGGTTCTCTTTTGCCGGTTAAGGGCGTGGGGGAGCGGGGGAGAAAAAGCGGCTGAGCGTCTGGTGTTACAACCAAAAGGGAGGTGATTTGGGTTGGGTGGGGTTGGGTCGGATCGGGTCGCTCTCCTTTGTTGGTTGGGGGCGGGGGGAGGGAGAAGAGGCGGGGGAGGGGGAGGGAGGGGATTGAAATGGAGCCGGGGGGGAGAAGGGGTGCTGCCTCAGCACCGCGCGGATTGGTCCGACGGCTACCTTTACTCTACTTTTGTCGGCGATTCTTCGCTGTTTTTTGTTATTTTGTACTCATCATAACTTTGCCCTTGGCCTCAGATCGACACGAGCGTGAGCACTTCCGAAGCGGCTGAGCGGCCTTTGAAGCGGCGCGGGAAACAACAAACCCCGGCGGCGGTCACGCTTTCTCCCAATGTGAGAAAGGCAGCTTAGTCCCCCCCCGCCCTGCAGCTCGGGCCCAGGTGTAGAGACAAATAACCTGACACGTTTGAGCTTTGATCGGTGGTCTAGTGGGAGCTCGCAGCTCAGTACACGAGCAATGAAATGTGTTGCGAACGTGTTGTGCAACTGCTTTCGGTGAAGTTTGGGTAGATGAGTTGTCGTCCCTCCATGGTGCTGGTGTGTGTGAGCCGTAAAATCAGCATATAGCGGCAACCGGCAGTACCGGCAGTACTCCGCATACGCCCGCTACTGATTGTTCCCATCAGTGCCAAGGGATTTCACGTGCACTATAGCGGGCAACCGGCACTACTACACCGGCACTGTATGGAACCCCCAGTGCACTGTTTGGTATGTGTATCACTCCCGTTCCTGGTGACGCCGGATTGCTATTGGTTATTGGTATGTGTGGCCAACGCGGTGCTCGCCGTTTTTTGTGACGCCGAGTTGCTTTTAGTATGTACGGGCAACGCGGTGCTCGTCGTTGTTTTCTTCCCGTTTCTCTTTCGAAGTCCAAACGGATTACAGGTATACAACCCTGGGCTATGTAGCCCTATTGAGCTGGGCTATATTGGGTTATTGGGCTATATTGGGTTATAGGGCTGCATAGGTGTATTGGGTTATAGGGTTATATGGGGTTGGTTAGGGTCCCGCAGTGGGGAGTGGTGTGGTATAGAGAGCAATGTGACCGCCTTATTGGGGGAAGCCGCCTTATTCAGTCCGGGTTATGAGTGCAATTCCCTAGTCACCAAGCGATTTTGACATTTTGACCGCCTGATGTCGGGATACCGCCTTATTGGGTTATTATATATTAAGGACGTCAGCCGTGAGTTCGACGAATTTCGGGTCAATACTCATCTTTGAAAGCTGCATTGTGTAGTTGTAATTTACTACGTGGGTGAGTTTTTTCTTAATGGGAAAGGTCCTATGATCTTCTTTTGTTTTTTGATAATATGTATATATGTTTTGTTTTTTCTCCATTATAATGGCTGGTGTTGGTATTTTTGCTTCAGGTGGGGAATTTTGAGCTAGATCTAACATCATATCTATTTTATAAATGTATTGCTGTAGTTTCCACTTTACTGCTCTAACATATGTATGGTAGGTGGTTTATTTTGTTTTTTCTCCGCTTTAATATCGGAAGGAGTACGAATACAGAGTATTACTAGTTATCTAATATGTTCATATTAATACAGCATTTGAGAATAAAAGTCGGCTACTCCCTCCCCCCCAAAAAAACGCTCTTGGACTCGAACCCACGGTTCCAAATTGATATGCTTGTCACGCTAACATTTTATAGAAATATTTTCAGGACGTCAGCCGTGAGTTCGACGGATTTCGGGTCAATACTCATCTTTGAAAGCTGCTTGTTGGTACAACACTTACTTGCAATATACGATGTGGGTAATTTTTTTCTTAATGGGAGGGGTCCTATTCTTTTGTTAAAAAAACATTATTTTCTCCACTATAATTACGTATTGGTGTTGATATTTTTACTTTGGGTGGGGAATTTTGAAGTAGATCTAACATCATATTCTATTGTACTGCGTAAGGTTATGTTATCCTGCAGGGACTTAAGAAGGGGGAATCGACCGTAACAAAGGACTGCGGCAACTTCGCAGGCCGGGGTGTTGGGACTCGTCTAGTGTCCAAAGTAAACTGCAAGGATCTGTGTGTCACGCGCACGGCAGCATCCTACTCGTGCTGCTGCGACCGCACACCGAATGACTAATGATATCACTATAGTGGGATCCGAAGGGTGCGCCAGCTAGCGTTGGGTTGCGAAAGCAACGGAGTCAAGTCGACACACGACGCGTATGAAAATACGTGGAAGTGTGGTGAGCTTAAGCTTTATTTTTCCCCAGGTATTATTGTTTTGGTCGCTATACCTGGGTGCCATACCGTTAAGGGTCGATATCGGGTTTACGGCACATTAAATGTTGAAAGCGGGGACGGGGGCTAAGAGTGGAAACATTAGATTGTATAGTTTGTGTTTATGGTCGGTCGGGTTTACGGCGAATAAAAAAAATTAAAAGCGGGGACGGGGCTAAAGGCGGAAACATTAGATTGCATCGTTTGTGCTCATGGTCGATCGGGTTTGCGGCACATGAAATGTTAAAAAGCGGGGACGGGGCTAAAGGGGGAACATTTAGATAGTATAGAGTAGGTATTCGGAGAGGTCTTCGGGACGATATTCGGAACGATATTCGGAACGAAATTCGGAACTGTCGTATTCGCGTGCAACCGCAACGTTAACATGGCCGCAGACGGAAGCCCAAGAATCCTTCCGGGCGTGTTCGGCTGGTGAGGAAGAAGCCGCGCCGAACGGCGACGGCGTCGCGGCGACTCGGAAGACCGTTCCGAAGACCGTTGCGGAGAAGCTGGAGATGGTCAAGAGCGAGGAGGCCGAGCTGCTGCGTCAGTTCGAGGACACGCACAGGCGGTGTGCTCAGGTGTGCAAAGTGATAAAAAGAACGACAAAAATGCATAAAGTAAAAGAGGAAAAAAAGCAAAACGAAGCGGTAGTTGCAGACGTCGGCGGCGGCTCTCGCTTTCAGGGCGAAGGTAAACGCGCACAGCTTGCCCGAAGCTCTCTATTTATGTATGTCTCTCTCGCTCGCTCGCCCTCAAATATAAATCTTGATCTCTCTTGTCCTCCTCGGTCCCTACCTCGGTTGTCGGTCTTTTAACTTTGTTGCATATTATCTCCTGGATGTTTCCACTCGATAACATTTCGGAGCTAATTGATCGGGCCTTTGGCGTTGTGTCGTCACCATATTCAGTGCCATCACCGTTATTGTCGTCGTCGTTGTCTTCGTCGTCGCTGTTTTGCTTTGTTTATGTTGTTCGCAGAAGGAAGATGACAAGCGAGAGGAGATGGCGGAATTTCAACGGGCCGGGGAGGCCGCCTTGCTCGCAATGCAAGAGGAGAAGGAGGTAAGCCAGGGGATAGGCGATGGATACGCCAACTTCATCCTTTTCCAACACCTAAAGTATTCGTATTCGAATTCGAAGTGTTTTGTCCCCATGTCAGAAGTGCAGCTCTAAAAAGGTTTCAACCTACTTACCCTGCTGTTTCGAGAGGCTCGAGGCGAAGAAAATGCGCTTTACGTGTTATTTCCCGGGGATTTATTTCACGGGTCGAGTCACTCTTTGCGAGCCGGGTGGGATGAGGGTAGCTCAAACCCGACGCCGAGCCATCCCGCGCCTGGGGTGCAGCGGAATTTTCTGAGCTCCCAACACGAGCTGAATGAGTATCCCACCCGAAACATGCCTTCGAAGACTCTCGTTCTCGCAACCCGACCAGCGTTTCCACGCTGTATTAGTATTGGTACCATTAGTGCTATTAATAACCCTAAAACAAATACTTGGAAGTATGCTCCTAAAAGTATCATACCTGGTACTGTTGATAGCCCATAGTTCCACACTTGAAAGGAGCTCAACCGGTCAGGTACATTATTAGTTAATCCAACAACTGCAACCCCTACCGCGGGATGATTCGCCCGCGAGAGTCCGAACACCGTCTGACCCAACCGAACTCCGTCCCGCGAGATTTTGAAGGCCTCTTGACCCACGCTGGTCGGGTCGTGGTCCGTGAAAGCCCGTGGTTATTTTGAGCAATTGCTCACTCGGGAGGATGGGGTGGATGTCATAGCCCAGCGGTGGGTTGGCGGCGACGTGGAACATTTGTTCAAATGCGTTCGCTGTGGGTTCGATTGATGTTGTGGTCGATGTTCAGCTTTGCAAGCTCCGGCGAGGCTGTGAAAAGGGCTAATCTATGTGCGGCAAGCACATCAAGGGGTAGCAAGATGGCGAGCATTGATTTCGGGTGGCTGGTGACGTATTTGTAGAACAGGTTTTGTATGTACGGTAATCAATAACGGGACGGTGGGATCGTTTGCTTTGTTTTAGTTTTAGGCTTGTAAGCGAGGGTGTGCGACGAAAATACAAAAACAACACGTTCCTGAAACGGTCAGAATGAAAAATGATCGTAACGCCACTTTTGTCATACGGTATGTTTTCAGGAGCTTTTGCGCCGCATCTCCGAGGCACCCTCACTTAAACGAGGTCACACTAGCCACGTTTCTCTCTGATTGGCCAGTTCTGCCGTTATCACGAAACTCATATTGCCCCGCTTCACTGAATTGAATCTCACCATGGAAATATCATTGTTTTTGGTCATTTTCGGTAAGCGCCACGAAAAGTGTGTATTATGGCACCTTTTTTGTATCCCCTTTTTACGTTTTGTGTATTTTCAGGAACTCTTGCGCCGGATCTCGGACGAACGCAAGAAGAAGGCGGCGGAACGCGGAATGCTTTTGCAAGAGCGCTTGAAGGTGAGGGAGGCGAACTAGGCGCTTGTTTTCGAGTCTGCTAAATACGTTATCAAACAGCATGCGAATGCATCTATCCATCGGCGGCAATACCAGTAATGGTCAACTCGCTGGCGCTCCCTCCCTCCTTCCTTCCTTCGCGCCCATTCAAAGAGCACAGACGTGATTGGGTTGTCTTTCTTTGTTGTTGATGTTGGCCTTGCATGACTGGAAACCCGTCGGATGATTCTGCCGCACGTTGTTTACGACAGGTGTCTTTTGGTGAAATGCTTTTTTCAGGACTGTTCGAGGCTGAAATCTTGTTGTAAATTTCTGGAAGCTGTGAACGCTACATTGTCTTACTCTAGCTTCAAGTATTTCCCTAAAAACGAGGGTGCAATGGTAACTATCAGCTTGTAGTGTAACCCATACTGTGGACGCCTCCTGAACGGAAACCGCGTTGGCTGATTCTGCCACACGTTGTCACAAACGTTGTTATCGTGGTGGACCTTTTTTATTTTTAGGAGTTCGAGGCTGAGGAGGCGGCATCGAGAGCTGAAGCGAAAGAGAGGGACGCCCGCCTGGAAGCGGAGAAAGAAATGCTGTCAAGAGAATGCGCGGCGGATTTGGTGAGCTCCGCAGCCGCTGCTGCTGCCGCCGCCGCCGCGTCTCCGTTCTCTGCTGGCAATGGTGGTTGGAAGGGGCCCCCTGGTGACGGTGGTGGAGACAGTGGTAATCACCGCGTTGACGAGAATGGCGTATTCGGTTCCGACGATGCTGGAGATTCTGTTTCTTCGAAAACGGCGGCAGCGGCGAAGGAATCGGCGGCAGCGGCAGCCGCGATGGCGGAAGCGAAAGCGGCAATGTCGATGTCGTTGTCGATGTCACAGACCACCGCTAACGTTGCTACGGTGGAGGAGAGCGCCGATGACCGCGGTATGAGAGCCGACGACGATAACGCCTCCGCTGACCCCTCCGCCTCAGCTGCAACGGAAGCGACAAGAAACAGCAAGAGGGCGGGGTTCGGGAAGGCGGTTTCCGGACGGGGGGTGGGCAAAAGTTGTAATGTCGGTGGAGGCTTGTCTTCGACTAGGAGTTCCGCTGCTGCTGCGGCGGCTGCGGCGGTTTTGGCTAAAGTTGGGCCCGACGGAGCTGAAGAAGGAAAAGCAGGAGGAGGAGGAGGAGAGGGGGCGGATGGGCGCGAGTTGCCTGGTGTGGAGTTGGTCTCGCCTGATGTGAGCGAGCCCGAGATGGGGGCTGAGTACGACGGTGGCGTTGTCCCCGTGGAAGAGGATGCCCCGGAGTCCGCGACGGACTCGCCTGATGAGGTTGGGAACTCCAAGATTGGGAGGGGGGGCAAGGTTAACGGGGTGGCGCGGTCTAGTGGCCCGCAGAGCGTTGCTGTTCAGTAGGCATTTGTGGGGATGGGGGGGGGGGGGGTACCCCATCTGGTGCTTTTGCCGAAGCATCCCTTTCGAGCTGGGGCGGGGATGGAGGTAGAGGCCAACCTTCTACGTCCCATGTACCGCGGCAGAGGTCGCATGGCCCAACAAGCGTTGTTCAGCAGAGACGTTTGTGGGCTGGGGGTGGGAGGTTAGCGCTTCTTCGGCCCATGTATTGCTGCAGGGATCACACCGCCCAACGACCCGCCGGAGCGTTAGTGCTCAGTGGGGTTGGCGAGGAAGGAGGGCGAGGATTTCGCTTTTGGGACGCGTGTATTGCGATAGGGGTCATGGCAGCCTAACCGCCCGCCGGAGCGTTACTGTTCAATACCACTCTGGACATGAATGTAATAACCGTTAGGTATTCATTATATTACCCCCAACGATCCCTAAATTTACGTTCAGAGTGGTAGGCGTTTTTTTTTGGGGGGGGAGGGGGGGGCGTACTCATTCGTTGCTTTGCCCTAATCATTTGACCGTGGACCACGCATTCCTTTCGAGGATGAGCACGGTTCCTACTCCTACGATAACTGAGGCACCTCCAACGTTTGGGTCCTCAGTACGTTCCTTCCATATGCCTGATGTTTCGTTAAAAACATTCTGCTGATCTTTTCTCCTTTGGCCGTCTGGGGGTTGTCACAGAAAGGCAACGCCTCCTCCGGTACAAATTGCTTGGAATCGGTGTTGGTTTTTCTTTTCGCGGGGCGCGTCCTCGACTACTTGAAATTTATGTCCGATATTGTTTGCAATCGTTTTAAGGAGGACACGCCTATGGGAGGACTGAGCGGGGGGGGGGGGGGGGTCAGCGGTTGGCGGTTTGCTTTTGCCAGCAAGTGGGAGGGGAGCGTGCGCGTGTTTTAACCTCGCTTGTCGAGCGTTTTGTTTTCCCTTACCAGTCTGCCGCAGCGTCGGATGCGTGCGCCGGCCCCCGGATAGCGTTGGAACCAACCGCGTGAGGCCAGCTTGACTTGACTTGGACTTGGCTAGGTAGCTGCGACGGGTTTTTGTTTTGGCTTTTGAATAAAGACGGGGGGGTAGGAGGTGCAATGATACCGCCTGGCAAATAGTGGCAATTAGTGAGTGCACCCCCCCCTCCCCCCCCCCCGCCCCCTCTCCTCTGCCCCCGAGCAGAAAATGCTACGTATGATAATCGTCTTTTTAGGCGCGCCAAGTACTAGTTTTTTTTCCCTGGCTACAGTTCGTGAGCAGGTCCTACGCCGTATGCTCCGAGCGATGCGGGTGTTGTGCCATGCCCTGAGCTGTTGCGCCATTTTATCACAGCGTGTGTTTATTTCCATTTTTGTGTTCGGTGTTGTTCTGTCGGATTGCTGCCGGTAATCTTGATGCGCCCTGACATGTGGCCCTATTTATGAAGCCGTGTAATTTTTCCTGGTATTTTTTTTTGTAGGTGTTGTTTTCTCGGAGTGCTTCCGGTGCTCCGCCCCGCTTTTAATGCGATATATACTATACAGCGTGTGTTATGTTCCCTTTTCTTCTTCATTGTTCTGTTGGCAGTGACCAAGCACTCTTTCGGATGCTGTGCCCTGAGTTGCTGCGCTGTTATTATAGCGTGTGTGTTTTCTTCCCAGTAGCATTTTTTTTCCCCCGGTGTTTCTCTGTGGGTGTTATTATGCGGGCGGGCACCCATAGAAAAGGAATGACCTGCACGGTTGGGCATAGGGGAGTGAAAATACAAAGATGTTTCCTTGAGTTTTCTGTCTACTGGTATCTGTGTCTGTGTACATGCCAAATTTCTTCAGGTCCGGTGGATATTTCTTCAAGTCTGGTGGAGAAATCATGAAGTTCGGCGGAAAAATCTTGACGCCCCGTGGAAAATTCTGAAAATTATTGGAAATTTCTTTAAGTTCGGCGGAAAAATCTTGACGCCCCGTGGAAAATTCTGAAAAATATTGGAAATTTCTTTACGGCGGTTGGAAAGGTTAAGGCCGGTGGAAAATCTTGAGAGTCCGGTAGAAATTTCTTCGAGTCCAGTAGGCGCCTAATGCCCGAGGTCGGTCGGTTGGTCTGTTACCCCTTACAAAACGTTAAAGTAGATGAGAACATGATCGATCACGATCAGTATTTACGTAGCTACATACCGGAGTATAATGTAGCCAGTGTTCAGCAGCACCGGCGCGTACATACGCGCCTATTTCCTGGACAATGTATCGTGTCAGTGAGTGTGGAAGGGAAGGGAGGGGGTGGGGGGGCATAACGATATGATAGCGCCCGCGGCTGGCTGTGGTTAGTTGGTGAGCCAAGGTGGCCCACCGGCATAATGGGTGGAAATGCGTCACAAGCGCTGGCTTCTCGGTAGATGGATAGCCCTCCCTGGGCGGACGTGAGTGGCGCGATTTGTTTACGAAGCGTCGTGCGTCACGACGGAGCTGCGAAGCATCGTGCGTCATGGCTGAACCGGGTCGTCGCCACAAGTACTGCTGTGAATTGAGTTGAGAAGTTCGCACACGTTCGGACAGATCATGAGTTCCCCAGAAACGATCTGTGTGCTTCAGGGCAGACAAGCTCTCCTGGTCTATATTGATCTGCATGGCCTATAGATGATGTTGCCAGTTGGGAGCCGTGTGATATGTATGATCTAGCACATGTTTCCTGAATTGGATATGTACTGTTCAGATCCGGGATCTAGTATGTTGTGGGTCTTTACTGCAGATGTAGGATCTAGATAATCCAGATCGTTATGTGTCCGATGTGGCAGCCGTATGACATGTATTATCTAGGACATGTTTCCTGGGTTGTCATGTTGCTGGGTACCGGCCGGGTGATCTGAACGATCTAGCTCACGTTTCCTGGGTTGGAATTGTGCTACACAGATGACACATGCTATGTACGGCAGAGGTGCCATGACCATTTTTGTTCTGAGTTGAGGTGTATAGTTGCCTTCTGAGCGAGGCAAAAACTGAGTTCGAAAAAAGGTGAAAGTGCTTTAGTGATGACCAAACCATCCCATGGCCTAGGCATGAAAAAAATATTTATATACTGCAAAACAGGAATATGACACTTGCGACCATTTTGGGTTATTGAGGAGCCTCGCCATCCAGAACAAAAACTGGCAGAGAATTGCTACCCCAATCGTAGCACGCGCGATATCCCGCGCAAAGCATGCCATGACGACAGATGCAGACAGGATCTAGATCATCTAGGGCGATATCTGTCCGTTGCAGTATGCCTAGTAACGACTTGAACGCGGGAACGTTCCAGGAAGGTTGGATCCTTGTAGCGTTTTTTTTTACTCACTAGTGGTGCGAGGAGGCAAAATCGTGGTCCGCAGTTCGGGGATGGTGGTCCACCGAGATCGGCGCAATTAAGAAAGACATCGAAAGCGGCGCAGCCGCGTTTTTCGCCCGCCGGTTTTGGGTCCGGGTGGGGTTCAGGGACCCTCGTCCGATACGTGGAACGTTGGTAGTGCTCGCTCGTACTGCAACATTTTGGGGATGGCATCGCAAAAAACGGCGAGAAGGTAGCGGATGTCTTCCGAGCAGCAGAACCATTCCACTTTTTTGTTCTTTCAATCCAAATCCCTCCAAAAGTATTTCACACTTTCCGCGGACACAGGTCATCTATGCCCGCTAGATGACCTAGAGCTTTCAGGGAAGATCTGTATGATCTGTACGATCTAGCTCATGTTACCGGGTGGGAGCCGTACGATCTGCATCATCTATAGCACGCGTTTCGTCGGTTGGATCTGTGCTCTACCTGGTAAATATATATGTATTCAGATCTTGCACGAGGTATCACACCGGCAGATATACAGGATCTATCTGTTGTAGATTATCCAGATCGTCATCTGTCCAAGGTGTCAAAACTTCCAAAAATGTTTTTTTTTCTGCGTGTTGTGTGTTTTTTTCTCAAGTCCAATGAAAGGTTTGTAGGGGTATTCTCCAGCGTTGTTTAAATGCGGGACCTGCGTTGCACGCGGGGCGACCAAGGCTACGGTAGGGGGGGTACCCCCATTTTCACTGGTGTGTTTGAGCTACTCGCACGAGTGGCTCTGTACCCCACGGATGAAGATGGTTTAGGCACTTGTTTCGGCGCAGCTTAGATCACCTTTGCATTGCGGATTAATTTCGTCAATGTAAAACATGAAGAATACGTAAGATCGCAAAATAACAAAGGGGTTACTCGCGCGAGTGACCCCTAGCCACTGAAATTCAAGGCCCAAAAAGGGACCCCCCTACCGTAGCCTGGGTCGCCGCGCACGTTCAAACGGCGGGACCTTGCCGCCCATTTCGATGCTGTGGTCTTAGCACGCAACCTTGCAGATAAAGGTACCCAAAATGTTACGAAATTCTAAATTCTTGCCGTTTTTTGTCCTTTTTGTTTTTTTTGTACAAACCACGAGAGGGCGTCGACCTAACCCAACTCTAACCCCAACCCCAACCCAGGCTAAGGCTCGTCCTGAGCGCGGCCTCGCCGCGCATTTTCGACAACCTGAAAAAAATTGCGCATTACAGCAAGACATCGTACTGTTTTATGTACTGTTATCTGGTGTATTTTGTGGCAAGACACTCGGTAACGGCTACTGATTGGACCCCCCCGCGCCCCCTACGGCACAGTAGTAGTCACCCGACCCATTTGGCTCGTTGCACGCAAGTCTAGTATGACAAATTTATAATCCATTTATCTGCCGCGCGAGCAATTTGCTTGTTTCGCCCAACGGCTACGCATCGCCCAACACCACCAGACACACGATAAGCCCGCCCCCCTCCCCCCTCGCGCGCGCCGATTTAAGGGGAAACCCCGTGGCCATCCTGCGTTCCAGTTGGTTCGTTGCCTTCACGACTGCTGTCACACACAATTTGCAGCTCCAACGGGCTCGCCATAAACGCAACACGGGCCTGCAAAATACAGTCTGCCGCCGTTGATGGTTCAGCTTCAATCTTGCACGTCGGCCCAGACTAACCCGACCCGAGACCCAAGCTGAACCATTTGGGGGGCTCGAGGTCGGCAGGGGCAGTGGCGCGGTTTCATGGCGTGTTTTGGTGGCGTTTTCCAAGCATTGGGCGACCGAAAGGTCATAGCCTAGACCAATCAGACCAATGACCGGCAGGAAGCTACGTGCCTTCCCGCTCTGCACTTAGATCAACTCTTCTATATCTGGGGCGTGAGATTTAGAAAATAACACACCTGGCTACGCCTCACCCTCCACCACGAAGTGCGCGATAAGGTCCCTACCCCCGCCCCCCGCCCCCCGGACCTTCCCTGATGGGAAATACCTAGCGGCCGTAACGACGCTCAATTGGTTCGTCCCCCTCAGGATTGCTGTCACACACACTTGGTGATCTCACACACAGTTAGCAGCTCTACACGGGACGTGAGATGGAAATTTCGAACATTCTAACCTACGGCTACTCCTTGTCCTCCACTATGAAGTGCACGATGAGGTCCCCCCGAGCCCCCTCCTCCTCGCCGTCGCTTTTTCGTTTGGGCATACCAAGCCCGGGCAACCTTCGCTCGTACCCATCCCCGGCCTCTCCCCTCTTGAGTCGGATTACCGAGGTCTGATTTGGGTCATTACCACGATTGGCATGCGGAAAATTAAAAAGGCGGGGGGGGGGGGGTGTACTCAATTTGTGCATGGTCGTAGTCGTATCGCCATAGAACCTCGCATCCCTACTACGCCGGGACAGGGCACGTCGGGTTTTCACCAACCAGGCATACATTGCTTGAACCAAGGGCGAAGCGCCGTGAGCTGTTCGGCGAGTCGCATGAAGGATGAATTGCATCCTTCCAAAAACCGCTCGTAAGACGGACTTCGGCACCTTGTGCCTACTTTCTTGATTATAGATGACGGCGCCATATGAGTTACTTTGTTTTCTGGTGTGGTCACTCCAGAGACAGCAATGAATATTACTATGCAAGTGACTTGCGGGTGGCTTACCATATTCACACTACGTGAAGCGATCATTCCCCTTGTGCGGAATTAGAGTTCTCCACCCGCCACAATATGATTTCACTTGATAGCCATCATGGTGACCGCCAAAAAAAAAGAAAAGAAATTCCCTGGTTGTCTACGTAACTCACGCAGCGATTTGCATGTTTTACAGCGTCGTTGCCAACGCCAACCCCAATATACATACAATGCTTTACAGCGTCTGTGCCAACCGAGGCCAACTATTATACTTCGAAGTATATATTCCAGTGAAGGGGGGGGGGAGGGATGGGAGGGGGGGAGGGGGGGCGTACTCAGCTGTTGCTTGCCTTAAGCCATTTGACCAGTCATTTGACCATTGGGGGGACGTACTCACTTCATGCATAGCCGTAATCGTATGAGGGGGGGGGAGGATGCGGGAGAAAGAGAAGAGATGAACAAGTTAAGCGGGGAGAGAGAGGGGAGACAGAAAAGCGCGAGAGGGAGAGGAGGCGCACCACACACAAGGAACGACACTCCCTCCCTCTCTTGTCTGTCTTCATCACGATTGTTGACCGTGAAGGAAAAGAGGATACCCCCCTTGCAACGGCTACCGTATAACACGGACGATAGCACACAACCCTTAAATAACACCCCCACCTACTAAAGCACACCCTGGGGTACATTTTTCGGATTCTTTCCGACCGTCACTTAATACCACACACCCTTCGGACGTACGCCTGGAAACATATCAAACTCCAATCTTCTGAGACGAGCGAAGCGAGTAGTAAGTCAGACTTAAAAATCAAGCGTAGCGAGGGATAAGCCCGCCGCGGGCGCAAACATTGTGGAATAAGACGTGCGAATTCCATTCATCTTAATCCCCGATTTTCTGCATGATGACGGAACTTGCTACAAACCAGCATGCACCGCTACGGCGGTGTTACGGCAACGGTATGATTTGTGCTGGGTACGGGCTAAAAAAAAATGTTTCATATCAAGACTTCAGCAGTCGGTTTTTCCGTGGGACAAAGCCTCTGAAGTGCAATCCTCGGGAGTTTCATCATCGAATGTGGTATCCGTAACGGTTTTCCAGTGTCGCAGAAAGGCGTTATTTTTTGCTGCCATTCCCGGGCTTTAAGCGTGGGCCTTACTATCGCCGGCATTGCGTTAGCACACCCTGTGTTAACACACACCCTTGTTCACACATCTAGACGTATGTGACATGGAAGAGTTTGGTAGACTAGGGAGTAGCGAGAAAACGATCGCTATCCTAGGAGATGGATGGTGGCCGCAGACGGCGAAACAGGATGGTGATAGGATGAGCAAACAGTCTCTATGTAATCCATGTAAGAAACGTAATGAGCGCCTAAAGGCTGGAGATGTCTCTATGAAGAGTAGGAACGGTGCTCCGTCTCGAAAGGGATGCGTGGTCAATGCTCAAATGACTAAGGCAAGCAACAAATGAGTACGCCCCCCCCCCTCCCCCTTCCGTTGTTCGCACATCCCCTGTAACACCCCCATCTTTATCACACACCCTGCAACTTGGCCGGGGTCTGTCACACTCCTTGGTGATCAAATATACTGCTACCACACCTACTCGTTATCATACCAACAGTCAGCTGGCCGAGTCTGTTCGCACTCGATAGCAACCGACGTCCCGTTAGCACACACCCTCGTTTCACACACCCCAACCGCGGGGCTCCTGTGCATGGTGCTTATCACCGTGGGTACGCTAGATACCACCCCCCCCTACAAAAACGCCCCGGTGATATTATCTTCAAAAATCTAAAAGTTGTCACCCTGGTGTGCTTTCATCCGTGCTACACGATATTTATTTACGATATGCACCCCCCCCCACGTTTATGAGGCAACATACTTGGAAACAGAGTTGACCGATTTTTCACGCGAAAAAGGCTAGCACCCCCTGCACATGCAACCGCACCCATGTTCAAGGACATTCTACTTGGTCTTAGAATCGACTCATTGTAGCAGAAGCAGTAAAAGGGTTGGGACAATGTTACCATTCCCGGTATTTCATGGGTTGACCTTACCAACACGTACAGAAAACCCGCGAGGTGCGAGCTGCCTACGCGGGCCATGTAAAGAAACATAAAGGATCACAAGGACGGAAAAAACTAAATTTCCGTTTTCTGTACGCCCCGTGCCACAATACCCGGGGTACGGGTAAAACCATTTCTATACCTGCCCGGAACTTCCGGAAGTTATGTACGCCCGTGCCACTATACCTGGAACTTCTGTGAGTTCTGTAACACTTCCATACCCATACCCGGAACTTTTGTAAGTTCTGTGAGAACCCGATACCCTTACCCGGAATTCACAAACCCTACAGAACACAACCTTGATTTTTTGTGTGTACGGCGCGTGGTTCCAATACTATGAGAATAGGATATTAATGAAACGCCCTAAAACACAACTCTAACCCTAGCCTTAACCCTGACCCCAACCCCAATCCCAACTCCGGGCCGGCCTGTACGGTAACTTGTCCGGAAATAATCAGACAAGAAAAAAACAGGAAACATGTCGACTACATTAGTATTCACACCGGTAGTTTTTTTCGTTGCCATTTCCATGCAAAGTACCATACATTTTTTTTGCGGGGCCCGCATATACTACTGAAACTTGCCTTCCCATTCCCCAAGGATGGCACCTTCACCACGCAGCCCCGCTTCGCCAGTTTTGGCGAAATTCGCACCATCAGGAAGAGGTCGTCGCCTGTTCCAGAAGGTTTCCACATAAGTGCGCGAAGATGGAGTCAGGGGTGGAGTTGGGGTTGGGGTTGGTTGGGCGGACGCCCTCTCGGGGAAAATACCAAAAAAAACGTCCTGCAGTAGTGTGCGTTCTTCACATTATGCCGGTTGTTAATTTTCTGCTGATCCCTTCAGTCGTAATCCTCACAGCAGCACTAGCTTCTGCCAGTACGTTACCGACCAGCCTCCTGCACTCTGCCGCATGCTTCGCTTCTGTAGCATCTGGCGTGTCCTTCATACTCTCCTTAGTGCAAGCTCAGCCTCACACGTACTTGCTAAAAAAACACGGCAGGTGTCCCCGTACCAACAAGCCGAAGATGGTCCAAGCCTTATATTACTAGGACACACGGTTCGTCGATTTACGCTTACCGGAACGTCGAAACTGGCTCGGCTTTTCCACCAGTTCAAACGTCACCTCCACCCCTTCCGGGGTTGAAAACGTGATCTTCGTCCCTCGCCGATAGCCCGGCAGTATCGGGACTTTGAAAGTTCCGTCGGGCACCTTCGGGAGCTTGAGGTGAACGTAAGCCGCAAAAGCCACAGCTGACAACTACCGCACGGGGTACGTGGGGGAGGGAAGGGAAGGAAAATAGTTGCAGTTCTTAGTGGACGAGTGGCACAAGGGCTGGTGGGGGGAGGGTGTAATGCATTGTTCCCTGCCTTAGTCATTTGACCATTGACCACGCATCCCTTTCGAGACGAAGCACCGGTGGGGGCGGGGGGCGGGGGAGGAGGTGCAGTGGTTGTGGGAGGCCGGCAGTATCGGGACTTGAAAGGCCCCTATAGGCACCCGCGGCAGTCTGAGATGAACGCAAGCCGCAAAAGGTCACAGCCGATACTAACCCATTAAAGCACGTAAGGGGCCGGGGGAGGGGGGGGAGGGAAGGAGTTGCAGCTTTTGTGGCGGCGAGGTGGAAGAGCTGGGGTATGTCACGGGGGGGTCCACAGAGTTGTAGTTTTTGTGATACCCCGGCAGCATCGGGACAACATCGTATTGCTGGTTGCATTGCAGTCCCGAAACATGTCCCCACCTAGCAGTCCGGGTTGTGCCAGATGGTCCATGCTTCATTCATCATCTAGTTTCGACATACGTTATTTCTGAAGCCTTGAACGTGTTAACTACTAGCGCGAACAAAAATAGGCTACTCAAATTGCAAATAGCAAGTAGTGTGCCTCAGGTGCAGTTGCAAAAGGTTCAAGAAGCGTGAGGTAAGAACGGCAGGACGCAGACCGTTCCACCCCGCCCACCGGCAAGGGGCAGCGCGGCAGCAAGGCACCTAAAACCGCGGATCCCTTCTGCATGACCTGCGACAAGAGGACCATGCCTGATCCTAATCCTAGCCCTAGCCCCTAGCACTAACTCTAACCCTAACCCTAAGAGTGGCGAGGGCGAGAGGTGAGACAGGCAGGAGGCAAATCGTTCGACCCCGCTCACCGGCAGGGGGCAGCGCAGCAGCAAGGCGCCGAACACCGCGGCTCCCTCTTGCACGACTTGCGATAGGAGGCCCGTGCGAGCCGCCTGCCTATAGCGCTCCACGACGGTGTCACCAATCTTCAACCGGACACGAGGAGCACAGCAAAACAAGGTCGGGGATATATATATATATATATATATATGTGAATTCTTTTGGGACCCCAGAGGGAAAAAGGAAAGGACAGTAATGACATTGACAATCGTTTTGGCCACACGAAGCAGGGAGTGTAGGGTAGGGTAGGGTAGGGTAGGGTAGGGTAGGGTAGGGTAGGGTTGGGTAGGGTAGGGTAGGGTTGGGTAGGGTAGGGTAGGGTAGGGTAGGACATTAAAACCTAGCAGGCACGAGGAGGTGGGATGTAATATACTTTAAGACAGGACCCCGGGTGTGCTGGATGTTCGATGTTGTGTGAGTATATAAAATAAGACCCCCCGCTTGAAGTTGCTCAACTCGTTGTCCATGTGTCCCAAAAGGGGTAGTGTGCAAGGTGGTAGCGTTTATAGACACACGTCGACAACGGCCGAGGGGCGCGTGACCTCGCGACACGTTCGTGACTCACATGCACCTCTTTCTCCACCCCAGTCAGGAGATCTTCTAACGAGACAAGGAGTTTCACGTGGATGTGTTGCCACCTGGATACGCAAGAGACACAGGACAGCAGCACCGCGTTCACGCACGACGCGTGGCACCCCAGGGCACGACACGGCACACCATGCGGCCGATCGATCGATGTCTCAGGGGCAAAATAAAGATAGGTGAGTCATCCCACGGTATCTTAGGGTTCCATTTTTTTTTTTTTTTTTCTGACCTTCTGATTAGTTGAGCTCCTCAAGTGTGGATGTATGGGTTAGTTTGATACTTTTACGAGTATGCTTGTTTTGGGACTAGCGCATGCAAGTGTTGGTCGGGTTGCGCGATTGAGCGCCTTTGAAGTCATGCTTTGGGTGATGATGGATGATGTTGGTATTGAGCTAGCGCCTCATGATAGGGACTCAGAAATTTCTTAGAATCTGCTGCACCCCTAGCGTGGAATGACTTAGGCAAGCGCCACCGACTACCCAAACGCTCCCCCCAACCTCGCTCCGTCTTTTCAAAACGAGCTCCCGATGGCCACACGCAGCCCCCACCAGCGAACCCCCCCCCCCCCCCCGTCTCGAAAGAGAAGCGTGGTCAATCAATGGTCAAATGATTAAGGCGAGCAACAGATGAGCGCCCCCCGCCCCCCCCCCCCCCCGCGTCGTTATCTACAACGTCCCCCTCTCGTCCCGCCCTCCCTACCGACCCCTAACGCACAACACACACCTGGCCTTTGGAACCCCGAAATTATCCCTGTCTCCAGGGCCGAACCGAAAAATATCGAATAGATTCGCTCGGACACCACCGTGCGATCTCTCGTGCCCCATATTTCGCCCCCCGCCCCCCGCCCCCGCTTGCTCCCTCATTCTCGCGTAGAAACTTGTCGAGAAAAAATCACCAGGGTCGTTACGGTATGGGGAGGACCGTCTATTTGGATAATACCCTTGGTCTGACCTCCCCTTTTGGGATGGAACAAGGGCGCAGGAGGCGGGGGCGGGGGCGGGTGGAAGGGGGGGGGGGGGGAGGTACTCAGTATGTGCATGGTCGTGGTCGTATGACCAAATAATCTCGCATCCCTACTACGCCGGGACGGAGCACGTCGGGTTTTCACCAAGCAGGCAGACATTGCTTGTACCAAGCGCGAAGCACCGTGAGGTGTTCGGCGAGTCGCATGAAGGGTGAACTGCATCCTTCCAAGAACGGCTCGCAAGACAGACTTCGGTACGTTGTGCCTACTTTCTTGCTTATGAATGACAGCGACTAACGAGTTACAACGTTTTCTGGTGTGGCCACTCCAGAGAGGATTGACGCCTTTAAACTGGAAACCCGTTTTGGGGGAAACGTTATTAGTAATTATTATAGGGAGGGTTTTTTGGGCGCGCAAGGGGGGCGGGGGGGGGGTCGTTAGCATTGGCGCGGGTCGAGTATGTGTGGACATTGTCATTGTCAACGGTCGAGGAAGAGCGTGAACCAGTACAAATAATTGTCATCCGTCGCGAGCGTCATACGTCTCCCGACGTTGCATTTCAGGTGTATCTCCTACCCTCGCAACAGCGACGCCTACTTCGTGTGGTCGGTGCTGCAATCGAAATTTGTGTCTGCACTTGTTCCCGCTGAAGTCCCAACTGGGTTAACGTTAGCGGCGTAACGCGTGGAAAGGGCAGCCGCAACGTACCGGATGTCTTAAGTTGTCGTCGTAATCTCCTCTGCTCCTGGGATCTCTCAGGGTGTCGTATGCCTTCGATTTGTTCGGGCGGGCACAGCAAGCAAGGCATGACGAGGTTGTCGCGCGATAAGCTTAACGCAAAACAAGAAGACAAAACCCGAATGAGACAAAAAAGTTCACAGTAAACAAGGAGGATAATATATACAGCTATTCTAATGTGTGTGTTTTTTAGTATGCAGCTCGTCAAGCGGGCAACCTGAGACAACTTAGGTGCAATCCCATCGTAGAATGTGCCACATATCTATGACATGGATCTGCTACCATCATGTACTGTTTGTACTTGGTATACCTGGAACCTGCTACCGTGACGTCTGTTCCTGTTGTATTTCCTTAAACTTCTTGGCCTGCCACAGAGAGCTGCTACCATCATAGTGTATCCCTCTACCGTGATGTGTGTACCTGCTGTATTTCCTTGAACTTCTTCTCGGCCTGTTTGATGTTGTTAGCGTTTTTGTCAGGGTGCCACTTCACGGCGGCCCTCCTATAAGCGCGTTTCAAGTCGTCCTGGCTCACGTTCGGCTCCACGCCTAGGACTGCATGAAACAAGCAACAAACAGCGCGCAGCAAACAGAAAGGCAAGCAGGCAAGCAGCAGACGAGTAAACAAGCAAAGTAGCAAGCAGCCTGCCCAGCAGGGGAACAATACGACACACAGCTTGACAAGCAAATAAGCAAGGGACAGACAGACGTAAAAACAAGCGAACAAACAAGCAAGAAGCGAGGAAGGAACGATGGAAGAAAGCAACAAATCATTCCATTTTTAGTTGGCACGTTCATCCAACAGCGGATGGGTAAAACGTTAAGCTTCCACGTATATATGTTGTGTGTCAATTGAACTCGGTTGCCGAGACACTCGCGCTGCATGCCAACAAGCAAGCAAGCGAGCAAGTGAGCAACCAGGAAGAAACAATGAAGGAGCAACGAGGGAGTCGCGAAAATGACAAAGTCTGCGCTGTGCCCATGCTCCTGGCGCTTATCTTGCCCGCGCTGATCTTGCCCGCCGGTCGCGACCAACAGCAAAACGTTATATTCGTATCATACACAACCCCTTCATGCCACCGGTGATGTCGTAATGCCTTGTACCGTAGCTACCGCACGGATGTAAACCTTTTGGCATCTCTTGGATTTGAGTTGGCCTACGCCTCCCTTTATCATACCCCTAGGACTACTTCGTGGCGTTATGAGCATGCATCTGATACCTGAACAAACCGCAACACACATCATGCTGCGACTGCTGTCCTGCAGTCTGCGCTATCAACAGGCACGCGACTGCCATGCCTCGGGCACCAAACGCGGAGCGGACAGTGGGCGCGGACGGCCAGTTTCCAATGTAATGTGCAGTAGATATACCCATTCTCGTGGGACGCTGCATGGCGTGCGAAATACAGAACAAACAGCAACACGGAGCAGATTTTGACTGTCTTACTCTGCGCTTTCAATAGTCAAGCACGATTGGCACCAACGGAGGAGCGGGCAGTAGGCGCGGATGGCCAACAATGTGCCGAGCACCTACAGTAGTAGTACCTGGTACCAATTACGGACGGTGCTCGGAAACACAAAACACCCACCAAGCCGTATTGCATTTACATACACGCAGGTGCACGGGTACTTTGGTCCCAGGTACATGTAATGGCGCGTTCGTGCGGTACCCTTAAGTGCGGGGTGCCAACTGAGTGCGGTGAAAATCGCTTCCCACGACCTTGTTCTCCAGGGCACCCAATATCGCTCTGTAACCGCACTCTGTCCCGGGTCCCGGGGTTGTTCAGGATCCAACTTTAGTGCGGGTGTCGTCTGGGAAGGAACCACCACCACTCTGAACCTGGAACATGATATCGCTCGCTGTGTAAGGTCTTGCCTGAGTAGTAGGTCTTTCCCGCTGCTGCTGCTGCTGCTGCCGTACAAGCATAGAGAGAAGATCGTGGCAGCAGCAGCAACACCAGAAACACCCAACGCCAGGCACTTCCCATTCGTACATATCGCCTTGCAGCAGTACAGGTGCTGGCTGCTTTGGGCAACCGCAGAGGTTGCTCTGCGTCGTTGAACCCAGACTTGATCACATAGCGTTGTCGAGAAACCTTCGAGTTTTGCGCTACTGAGGATAAACCGCCACGCTTTGGACCGCTCCCAGTATGCACCAGACATATGCCATGCATATTCGGCACCTGTAGAGGCGCATGAGGGGCCATTAGCAGTAAACAGCAGCAGAATGACAGACAGAGTTACAGCTGGACGGTGGAAGCTTTGGTGGGCTTTATAGAACGAAAGATTTCATAAACATTGGGTGGCTAAAGCATACCAGGGATACGTTCCCAACTCCCCCCTAGATTTCCTCTCAGCTCCCACGGATATCACCACCGTAGCAGTACTTGTAGACGTTGGTAGAGCTTGATTCGAAGTGTGCTTGCATCTACACTCTCCGCAGGTGGACGCTAAGAAGGACGTCCACGGCGAGCAAGTGTGGCTTTGGAAAGCACCGAGTCCTGCGTGTGGCCACCGCGAGCATTATTGTGGTCCATTCTCCTGTGCTTACGGCTGGCTGGCTGGCAGTAGACCTAGCTGTGCCAAGGCAACACACAAGGACGCAAGCATGTTGGTTCTCTTCGAGACTCCGGCAGGCTATGCTTTGTTTAAGGTAAGAGCCGATGACGCCTGCTTGAGTGCTGGAGATGATGCCGGGATCTGAGCCTTGTGAACGTGCCTACTCACTTTCGATCATGTCTATGATACCCACCCATCGGGATCCACCATTCACCATATTGCAGAGTTCGTATCATAGGGGACTCGACAGTCCTGTGGAACTGATGTAATTTGTACTGCTATGATAAATAGCATTTATCCTCTCTAATTGATTTACAGTAAATTAACAGCAGTAATGGCCTGAAAACGTGGGTCCTCCGAGATTTAGATACGTGCACCATTGGATGCACGGCCATCACCGGCATAGCCAAATGCTGGCTCTCACAGCACGCTGCAAGGATCGTCGTCCACGACGACTTTGCTCACTTTCACCTGTCGTACGTTTTCATGACTAACAGGATACGTGCTTGAGCCTACCTTCTGCAGCCAAACTGCTGCAGCAGTGTGCACGCACAAACATTTCCTACCTGGTATTTATTTATTTATTTATTTATTTTTTTGTGCCTGGTTGTAACGGGAATGTAGCTCCGGCTATTTTACAACAGCCTAACTCATCCCAAGTCGACACCTCTTAAAAGACGCGCATGTTTGCACGTCTGAAAAAAGGGGGGGGTGATGTGGATACCAGTCCCTATTCCCTAGATTGTACCGCCTCCTTATCACTATAATACTTCAAGATCATCCTGGCTCCTCGAGGCAGACTCTGAGGTTTTTCCTCTTTGTTGACCCTCGAGCGTGCGGTTGCGCACATAACCCACCTCGGTGTGTCTCCACACTAACACCTCCATCAGAGAAGGAGAAAACCTGCGAAGGGACTACCGTCCCACATTCTCACACTTTTACTTTCCAGCTTCTGGACAAGCCGTGGTCACAGGTGTCGACCCTTCTCCCCCCCGGTTCTTGCCTTCAATTTTTATCGCGCATAGGGTTCAACAATCCCACTGCTCGTCGATTTTTCATCGAGTGTTGCTAACTCACGCTCTCGCGCTTTCCGCAAGTCAATTTGTGCACAAGAAAAAGTCCGCACGAATTTATACGAGTATGCACTCGGCGGGGCTCGAACTCACGAAACTGACCTTAACTAGGCTCGAGGTTAACCTGATACGCCACCGGGGCGACCGGTTGCTGTACGAATGCCCCGCACACATGCACACGTACAAGAGACACCATCCCCGAATGGCCAGCTTTGAACTAGGTGCCTGTTGTGAGTTGCGCGGTGTGAACTGGTTTGAAATGCTGTTGTCAAGTCTGCCTTCAGGGAAAGCAGGAAAGGTCAAAGTACCTTCAAGTACGTATGACAGGTGCCTATTAATCAGCTATTAATAGAGCATACCCGCACGCCCCTCGAGTATGCTCGTAGCAGTGGTCGGAGTCCGCTCTGGTGCAAAGACGTCAAGGCGGCCTTTGTGCATTGCCCTGACGAGGGCCGATTAACTATATGATACATATGGCTTACCATGTTTTTAGACTATACCTGGTAGCTATCAAAGCACGCAAATAAGCGGTTACCCTCACCTATGCCTCTGAACTCATGAGGAGCTCGGGGCCAGCATCGGTGTACACCCAGCTACGAGACTGCTGCAGGTGGACGTCTCACAAAGCACTCACGTAAATCGCAAAGGACAGCTGTGTTACGAGTATACTATTTTACTTGCGATAGAGTCGGTGATGTTCCTTTTCTTACGTTGGTCAACAGCTACCAGGTACCTGATAAGTTTGAATAGTACCGTGCGCACCTTCATTTGTTATTTTGTTAGTTTGTGCTCATCCTATATATTTTCTTCGCACTTTTCATTTCTCTTTCTCCCTCCCTAGACGTAACTCAAATTCAGGGTCGCTACTCGTAAGCGGGTTCTTCTCCCCCCTCTCCACCATGGTACGTGCCTTCATTATTGTTGCGAGAAAACTTCAGCCCTTTCTTCCCTCGACAACTTGCATCGAATTGCGCCTACCAGCGCTGCAAGGCGCTCTCAGCAATAAATTCCTTTGTTTTATTTTTACATTTGCGAATAAACTAAGAATATTCGACCCACGTGAGATTCGAGCTCCAAAACCAAGTGTGGTAGCGTTCGAGGGCAACCACTAGACCTCCGGGGCGACCGGCTATACACATATTATACGCATTTCGAAGTATTAGTAGTAAACTGGTTACCAGCCCTAATCGAACCCAGACGCCACAAGTCGTGATACTTGCCCGCGGCACCATGGAAAGCGATCTCGGCTTTCCAAGTCTCTTACAATGATGTCGGATACATGTCACGGTTCGAGTAGCAGCATGCATGCCTGCAAACCAGTAGTAACCCCATGGGTAGCTCCAAAATGGCCCCGGACGCCACAACGTTATCGTTGCTTCGGCCTCACGTTCCCAAAGCATCTCGGTTACATGTTACGGTTCGAGTAGTAACGTGGACGCCTACACATCAGTAGGAAACCCGTTTGATAGTAGGGATAGCCCAAAATGATCCTGGGCGCCACAAGTCGTCGCCCTTGCCGCAGCTATGGACAGCGAGTTTTATGATTTACGGATGGACAAATGATCTGATGAAGACTCGCCCCGCCTCCTCTCCTCTCCTCGAATAACTCTGTCCTGTCGTTGCTACGTTAGAGCACGGCCGCGGATGAGTCCTAGCTCTCCCCCCTGACGACAATCCTTGCCTGTGTTTGATTTTCCTGCCTAACCCTTGTTGCCGGGTTTAGATGACGAACGAGTCGATCCTGAAAGATGCGGACGGCATCTACGACGAGTTCAACACCCCAGAGAAGGCCGCAGAGTCCGTCAAGCTGAAGGTGAGGTGAATGTGCAGTTTTCCAATGGGAATTGTGCGTACATGGAGGGGCGGGGCACGGAGTTATTTATGTATTTATTTTCTTCTTGTTATCCTCCGGCGGATGGAGAAAATAAGGCTTCTGCTCACCATACTTGCGCGTATTTTCGTACATATCGTGTTTCGGTTTAACTCGTCTGTAGCGGCAATCCAGTGCTAGCTGGTGTATCCTTCAGTTCCCGTGGCAAGGACAGCAAGCGCTGTCCCTACTGGCGATGACCGTTGTCACTCCAGCAGCGCAAGCTGCAGTGATATATGGATGCATGAGTATGTCCACCCGACTTGACCCCTAGGGGTCAGGTGTGGTGGAGTTAGCCACCCGGAAAGCCACCCCTCCGGGTAGCGTGGGACTTCCGCAAGCTCACCCACTAACAAAAGCCCGGACCGTGTGAAAACAGCCTTCGCCCGACTCGGACTCGGTCCAGTTCCTGTCCACGTTACCCTTTCGGACGTTGGTCCTCGTACAGTTTTCCAGTTGTATCTGTCTCCCCCCCCTACATTCACAGTTTACCTATTAAGTAGTACACTTATGCGGGCATGAAGGGAGGAGACAGGGGGCCATGTAGTTTATCAACGGTGTGCTTACATGGAGGAAGGGGATAGGAGCTAATGTACTCGTACAGTTGTCCAATTGTAACTGCGTACATGAAAGGAGGGGACGGGATGTAAACGGGGAACGGGTATCTTGAGGAGAGCCATTATGTGTGCAGGTTTCCAATTGTAAATGTGCGTGCATGGAAGGAGAAGAATGCGAACGTCTCTTTCTCAGCTTGGTACCCGCACACGTTGTGTATTGTCCCCTGAATTCTAAACTCAGGCGTTCATGACCTTCGCGGACACGGCGGACGCTGTCGCGGCGTCGACAGAGATGATCGACAGTAAGATGGGCAAGAGCCTCAAGAAGTTTTTGACGAAGAACATCATCAAAAAGGAGCTCAAGGACAAGGTGGGGGCTATGGGGCTGAAGGTTGTCGGGTTTGATATCGGAGCAGGATCTTTTTTTGACGGGGGTAGGGAGGCGGTGAGGGTCATGGGGTCTGATATCACAGCGGGGCATTTTTTTTGGGGGGGGGAGGGGTAGGGGGGCTCAAGAAGCTGTTAACGAAGAACAGCCAAAAGGATCTCAAGGAGAAGGTGAGGTCTATGGTCATGTGAGGGTAGAGGGTTGGGGTGGTGACAATTGAAGGATTAAGTTTTTCAGCCAAGAATATGTATCTTGAGAGCCCTTTTCCCCGCCCCCGCCCCTCACTCTCCTTTTCATCTCCCCCTCCTCCCCGCCCTAACCCCCTCCGCGTCGTCGTGGCATCTGTCGTTCCTCAGCTGGCGGTGTCGGACTCTAAGCTCGCGAACGCCATCAAAGATAAACTATCCATCAAGTGCGTGAACGACTCGGGTGTGATGGAGCTCATGCGCGGCATCAGGGGTCAGATGGACGGCTTGCTTACCTCCGTCGGCGACGACAACCTCAAAGCGATGCGGCTCGGACTGAGCCACTCGCTGTCCCGGTACAAACTAAAGTTCTCGGCGGATAAGGTGCGACGACGAGCACTTTGATAATGTTCCCTTCCGACCTGCCGCTTAGCTAAATATATTGGTGCCAGTCCACAGTCAAGTCTGATCGTGAAATGTATGGGAGGTTGCGGCGTTTTTCGGCATATCTTGTGTTTTTGTTTGGCCTCCTGTTCGTGTTGTTGGGATCTCATTGTGTCGCGCGTTGTGTCCTTTTTTTTCTTTTTGTTCTTGTGTCCTTTCATTGTTGTCTCTCAATATTTCTGACCTTGTGTTTTGTCGCTTTGCCGACGCAAAACACAGGTGGACACTATGATCGTTCAGGCGATCGGGCTTCTTGACGAGCTAGACAAGGAGATCAACACGTACGCTATGCGCGTCAAGGAGTGGTTCGGGTGGCACTTCCCGGAGATGACCAAGGTGATTGGTTAGACTCTTTGTCTCTTCAGTTTGCGCTACATTACAGAATGCCTGCGAAGTATGCGTTGACCCCTTAGAAGGGTGAGGAATAATAATATTCGTGGTATGCGAAGTATGATGGTTGCCGCATCGGCCACATGAAGCAACTTTGGCTGGGGGACCTTCGAATTTATTGTTGTGTACCGGCAACCCTAGGTTGACAGTTCCTACTATGTATGATGGGTGTCCCGTCCTGTCCACCCAATCATGTATGTGCATGTGCATGCCGCTAAGCAGACCATGTGTGTTGTTCTCTTGCCGAGCAAGTTGCGTGTACCACAACATATCTTGCGTCCCGGACAGAACGGAACAGGCGTCGTGGCGCCGTGACCAATCCTCCTCTGAACTCCCACTGTGTGCTTTGATTTGTTTTTTTGTGTGGTCTGATCTTTGTTGTGCTATCTTTTGATACGTACTTTTCCTGCTTGTCCACGGGTTTACACACGAGTTTGCCTTCTTGCTGTTTTTTTTTTTTTAATAACTTTTCCTTCAAGGTTCAACTAGTTGGAGTATTTCTCCTTAGTGACCTTCTGAACAGTGGCCACAGGTGTTTTCCTGTCCCTCCTCCGGTACATGCCTCGCCTTTTTCATCACGTAAAGGATTCACCAATCCCACTGCTCGTCGACTTTCACCGATTCTGTTTTGTTGGACCTCGTCGGCATCATCGTCCCTGAGGGCATATCGTGGCTCATGGTTGCGCTGCTTTTGCTGTTACTTTTTTTTGTGCTTCGTTTTTTTGTGCTTCGTTTTTTTGTGCTTCGTTTTTTTGTGTTTCGTTTTTTTTGTTCCCAGATTGTTAACGACAACATGTTGTACGCCAAGATCGTTGTGAGAATGGGGGTGCGGACGGAGTGCAAGAACTGCGACTTCAGCGACATCTTAGAGGATGAAGATGTAAGGGCTCTCTTCTGCTGGAGGGGAGGGGGGGGGGAGAGGTCCACCTTTTTTTCCCTGATACTCGAAACCTGTTTTTGATGAAAGTCGGCTCCCCTTGAGTTGAAACGCTTTTCCTACTGGAGAAACGTTCCACCTCTGGATCTGCTCTGAAGAGATCTTCCACCTCTGATTTTACTCTGGAAAAATCCCCTTACTCTTGACTCTGAGTAAGATGTCTAAGAAAAAATCGAGCGTGTTCGTATTTTTGTGCAAGATTCCCCTTCGGGCTGTTGCTGGCTTGGAATCCGGAGAGTGTCGCAGTAGAAAAGGGGAGAAACCAAAGAGAAAGAATAGCCCCCCGGCAAGTACCACCGACGGACCAGGCCAGACGAGTTCATAACTTTGCCTACATAGGTGTGGGGGCAGGTACAGATGGGGTCCATCTTTTGCTCCATGACTACGCCGCATGCCAAGGTCCGTATCGCGTGTGTACTGGTTCCTCGTTGTTTTTTTTTAGTCAACAGCTAGGTGCCAATCCCCCCCCCCCCCCGTCACTGCGTGTTCTTTTTTCACATGACGCTAACTGGTCTCGTCTTTTTTGTGGTTGTTGCCTTTGACGCGGTGTGAGCTCCGGTCTTCGGGGCGATTGGTTGCACGCTTTGACCGTATTTTCTCCCCCGTCAATTTTTTGTTTTTTTCCAGCACGCATCATCACCAGTCTCGAGCAGAAACCTATTGAACCCATTGATGCGTACGGACTGGGCGTCACTCCGCTCCCCCCGGGCTTTGGAGTGGCCACACTAGGGGTATAACTCATTGGCGCTGTCATCCATAAGCAAGAAAGTAGGCACAAGGTGCCGAAGTCCGTCTTACGAACGGTTCTTGGAAGGATAATATTCACCCTTCATGCGACTCGCCGAACACCTCACGGCGCTCCGCGCTTGGTGCAAGCAATGTCTGCCTGGTTGGTGAAAACCCGACGTGCTCCGTCCCGGCATAGTAGAGATGCGAGGTTCTATGGTCATGCGACTACGGCCATGCGCAAACTGAGTACACCCCCCCCCCCCCCCCCCCCCCCGGGCTATGTGTTTGTTTCGCCTGTCGCGCTGACCATAATCGTCCTATTGTTTTTTGTCTCTTCCGGTGTATGTGTGCAGATGGTGCGCGACCTCAAGGAAGCGGCGGAGATCAGCATGGGAACGGAGATCACAATGATGGACATCATCAGCATCAAGGCCTTGGCGGACCAGGTAAGGCACCGCGTGGCAACGGCTGACCTGCCGTCCCCAACGTGCTTGCTGGGATTTGGTCCCACTTGTTATAAGGCTTAGTTTGGGTACGCTATTGGTTAACCTTTTGCAAGTGGTCAAACGGACTAATACCCCACTAATACCTTAACAAGTGGCGTCGTCGAAAGACCATGTTTTTTTGGGGTCGTGGGTTCGATCCCCACCATCCACAATAATAAACTTTTCAGATTTTCCCCATGTCGAACTTGAAAATACTCTCCCTGGTACCCCAGGGAATGAAACGGCATGGATAATTGACAGGTCCGCCCGTATATCCGGCCGACCTGGTATCCCGCCGTCTCAGCGGGGGAGAGTGTTATAAGGCTTAGTTTGGGTAAGCTATGGGTTAACCTTTTGCAAGTGGTCAAACGGACTAATACCCCTCTAATACCTTAACAAATGGCGTCGTCGACAGACCATGGGTTTTGGGGTCGTGGGTTCGATCCCCACCATCCACAATAATAAACTTTTCAGATTTTCCCATGTCGAACTTAAAAAATGCTCTTTCTGGTATCCCCAGGAAATGAAACGGCTTGGGTATTGAAAGGTCCGCCCGTATATCCGGTCGACCTGCTATCCCGCCGTTTCAGGGGGGGAGAGTGTTATAAGGCTTAGTTTGGGTAAGCTATTGGTTAACCTTTTGCAAGTGGTCAAACGGACTAATACCCCACTAATACCTTAACACACTGCTCCTCAGCAAATTCTGATCCTCCTTATACCCTACACCCCAGCGTAATTAGCTTTCTTCGCTGCCTTTTCCCCTCCAGGTGCCCTATGTTGTCTTAGACCCCCTCCCCTCCGCGCCCCTCCTTGCGAAACACGCCTTTAGTTGTTGGAACCCCCCCCCCCCCAACCTTGAACTTGAACCCTTGCTTTGGGCTTCAGTCGCATCGCATCTCAACAAATTCTGAACGTCCTCACCCTAACCGTTTTCCTCGTTGCTGCCTCTTCCCGCTCACCCAGGTGGTGGCGTTGTCCCAGTACCGACTGCAGCTGTCGGATTACCTTCGCAGCCGAATGCAAGCGATCGCGCCGAACCTGACCATCATGGTCGGCGAACTTGTCGGAGCTAGGCTCATCGCACACGCGGGATCGTTGATCAACCTCGCCAAGCAGCCCGCGTCGACCGTGCAGATTCTTGGGGCTGAGAAGGCCCTGTTCCGGGCGCTTAAGACTAAGGTGTGGTTATTTTTTCGTTTCGTGTGTAGCCGTTTTAAGAAAAATTGAATAGTTGTGTCTGTGGGTCACCGTTTAAGACTAAGGTGAAACCCTGTTAATTTTTTTGTGTGCAGCCGTGTGTTTGCTTGCCGCGCGCGCATGAGATCAAGGTGAGAGTTTTTTTCTGGTGTGTTTGTAATGTTCTCTTGCTGCGCGCGTAGGTCAAATTTTGCTTTATTTTGTGTGTAGCGATGCTTTTGCTTCTCTTGCGTGCTCAAGACGAGATGATGCATTTCTTTTTTTTTTGTGTAGGTGTGCATTTACTAGTCTACAGGTGCGTTTTTTTCTGATAAATCAGTTTGAGATATACCAGGTGCAATACAACTGCCGAGTCGCACATGTGAACATAATGTACCCAGATTCGGCACTTCTGAACCAAACCACGCGGACCCATGGACCTTTAGACTTCCCAGACGCTGTTCCACTCCTCTTGGTATGGTAACGGTGATGGTCACGATCCCACCCACCCTTCCCCGCTCTTGACGCCCCCGCCCCCCCGGTTGTTTCTATAAAATAAAACGGGCTCGTAAAAAAACAGCACGATACGCCCAAGTACGGGCTGATCTACCACGCGAGCCTGATCGGCCAGGCGACGCCGAAGAACAAGGGGAAGATTTCGCGCGTCCTGGCGGCGAAGTGCTCTTTGGCAATCCGCGTTGACGCGCTGGCAGACGAGACGGACACCAGCATCGGAATAGAGAGCCGCGCGAAGGTGAGGCGGTGGGAAGTTTATAGGCACGACTACGGGAAGTTTAGGAGACGTCCACGGGTTTCAGGACTCTCGTTTCGGGTTGGGGTTAGGGTTATAGGGATGGGTACTTTTGTTTGGGTTGGGGTTAGTATTTCTCTGGAGATGGGCCCTTTTGTCTCGAGTTAGGGGTAGGGATGCAGAGGGAGTTATAGAGGGTGGTCGTTTGCGTTCGTTTTGCACGGTAGATGAAATATTTAAAAGGAACCCAGTTTGAGGAAAGACGCCACAAGCTCGTCGTATGCTAAATGTGTATACTGCGTATACTAATAATATAACTAGCTGTCATGCGTTGTGTTAGGCGTGGGCGCGATGCGTTGGATTTGCGGTTGATTGGTTGGTTAGGGGGAGGTGTGTTTACTCCATACGGAGTCCAGGTATGTAGATGTTAGATCGCTTTTTCGTTCGACCTCGGATTTTGACATGTTGAATTATTGTGCCGTAGTTGCATTTCACCGCTTCAACCACGCCGCTTCCTTCCATCGTTCTCAGGTTGAAATGCGGCTTCGACAGCTAGATGGAGGGGCGCGCTTGATGGACGCCGCGCCGAAGACACCGACACAGGTGGGTCACAACTCAGTACAGTATTGGTCCCACTATAATGCCGGTTAAGTAGTGCCGGTTGCCCTCTATAGCGCCTGTGAAATCGCTTGGCACAGACGGGAATAACGAGAAGTGGGAGTTACACAGTTGTGCCGGTTGCCGGTATAATGCTGGTATTTACGGCTGGCACATACCGGCGCTAGTGTCCCCTCTGTATTTGCAGGTGTGACTGTGGCGCGGCGACGGGGAGAAGGTGCTGCTTTCCCTCGACATTTGTTGCGTGCAGGTCCTTGCTAGACCTCAGTGTGTTGCCTTCCTGCGACTCTTGGTGCGTGTCGGTCGACATGAGAGACCTCCAACAGACGTTTACCCCCTCGAAGACAACCACAATTTTCTCGCGACAGCACAAGGCGTTCTCAAAAGCGGCGTGAGAAGCCGTCCATAGTGTCAACCGTGATGCGATAGTGCCAACCGTGGCACGATAGGGTCTCAACCATGATAAGATAGTGCCTATGACTCCATGATACGCCAGTGTCAACAATTGGTGAAGATAATCGAATCTTGTGTACTTCGAAGTATACGTCCCTGTTAGATGTTGGATGAGAGCAAATTCTGGTGTCAGGATCTGTTTTCTGACCCACTAACAACGTCTCTGTGTGCGGTTGTGCGTATGCATCTTCCAGGTGAAGAAGTACGACTCTAAGGCGGCTGTGGTGGGCACACCGAAGGCGTACAGCACGGGGGAAGACATGGTCGCTGTTAAGACGGTGAGTAAGCCCCGGCGGCCGGCCCAAAAATTCGGCCTCATTTATGTGTGAAATCCGCGCCGCTGACTGTGTCAAAACAGGTTTGGGCACCGATACCCGATGTAAGCAGCTGCTCGCGCGTCAACCTCTCCCACGTCTTTCTTCGCCAACCTGATGTCGAACGTTGGAATATCTGAAACATAGTAACCCTTTGAGGAGCTATGTATAGCAGCCAAACAAGCGACGATTGCCATATTATCGAGCGTCTAGGAAGAGCGAGCGTGCAGCAGAAGTACGAGTATATTGGTCATGCTGCACGCTTGTCGGACAGCTCCATACACTGCGGTTCGGACACCTCCCCTACCCCAGCGGATCGGAGTGGTTCGTGTGGCGGAAGCTGTAGTCGTTACTTTTGTTCGACGTTTTCCCCCTCGAACGCCCCAAAGGGGGTAAGAGTCGAATGCACGTTTATAGCTTATGTCCTAAGCTTGTTGTGTGGTTGTTTGCATTTCTCCCTCACCCACCGACCCGACCGGGGAAAGAGCAGCAGGCATGGCGTCGTCGTTCGTGTCGACATCATCGTTTGTATACCGTATGCACGTTTTTTGTTCATGTCTGTACCAAACTTATGTATTTTTGCTTTTGGCGGCCGCAGGAAGAGGGTTCGGAGAAGAAGAAAAAGAAGAAGGACAAGAAAGACAAAAGCGCGAAAAAGATTAAGAAGGAGAAGGGTGCCGCCGAGGAAGCGGAGGTTAAGGAGGTGGCCGTAGAGGGAGGGGAAGAGTTGGAAACCCCAAAGAAGAAGAAAAAGCGGAAATCCGAGGGAGGCGATGCGGTGGTGGGGGCGGGGGCGGGGGCGGCGGAGAACGGGGAGAACGGGGTTTCCTCTAAGAAGAAGAAGAAGAGGAAAGCGGAGAACGGGGGGGAGGAAGGGGCGGAGGTGGAGGCGGGAGGTGGAGATGAATCGGTGAGTTGAACGCGGTGTATCACAGTAAGTGACACCGCTCACCCTCTTTTGCGCTTCAGAGAGGCAAAGCGTTGTAAAAAAAAGACGATTACAGCATTGGCCATACGAAGTGACCCGGGCTATAGGGGTAGGGAATGTGTCCGAAGTGCAATGCTGGGAGGTTAATGACACGCGCAGAGCATGCTGATGCTTGAATGCACTGCTGCACACTCCTCGTGGACGCTTGATTAGATCGCGCTTTGTTTTTTTTGGTCGGTATAACTGAGCCCCCAAGAGGCGCAATGCAATAGCGTCCTTTTCCTGACAAAAGCGATCGCAACGTATGCTGTCTTATTAATGCATTATTAACTACTCGTTGAATAATTTTAGTTTCTTTGCTCAAGCGCTTGCATCTCATATCGTCCCAGAGACAACCTATAGATTCAGCTGACGTTATCATTGAAGTTGGCCGAATATCATGACGGCGTTGGAGGCTCGAGGCTGGAAATGGGGTGTGGTTGCGCGTTGGGGCGCACTCTGATTTTCACCTGTGAGGGGGTGGAATACCGCGGGCATTTGTTTGTACACCAGGTCATTGTCGTGGTGGTTTCGTGGAGTGTTGCGGTATTTTTGTGTCCTTGTGCAGCGGATAACAGGGTCGCTGGGAATCGGCTCAAGGCCGAATCTTTCGTTTAGTTGTTTTCGCTAATCGATCGCGGCATCCACCTCCTGACTGCTGTATGTCGACTCTCGCCGCCCCGCGCCCCCTCCCTCTTTTCCTACCCCTTCTCTGTGGTATGTTGACGTCGGCTTTCGCTTCAGGAGAAGAAAAGGAAGAAGAAGAAGAAGAAGGAGCAGGCATGAGAGGACTCACCGCGCCTTAGTTAACGTGCGGCGCGTTTCTTAGAAACGAGTGCTTTGGCGGCCGGGCGACAGTATCACCCCCCTCCCCCCTTGTTCCTCTTCTCTTTGACAAAGAATGTCGAGAGCTTGAAATGACGGACCGCGCGTTGCAAATAGAGTGCACACGACGGCGCGGTGCATACTATTAACGCGACGACGAGAGGAACCTCATTTTTATAGCGCACGGTTTTTGTTGCCGTTGGCGTTGCTGTGGTGTTGGGGTGGTGTTAGCATTAGCGTTTGTGTTGGCCTTGGCATGGCGGTATTAGCGTTGGTCTTGGCGTTATCGCGTTAGACCCTAGCGTTGGCGTTGACGGTAGCGTTAACGGTAACGTTGACGGTAACATTGACGGTAAGGTGGACGTGCTGTTAGCTTTGACGTTTGGGTTGGTGTTGGCGTTGGGGTGCGTTAGGGTTAGGGTTGACGTTAACACCGGCGTTGGCGTTAGCGTCGCTCCAGCACCAGCGCCAGGGTTGTCGCAAGGCTTCGTCTTGGCGCTCCTTGCTTTAGATGCGACCGCAATCGCGACGAGGCGCACCGCGACAAATTGTCCCTTCGCTAGGGGGAGGGGATTTTGGTGGCGTTTTTTTTGTCGTTCCAAAGATGGAGTATGTAAGCAACATCGGCATTTCCAAGGGGTGACAACTTGTGTTGCCGAGGGGTTGATAGCAGTGGAGCGATATAATATACGAACATGAAATACATCATGAATTTGATTCTTCGCGGAAAGGGCGGCATCTCGTTGCTCTGATTTTTTTTATCATCCTTACCCCGCCCATGTGGCGGTGGTGGTGTTGCAGGATTCGAAATGGCGACAACCCCACTTAATTGCTCATTTGCCGGCTAAAATTGTGTACAGTAAGCGCACGAGGTATACGAAGCGGCGTTCTTTTTGGGAAGGACGCACATGCATTTCATGCGGACGAAGTGTGCTCCACCACCATATCCGATGCGGAGCGAGCATCCAACAATACGTCAATCATAACGTCGAACCGGATGTAAGGCATGTGTGTGTTTTGAGTGCAACGGGTGGATTGCACGGCACGCGAGCAGCGTGAGCATGATATTATACTGTAGTTGTACTACTATTTGCAACCTTTGTCGATAGAGACCGCACATATGTCGTATTTTAGGCCGTTTGGCCTACGACCCTTCGCCTTCTCATGCTCTAGCCACACACTACCTGGTACCCCTGGTATCGAACTCCACATGCAGACAGAGGAAGACGAGACGAAACGCCCCGCCTCCGAAGCCTCCGAAGCAGCAGAGTTTCGTAACGGCGAGGGAGTCCCAAGACACGATAGTCATTCCTCGCGCCAGTACATTTTTCGGCATCGATCCTGTTGTCTTCGGCGCTCGACGCTTGCGGGGTGCCGATGAACCACACCAAAAATAGCAATGTAGTCTAGTCATCGGGCTCCCGGCTGCTGCGGCGGCGGGTATGGCTATATAGCCGGGACTAAAGACTGGGGTGGTTTCGTAACGGCCAGGAAGTCCCTAGACCCGATAGGCATTCCTCGCGCAAGTACTTTGTTCGGCATCGATCCTGTTATCTTCGGTACTCGATACTTACGAGGTGCCGATGAACCACACCGAACATGTCAATGCCGTCATCGCCCCCCCCCGGCTGATGCTGCAGCGGGTATGGCTATATTTTATAAATGAAAAATGCACTTTTGGGTGTGGCTACGTATGCACAGCAGGGGGCTAAAAACTGAGGTGGCGCAAGACTGGTCGGGTGGTTGCGGTGACTCCAGCGCGGGTAAGCGCAAGAGAGGACGGCGAGAGGACTACCGAGAACAGGAGCTCTCAGACAAACGGGCAGACCCTATCATCAGCAGCAATAGTCTAATTGATCACCAATATAATTCAGAGTTCACCTTTTCGTGCACATCGTTCAGAGAGTCCTGACATGATCCTCACGGGGCATCACAGTCTTGCTCTCTCCTGCTCGGCATCCGAAAGATCAGGGATGTCAGTTGGCCGCCTCAATCTTAAATGGCGCCGTCGGGTCCTGTTTGATCTTCCTGCTCTCGGGCAGGCAGGCGGGCAGACCGCATCATCAAACCGCATTGTTCCCGTCAGTTATTCTGCTGCCGAGTGCGATGGTTCACTCCATCCACGTTCGTTCTTTGCCCCCAGCATCACCGGCAACCGCGTTTTTGGTAGATAGGTACAGGCGAGACCGGATGAGGAGGTGAACTCTACTAATATTGTAGAACACACCTTCCGGCCTTCATGTAGCTATCAAGTTTGTTTGACGGTCATGAGGTAAAAAAACTAATTACAATTCGCCTTTTCTTCTGGCCCTCAGCCTACGACAAGTGCAGTGTATCAGGTATCAGGTAGGCATTACGTGGTGAGGTGAAGCTGGAAGCGAAAACCGTGGAGTGAGCCATAATAAGATTAAATTGCCGTCGTCGTACCCAGCAGGAAAACAACTGGAGAGAACACTCTGTGTTGTCATCGTTCTATGTACTCATCATCTAATAAAATAGTCCGCCCCACGGGGACACAGATCACAGGACAGGCTCCAAAGGTGGGGAATTAATTGCACCCACACTCGACAACGCATGCATGCTGAAAGCGGTGCGTTGTCGGGTGGGATCGCAGAAAAGCCAGCAGAGCACCTGTAGTAGCATGCACGAGAGGCACCGCCAGGCCCCAGGAACTGACTGGTGGTGGTGGTGGTGGTAGCTGGCTGGCGGCAGTGAGGAGTGTATAACTCCCACGGGCTAGATGTCAAGTGAACAATGATGATGATCATCATCAATCGCCAACTGGCGTATCCTGAGATATTGGGCGAGATCTTGAACTTTAGAAAGGTTTTCGCCTCTTCACATGTCATGCCATTGAAGCAGAGCTCCGACCTATCCCAGATCCCAGAGACCAGAGCCCCAGACAGAGAGAGGTAGATGTTGAATACTTGACAAGTGTTTTGAACCACCTTGTGAGCTGTGTTGTTTGTGAGCTTGGTGCTTGGTGACGTCGCTCACTACGATGCGCACCTGGTTGTTGTACTCGTACAGGCTCTCAAGATCCATACACAAGGCCCGCGGTCTGCGCAATCTTGATCTTGTCTCGATTGAGATCCAATACCCCAACGGCCATCTTGTTTGACTGTTTGGCGAACGAAACAAACCTCGCTGTTGCGGGGGAAGTATGTATATTTTTCCCGCGGTGTAGCACGGATGTTTTTACCTGGAACTCCATGGGAACTATGGTGAGATACACGATTGTGGACTTAAATGTAAGGGATACTTCAATATTAATATGAATATAAAACGGTTCTTAAACTGTTTCACGTCCATAGTGGTTCGTGTATCAGGTGTCGTCAGATTACACCACAGCAGTCAGTGTGCTGCGCTCTGGTTGTACAGGGCAGACATAGTACACATCAAGCCATGCGGCTATGCATACTCGTAGCTCCGTTATTGGTGTTCCTTGGGATGTCTACAGCGTTTGTCTCGAGCCCAGGCGGAATGGGTAGACACAGCAGTGCGAGGACTCATGAAGTGCAACATGATCAGCGTCATTATGCTGGCTGCAGCCGTCGGTGAGAGGAATTAATGCCTGCTGCTTGCTGCTTGCATCGTAGTACAGGAGGGTATTCGCTAGGCTCGCTACTTATTGTGTAGGTGATCTCAACGGCAACTCAGTTCGGCCTGCGCCCTGCCGATGTTATCAGCGGATGGTCTGTTTTCGTGTGAAGTATGGCGAACAGCTCGAAGACAGATCACATTTTTTTGCATACGAGGTACCTTTGCTCTTTTTTCTCCTTCCCCCTCCCTCTCTAGACACATCATACTAAGGCCCGGTGTCACTAAAACAGGGCTATTCTCCCCTGTCCTCACTGCGGTACGCGCCTTCATATATATCGCGAGGGTAATCCAGCACTTTCTTCCGTCGTCGACTCCCGGCGAACTGTGCTTACCCACGGTATAACGCGCTCTCGACAGTTGGTAATCTCTATAAAATAAACATCTCAACATCTCCATACATACCGAGATTAGAACTCCTGACTTGTGATAAGCATGTAACGTACCTGGTACGGCTTTGTCCGAATACTTATGATGTTACAGTAGTCCTAGGAGTACGTATAGCAATACCTGAATCAGAGAGCAGCCCCATGCGCGCTCCTTGAAGAGGGAAAGATATATTATAAAAAATGAAAATACACTCCAGCTGTGAGATCGAAGATTTCGTCGAAACTCATCTTTGCAAGCTGTGTGTGATACTCCGATCGCGCGCATTACGAGTTGTGTCTGATGCATGACCTTCCTTGTTCAGCTGCTGCTTGAGCCCCCAAACTGACTCGGTCATAGCCGAATGTACGGCTTGTTGTTTGTTTTTATTTAGGCTTCGAACGGCACGTGACCTTGCGGTTATTCGTCTCACGGTTACCTATCGGTTTCGCGGTTGTCTGCTTGACGGCTGTCGGTTTCATAGATATCGGTTTCACGGTCATCTGTTTCACGGTAATCGGTTTCACCGCTATCCGCTGTCGGTTTTACGCGGTATTGGCAGTAACCAAGGTGCCAAGCTTTACACCAGGGGTATAAAACGGAACGATGTTGGCGTTGATGTTGCTGTTTTTTCTTGTTCTTGTTCTTGTTCTTGTTCTTGTTCTTGTTCTTGTTCTTTTTCTTGTTCTTGTTCTTGTTCTTGTTCTTTTCTTGTTCTTGTTCTTGTTCTTGTTCTTGTTCTTGTTCTTGTTCTTGTTCTTGTTCTTGTTCTTGTTCCTCGTTTTTGTTCTTGTCCTGGTCTTTTTCCTTGCCCTTGTTGTTGTTATTGTCCTTGTTCTGGTTCTTGTCCTTGTCCTTGTCCTTGTCCTTGTCCATGTTCTTGTTCTTGTGCTTGTGCTTGTTCTCGTTCTTGTTGTCGTTGTCGTTGTCGTTGTCGTTGCCGTTGTGTTGTTGATGTTGTTGTCCGTCTTGGTGTCTTGCGAGGGTTGGTGTGGCCTTGCGGATTCACCACCTGGA
This sequence comes from Undaria pinnatifida, assembly GCA_012845835.1. Taxonomy (NCBI): domain Eukaryota; class Phaeophyceae; order Laminariales; family Alariaceae; genus Undaria; species Undaria pinnatifida. The sequence goes on from JABAKD010000014.1 coordinate 1,788,921, forward strand.
GCTTTTTGGCCTCGGTTTTCGGGAAGGGTGGCGGGGGGGGGGATGCCACAATGGGCGAAAGGCGTTGTCTTGTGCCGCGTCAGGCTGCACTCGTCGCGCTTGAATACTCCTAGTTATTAGTAGAGTGGCGAATTAATAACCAACTAACTGGCCAACGGCAGCCTTTGTTGGTAAACACCACACGTTGAACTAAAAAACTGATAGTCCGATCCAAAAACGCAGAAGCCCGGAAATATAGCACACAACGAACTACCGGTGGTAAGTATTAATATTCGTCGTTTTATCAGCCAACTCATAAGTTTCGGTGCTGGCCGGACGGCTTTGAACAAGGTATCGCGGGCGGCGCAACGCTGGCGGGAGTTGCCTGTCGGCCAGCGCTGCCGAACCGCAACAAAAGGGCCCCGAGGCACGCAAGCTCAACCCGTTGGAGACCATCATCAAGGTCTACACGGAGGCCTCGAAGCGAACGGATGCCAGGCCCGACCGACAGTACCCCTTCTTCACGGGGCTGCCTCTCAAGCCCTATTTTGACAGGTGATGACGCGCTTTGCGTTCGAGATTCCCTGTGTTTCTTTTAGTGCGGTTTTGTGTGATGAGTGCTTTGAGCCCCAAAATACAACTAGTTACATGCCGTCATGTGAGCCTATACTGTAAGTTGTTGGTATTTTGATTGATGGTGGCGTTTCGTTGCCAAGAAGAGCGGGTGCATGCTGCCATCGCCAGTTTTCGGAAGTTCCCTGTTTGCTCGCGGACTGCTTTCCTCCACTGCATGTTTCCCGACCTGTCGAGCCGGCCGATCTCCCTTCAACACTTCTGGAGTGGCCGGTGGCCGATTCTTTTTGTACGTTGTTGACCGACCGGCTTCCCTTGTGGCTAGAGCTGAAGGTTTGCTGACTGTAACTCACGGACTAGTTTTTAATTGATTAAATGTCGCAGTTGGCGGCACGCGGCAATTTGCGGAAACCTGCGTACTTGATTTAACTGGCGCCTTTGTGACTCCACGTCTGTTTTTTTGTTTATTGTGAACGTTATAATATTTCGGTTTGCTGGCGTTCGTCGCCACCCAGCTAGAAGCTAGTCGATAACTCTATTATAGTAAGATCACGGTCCCACCTTGTCTGTTTTGTCTTGCATGCCGCAGGAAAACGCTACGCACGGAAGAACTCCCCGGCACCATGTGGGCCTTCGAGCAGGTTCGAGCATGCCGCGGTAACGTATGTATGAGCAGGCGGCGTATGTGACCGGATTTGCTGTTCTGTGACTGGTGAGCAAGGCCCCAGGGGTGTTGGTATATTTTTTATTGTCTAGCCGTGTAACGACCTCGCAACACAGTCCCTCTGAAAAAAATGGGTTCATCCCTATCGAAGCATGCGTAACACCTTAACACGACCCCTCGTTGGGTGTCATTTTGTTTTTACAGCCGCAGGAATTTTTTAACGTGTCCGTGAATATCCGGATGACGGCGGTGAGGCTGGAAGAGGGCGGTCTGTGGATTCACGCGCCGGTCGCACCCACTGAAGAGTGCGTTCGCTTGGTGGAGGAGCTCGGGGAGGAGGTTCGCTATATCGTGCTTCCGACCACCGCGGTGAGAGTGCTGACATAAAACTACTTTGTACCCCAGCGAGAGCCCAACCGTTGTAGTCTCTGCCGTCAAGGGCAGTACCACTAAAATGGCGCTCATCGTTTTGAAGCTTCAGAGAGAAAAAATGACGAAAGTAAATGACGTTTACAATATCGACCACCGGGGCGGCCTCGAAAGTGAAATGTACGGAATTGTTCGGCATACGCGCAGCATGGTGACAATCGCGATGCTGCCCACGTTTCCCAGATGTTGTATTTAATCGCTATGCGTGGGTCCCTCAAGGGTTTATTGAATCGACGCACGATGCAGCTCGCTGTGGAAGTAATGTGTTGAGCATAACCCTTCTGCTAGTGAAAAGTGTACCTACTGTACTGTAACTCTATTTCCAAGTATGTTAGTACACCAAACGTGAGTGCTGCTCTAAATTCGTGAAGCCATATTTTCGTAGTTTTATGTATTCGCCGAAGGACTAAAGCAAAAACTTTGGCGTCGCCCTCACTTTCACGCATCGTGTTCCCCGCCTCCCCCCGTTCTTTTTTTTTCGCTTTTTATGATCGTATTGTTGTCAGTTTGAGCACAAGGTGTACGTGAAACCCTTCAGCGACAGGTTTCCCCGGGCGAAGGTGTACGTTTGTCCCGGGCAGTGGTCGTGGCCGGTTAACCTTCCGCCGAGATTTAGGGTGGACGGCACTCTCTGCGAAGGTGATAGACCCGTGCTACGATAGGTGCAACACTTTTCACCGAAAAGGTTTCTGGCAGACAGGGCTCTTCAGTTGCACTAACATATTACCCAGTATTATTAATGAACTACGACATACCACTTTTTGAGTTTACGGTATTATGTGTGTGTGTTTTTTTTTGCGTACCTAGGCCGTGGGATTCTTCATCGGGGTAGGCGTTACTCGTTTCTCAGTCTCAGGTTTCGGGTGAGGTATGACGTATTCCTTGAGGTCCTCAAATCAGAAGCCTTCGACACATTAATATGCAGCTCTACCGTACCATGCGTCTGATCGGTCCTCATAGGTACCGCTGGTGGCGTTCGGTCCTCGTAGGTTTGCTCTGCAGGTGCTGAATTGGGCTGTTTGTTTTGTACGTGAACTCTCAGAGACTGAGAATGTTCGGGTCCCACTGGTCGCGCGTGTTCCCAGCGTCGCTAAACTGATACGTGTCATCTTCTAACCCGTTTACCAGTGCGAGTAGTGTGAGCGCGCAGCAAGACGAGTAGGGTCATGCTGTGCACGGGCCGTGCAGCTCTTTGCGTTGTCATAATGCGGAGATCAGTTGTTTACAGGATGAAATGAAGTACTAAAGAAAGGTCACCGTATCCACCTTTCAGCCGAGCTCTTCTATGTGATGTCTGTGTTGGTGTGAGCCTCTGGGGCGTGTAGCCCAGGCGAACAAAGAACCTTCATGAACGAAAATTACAAGAGAAGGTGGGGTTCCCCCCCTCCCATTTTTTCGTGTTTTGTTTTCGTCCTATGAGCAACTGATCTCCGTAATAGCTCGGGGAGCAATTGTACCACCCCCGAACCAAGAAGTGACCGCTGTTGTGATAACCACTTTATGCAGCCATTTTCACTCTATAGCATCATGAAGTGCCAACAGCGTAACCGATTGCGTTTCTGCTCTGTTCAGGAGAGCGAGCTCCGTGGGAGGATGAGATCGAGTGCAAGCTCTTTTCTCCGCCAATAGGTGGCGTTGGACCATCCAATGAGGTGTGACTGCAGTAGTAGTGCTTGTTCGAAAACCTTTAGTATGTTTTTGCGAAACACAACGGTGTTATCAATTGCAATGTTCGTAGGTTTGTTTGTTTTATACTCTGTATCACGATGTGCTTTTCGTGGCCTCGATTGTGTGTGCAGGGGGAGAGGCACAACCGTTTACCCTGAAGGAGTAGAAGCACAACCACTTACCCTGCCCATCCCTCTGCCCTAGCCAATCGTCGTGTTTTTGGTTTTTGGCGCTCACGCTGCACGTTGTCTCGGATGGCAAAAACAGTAATGGTTGCATGTGGCATATAGGGAACATAACCACAGGTACGTACAGGGAGGTAAAGGCGCCTTCACGTCGGTACACACTGGAAAGGAGAAGGGAGTGTGAGACAGGGGGCGTATTCGGTACGCGATACATTTTTTCTCGGCGTCCGCGTTACGCATCGCCGATTCGGGACACGGGTATTCTTTCTGTATTGGAATTGGTTATGGGCCGCACATCGGAAAGAGATCAAATCCTTCTCTAATGATTTCTAGATACTTGGTAGCAGATACTCCAGTATATTTTTTTGTGTATGCTCCGCAAGATCTAGATAACGTTTTCCGGGTGGGATCTGTATGATACGGCTCTTGTGCACGTGTTTGCTAGGTAGGGTCTGAATCGTACGGCTCTTGCCGAACGTCTCAGAATGCGAAACGTAGGATCTATGCTATCTAGATAGTGATTCAGTTGTTGTTGTGCTTGTTTCTATGCTGCTTGTCGCTGTTGCTACTGTTGCTGTTGTTATTGTTGTTAGTGTTGCTTTCATTGTGGTTGTTGCAGTTGCAGTTGCTGTTGCTTTTGTTGTTGGCGTGGGTGGTGTTGTTATCCCTCCATTTGTCAATTGCCATAAGCTAGCCCTTAGTAACGGAAAGGCACGAGGCCATCCGATACTGGATGACCACCCCCCCCCCCCTCTAAGAGGTTACCCTCCAACGTTCTCGACTCCGGGCCGCGCGATGTCGTCGGATCGACTGATTGTGCTCTTGTTCTTGGCGTCCTTGCGGTGTTTCGTTTTCTGTTGTTAAGGTGATTTTCTTTCACAAGGCCACCAAGACGCTGCTCGTGACGGACTGTGTTATTTGCATCCCGCGAGACCCCCCACCGGTGATTGCCGTGGAAGGTCTTCTGCAAGCAGCAGCCGAAGAGGGTTTACCACCGCAACCCGACTCCCCAGAAAGTCGACGACAGGTGTGCATTGCTCTCGACACGGTGCCGTGGGCGATACAACCGTCATTTGTGTCGGGTATCGTATCGGATGTTTCGGTACGTTGGATTATCGAAATGTTAGTAGACCGAAAACAGCAATCCGCTTACCCTCAATTTACCTTCGCTGTCACCCCCCCCCCCCCCCCTCCCCCCGGCAATAACCATCACCACCACCACCAGTGCAACCCCTCCCTCCCTGAACCTCCATGACAAACACTACCACTACGCCCCCCTCCCCCACTCCACCATAGCCACTGTAACTTCTCCCGCCTCACAACCACCCCCTCCACCGCCGCCCCGATCCCCCCCCCCCAATCCCCTTTCCGTCACAATCACCCCCCCCCCCGCCCCCAATTGTACGTTCCTTATCCCTTTTACTACTGTATACAGTATCCCACGCCAAATTCAAAATTTTCCCCCCAAAAAAAAGTGAGTGAAATTTTTAAGGTGTTAGCTCCATCGTGCTCCGGGTCGAGTCTCAAGTGCCAGGGAGAGAAGCGGGCCACTCATACCCCTGGGCGTCCCTTATTACCGCCTGTCAATGCACCACTGTAATGCGTGTTTCCTCATCTCTATGTAACCACGCCGTGTTTATATAGCCCACTATAACAATAACATACCAACGTCCCTTTGTTTGGTGAGCTCCGCACCCACGGGCGGAAATCAACACCAATGTATAGCTACGCCATGCACCTGTAGCACACTGCTTACATCTTACTAACATCGTTGTTTCCGGTTTTCTGCACCCCCCCACACTGCAACAAACACTTAACCCGCAGGGCTGGGCGAAGATGTGTTTGCAGGTGCTGTTCTTAGGCCCCGCCCTCCCGACCACCTTCGGCGTAATTTCCGAGAAGCTCGTGGTTTCGCCCGTCCTCCGGACGTTGACGCTCAAGCGCGTGCTTCCCTACGTGAACGGGTTTGTCTCCAACGTCTGCGAGGACTGGCCGGACGTGAAGGGGTTCTTGTCTTGCCACTATTCGAGGCGGGTACCGGCAACAACGCGAGATTTTCGAAACGCGTTTGGTTTCGCATTTAGCGGGGATGGTGACGGCAGCGATTGTGGCGCTAATAGTGGCAGTAAGGTGGAGACTGGGTTGGGGGGCTTGCTACAGAGTCTCCAGCTGGGTTTGCTGGGTAAAGGGGCTGCGGGTGGGGGCGGGGGGGCGAGGGGGGGTGATGTCGATCCCCTGTTGAGAGTGCCGGAAGAGGACTTAGCAACGCTGAATTCGGTGAACGATTTTGTGGTTCGGTACGGCTTGGCGGACGCGGAATAAGACAGTAAACATCAATATCACAAATGGGCATGCTACAGTGCGAGAGCGCGAGTTGGCAAAGTTCGATGCAGTCCGACAAGTAGCGGGAATGCGGAACCCTCTGCGCGACAAAAATGAAGGCACGTACCGAGCGGGAGAAAGGATGACCCCCTGTGGCCACGGTTTGTCCAGAAGGTCGCTGAGGGTAAAACTTTCTGGTGATACGAGTTGAGCTCGAAAGTAAAAGTGATGATAAACAAAACGAATAAACGAAACAATAGCACCTATTCGTGAACGCGCTCATACCTGGGATGTACTGTGTTTGCCGGCCTGTGCGTGAGTGCGATACGTTGTGAGGCTGGAGACCCCAAGGAACGCACGCGTTCGTATCGTACGCACGCTGGACCGCGACCGAGTTGAGCCTTTGGGACCCATGTATAGCGACCCAATAAACGACGAGTACGATCTTATCAAGGGACCACGAACGTCTGGTAGGTACGTTACGCAAATATGTGCGGTGCAACCTGAGAAACACTGAACTTCAACACGCGTAGATAATCTGTTAAGCAGGATATCCGACTGAGCGTGCAGCAGTACACACATCACAGTTCCGCTGGTGTGTGGTACAGCTTATCAGCTCGCAGCTCGGGCACACCCTACCCCGGCAGCTTGGACTGTTCCCTGTAATCGATGCTGCATTCGTCAAAGGCTTTCGATGTTTTTCCTTTTGATCTCATCGAGATAGTAGGTGTTGTGGGCGTTCGACTATGACCTGGCCGAAACAGAGCAGCAAATTTCTAAAGCAAATACGTAGGAAACCCGTTGCTTCCTGGTTTTCTCAAAATTTAATGTTTGATCTTTCGCTTTCACTCGCAACTTGCAACACACATCTTTCACACTTCTTGTTGCTGAGGTGGAAATCCATGTACCACCGTCCGACCTACGGAGTTCGGCGGTACACTGAGGAACAGCACGGCACCGCATGTCATTGGCGCTGCAATGTATGTTTTATAATGAACTCTTAACTCATTGCGCGGTTCCCATTTACTGGGATGACGGATTAATGGAAGGTTGCGACTGGCATCTCGCACCCGGGGCAGGGTAGACGCCTCGATCGATTTGCAGCAAAGGCCGCTGTGGCGGTGGTGGCGTTGTCCCGTGGACGATTATTGCGGAGCCGTGGGCGGAGAAAGTTCGAGTCTATGAGAGAAGAAGAGGAAACCACACTACAGTACAGGATACCTTATACTTCGAAGTAAGAAAGAAAAATGTCTACCAGGTTGCGTTTCTTACGTGAGAGATCGTGCGATCTAAACTAACTTCAGCATGACGGCTCCCGAGTTTATTATTTTCCTACAAACCTCAGCCTGATTTTCTTGCTGACCCGTGTTTATTGTTGGGTTTCCTGGACGGTCCTACCGGTATATAAACCACGTGCGCTTTCACATCTCCATGCACGGAGAATCCGAGAAGGTTCGTTCGCTGCCGAATCATCAACCGCAACTAGGCACAGGCGTCCCAAACCAACTGAAACTTCGTGGGGGTCAATAAGGAAATGAAATATCACCATGTTTGCTGCACAGGGGAATCGAAAATTCGAGGGGCTCCCCCACGAGTAAACTAAGCGGGCATGAGCGAACGGACACACTTTTGGGGATGATACCTTCTTCTGGGCTATCCAACTCTGAAGTAGTATATAGGACGAACGGCGGAAAAACCCTAGTTTTTTTATAGCGCCACTACGCGTATTGCAGATGCTTAGTAGCGAATCCCAGAAGCACGCGCTGTGGCTGATGCTGTAACTTCAATTGATCGTACCTTTCCCTTCTATTCTTTATCTAAGGAGCCAGTCCCAAACGGGTTAACGTCTCCTCCCCGTCCCAGTCAGATATCATAAGTCTCGACGAGTTTGGAGTTACTTTTCCATGATACAACTAACTGTAATGCAGCGCCAATACCGGGGTTGGCGTGCTGTCCCTCAGCGTACTGTTAGTTGTGTGAGGTTGTTGGACAAGCAACTTCCCAAAAAATCGCCGACTTAGCCTGCTAGCTGGTTTAATATCGTTATTTCTGGGGATTTTTGTGAGTGATCAACTTTGAAGCTCATGCCGAACATTGTCGGATGGCATATATATGTTACACTCCTAAAAATAGTACCGGGGTCTATCTGATCTTACAGCAGTAATTTAATTTTGGGCTAGCGGCGGGAAAACCTTCATTTACGAAGTGTTACCGACTGCCCGTCAGCGGCTGACGATATGATGAATTCATCAACAATGTCAGAAATGTTGGTCTGTACCGAAGACTCACGACACCCTGCTACTGGTAACAACGGCGGTCTAAAGCAGATATTTGATAGTCTACAGATAGTCGACTATGGTCTTGAGCGGTTCTGTCAATGGCTTCACCTCTCGACATGAGTATCTCTGCATACACTAGTATCTTTTTTCATTTTTTTCCGATAATCAATCGATGTGCTCCGATAACTTCATTCCACTGTAGAACGAACACGCGTGTTCCTCTTCAGCGGTATGTAACGCGAAAACTGGCGAATCAGTTTTGTACACGCTGCGCGTTCATCGGAAACCGCAGCCAACGTAGATACGGAACTGCGCGTACAGCGCCCAGCATCTAAGCAAGCACAATTCGTCGCACACCGACGAGCGCTGGGGGCGCCGAACCTGATCTTGAAAATGGAATGGTGGACGAGGTCTACCTGATGACCTAAAGTCAAAGGGAGTAATTAACGAAACACAAATCAGCCGCCGACGTGAAGTCAGTTAGCACCATCTGAAGATTTTTCAGCAGCTTGCCAGCAATAAAGGCATCACCAGATGTGCACCGACTAGAGCATGACTCAACGGCACAATTCGACGGTTTCGCAACGGCCCCACTTGTTAAGAGGGGATACAGATTGCTGCCGGCTCAGTCGAGGCACACAGGGGCCGCTTCGTCTAGTTGCGGGTTTACTCTCCCTCGACCTAACACAGCAGTACCGCATATCACATTGAAATCTTACGGGCATCGTTTTCTTTAACGTAGTTCATTCTATAGGGCATCAATTTTGTAAACCGATTTATGGTTATTAGTTTCATTTACTTATCGAAATCTAACGGGAAGCTGTCGCGTTTACCGCATCGCCTTTGTTTTCCGTTGTTTTCCTTCCCCCTCCCGGCAACACGACGACAATCGTACCGTCCAAGAGACCCACCAGCACGAAATTCATCCGAGGGTGGCAAGTTACGGCCGTCGCGGGCAGTCCTAACCTCGCTCGCGCTACCACCTGATAATATGCCCAGCTCGGCATATTGTTATAGTCATGCCCCATTGGATAATCTTCATCATCACTAGACTCTTCGACCTCATTGTCCGCCGCCCCCCCCCCACCCTTGTCAAAAGGGTCCATATCGAGGACGGACAAGGACTTGGAGGCATTCACTTTGCGATCGTCGAAAAAGGCCTTAAGTTTTGCGAATATTCGCACTCCGTTTGGACGCCACGAACGATCCCACTCCCCGCTCGAGTCATTAATTGAGGCATCCTCTGCGTTGGCATCGCCTGCTGCCCTGTTATCATCTGCTTCCCCTCCAAACCGGCGGTCTCCACTGCAGCCACCGCCACCACCCGCCGCGCTTGAACCCCCCGCGTCCTCTCCTGTTTCTCCTCCAAGACGGCCGTCTCCGTTGCCGCCACGGTCACCACCCGCTGCGTTTGGACCCCCTGCGCCCTCACGAGCCAGCGATTCATCTCCAGCCAAGTCAACGCTATCAGGTTCAAAACCTTGCCCCATCGCGCCGCCGCTAGAGTGAGCAGCCAACTTCAGAATTTCTTCCGCAGGCCGCATATCATTAAGAAAGCGTGCACCATTGCTCGGGAGCTCGTCCATATCTGACATATCGCTGTCCAGGTCGCTGAAATAAGGCTCAGAGGAGAGCGGGGCCTCACCCCCCAGGGCTTGCAGAACGCCCGTTGCCTCCCCCTCCTGCATCGACCTCGGCCCGACCTGTACCCCCCGATACCCCCGGTCTAACACAAGCGACCTACCATCATCGTTAACAGCCTCTACCGAGTACTCTTCCCTCCCGATCATGACCGATGAGGTAACCATTCGCGTGCCCAGCAACCTTACCTGCGTGCGGGAACACAAGTAACTTCGCACGTCCCGCGACAGCCACACTCTCCTCTGACCAGGAATTGCCTCTTCCACCTCAACAGGCAGACACAGATCGTACCCTAGAGACTGCTCCACCCTGAACCCGCCCCCCCCGGCCTCCCCCAGAGCCCACCCCGGGCCTGGTCGTGGCCGTGAATCGCGCCCCCCGCCATCCCACCGACGGGAGTCAAGGGCTGCTCTCGCTGAAGTCGCCAAGAGGACCAGCTCTTCCTCCACACCCGCGCGTTTAGAGCAGGAAAGCACCGCTTGTCCCCAGTCCACCCCGTCCGGGCTCACCCCGCAAAATCCCACGTTCGTTGAGGGAGCGCCGGGCTTGGTTATCCCCAAGGGGCGGCCGCAACGAGTGTCAAAGACAACTAATCGGCCGCTTTGAAGCCCGCAAATGACCACCCCAGGTCCGTGGTCACGGCTGAGCATCACAGACTGTATGCGAAAGGTGCTCAAGCTAGCATTGGGACTATGCCCGTCAGTGGCCTTGAAATAGTCCCAGGTCGATCTGCTAGCGAGGTTCCACTGCTTGAGTTTATCAGGGGTCTTCCCCGATTGGAAAGCTTTGACCTTGGGTGGGCGCAGCGAGTAGGCGATAAGGGTCCCCTTGTCTGTTCCTACCAGGGCGATATCTGGACTGATGCAGCACACAGCCGTCACGTTCGGGTGGGACTGCCGCATTGTTGAAGAAGCTCCGCTTCCAGGGCTCGCGCCCCGCTGAGTCTGGGGAAAAACCGAGGCACGGGAGGGTTGATCGTGAGCGATTGCATTTGTAACGGGCGGCCTCACCGTCAAGGTGTGTTTTCGTTTTTTTTTCGTGTTCGCAGGCATGAGTGGGCCATCACGGGATAGTTCAAGACACTTGCGACGATCGAGGTAGCAGTGTTTGGCCAAAGAATTTTCTGAATGACGAGGCTCTTTAACCCACCTTGACCCCAAAAATTTGCAAAATGATGTTTTTTGTACACCTGGGCCATGGTTTTGTTCATCGGACTGCACTTTCAGTCTAGTCTATTAATAAGTCATTTTTAGTGTGGGGTATAGAGCTCCTCAAGAGAGGAGGAGTGTTAAGAAAAAGCATGGTGCACCTCTGCCGCAGCATCTGTGTCGAAATTGCACACAAGATAGTTACGGACTGAAATATTCAGGGCCTTTCATGGATCAGGTTAAACCTCGCGGGTCGGCTCGGCTCGGGCTGGCTCAGGTCGGCGCCTGACCCGACTCGACCCGTGAGGTTTCAACAATATTCTGACCCGACCCGTGACATTTCAAAAACTCACGACCCCACCCGTCCTGACCCGTGAGAGTTTGAAAACCTCCTAACCCGACCCAACCCGACCCGCCGAGCTCCGAATGACCCGTGACATCAGGTTATGTCGCGGGTCGGGTCACCTTGACCCGCGAGATTTTTTGTCCCGACCCACGGGTTGACTCGTCGAAAATGATTTAATCTGTGTTTTTGTAACCCGCAGTGATGTGTGACTTGGATGTAAGGGGTATAAACAGATCTAGACATTAATATATATATTAGGCGTTTTAACGTGCGAAAGCAATCAAAACGGGGGATCAGCACCACGGAGGCCCGCGGGTAGGAAATAATAACGTTTGAATGTGTTGGATCGGCGGGTCAGATCCACCGGACCTACCCGCGGGTCAGAAGAAAACAACTCTCGGGTCAAAGTGGCCTGAACCGTGACATAACCCGTATCTCGGGGGTCATAAAACGACTCGACCCGTGAGTTTTCAAAACCTCTCGACCCGACCCGACCCAACTCGACCAGACCCGACCCAACCCGTGACGTTTCGAAAACCTCCTGCCCCGACCCGCCGGTAGGGCCATGACCCGTGAAAAGCCCTGAAAGTTCACTTCATGAGCCGCGGCCAGGCTCGGCCCATCAATTTTTCAGAAGACGGGCCGCGGCCTGGTCCGGCCCATCGAATTTTTAGATATGTGCCGCGGCCCGGCCCGGCCCATGAGACTTTTCAGATCTGCTCGGCCCGGCCTGCATCATCGGCTCATGACAAGCCCTGGTTTTGAATTGTTTTTTCATCACAGCGAACAGTTACAAAACCTCTGCAGCAAAATACTCGGAAAAAGGTATTCTTTAGTTCAAGGTCGCCTTGTCATTAGCAACGGTCTGACTGACATATAAATACAACGCCACCACTAGGTTCTCACCTGCAGATACGGCGCCACCTCTCCCACAGACCTAGGACCAAACCTCCAAACCCGAAACGTCCCCGCCCTGCCCCCAGCAACGACATGTGTCATCCTATTTTCTGGAGGCCCGTTCACGATAAACTCGAAGGACAAATGTCCCAGCCCGTGGCTACTCCCGCTGCCCCTGCTAGCCCCGCCAGCCCCACCCCCGCTTCCCTGACCGCCTCGGAAGGCGTTGCCGCTGAATCGACCGGACCCGGCACCGGGCCGCGACCCGCTGACGCCTCCACGGCCACCAGGGGTTAGGGTAAGGAGTGGAGTTGCTTCTGCGTTGGGGGGGATGGTTTCGAAATCGAACACCTCGATTTCGTCGTAGTGAAGAAAGCTGACGGCCAACTGAGCGGGGGGGAGGGGGAGTTGAAGAGAGGAAAGCGGGGGGGGGGGGGGGGGGTCAGTTGCAACTTGCGTGCGGTGTGTATTGCACACATGCAGCAGGGGCTCGGTGTGGCTGGCGTTGGCTGTGACTCATGTGTTGTGTCAGCAATCGGTATACTGGACTGCATCAGTATACTGAATTCGATTGTCTTGACAATAGAGACTATATATATTTGGTCAAACAGCATCAGTGTACGTAACGGGTTCGATTGTCTTGAACAGCAAAGGTTTCAGTCTTTCATAAAATATCAAACCCTGGACAATTCCTATTATAATAGTCTATTGTGACCACAATTGATTCGAGGTGCAGTCTATTAATTGGAATTGCGGCCACAACTGATTTGGGTGCTGTCTATTGATTGGAATTGCGGCTGCATTTTGATTTTGGCTGCTGTCTATTAATTGGAATTGCGGCTACAATCGATTTTGGGTGCTGTCTTATCAATCGGAATAGCGGCCACAATTGGTTTTGGATGCTGTCTATTACTTGGAATTGCGGCTACAATTGATTTTGGGTGCTGTTTATTAATCGGAATTGCGGCTACAAGTGATTGCGGGTGCTGTCTATTGATTGAAAGCGCGGCTAAAAATGATTTCGGGGGGTGTCTTATCAATCGGAATTGCGGCTACAATTGATTTTGGGTGCTGTCTATTAATCGGAATTGCGGCTGCAAGTGATTTCGGGTGCTGTCTATCAATCGCAATTTCGGCTACAATTGATTTCGGGTGTTGTCTATCAATCGGAATTTCGGCCACACGGCACAATTGATTTCGGGTGCTGTCTATTGATCGGAATTGCGGCCATGATTTCTGTGGAAGGTCAGGGCAGATGTCTATAATAAACGATAACACAACGATGAATTTAAGGTCAGGACATAAAGCTATTGACCGAACCATTCCTACTAATAGGCAAGACCAGAAACAAATTACAGAAACAATAACAATTTGAATTGGAATATCACAGCATGAGCCTGTTGTGTGAACCTTTTCCATTAATAATAGACAAGACACGGAACATATAGATAAAACAATTATAATTGGAAGGTCAGGACAGAAACCTATTGCCCGAACCATTCCTATTAATAGGCAAATCAGAAACAAATTGTTGGAAATTTTCAATTGGAAAATCGGAGCATGAACCTATTGCGCGAAATATTCCATGTAATAGACCAGACCGCAAACAAAGAGTTGAAACAATTAAATTTAAAGGTCAGGACAGAAACCTATTGAGAGATCAATTCCTATTAATAGGCAAGATCAGAAACAAGTTGTTCAAACCATTCAAATGAAATATGAAAACATGAGCCTATGGTACGAATCAATTTCATCTACTAGACGTCCGTACGACATGCTGCAAAAGCAATACTCTATTGTGGGTAAGTTCCCGATCCCATTGAAGAAGCAATAGAGTATTCCGAGGACCAACGCCGGAATGGGTAGGGTGGACCGTAACTGGACCAAGTCCGGCGGAAGGCCATCTCCCATGGCCAGGGGTTTTGTTAGTGGGTGAGCTCGCGCAAGTCCCACACTACCCGGAAAGATGACATTCCGGGTGGCTATCTCCACCGAAACTGACCCTCAGGGGACAGGCCGAGTCGACATACACACGCACCCGTATACAACGGCAGCTTGCGCTGCCGGGGTTGTAACGAAGACCACTGATAGGGACAGCTTACGCTATACCTACAATGGGACCCGAAGGGTGCGCCAGCTAGCGTTGGGCTGCGAAAGCAACTGAGTTAAATCGACACACGACGCGTATGAAAATACGTGGAAGTGTGGTGAGCTAAAGCTTAATTTTTCCCCATCCGCCGGAGGATAAAAAAAAATAATAAAAAAATAAAAAAATAGAGTATTGGAGTCTGCTGTACATAACAGTTGCAGGAGACATTTTCAGTTTATTGACAGTCCCCTAATTCAATTGCTCAAACAATTCCAGTTAGTAGGCCTGACTACAATGCGTGTTGTCTATGCAATTTGAATTGCAATACTTTGTTGCGAATCAATTGTCCAATTAATTCCAATTAATAGACTTCTCAGGGCATCTACTGTGGATGCAATAGTCTATTGCGATGTCTATTGTCCAAGGCACACGCAGGAACGGCCTGTCATAACCGTTATGCCAGTCCCGGACTCCGGGGTACATACAAAACACCCTGGACAATGATGGACTAGTCTGCGAGTAGCTGTCTACTACGAATCCGTTTCTATTCCTGCCTGTTGTCGCAATCATTATGACTGTCTACTCTGTGCTACCTAATTGTACCATGTGTATTGGCAACGTACAAGGCACCATATGTATCAGTCTACTATACTCCTGCTGTTAATAATTTTATACAAAAAAAAAAAAAGTTAGTCTACAAATACCTGGTATTCATTATTTACACCCTGAACAATTCCTATGATAATAGTCTATTCTGACCACAATTGATTTACAAATAAAGTTGTCTGTTTAGTGGAATTGCCTGATTGATTTGCAGAGTTGTCTACTAAATAGAATTGCCTGGATAATTGATTTACAAAGTTGTCTATTAAATGGAATTGCCTGGATAATAAATTCAAAAGGTCGTCTATCAAATGGAATTGCCTGGATAATTGATTTACAAAATTGTCAATCGAATGGAATTGCCTGGATAATTGTTTTACAAAGTCGTCTATTAAATTGGAATTGCCCGAATAATTGATTTACAAATTTGTCTATTACATGGAATTGCCTGGATAATTGATTTTCAAAGTTGTCTTTTAAATTGAATTGCCTGGAAAGTTGATTGACAAAGTTGTCCACTAAATAGAATTGCCTGGATAATTGCCATCGTCAAATTGCTACAAAAGAGTATTGCATGTACAATAGAATGGGGTAGTAAATGACAATAGACTATGGGTTCAGCAATCGAGTAACTATTAATAGCAATTGCTTCGACCATTCATACAGATTGGCGCGTATTAATAGAAACTGTCTGAACAATAGGGCCTGGTGGGCGTCTATTAATATAGATGGTCGGTGCGATAGAGCTCGACGCGTTTCGATTAATTGGAATTAAGGACTATATACATTAGACAGTCAATTGTGCATGCGCACTATTAAAAGACTATTGGACTATTGTCTATTGTCCACGCAGTGTAAAATACACAATCAGTATACAGGGGTGCATCGGTAAAGCTGGAATCGTTCGTTCGGGCGCGGACTGGGATTCCTCGCCGAGTCTACTTTGCGGAACCAAGAGACTTCCTCGGCAGTGGCGGGTGACATGCGTGAACCTCCTCGAGCGTGTGGTTGTGGCTTTCTTGACACGGGATTTATCAGCGGCGGTAAAAAAAAAACGCGGTCAAAGCACCGCGGTAAAAAATCGAAAAACAACCGCGGCCAGGAAACTATCATAGCCGCCTGAGGAACAGCCGTAAGGGAAACCTCTCCCTGAGCGATTTAGAATGGTACATATGATATCAGTCTGAACTTAAATCAAATATGGTACGTGTCAATCTGAATCTGACCTTAAACATGTAAGTGTCAACCTGAACTTGCCTGGCCCTCGTTTGCCGGGTTCCATCTCAAGCACGACACCGCACGCCTGGTCTGGATGCAGTAGATCGGCTGAAGGTACGCTCGTACACCTGCTTCAAATTTACACTTTAATCGAGGAATCTGCAACAAGGGGCGCGATGGGGGGGGGAAGGTCGGGTTGTGTGTGTGAAAATCCAGGGCTCAAATCAGGTATGCGAGGATGTGGGAAGCCACGGACCAAAAACAAGCAACTGCATTTCAGCAGATCGTTTATTCAACTAGACATAGAAAGTAGCATGTGTAGAGCGCTATGAGTTGCCCCTGTGGGATTTCTGGGGGAAATATTTTATCGGGGGAAAAAAAAACACCGATTACAGCATAGGCCACACGACGCATTCCGGGCTGCGAGCATAAAGGGTGTGTCTGAGGTGCAAAGGATGCATACGTACGAGCCGCGCGTGTAGCGTGACGGCACTTTTACTGCTGTTGCAAGCCATTCCTTGAAGGGTGACAAGACCGGGCTTTTCGCTTGTACGTCGGCATACCTGGGTCCCGGAAGAGGTTTAGCCACTAATGTACGAAGTATTACTAGACTCATCCTTCGGTAGGGGCTGTGGCACTTTATGGACCAAATGTTTTTTTCTGATAATGTTGATGTTGATGTTGATGTTGATGTTAATGTTAATGTTAATGTTAACGTCAATGTTAATGTTAATGTTAACGTCAATGTTAATGTTAATGTTAATGTTAACGTTAATGTTAATGTTAACGTTAATGTTAACGTCAAAGTTGATGTTAATGTTAATGTTAATGTTAATGTTAATGTTAACGTCAATGTTAATGTTAATGTTAACGCCAATATTTATGTTAACGTCAATGTTAATGTTGATGTTAATGTTAACGTTAATGTTAATGTTAATGTTAATGTTAACGTTAATGTTGACCTCCTGAAGTGTAGAAGGTTAGCAGGTTAGTATGATCGTCAATACGAGTATAGTGGAGGAATATTTAGTAGATTCTGGAACAGAACGATAAATAATTCGTTGTTTGTGTTGGCCTGAAGGATTGAAGAGTTTAAATTCTAGGATAGATGATAAGAAATATTGTGTAGCTCCGAGAAAGACAGTCAGACCAAACGTCCGTAAGCCTGAGGGGTTTAGGCAGGTCGTTGAATTCACGGAATGGATGACGTGAGTCCAGGTATTGGACAAACGATCATGACATGGAGAACAGCTCATGAGATCATTATTATCACGAGCTAACTTTCAGAGCTCGCGAAGCACAGGAGTCTCACGCAAAAGGCGCGAGACCTCAGCTGAACATCTAACGTCGTAATCGAGAAGACGTTACAGTCTGGTAATTGCACGCCACTCTACCAGGAATTGCCGTAGTTTCTCTTCGTCCGGCGTTCTGGCCATCTGGGGTCCCGGGCTTTCTGCGGGTGGGTGCGCGAGCAAGTATCTACTGAAGAATGGTGTCTAGGTCATATCGGGTTAGTGGGCTGAGAACTGTCAACTAATCGGTAAGAGCGAGAAGTGGAGGGGGCCGCTGGGAGACGCATGATTAATGTTGAAACCGATTAACCCGCCGAGAAGGTAGGAAGCGATCGACCGTGGGAATAGGGATTTACACGATAGCCTCATTCAAGATAACGAAGGTATTATCACAAAGAACAGGCAAGCTGACCATGAGCGAAAACATGCACATCAGGTGCACAAAAGGTGGGTGTGCGCAGATCACCGTGGGCTGTATTACACTCACAGATAGTGTAGTACATACGAAGACTTATCCCAACGTTCTACGTACAAGCTCAAGAAAAAAAAAAACGCATACAATCCGAGAGCACATGGCATATGATCATCGCGCAGTAGACGGCACAAACGCGCATGAAAAGGTGTTCGGTTATTTACTATATAGGAGGGAAAGCCGGAGGAATTCGCATGGCATTCCCTTCGAATTGAGGGGGCCCTAGCACTCGCGGCAGGGGGGGTAGTGTCGGAGCGAGAGATCCAGTGGGAAGGACGATGGAAGTCCGACGCGTACAACTTATACACACGCAGCAACACGGAGGACGCGAGTCAGGTGTCAAGAAAACTTGATAAATAAGGAATGGGGTCTCTGAGATAACCAGGTCAGGATACGGTCTGGGGCAAACCGCAACGGTGGCGGACGACCTCGGATTTCGACGAGTTTGAATAATCGGGGACCATTTGGGGAACTCGATCATCCGAGACCGTATAGTAGGCCCAAGAAGAGGGGACCAGGGGAGGGAGTAATAAAAGTATTACACGGAGTAGTAGCGCTATGAACAAGGAGTAATAGCGATATAGGTGAAAACTTGTGGATACCGTCAGTGCCGTCGGCAGGTTACGCCAGCGGAAACTCCCTCCCGTCTCAGAGAAAAAGAAAAACAACGACCCAATTCAAAAGATAAAATATAAAGTTGTTTTATAGGACTAGCGCATGGAAGTGCTGGTCGGGTTGCGTGAACGAATGCCTTCGAAGTCATGTTCAGGGTTAGATATTGAGCTGCTCCTCATGTTAGGAGCTCAGAAAATTCTTAGAAACTTCTGCATCCCCTAGCGTGGCATGACTTACTAGTCGGGCTATTAGGCAGTTGTTTCTCGGAAGTACCAACTGTCCAAGTAGTGGGTTCCGTTTCTTGCAGGAAAACCATTTCGGCTATGTATTACACGAGGTACGCTGCCTAAAAAGTCGTGCTCAGATCATCACTCTATTGCGCGGATTCCAAGCCAAATCGGGGCTGTGATGGGGTGCTCGCGCAGTTGAAATTAATGCGAATTTACAGGCACTTCCTCGATACCAGTTACTGCGCGACGGTAAACTTAGCGGCTAAATACGCGTAAACTCCAAAGTGTATAGAAGTAAAACAAACATAAAATTTCGGACATAAACTCCGCAGTCATAAACACCCATTCATTTATTTATATGTTTATTTATTTTCGCACACTTCTACTTTCCAGCGCCTGAACAAGCCGTGGTCACAGGTGTCGTCCCTTCTCCCCCCCGGTTCTTGCCTTAATTTTTTATCGCGCATAGGGTTCAGCAATCCCACAGCTCGTCGATTTTTCATCGAGTGTTGCTAACTCACGCTCTCGCGTTTTCCGCAAGTCCATTTGTGCGCAAGGAAAAGTCCCCAAGAATGTATACGCGTATGCACTCGGGGGGATTCGAACTCACGAAACTGACCTATACCAGGCTCAAGGATAACCTGATACGCCACCGGGGCGACCGTATGCTGAATGCTCGCTGTCGCTGGCAAGAGCTGAAGACAGTCTTGGCCCTTTGGGGGCTTGATTATATCTTGATTATAGTACAAAAAAAATGACCAAGAAAAGTGCCGATCTAACACTTACAGCATCGGTCATTCGAAGCAACGCGCGGGCTGCTTATATACTGGCGGCACATTTCGTGTCCGAACTGCGAAATTAACAGTACACCAACACAACAACAATAAGATGCGCGACATATTCCCATTCGTGCTGCTTGCTGCGAACGAACGGAGACGGCGGATACCATCGCACTTGCCATGTCTTTGGTCGCTATTTGGTCGCCATACTTTAATCAAGTTCAAGGGGTTCACTCTTAACGCCTTTACAGCTGGAAACCCGTTTTGGGGACAAAATTACTTGGAATTAGTGTAGGGAGCGGTGTTAGGGCTTGAAAGGGGTTAACCCCTTTGCGACTTCACAGGGAAAACGTGTCCAAAACACGTGACTTGACTACAGCATCGGCCACAAGAACAAGCCCGAGCCGCCAGGACACGGAGCGTGTCCGACCGAAGAGCGACGGGAGATGCACAACACACAGCAGCACGATTACACATTTTACTGCCGCACGCTCTTCCTGTGCAGGAGGAGGATAAAAAACCGAACTTCGTCATTTTTTCCGGTGGCGCTACACCTGGGTCCCAGAGGGAAGAAACGACAAAAAACTTGACGATTGCGTACATGCGTCGATGACACGAAGCAGCCCGGGCCGCCGGAGTAAGTTGTGTCCCCTAACCAGGCGAGCTAAGATAGGGGTGCACCAACCATTGTTGTTTTTTCTGAGTTTCCTCAATTTGGGAGCTTAAGACCTCTCCCCCGAAAACTGATTTTAGAGAAAAGCAAAACTGCTACTACCGGACGAAAAATCCCATGGCCTAGGTACACGACGAGAATCACCAAAATTTTTCAACCCATTTCCGACGATTTGGGTTAAGGAGCCCCGTCGTTCAGAAAATATTTCAGACGAAAACAGCTACCTCCACCGCAGCACGCGTCTAGCTGCAAGGTAAGGGGGCTGTGGGACACGCGTGGAGCAAGGCGGTGCTGCTCGTACCGCTTGGCGCTCCTCCGAGGCTGCTGAAAACATCGCACTCCTGCGTTTTTTGTATTAAATGCCAGTAAAAATAGTCCCCAACACACGGAAATACTCGGCCACAAGCGAACGGCATTTTATGGGAATACAGTACTGCTGTACGCGGCACCGCTTAAGCCCGTAAGGATTTCAGAAAGAAAAATTGTGGAAATTGGGCAGGTCTTTTCACGGGTCATGGACCGGCCTGCGGGTCGGATCAGAAGGTTTTCAAAAACTCGCGGGTCGAGCCGGGTTGGGTCAGTGGGAGCTGGAAATATCACGGGTCGGATCGCATCGGGTCATGAGGTTTCCAAAAATTTCACGCGTCGGGGTCGGGTCATCCTGACCCGATCCGACCCGCGGGACGTGATCTGATCCGTGAAATGCACTGGAAATTGGCAGCTGGAAATTGGCGACTTCAGCGTCAGTCACACGAAGCAATCAAAGTTGCTGCTGCTGCTGCTGCTGCTGGGGTAAGGGGTGTGTCCGAACCGCAGTGTAAGGAGCTGTGCGACAAGCGTGTATCATGGCATGGTGAAACTCGTACTGCTGCGGGCTCTTAAATAGACGCTCGATATCGTCGCAAATCGTTTTTGTTTTCAGCCCCCCCCCCCCCCCGCGCGATGTGTGAGTTCCGAAAGGGTTAAAAAAACTCTTACCGCTATTTTTCTAGTTTCATTTTTTCTTTCTGGTTGATGCAAATAGTCTGGTGTGCTGGCTCGCACACTTTTTTCGCCCGCTTGTTCATTGCTGTTGGACTTGCATGGCTGAATCACCTTGCTGTGTGTGCAATGTGTATCTGTGTCTCGTAGTTTGTGACCACAGAGCTCGTCTCTCCGCAAGGCATCGGCACGGACACTGGCTGTGCTGGATGTAGATGGGCGGAAATGCCAGTTTGACGCGAAGAACACACACACTGCTGTGGGCCAAGTCCAAACTTTTAGTATTGTTCGAGGCACCCAGGTTGTGTCCTACATTAAACCCAGTGAAAACAAACGGTGTTACTTACGTTTCGCGCAAAAGCAAGGTCAAACGTTCTTATCTTCCAACCTCTCATGTGCTGTGGCGTCCTTTACGCACCGCACAAGTCGGATGGCAAACGATAAGTTAATGTCTACAAGAAAAAACAACCAAGTATCGTATACAAACGACAGTCACATACGATAAATATCGAAGTACCATACACAACTTGGAAACACGAGTTTTGACGAAAGCCTCGACCTCACAGCTGAAGGGTATATTTTTCTTCAATAAAAAGCTCTTCCAAGATTTATGGGTATCCGGCTCTGAGCCCTGCAAAAGCTGCGCTGGTGGAACACATGCCAACACGCCACGGGATACTGCAGTACGGCCGACACGAAGTAGAACACGCCCGACTCACCTACGGAAAGCTTAGGAACAAACAAAACGCACACAAAATACACACTCACATACACTCGCATACACAAAAACAAGCACACACACTCCAAATCCTACGAAGAAAACATACCTGGGGAACGTACTCGTCGAAGTCGTAAATCGACACGGTATCCCCCCCTCCCGCAGCTAGCAGTGACCCCATCGAATCGAACGTCAGACAGGTCACCCCCCCCCCCCACCTCCTCGGCCCGGGTGGTTGCTCCGCGCTGCCCCTCCTAACCCCAGCTCCAATCCGCGATCCCAAAACACGTCCCATCCTCAGCCACATCGTGCTCAATCCTTTTCCGAAGACAGCTGAAAGCGCTCGCCGCCGAAAAGCCTCCTTACCATCGTCTACGGAGTTACAGCCCCTAGCCCCGACCCGTCCGCCTGTGCGTTGCCTGTGTGCCAGGGAGAGGGAGGCCGCGCCAAGGGGTCGGCGGCAGGGCCAAGCCATGTTGGAGTTAGTTCCCGTCCCTGGTACATCGGCTTCTTGAATTGGATCGGGTTCACCTTGAAGCGGATCGGGCTCGACTTGAACCAGAACGGTAGCTTCTGCTGCCTCTGCTGCATGCGTTGCTGTTGATGCCACTGCTGTTGCTTGCGTTGTTTCCCTTGCTTGGGATGCACCCGCTGCGATGTTTCCTGCTTCCGCGGTAGCTGTCATACCTTGGGCAGCTGCCGCCCTTCTCTCTGCCGCCGTTGCCGCTTTTTCAGCAGCCTCAGCCCTTGCCGATTGCGCCGCTGCCGTCGCCGCTGCCGTCGGCGCCGCCTCTGCTGCTGCCAGTGAATCCACGACCTTTACCAGAGCTGACGCTCCATAAGGCATTGCCAAAGACGTTGGTGTACCATCACCATCACAACCACCACCATCACCATCACCGCCACCACCACCACTACCACTACCACTACCACCACCACCACCACCGCCACCATCACGAACGTATGACGTGCGGGAAAACAGGCCGCCGCCGCCGTCGGCCGATTGTAGCCCCTCCCTCCGGCGTGGCCCCTCCTCCCTGCGACAGTTCTCGTGGGCATGGCTACCCCCACACTCCGGGCAGATCGAGCCGCCATCGCCCCCCCCTGAGCCGGTACCTTGGTCGGTGCGCAAGCGGCTACCAGAGCGGCTGGCATAAGCCACCACATCCTTGCTCATAGGTGGGCGATGAGCGGGACCAGCAGGGAAAGAACATGCCCGCGGAAAAAATTCGGTCATACGCCCGGTGCGTGGTGCGGCCCGTGCTTTCGGGCGCTCCTCGTTGGCCCTCTGACGGGGGTTCATTGATGAAGCGCGTTGTAAGGCAAGGGTTTTTTGTCGGAGTTGGTTTGTCGGGGGAATTGTTGCTGATCGTGAAGGAACGCCAGGAGCTTCGTGGTTAGTGCCTCCGGGTGTTTTTGAGGGACGGCTTGTTCTAGCAGCAGCAGCGGTAGCAGTAGTAGCACCCGCAGGTTTGGTAGAACCACCAGCAGCAGCGTTAGTGTCAGCAGCAGCCTTAGTAGTGTCAGCAGAAGTATCAACCGTTGTAGCAGCAGCAGCCTTAGTAGCAGCAGAAGCACCCCCACCATCATCACCACCAGCAGTAGCAGCAGCGACAGACACATTCGCGAGAGGCTGCCTCGCAAGAGGCCGCCTCACCACCTTCCCCTTCAGCGACGGTGCTCGTCCTCCTCCTGTCCCCCCTACTAACCCTCGCCCCCCCCCCGTCCGCCGTTCAAACGCACCAACTGCAGACACCCTGGTATCACCAACCACAATGCCTTTGTTCCCACACAGGCCGTTGCCCAACTGCCGTGCCGAAGCAGGCCTTTCGCTCAATCGATCGCTCAGTGACAACAAACGAACGGGATCAGTGTTCGATGTCCCGAACAAATCGTTAACGGTTCGCTTGCCCTTGTTGTCCGGGAGCTTTAGCTTCGATGTGCGCCGGGGCTTCGACCTCTTGGATGAGGGTGCTTGCGTTGTGGTAGCATCATCCCCGGTACGCGGCCTAGGGACTCCTGCCCCCTCGGAAGACGCTTCTCCTCCTCGAGGTAACGTCCTGTCCATTTTGTAGCTTCGTTTTATTGTCGGATTGCCGCAACTGTTACCCTGGGCTCCACAGATCGGTCGAACAACGCACCGCGTTGGAGGCTTCCGGGCGGTTGGCCAGTGCGGCGTGATGCCTGGGCGCTGGCGCTGGTGCTGCTTGCCAGCTGGCGTGTGCCGTTGGAGCGCTTCTACCAACTTTTTAAATTCAAACACACAGAGAAATCCCTTCAAAAGCATGCTCGTGGTGTTTGTGGAACACCCGTAACATGTTCATGATGACGTTCCCGGAAGAGAGCGGCAGAGAGCAGAGCAAACGTCGCAGTGCTTTCCTTGCCGAATGCTCCTCAGATAGCGAGATGGTGGTACTCGTTACCCCTCGCTTCCCTGCCTTGACGTTGTGCTTTGTTGCTGGTGGCCAACTTATGCTGGCACCCTCCGCGTTCATCCACCCCAATCGCCCTTCTGCTGAACTGGCTTTCGCGGCCAACTGCGATGTAAACGTTGCAACTGCTACCGCAGCTGCTTCTGCTGCTGTGGTGAGCAGCAGGCATAGCAGACCAGGATTGCGCTCCTTCAAGCGAGCAATAAGACCTAGGCCGAGGCGAGGATACTCCTCGGCTGTTAACCGGCTAGGGTCTACACCCGCCACGGCGGGAGAGGAGGGAGATGCGGGGGAGGAGGCAGCAGAAGACGATTTTATTCCTACAGAGGTTAGACGATGCGATCATGAGTATCTCCTCGTGCTGCTGTGCTGTATCATACCGCAGCAGCATCAGCAGTACCATACCAGTCAGCAGTCAGCAGTAGTACCCTCTGCATTGCTTTTGTAGTACTGCGGCAGCAGCAGCACGAGTACGTTGCATGATACGAGTGCACGTCGACGTACGAGTACATATATCCAAAAAGGTCCAGTACGCAGACCTGCAGGATTATGTCTACGTATGCACCAGCCGCAAACCAAAAGACGGCCGTGAATCTCAATCTGTACGTACGCCGTACAAGCACACTGTCCTGCTGGTATCAAGTACCAGGTGCCGTGCTGGCTGTTCATGCCAGAGGTAGCTGCTAACCGACGTACTGGTACGAGCGGCTTCTCGGTAAAGTATCCTTTGGTGTTCGGTCAAAGAAGTGGGTGCTTTGAACGAATATCGTTCATTTTTGCCCATTGCGCGGAGATCTCGCCAAGATCACACGCGAGCTCGCGAATCCCCAAGCCAAACACGTTTGGACCGGGTTCATATATTTTCCTTGTTTTCTTGTGCGCCGCTGGCTTCCGACGGCAGACACTTTTGGACGACCCCAGCCACGTCGAGCGAATAATGGCCTCCATGGCAGAGCTGATCCCGTCGGTGCCACCTCTGGAAGGCGTTTTTAAGGCGGCCGTCGGGCACCACTCTGCCGTCCGCACGTCGAACATCGCGAGGGCGATGAAGTTCTACTCCCTGCTTGGCATGAAGGAGGTAAGTACAGTAGGCATTCTCCCTGCTTGGCGTGAAGGAATGCAAAGGGGCCAAAGACCGTTTCACGTCAGACTCTTTAGACCCGGACTGCTTTAAGCTTTAATAGAACTCTCTCCGCAAGTTTGCATTTTCACGGACCGGGGGAGTGTTCTTTTGTTGAACCAATCGGCCCTTACATTAGTGAGTTTCGGAAAAAGAAAAAGTGAAAAAATGAAATGGTTAGGGGTAGCGTTGCTCAGGGTTTGTCGAAGTTTAGCCGCATAAAAGACGTCGACGGCTAAAATAGCACCTGAGCAAACCTGTTTGCTCAGGGGGAAGGCTTCAAAAATAGCTCCCAACCCTGAGCAACAAACTGCAATCGGTTACTCGTGTGGTCAGGGAACAGAGCACACACGGTATTAGGTTGCCTGCACCACTACAAAAGCGAACGCTGACTCGCCGCCAATGCGTAGCTTGGCAGGGCCCGCCATCTCCTCGAACCAGGAGTGATTTCGTGACGCTGTGGGGACGAAATCAGGTAGCAGTGTTTCACGATCAATCTCAGCAAGCAGATACTTTTTAGGTACAGAGAGAAACAGGTATGACAAGCAGCCTCTCAAGCTTGGTCACAGCGAAGAAGGTTGCCGGGATGGACGCCCACTCGCTGCCAAAGCGTAAGAGTATCAGAGCCTGTCAGCTCCTCCAGCCGGTCGCCGCATGGTGATACTGCTGTGGCGGCGAAAGCAGCACAGCAGGTTCAACCTAGGCAGGCTACTGACGAGAGGAGCGGAAGTGGATGCTGTTGTTGTTGTTGTGTTCCCAACGCAACGCAACGCAAATAGCTAAGCAAGCAACACAACCTCGAGTTGGGTGACAGCAAGGAGGACGGCGACGACACCTGGCCATTGTGACATTGGGTTAGAGAGGCGGGGGGAACAGGTCGATGCGAAAGGTGGTGGGGCGCTGTGTGTGGTAGACCGGCAGGAAGCTCGAAGCTCGTCGCATGTCAAGCGCAGGTCTTACGTTTTGAGCTCACGGTAGACTGCTGTAGCACGGCGAAGAGCCCTTGAGCACTTTTTTGTTTTTCATATTTTCAAATTTCAAAACCTGGAAGCACGCCCCGCCCCGACCATGAGCAACCGCCCCTGAGAATGCCTTCAATGCCTTATGAGCACTTTCACTTTGTTTTCCATTTATTGTTCCGAAACTCTCTATTGTCGAACACTTACTGGTATGAATAGCCAACAGCAACTCCCTGCTCGGCGTTAAGGCGGTACGGCAAAGGGGCCACAGACGGTTTCGCGCCAGGCGCATTAGATCCGAATTGCTATAGTCCTAATGCCGCTCTGTCCGAAAAATGTAAGGACCATTGGGGTGTCAAAAATTCCTTCCCCCCGAAACAACTGCCGTCCCGCACGTCGAACGTCGCGAGGGCGATGAAGTGCTGCTCCCTGGTTGGCATGCAGGAGGTAAAAGACGCGTGTACTAATCACACGGTTGGGGTTGCACTTTATGGGCCAAACGTTTCTTCAACTCCAACCGGTTGAGCTCCTCAACCGTGGAGCTATCCGTTGGTACGATTATTTTACGATTGTTCTTGCTGTTAGGACTATTACGGAGATCTATTGTTAACAGGGGTAAATGCCTATGGGGTCATAACTCTGTCAATTCTTCGTCCATAACGGTAAACGACAGCTTGGATTGTTCGCATAGGCCTCACGGTCACGGCGCAAAAAAAGTAAAATAAAAAATATGATGTTCTGGCCAAGATGTTGCGAAAATTATGAGAAATTTCCGGTGAATTTTTTGCAACATGATAACGCATTTACCCCCGTTAACAATGAATCTCCGTAATAGAGCGCATACAAATGCAGGTTGGGTTGCGCGAAATAATGTCTTCGAAGTCCTGTTTTGGGTGAGATATTGGGCTAGCTCCTTATGTTAGAAACCCAGAAACTCCGCGATACCCCTGCCTAGCGTGGGATGCTGTAACATAACTACTAGTGCGGTAGCGGTTGCGCCTAATTCTCTGAGTCCTTTCATTTAGCCCATTTCCAACTCCTGAAATGATCCTAGTCTAACTCCAAGTGTGTTGTCCCCATGTCGGGACTGCGGTGCTAAAGTGCTAAAAGGTTGAGGAGCCCTGTACCTCACCCAAATCTGTATTTGAGAAATAATGGAAGTGCAGCCCGATGAGCAATCCCGTGGGCTGGCTATGTACCGTACCAGGTAATGGATAACGATGTAAATCATAAATGGTAGTTTCAACGACAGTTGATACGAATGGTCCCTCTTTTGGGAAGCCGTCAGCCTGAGCATCTCGGCCAAAAAAGCGCTACCCGTATCGTACCACTTGTCTAAAGGGGCCGCATTCCGTTTGACCCCGAGCTAAGTTCATCTCGCCCAATGTGCTTTAGTAGTACCACTCTGGCCGTAAACGTACGGGCAGAGCTAGAGCTCGTGGGGAGGTAAAGGGGGCGCAGGCAGTTTCACGCGAAGCTAAGCTCGGCAGATCCGGGCTGCTAGCACTCTGTCCGAGAATGTCGGGACCGTTTGCGTGTTCATGTTAACCCTTTCACTATTGAAAATCATGTACCGCACTGATTCCCAAGTAGCTTGAAAAAACAAAGACACAATTCTAAAAGGATCAGGACCTTGAACGTCCTTAACTTTTCGGACATGGTGCTATTCAATAGGGGAGGCAGGGGCGATCTTGTTGCGCCGGTCAGTGTTCGGATACAATAGAGGTGGCGGGGACGGTTTTCTTGTTGAATTCGTCGATGTCCCGATAACGACGTGCCCGCCGACAACCACCTCCTCCTCTCTAAGGCAAAAATGTGGGTTGACCGCAATTTTACCTCTTGATGGACAACCGTCAAAGACGGACAGCCGTCAAGGAACTCCTCACCCTACGAATAGCATAGAATGTCTCCGAAAGAGACCGTGACGTGCCAAAGCCAGACCTTGTCTACCGATATATTGTGGACGGACAGTCGTCAAG
Organism: Undaria pinnatifida; assembly: GCA_012845835.1. Taxonomy (NCBI): domain Eukaryota; class Phaeophyceae; order Laminariales; family Alariaceae; genus Undaria; species Undaria pinnatifida. The sequence goes on from JABAKD010000014.1 coordinate 1,817,212, forward strand.
GACCTCCCCACACTAAAACTAGTATGTTAAGTCTAAACTGGTGACACCCTTGTTCCTTGATGGACATGCGTCAAGAACGTTCGCCAAGAGAAGCCGTCCACGCATCTCCCCACACCAAAAGTAAACTGTGTCTCTGAACGAGATCTTGACAGCGGGCCAAACTAGACGCTGTCACCCGATTTATTTGCTGAGGACAGGTGCCAAGGACTTCTCTACACTAAATCTGGCACATTAAGTTCTGTATTGACACCACTCTTGCCCGTTGACGGACGCGTATCGAACGTCAAGGAAAGCCACTAGTGACAGCGGTCAAGGACCCGTCCACGCTCTAAACAGTATGCTTGACCGTGACCCAACGTCTTTGCTCTCAGGTGGTGCGATTTCGATCGGAGAGCGCGAGGTGCGCCTTCCTGGAAGGGGCAGGAATGCGGCTCGAGCTGATTGAGGTGACCAGCATTTATGGACTAAGCGATAAGCTGATCTGGGCTTTGGCCGGTATTGCTTGCTGGGTCACTTGCGCGGCGGCTAAATATTTTGTGTTTCGTTTTTTGAAGAGTTATTTCTCCCCTTTTCAACTTAAGACACCCCCGGTATTTCAGGCCAACCATATCCCGAAGGGGAAGGTTGTATACTGGTACAATGAAATTCGACTCCAGTCGACATGGAAAGGAAATTGTAAGCTCGTCTCAGGATAATTTATAATTGCTGAGCCCTTCTCGCAGTAGTAATCAAGGCATGCGCCGAACGGGGGGCGGGGGCGGGGGGCGCTATGTGACTCCGGGTCTGAGTGGGAAAGAAAACGGAGCGAGTAGGAGAACTGCAAAAGAGAGGAGATGGGATGCCCAAACGAATGGTGTTCGTGTTTTTTTCCTGTACACGCTGTGCTGTCGGTTGACTGACGCGCGTAGGGGTTGAGGGGAAGCGGGTGAGGGGGCGTGGGGATACTTCGTGCTGTTCGACCAATAGTCGGAAAAACCACACCGCGCGTGCGAAAGTGTGTGCTTCTGGATCGCTGTCGATACGGTTTGGGCCCCCCGGGTTGCTTATGTTTGAGCGTGAATTGAAAGCTACAACATTCACTTTTCGTTTGTATTGTCAGCCCTACGTCTGCTGCAAAAGCTGTCCCACCCTAAAATTCAAGTACTTCATCCCTCAAAATGTGCTGAGTTCAATAAGGACTAGAGAAGTAGAACATCAGCCGCTTAACTCAGGTCAGCTGCAGTAGCACCTACTATAGTCTAGTAGGGGTCCCCCAGTCAGGCGGTGGTGTGACATAGATAGCAATATGACCGCCTTATAGACGGAAGCCGCAATACTCATTCCAGGATATTAGTGCGATTTTCCAGTGGCGCCAAGCGATTTTGACCGCCTTATATCGGGATACCGCCTTATTCGGACCTCCTTTGACCCCTACTGCAACCACTGTTAGATCATTTTCAGGGTTATTAGTGCAATTCCCCAGCGCCAAGCGGTTTTGACCGCCTTATATCTGGATACCGCCTTATATGGGGATACCGCCTTATGGAGGGACCCATAATGTAACTAGAGCATTTTCCGCCGCTCGCCCGCAAGGTTAATGTTCCGGATCGGCTCGGTGTAGACCCTTCGGCTACCCTAGCCCGTACTACACGAAACAATACAAGAATGTGCTTAGGAGGAGAGTATATACTCTGGGTTCCCGGGTGCCTACGGCAGGTCCTGCGATACGGGTGCACTCCGAATTTTTGTGAGGCTGCTGTCCTCACTTGAGGAGACGCCCATGCCGAACACATGAACACATGAACACATGGACGCATGGACACATGGACACATGGACACATGGACACATGGACACATGAACGCATGAACACATGGACGCATAGACACATGAACACACATGAATACATGAACACATGAACACAAAAACTGGTTTTGATTAATTACAAAAGTGCAAGTCGACGAGCAATCCCATAGCCTAGATAATTTACGAATTGTATTTTACGAATGCAGTGGCTTTGAGAAGTTGCTGAAATGAGGAGCCAGCCCTATAGGTCGAAAATGTTTTGGCCTGAAAAGTACTACCATCTATCATAGCACGCGTCCAACCCCGATTGCCATAAGTCATACCCGGGTATATACCGGCCCCGGTATATACCCGGGTACGTCTAATCTATAGATTATCTGTGCTACTAAACACGCCCTGGAAAACGTTACCCTTACCCCACGAACAATTAGACGTCATCGTGCTTTTTGGGCCGATGACGAACGAACAAAATGTCACGAATCGTGACGTATTTGCGAATCGTGACGTAGTTATGGCAAAATCGTGACCATGAAGATTTGTGGAAAAGTCCATGAAAGCTGATACCTGGTAGCTTAATTCGTGAAAAGCAAAAATAGTTGATAGCTCAATTCGTGAAAACAAAAATAGTTGTCGGTTTATCGTGAAACGTGGCTTAACGCCGATTTGCAAATATCACGAACAATCACTTGTCTTGTCGCGAATCGTCAAAAACAAGTCGCGAATCGTCACCCCTTTTTTCTCGCGAATCGCCACGTTTTTTGTCACGAATCGTCGTTTTTGGTTTGTTATGAATGACCCTTGGAAGAAGACAGAGCGCGCTTTCGTGAAATCACCGCCGTGGCCTTGTGGGTGGTTAAAACCCAAACACGCAGGTACCTGCGTCGATGCGGCCGGCCGATAAGGCCTTAAATTTGGCGGACGACATGATCTCCACGGGTCTCAACCACATCGCCTTCGATGTTGGACCAGCCATTGAGGCCGGAGGACTAGACAGCCTCAGGGGGTTCTTATCGGAGCTGAACCGAGAGGTATGGCTCGACCCGTGTGACTTAACTGCTGGCATAAATAGCCTACTCTTATTCCCAGTAGTTTGTTCCGAAAAACGTGGGTGTAGTGCTGCTAAACGGGTCAACTCTTTGAACACTACACTCCAGTTTTGGGAACAAAACGCTTTGAATTCGACTGTGATAGTTTTAGGAATTGGAAAATGAGAAAAGAGTGCAATGTTTGTCTTGAATTGGAAATGTTTGAGAGTGTAACAATTTCTGCACGGGTTTCAATCTCCTGGAGCGTTGCGTTTTGGCTGACCAAATATGTCCGATCATGGCGGTGCGACGGACGGCAATCTTATAAACAATGGCGTGACGGGCGCTTGAAAATACCGTAACTACTAAGTGTTCGTGTGGAATGCGTCGGCCGTATGCCCGTGACCGATACTCGTTTTTTTTGTAACGAACCGACATAAGAAATATTCGCTCCCAACCTTGCCCTTGCTTCGTGCCTTATTTTTTTGTTGCTGCATGGTTCCAACGTGCGGTATAGAGCGAAGACGCGTTCGGGATGAGCGTAAGATTGGTAGTAAGTCCCTACGAACAGGTGAGCCCCAGGGCGAAAACAAAACGCCGTTTGGGCAGAATTAGGCCGCATGAAACTGCCACCGAAAAGGAAACCAATGCCGTGATTAGAGTTAGGCCGCATGAAAGTGTCACTAAGAAAATAAAAACCAGCAGTTGTTAGACGCCTGAGCAGAGTGAGACCGGCGGTATAGAGTGAGAAGGCGTTGGGGATAAGCGTAAGGTTGGTCGTAAGTCCCTGCCAAAAGGTGAACCACGGGCGAATACAACGCTTGGGCAGCGTTAGGCCGCATGAAACTGTCAATATAAATAAAATGAAAACCGTTATTGGTTGAAGGCGGCCGGGATGAGCGTAAGGTTGGTTTTTAAGTCCCGACGAACAGGTGAGCCCCGGGTGTACACAACACCGCCTGGGCAGCGTTGGGCGGCAATAAAACTGTCACTGAAAATGAAAAAATGAAAATGTTAGGCGCCTGAGCAACGTTAAGCCGCATGAAGGTGTCGCTCTAAAAATGGAAAACATGGGGAGCTCCTTGATGGCTGTCCGTTAAGGGGCAAGAACGCCGTCAACCGCGCGATCGACAGATCATCTCCTTATTGATCTACAGATGATCTGTCTTTCAGAGCAGACAGATCCCTGGTCTGTGTGGTCTGCATGGCTTGTATATCATGTTGCCAGATGGGAGCCGTATGATCTGCGTGATCTATTAACGCGTATTTCCTGCGTTGGATCTATTCCGCACAGATCCTGCAGAACATGCCATGACGACAGATATAACATCTACAGTAGGTGATCTAGATCGCGATCTGTCCAATGTGAGGTCACCCAACGTATTTTGCTGCTGACTTCGACCCGCTCGCTCGCTTTCGCAGCGCATCGGACAAGAAGTGTTCGACCTGGCCTTCGTCATGGACGCAGACGGGGTGTTGTTGGAGCTCCTGCACCGAAAGGCTACGCTTGACGTAGACATGCCGCAAGCCTGGTGACCCCGTCCTCCCCCCTCAAGCCCGGTCGTTTGCTAGATAGTAAAAAAGCGCCTACGAGTGGGGCTTGCGGGGGGCGCGTTGGCTAGATGATAAAAATTGCCTACGAGCGGTGCTTGGAAGGCAAACAAAATATTTTCGAGAACAAAACGTTGGCAAGAGTATTGTTCTTTTTTTTTCCGAGCGCTTGCTCGAAAAAACCGTGCCGAATCTTGCTGGAGCTCCTGCGCCGAAAGGCTGCGCTTGGCGGTAGAAATGTCGGAGGGCTGGTGACCTCGCTCCGGCCCTCGCGGCAGGGTCGATAGTGCGTTCGTTGGCGAGAGAGTAACTATCGCCTACGAGTAGGGCTTACAGGGGCAGCATATAGATATGTGTGTACTTGTATGAGCCGTCGTTTTCGTTCTTTGCTGGGGAAGCATATATGGTTTTGTTTGTGTTGTGGTTACGAGAGCGAGGCGAAGGGCGGGTGGGGCACAAGCCAGGGCGTTGCTGTTCATGATGGATGCCAGTCTCGGGCGTGTGGAGTGTCGAGGGACCTCGTTAAGAAGTGTATTGTCCAACGAGGAGTGACCTGCACATTCATGCCGTAAGATGTGGCACGATGGTACTAACAAGGCGGTATTGCTAAACAAGGCGGTCAAAACCGCCTCGCACGACTGAAACCCGCAATGCGGCTTTGACCCCGTGGCTAGTCCCTCGATGGATCGGTCTGCCCCCGTGTTGACGGCAGTTGAGGTCTCCACGTCTCTACGGACACTCTTCGCCCTATTAGCGAAGAAAAGCGGGTAGCCCCAACAAGGCAGTGTTAGGGGTTTTGCACACCACCCGCCTTATTCGTGGGCCACCACTGCATTGTATGCGTTTGTCCGTGTATGAAGTAAATCGATTGATGTCACGATCATGATTCAAGAGATCTCCAACGGAGCGCGTTGTGCGACGGCGCCATGGTTAGCGAAGTCCGGATTAACCGTTTTAGTACCCTAGTCCCGACATGAGGACACAACACTTGGAGTTAGAATACGATAGAATATTGTTCGGAGCTGGAAATGGGTTTAATGCTTCTGCTTCTCTTTATTCCTGCCGGACGGCAAACACGATAACACTACCATGCGAAGATCTCAGGAAACGGTCAGACAAGGGCAGACGGCCAGCGGTCAAGGGTGTCGAACCGATCGTTCCATACTACAACCTAGTAGTTTGGCGTCAATGAAGAAGTAACCTATTCGAAATTCGCCATCGGTCACGGGGTCAAAGTGCCGTCACCGGACGTGAATGCTACCAAGTACGATGTATCAGACGACGTGGTTTGCAACCTACTGTAGTTCCCTCCGCGAACTTTATCCAACTCTAATTCCAAGCTCTTTGCCCCGAAAAGCGGGGGTGGTGAAGGGTTTTTACGGGGGCAAATACACACGTTTCGAGGACAGACGCGAGTCTCGCATACGTACGACGGTACGCTTAAGACACGGACAAACACGAATTAAAAAGAGCCGACCATGACAAAACGGGGCGGGCGGGGGGAATGCCCAGCCTGAAAAGCTTTGAACATGCAGTACAGGACACGAATTGAGTTGACCTTTTCCATGATCCTCCGCACCTCAGCGAAGGTCGTGTGTTGCGACGGAGTGGAAGTTTGACCATCATTGGACACAGTATACAGCCACTTGGTAAGACACAGCGCAATGCATACGTAGCCTGGGAAACGGTGAAAAAAAACACGATACACCGGCCCGAACTGGGGTGCCCTTCGCCGTGACCACCCTCACCCCAGCGAAGCCGTGTGCTAAAGGATGGAAGATTGACTATTACTGGACACATTATACGAACGAGGCACTACAGCAGGAAAAAGACGGCAGCACGACAGATACTAGCACGTTTTGGGGGGACTTCTAAGGGCAGAATCGACGGAAACAAGCGACGATTGAATCATCGCAGCTACTGCGTGGTGGGGAATGACAACTTGGTGCCCAAAACTAGAGTAAGTCGCAACGAGTAATACGGCACGGGGGGAAGCATGGCCCTTTACTTAGACTGCTGTGCGCTCAAACAACTCGTAGACGGTTAACAAACTAAAAAAAAAAAGGTCCCGCGACACATGCTACCAATAGTACAGGGTCGTTCCACAGTACCCCTGCCCCCAACTTTTTTTTTAACGAAATCGCCGGTGTTTTATCCAGCTCCCGGCCGTATCTCCTAAATTACGGTGTCCCTTGCCACCCCGACGTCATCGTTCGATAGCCCTTTACAGAAACCAGAAAATACGTGAAGGTGTTTTTTTCCATAGCATGCCTCCTCGCGTGTCGAGCAGCCATGATTGATGATGAAACGTTTGTAAAGAAAATAGCTTTTTTTTTGGGGGGGGGTGGTATTGTAGAATCCGCCTACAGAGGAGATGCGCACCCCCTATTTTTTTAGAGGCTCCATACACGAGGAGCTCTCTGCAGCCCACCAAAAAGAAAAAAAAAAAAGTGGTTCCGACGCAAAAAGGAAAGTGCCACCTGACGAACGAACGCATGGTCTAGGTATACAAAAAACAACATTTTCACCATGCCATAAAAAAGAATACCGGGTAATGTTCCGACGAAATTGGGATAAGAAGCCCCGTCGTTTAGAAAAAAAAGAAGATTTTTGTCAGCCAAAAAGTTATCCGTAGTATCGTACCTCTATAATAGCCGCGTTCCAGCAGGGTTTATCCCCTTCTGAACTGCATCTACGCCTCTGAGGAAAATTACAAAATTACTTGAAGCTAGTGTGGGGCAATTCTTGTAGCGGGTAGAAGGGTTAACATCGTAATACGGCTCGTGCGGCCGTCATCGCTCTAGCAGCGAGGTCATCCTCACCCCCACCGCCCACACTCTCGCGAAACCGAGTTCCGCTCGCCACGGTGTCCGCCTGCGCCCCACTCTGGCGCCTTCTACCAACTGACTTCTTCGACGCTATCTTTCTACGAGGGGTACCACTGCCGCGATGTCGATGTCGGCGTCCGCGGTAGGCAGTGACCAAAGCGGTGTCGGCAGCAGCGGCAGCAGCAGTGCTCCGTCTGTTGCTGCTGTCCTCGAGCCGTGTGCGACGAGTGCCATCGATAGGTCGGAGCATGCAACTGCTGCCCTTGTCTTGTCTACTGTCGGTGAGTGCTGTCGCTGTATGTCTCTTGTCCTGCGGAGTGCCGGCCGTTTTTGTCGCGGTATGTCTCGCTCGGAGGCGGCGCAAGGGCGAGGATTCCTCAGCGTACTTTCTATTATTGTCGCGGTCACGATTATCGGAGTCCCTTGCCAATTCTCTCTCACCACTGGGTGGTGCACGGTCAAACACGGCGGGCGCAGTGTCGGTGCCGAAAGCTTCTCTCGTTGGGTGGCCGATGGTCGAGGGAGCGAGCTGATACCTGAACAAGTTTGGTGGTTCTCTTGGTGTCCTCCTCTTCGTGACATCAAAGTCCCGTGACCCTTTCCCTGTAGCGATTAGACTTGCGCCCGCGCTTCCGCTGTTGGATGGTTGACCATCAAACGAACGAGACGGGGAAAAGCTTCGCCCGGCGATCGGGCTTGCCCCCATGGGTCCATCGTGGGTTTGAGATGGTTGGGTGTCAAACGAACGAGATGGAGAAATCCTCCTCCGCACATGAAACCCATCGCCGTGGGAGAGTGGGGGGTGCAACCGAGGCGATCGGTGTTTGTTCCCGCCGCTGGCACTACTAGCATCGCACAAACTTTGCGTACCGGCAGATCCAGCCCTGGAGCCGCAGAGTAAGCTGCCGGGAAGGTTGTGCTGATTGAAGGCACTCTCGGCGGTGCTTAGCCTTGTCGCGCCGAACAGCGGTGACAAGCTTGCCGCCGCTGTTACTGGCATCGCTTGCACATCATGCGCCCCGCCATGGTTCGCGCCTTCAATATCAGGTGCAACTCCCAACGTTGGCAGCGACGCCGACCTTCCAAATTGGAGGGGCGACATCGACCCACGCGCTGTTGGCACCATTTGGCACAGGATGCAATCACGAAGAAGATGGCGCTCGCAGGGAGTAGTACGCGTTGACTCTCGTAGTGCCCCAGGCGTGACGAAATTCGGTTTTGTATCATGTTGCCGCTCGGCATCCCTTATGTGTAACCCGCCATCGTTGGGCTCCGCTGCTAGGGTCGTGCTGATAGGACGTAGTGTCGCTACATACTCGGGGAGTACCGCTGTGTTTTTTTCTCGGCTGTTACGGCTGCTGTTACCCCCGCTGGTGTAGCCGACGCTGTTGCAGCCGCTGCTTCCACCGCGGCCACTGCTGCTTCCACCGCGGCCCCTGCTGCTTCCGCTTCGGGCCAAAGCGGTAAGATGAAACGCTGCGGTGTTTCCTCCTCCTGCTGCCTGCACCGGCAGCAGCGCTGACTGTGTCGGGCACATTTTACCGACAGATTGTTCGTCCGAAAGCACCGTCCTAGGCGGCCCAACAAGACCGCCATTGTTGCAGAGCACACATGTTACAAAGCCGTGTCGCTGACAGCCAGCTCCTGTATCAGACCCGGCGCAATCACGGCTCTCGTCGGGCTTCGTTTTGGCAACGATAACGGCTGTGGCTTTATCTACTGGGGTGCACAGACCACGGGAAACCGACCCCTTCAAAGAAGTTTCGTTCGGTGCGCGGAGATCTCCTCCTTTTTCTTCGAACCTTTCTTCTGTGAGGGGGATACTCAATCGCTTGTCTCCCCGCACCTGCTTGCCCGATATTTCAGGATGAGAACCCCCAACCGTGTGATCAACCGTCCCGTCTTCCTCTGATTGCGGGCTGCACTCGTCTAGCGAGTCGGGAGTGATTAAACCTGGACACTGATGTTTGTCGCTTTTCGTTTCTCCCACGCCTTTTCTAGGCACGGCTTCTTCAAGAGTCCTTTCTGGTGACAGCGTACCCCTCCCCCGTCCACCGGCGGTGCCCTCAAATTCCTTGCGCATTTGTTTATCTGCGGAAATTTCTCCGCCCGTGACGCCTGCGAGTTGCTTGCTACTACTCGTGTCTTCGGAACGTATGCCGTCGTCGACGACTGAACCCTTGCTAAACCCTGCGTCTACAGAAGGAGCGCCGTCGTGAGTAGTTGAACACGCGCTTACTGCGGAATCAAGCCCCGAGAGGTTGCTAGGACCTTCGTCGCTCCTCGGGCTTGACGTGCGGGATGTGGCGTCAGCGAGTTCTTCCGGCTGAGCGCGTATGGGCTCCACAAAGTTGCTGGGGAAAAGACCTTCCGAACCATCGCGCAGGCGACCGTACCACCACCCATCTACCCGTCGATTCAGTACCTTGAGTTTGGGTAGGTAACGTCGGAGGGGGGGAGGAAGGGGGGGAGGGGAGGGGGAGGAGGGAAGGGAAAGGGGAGGGGGAAGGGGGGGGAAATGTTGACCAAAATCAGCCAGGATATAGTTTCGGGTGGTGGTTCGATTCAACCGGGGGCGGGGTGGAAAAAACTCTTGAAATGTGTTTTTGTGGTATGCAGGAAAGCTCGCTCGTGCTTCAACGATAAATATCTACGTCGGACAACGTTCTGTAGACGCTGACATTCCAACCATAGCTGTTCTAACCGTTGTTTTTTCGTTTATCGGTAACCGCGCGCTAAAAGTAGTTTCTACAACAGCTGTCGAGCTCGACGACACAAAACAAATCTGGGACACTCTCCAACATCGGTAAGAAGCTGCCCGAATTAAAAGGCCGATTCCGCAAAAAAAAACGTATTTTTTAACCTGCACGCCTAAAATATTTCGCTACTTATGGATACTCCAGCAGATTGCATGCTATGGCGGTAGGGGTGTAATGATTTCTTCTGAGACTTTTCATCAGGGGAGCTCCACATATCCTCCCCCCCCCCGCCAACAAAACAAAACAAAACGACTTTTAGCGAAAAAAAAAGAGGGTGCAGCCCAACGGGCACGAGCTCATGGTCGAGGTGTACGAAACAGCGAATGGCTTTTGTAATACATCGATGGCCTTCCAACGGTATTAGGTACCAGGTACAGTAGTTCTTCAGGTGAAGAGCCTCGTTTGTTCAAGAAAGAAAAAATTGGCCCCAAAACATACCCAACCCCTTTCGCATCAAGCGCAAGCACTACCGACCTCGATGATGTCCTGTCGTCGTAGCTCCAGGTCGCCATCCCGTTCCGGTGGCAGGTCGAACAAAACCAACGCCCACCGCACGTCCGCATCCACCCCCGTCCCGTCAGCACCACCTCGGCTTACTCTGGACTGGTCGGTGTCGAGCGTTTCCGTTCCAGACTCGCTAGACATCGGAAAGGTCGCACCGCGGCTTGTGGGCGGCCCGGTTATCTCAACCCCCCTGTGGCTTTTATCAGGCGAACGCAGAGATGGGGGCGTAAATCCAAACCCGCCCGGCATAGTGGCCTCCTCACAGGTGTTGCTACCGGTCGGTGGGGGGGCTTGCCGGGGATGGACGTGTACACCGGTGCCATCGCCACCGCCGTTTCCCTGGCAACCACCGCGCGATGCACCGCCCCTGCTTGCGATACTGTCTTTAAGGTTCTCGCACCGAGATTTCCAGGTGTGGAGCTCGTGCAAGAGCTCCTTCTCTCTGAAAGAAAATCGCTCCATTAAAGCCGCTGTCGCAATCCTCTCCTCGTCGCCATCGCCTGCTGCTGCCACCGCCGGCGCCGCGACTGGTTGCACCGGGTGTGCTAACCTCGCCCCACGCGGAAAACGTGCCGGTGACAACACACTCCTAGAGTCGTTCCGGATAACGCGCGCCGCAAACTGAGCCGGCGCGCGCCCGCTCCGTTCAGTTACACCGCGCTCGGCTTTGCTGCGCTCAGTTGCGCTGCGTGCGGCTGCGCTACGCGCGGCTGCACAGCGCTCAAGCGCGCTGCGTTCGGCTACACTACGTTCGTCCGCACGGCGTTTTTGTGCACGTACAACGAGGTCTCGGTCGCGACGTGCACCCAAGCTTTGCTCGACCCCCCCTCTCCTCTTCTCCGTCACGGCGTGGACAACCGATATTTGTTCGGAACCACTACTTCCCGCCGTAACGTTATCAGCACCACCACCACCACCAACACCACCAACAACTTCATCATCACCACGACCACCACGACCACGACCACCAAACCCACCACCTGCACCCCCTGTCCATGGCGGTTCCCGAGCTACACGGGTGCCGTCATCACTCAGACGCTTACCGAACACTTGCCCGCGTTCCATCTCTTCCGGATCCCCCTCGCGTAGGTCACCCGGCACCACGCCCCGCCTGCCTTCGACAAAGGCATCTGACCCCGCCGAGTCTGACCCCTCCGCTGACTCTCGTTCCTCCAGACGCGGCTTGTTTCTCCACGAAGAAGATGCCTTGGATCGAGGACGCCGTTTACTGTCCGAGGCAGGCTGAAGGTTTTGCTTTGTGTCCGACACAGAGTTAAGGTTTTTCATTGGTAGGGAGGCGCTTTCTGCTTCCCGTAGTCGTCGGCGAAGGTCGAAGATCTGCCTCCGCGCTCTTCGGAGGAGGAGGGCATCGCTCGCGATCTCGTTGACGTGCTGCCTTGCCACCACCCTCATGCAGCGCGCGGCGAACTTGACGGTGCTGATGCTCTCGTTCTGAAGCAGAGGAGGCGTTTTTTGGAAGCGGTTTAGTGCTAGACGCGACCAAGGCTTTTCGGTAAATGTGTGTGGGGGGGTAACATCGTCTTCGCTTCTTATGCAATGCCTCTTAGACACATACCATGCACGACGCGCTCTGCGGTAGAGGTAACATGTTTTAAGCTAAAACACCTTTCCGGAATGACGTGGGCTCCTTAACCCACCTTGGGCCACTTTGACCCACCATAACCCAAGATGATCGGAACATGGTTCTTGTTCTGATTTTTTTTTCTTCTGGTATACCTGAGCCATGGATTTGTTCATCACAATATTAATAGTTACATTTTTTCAATTTACTCAACATCAGTTTTTCTCTGGGTGGAGGATATAGAGCAGTTTACTAAGTAGCCACCCTCAGAAGGAAGATCAAGCAAGCACCACCCTCAAAGGGCAAATCAAGCAACCACCACCATCAGAAGGAAGTCAAGCAACCACCACCCTCAGAAGGAAAATCAAGCAACCACCACCCTCAGAAGGAAAAACAAGAGCCAGTGCACGTTTACCGTGACGTGTGTCACACGAGATTTTTTTTTTTCGTTGTGGGTGCATTACCATTACCATTACCATTACCATCAACATCATCAGAAAAACGCTTCACCCAAAAGTGAAACTCCTACCGCACTATAGAGGGATGGCTCAAACCCTAAGAAAAGCCACCCCCTCGCCCCCAACCGTCGTAGGGTCATACGGCTACGGCTGTTGCAAAATACTAAGAGCAACATGTGTCTTAATTCGTTATGGTAGACGGGCCCTTCACCTTCTACCTCGTGGCTGTTGCAAAATACTAAGAGCAACATGTGTCTTAATTCGTTATGGTAGACGGGCCCTTCACCTTCTACCTCCACCATATCTACTGTTTCAAAGTCGTCGTCTGCTGGGTTTCACCTGGGCGTCGACCGCAGGGCTGATGGTCGCGATGACGAAGGTCTTGCCAGCGACAAGCGAGTCCTGAAGTAACCTTAGTTTTGTGTGAAGCGGCAGGTATCGAGATTGGTTCAGATTTTGTGGTGGCGTCAGTGTTGCAAACATACCGTTACATGTCGCCTGTTTTGAGAACGGAAAGCAATTCGTGCCTGGGTTACTACAACGTGAATATCAGCTTCCTTTCACCTTGACCGAACGAGTCGGGGAGAGGCCGTTGGGGGCGTGTGAAACAGCAGGATTCGAGAGTGTTCCGGATGTCCGGTACGGTTTGCAGGCACATTAGAGGGAGTCATCCACCCTGGGGTAGCGGTTAGATTTTTTTGCGCCAACACGTTTCTGACCGGTTGAGCTCCTAAAAAAAAACAGGAACTACCGGTTAGTCTGATACTTTTTTACGAGTGTATATCTGTTTTCGGACTAGCGCACAGAAGCGCTCGGCCGGATTGCGTGAACGAACGCCTTCGAAGCCATGCTTCGGGTGATGATGGATGATGTGAGATTTTGAGCTGCTCCTGATGTTGGGAGCTCCGAAATTTTTTAAAACATGCTGAACTCCTGCGGTGGAATGACTCTGCAACATAGCACGACACACAAGAAACAGAACTGCTGGTCCAGGCTGGGTTCTTATTTGGGAGAGGGTGTGTTCTACACTGACTTCAGTGAAACGGCTCCCGGATTTTTTAAATTTCTGTAAACATCAGCCGGCCGCTCTCTTTTATCTGTTTCTTTGTACCAGGCATATGTTTTATGCACTGTACGTACTGTACAGCATACCTACTTGAGTTGAGAAACTTAACTATTGCTGGGGTTTCTTGATTGGGAGAGGGTGCGTTCGACAGTATTTTCAGTACAACGGCTCCTGGCTTCCTCTTGTATCCTGTTAAAACGCCGTTCTGCTTTTTCTTAGCACCCTTCTTCTTGTATTCGATGCCCCGTAATGCTGTACAGTTTTGTTTTATGTTGTTTTACTTTATTGCAGAACAGAACACAAAACTATCATCACTTGTGACAATAAACTTATTAAGTTACAGCAAATTTACGGCGGGTGTGGGAGAGGGGTTGTCCTACACTAACCCAAGGAAAATCGGCTCCAGAATTTCCTATACCCCTGTAAAGACCGTCTTGTCTTTCAAATTATCCTGTTATCTTATTATGTTATGCAAATTAGTAATGCCTATCCTGTATTGTGTTAACTAGCACACACGAAAACATCAGCATATCGATAATAGACTATTTTCACCTTGAAAATCCGGCGCGGAGCGCAGTAGTTCACAATTCATAGTACTTGGTTCGCTCCGGAGATATTTTTTTACGTTCGTTTCACTCTAGCCGCCAAATGCTTGATATTGTCGCACTCGTCATTTTTTTTTACCGCTAAGCGCGGGGTCCAGAGGGAGTAAAATAGTGCTTCGGTCGCATCCAAAGTAGCGCTTAGGCAGATCCTCGACACAGGCATGCCTAGTTCTCTCTACAGTACCATTACACCCCGTTTTGTCCGTTACTGCGTTTACGGTGGCCTTCACTTCTTCTACTCTAAACTGAGAAGCCTATCCTTTCATATTTCGCACCTCGTCAACGGGTTGTCCCGGAACGGCACGTGTGTTCTTCGCGCGTCGCCCAGACAAGAAATACAATTCGAAAGAGTGCTGAGGCTGGAGTTAATCCTCGACCGCTCCTTCTCTTGCACGTGCCCGCCAGCAGGCGAACAAGTGCTAAGGCCAGAGTTTGTCCTCGACCGCTCCCTCTCCACCGCGCCCCCTCTTACCCCCCCCCCTCCGCCCCCCTTCTCGCTTCCCGCCAAGTCCACGAGACTAAGTTTTGCGCGTGTCGTCACGAAATCCTCCTCGTTGGGCACGCCACGACCGCGGCCGACGCGGTTGCTGCTACCGCTTCCGCTATTTTCGCCGTGGATGGTGCCGCGGTGGTTGCCGTCGTAGTCGTCGCCGATTGTGTCGTCGTTGGAGGCGTTTTTGCCCTCCAGGGTTGTTCTGTCCGGGGTTGAGGATTGCCCCCTGCCCTGTGGATGTTGAACCGTTGTAGGCCTGGTGCTGGAGATGGTGAACTGGACGATGGTGTGGCTGCGGCTGCTGTTGGCGTTCATCTGAATCGAGGTCGGGGTTAAGGTCAGGGGTCGAGTTAGGGTTGGGGCTAGAGTTAGGGTTGGAGTCATTCCACGCTAGCGGTGCAGCAGCAGATTCTAAGGATTTTCTGAGCCTTTAACATGAGGAGCTAGCTCAACATAAACATCATCGCCCGAACACGTGACTTCGGAGGCATTCTTTCGCGCAACCCGACCAAACATCTCTACTATGCTCAATGACCCTGGAACTGAGTTACTATGCTTAGTGACCCTGGACCTGAGCATGCTCTTTCCCCCCCTCCCCATTCCCCCCTCCCCAATACGGAACAAGCCTTCGTTTT